>CM045988.1:110351017-111079972 GCA_025175895.1 Wurfbainia villosa | reverse complement strand
CTACTCCCAAAGTGCCCTAAACGTTTTTCACTCTTCTACTTGCTCTAATCTTCATTCCATTGTAGAAGAGTGATCTTGATTGTAAAGGTTACCTCCACCTAGCTTGGTGCAAAGGAGAGACCAATAATGGATTGGTTTGGAGTGATTCACCGAGGACGAATCGGGTCGTGGATTAGCGGCGTAGCCGTGAACCACGTTACATCCTATTAGCATTGTTTGTTTATCTTTTTGCTTTGTCTATTTGTATTTGTATATATTCGCTAATCTTTTTGGAGGAGCAAAATCGACATCCAAGCGAGCAGCTATTCACCCCCTCTGGCCAGTGCTTTGATCCAACATCTAGTCCCAGTGTGTAGCAGTCCTCCTGAATAGAAACCGAGCCACATGTGAGCCTTCGAACAATCTCGCTCGTGTCGGCGGCTTACAATAATAGCAAGTATCCCAGGTCTTGAGAGACAATATGCTCTTCGATACACAGCAGTCAGATTGTCACTGGCGGCCTCGCTCTCTTGAAAAATAAGGAGGGCCGGTGAAGATCGTCCATTTGGGCTAGATGCCCCATGACTCAAGGTTATTCGCCACTCTGCGATGTCCGATGCATGTGCTTAGTCGACAATGGTTCTTCATCTGTTTCTCTCACATGATTGACCCTCAGGGCTCGATCAACAAATCTCTATCCAACGCGCCTCTCGGTGGAAGAACTACCAAATCCTACCATCGACATAGATGCAGTAATCTGAACAAACTACATCATAGTGACCTATCTCCTCACTCGACAAAACCTAGCTAACCGATTAAATTCTATATTATACTCATCACTTATTCATGAAGACTCGAAAATCTCGTCGCATCATCCGATAAGTGGAAATACTCTTAAAGCCTCTCTAAATCTCGCCGGGTAACTGCTGCAATAATCGGAGCGCCCTCCAGGATCTCGGCCTCACAGTAAATGGAAGGCTGCCTCGCCTTCTCCCACTCGAGCGAGACCATATAGTAGAAGGTATGCTCCATCGTCTCGATCAAGGCGAGCTACGATCGGATCAGTCTCCGGGAATAAAGTGAAGCTTTTCATTGACTTTGCTAATCGGAATCCGAGCTCGTGCCCTTCGCCATGGAGATAAGTAGGCGATCAGTGAGGGCCGGGCTCCCGATGGGCTGGGGTGCAGAAGCAGGACCTCCAGCGGGGTGTCGATGTGTAGCCGGGTCTCCCAATCGGATGCTGACAAGTATCTCGGGAGGAGGATCCGCAGGGGCGAGGATCCACTACTCCGCCACTGTGGAATCGACCACGATCAATATGCTCACCCTCGGTAGATCTCGCAAGTCGTAGATCTGGGTCCTCTGGCGTGGTCCACCCACGTCTCGGTAAGCACGCCACCTCATCTCATATCTGTTAAATGAATATAGATATTACCCAAATAAAAATATATCAAATTAATCATCATACCTATTTCACCGTCAGAGAGGTCATGTCACAAACCCCATATTAATCTCGTCAAAATCCTCAATTTCCAAACATAAAAATCATCAAAATCCATACCAATCCAAAAAATTTCCAAATTGCCTCGTAAAACCGCTAAAACATGAACTCCAAAAATCCAAAACCCTAGGAACTCCTAGCGCTCGATACTAAATAAATTGTCACGCCGAAGGAGACCTGCATATCCGGCATCTCCTGCGGGTGACAATCCCAATTTACTGAGGCCTAACGTCGCTATACATCGATCAACGAATCCAAACTCACGCAGTTATATAATTTAGCCTCGCACCATCAACCAAAATAAATGATAAATAGTCTAAAATAAATAGACTTACCCTTCCGCCATCCGGCGGAATACTCAACAAAATCCAATCAAACTGGAAAATATAATCATATCCTATCACATGCATGTATCTAGTAGGCACCAAAAGCATACTAGGCATATAAACATGAAAAATTATTGTAAGCTATCCTAACTAGCATATCAACAATGACTATCTAAAAGATAAGTTAAAATACCCTTTGATATATCCACAAGAATAAGAACCAAATCGTCACGACTAGGGACCTCGTGATTGAAACACCATATAGCATAACCATAGTTAAGCACACAATACAATTCGACATAAATTCCTAATCAATTAACTCACCACCGACCTCATAGCTTCAATTCACCCTACCGACACAATTAAACCCATCTTTTACCCAGCAATTATGCTAACCTACAACATGCAACTTTATACATCAATTCCCCATCGCAATCCTCAAAACTCACCTTCACCCAACCCATTTAGCCTCCTATGCACGGAAAAATCCACCTCTCCTAAACATAATCCCCAAAATCGAACAAAGGAATCGGACAAGAAAACTAGGTATTTTGGATCACCATATTTGCCATTCTTGATCACCGACGAAAAAAATGCTCTTGGAGGTGGTCAGGAATCACGTCGCCGCTAGCGGTGATGACCGCCGCTCTAAAGGGTAGATGGCGTCGTGGAACTACCTCGTCGGATTGACAGAAGCCGGCCAGCGGCTGAGGCCGGTGACGAGCATGGTGGTCGGCGTTCTGTGGTGAGGAAGGTAGTGGCGGTGACGGCTGACGGTGAGTGCTCACGGCAAGAAAGGAGGAACGCGTGGAAGGCGGCGATCATGCGGAGTGGCCGACCGTTACAAGTGATGTGGCGATGCCGTGACATAGTAAAAACGGAAGAGAGCGTTAGGGATCGGCAGAAGAAGAAGGTCGTGCGGACGAACTGCCGAAGGGGAAAAATGGGAAAATAGAAATTAGGTTTTTCCATCACGTATTTATCCCCTTTAAATAGACCCCTCTAAAGCCCATTTACTTTATCCCCGTAAAAATCTCGTACGGACTCCGTTTAAAATCCAGAAAAAATCCGGAAAAATTCCTAAAATTCCCTAAAAATCCCGACAAATTTCTAGGCTTATTTCCTTAATTATTTGGCCATTTAATTTACTATTTTAAATCCCCGTATTTAACAAATCATATCCTAAAAAAATTCTAATAGACTCTAACCTAACAATCGGGGCATAAGTCTCATCATAGTCAAGCCCCTCAACTTGATTGAATCCCCTAGCAACCAACCTAGCCTTATTTCTAGTGATATTTCCTTGGTCATCTAGCTTATTCCTAAAGACCCATCTTGTAGTAATTATGGTGCTATCATTTGGTCTAGGTACTAACTCCCATACTTGACTCCTTTCAAATTGAGCCAATTCATCTTGCATTGCCAAAATCTAATCCGGATCATGTAATGCATCATTGATCAATTTTGGCTCAATTTGTGAAATAAGAGCTACTTGACTAGTAGGAGCTCTATGAAATGACCTAGTTCTTACTCCTTGAGATAGATCTCCTACTATTTGATCAAGTGGATGATCTTGATGAGTTCTTAGGGTTCTAGAAGGGGTTTCAAATTGATCATTGTTATCTTCTACCCTCCTTTCATCATCGGAATCTCCTCTTCCTCCCCCTTGATCATTAGCCCTTATGGTTAAATTTTGAAGTTTTTGGGTAATGTCTTGATTATTGTCATTAATATCCTTATCAATGGAGGACTTTCTAGGGTAGGTACTAGTGGTTTTATCAAATTGAACATTAGAGGACTCCTCAATCCCTTGACTTCTCTTATTGTAGACTCTATATCCTCTACTCGTGGATGAGTATCCAACTAGAATTCCCTCATCCGCTTTGGATTCAAATTTTCCTAGGTTATCTTTGGCGTTTAAAATGTAAACTTTACATCCAAAGACTTTGAAATAATGAATTGTGGGAATAGTCCCATTCCATAATTCGAATGGTGTCTTTCCTAAAAACCTATGGATTTGAACCCTATTTTGGATATAGCAAGCGGTATTAACCGCTTCCGCCCACAAGTAGCTAGGTAGAGAATACACATTAAGCATAGTCCTAGCCGCCTCTTGTAGGGCACGATTTCTCCTTTCCACCACCCCATTTTGTTGGGGTGTTCTAGGACAAGAGAACTCATGCTTGTACCCTTGCTCTAAACAAAATTGTGAAAATTTAGAGTTCTCAAATTCACCACCATGATCACTACGAATCCGGTTGATTTTGAGACTCTTTTCATTTTCAACTCTTTTACTAAATCCTATGAGTATTTTTAAGGTATCATCCTTATGTTTCATAAAATAGACCCAAGTATACCTAAAAAAATCATCTACTATGACTAAACAATATTTGTTACCATTTAAAGAAAGAGTACTATGGCAATCAAATAAGTCAAGATGCAATAGTTCTAACGGTAAAGAGGTATTAGTTAAGGTTTTACCTTTGTGTGATGTCTTTGCTTGTTTTCCTTCTTGGCATACATCACACATTTTGTTCTTGACATACTTGATCTTTGGTATCCCTTTGACCAACTCCAACTTGGCTACCTTGCCTATGTTTTTCATGTTGATGTGCCCCAATCTCCTATGTCATAGCCAACTTTCTTCTTCTTTTGCAATAAGACACTTAGTAGAAATGTTAGAAGCATATGAAAGATCAACATAATAAATATTTGATTTTCTATATCCAACTAACATGCAATCATTTAATTCCTTGTGTCTAATCATGCATTTAGAAGATTCAAAAGAAACATGATAGCTTGCATCACAAAGTTGACTAACACTTAATAAATTAAATTTCATATTTTCAACTAGTAAAACTTTGTGAATGACAATTTTGGGGGATACCTCAATTGTACCTCTACCTAATATCTTGAGTTTTCCACTATTTCCAAAAGACACCGCTCCCTTCTTCACATACTTAATTGTGGAGAACTTGCTCACATCCCCGGTTATATGTGTTGAGCAACCGCTATCCACAATCCACATACCTTGCTCTCCTACCTAAATCACATGAAAAACACAAGCTTTTGGTACCCAAACATTTGGACCGGTAACATTAAGTAAAAACTTCTTAGGTACTCATGCTTTCTTAACCTTACCCTTAGTGGTTGCTTTTCTATTAATCAATGAGATATAAGCAACTTCTTTTTCTTTTGGCTTATATCCTAAACCGGCCTTGTTGTAAACTGCTCTTTGTCGGCTAAGGTTCATTTCAAGGTATTTTTCTAAGCATGCCTTTAGGTCACTAACCTCATCCTTAAGTTTGTCATTCTCTTCCTTAAGTATGCAAGAATCAACATGTGAAGGTTTTTCATTCCTAATGGCCTTTAGTTCTACTTTCATGCTTCTAACCTTAGATTTAGACTTATCTAGAGCCTCTTTAAGATAAGCAACTGATTTATAAAGAAGCTTAACTTTAGGAGAATTCATTACCTCATCGTCACTAGATGACGATTCATCACTTGAAGAGTCTTCTTCTTGACTTGATGTACCGGAGTCATCTCCTTGGGCCATGAGTGCCACATAGCGTGTGATGTGGCAAAGCTCATCATCGGAGGAGGAATCTTCAACACTCGGTGTGTCCCATGTAGTTTGAGCCATCATGGCCTCCTTCTTCTTCTTTTCCTTCTTATCCTTCTTTTTCTTTTCTTTTTCCTCCTTCTTCTTTAGCTCCGGGCAATTTGACTTTATGTGCCCCTTCTTATTGCAAGCATGGCAAATCACATCATTATTAAAATTTAAATTACCACTAAACTTACCTCTTGAAGAATGGGACCCCTTCCTTGCTTCTCTATTCTTGAAATCCTTTGATTTTCTATAGAGCTTCTTGACAAAGTTGGCCATCTCACTAGATGAGTCTCCATCACTACTTGAATCATGCTCCGACTCGGATGATGATGACACTTCTTTCCTTTCTTTCTTCTTCTTTTCCTTCTTTTCAACAAATAGAGCTAAACCCTTTTCCTTAGAGGATATGTTAGTTTGCTCATGCAATTCAAACTCACAAAATAATTCATCAATTTTAATTTGAGAAAGATCCCTAGTTACCTTAATAGCATCAACTATAGAAGTCCATAGAGAAGTTCTAGGAAATGCTTGGAGAATATACCTTACCAAATCCCGGTTGTCAACTCGCTCACCTATGATGTGGAGTCCATTCACAATCTCCTTAAACCTTCCATGCATTTGGCTTACGGTTTAATGCATCTTCATTTGGAAGGCTTGAAGTTGTCCAATTAGCAAGTCCTTCTTGGCCCTCTTTGACTCCTTGGATCCTTCATTTAGCTCAATAAGCTTTTCCCATAATTCCTTGGCGGATTCGAAAGGCCCCACCTTGTTGAGTTGCTCCATTGTAATACCGCATTGGATGGTGAGTACCGCCTTTGCATTTGATTCGAACCTCCAATTCATTTCCCTTGTCCAATCCTTGCTTGGAATAAGGTTTCCATGTTCATCCACCGGTTCCTCAAAGTCATCTACAATGCTATGCCAAATCTCAATATTACTCATTAGATAATACTTCATCCTACCTTTCCAATACGCAAAGTGACTCCCATCGAAGAGCGGTGGCTTGGCGGTGCTATATCCCTCTTGAAGAGCCATTGATGCCTTGGTTGATGGTGAAATCTTCCAAGCTATCCGGGCTCTGATACCACTTGTTAGATCTTTGTAATGGCTAGAGGGGGGTGATTTGCCTTTCTTTGTTTCTACAAGTACGTTAGCGGAAGCAATACAAATACAAATACGAATAACGATAAGAAACAAGAAACACAATGCTAACACCCAATGTACGTGGTTCGGAGATGACGCTCCTACTCCACGGTAATCCGTAAGGTGGATTAGCCCTAGCCAAGCTTCACTATATCCTCCTTTGGATGAACCAAGGTGGAGAAACCTTGTATTACAATGCACTCCTCTTCTTTACAATGATGGAAGATGAAGACTAGAGAAGAGGAGGTTTAGAATCACAAAAATACTTGGAGAAAGCTTGGTGAGCACGAGGGTGTAGTTAGGAATGAGAGCACTAACTTCACCAAGCTCCCCAAGGCCCCTTCTTATAGAAGAAAGGTTGTTTTTCCCATTGGGCTTTGATCAGTCGACTGATGATCACCATCGATCATTGCTGAAACTAGCGACTTCGACAAGCCGATCCGTGGGGATTCGCAGCCGCCATTTCCAACGGGAGGCCTATCAGTCGAGTGATCACCTCATCAGTCGACTGATGAGGCAATCAGTCGAGTGATCGCCACGAGGAGTCGAGTGAGACTCCATTCTATGCTCATTTTCAACTCGATCGATCATTGCGGATTGGCGGTCGATGATCTGCCTTATCGATCGGCTGCTACGACAAAGCGATCAACCGATAGTCGAGTTTCATCGACTCCGAGCACTGACGGTCGGTGATACATCGTATCGATCGTGATGAATAATTCATACTTGAATTAACTCCCTAGACCTAGACTTGACCTTCTAACTCTTCCTTCAGCCTTGCACCCGCCTTCAAGAGTTTCCTTCGGCCTCGTCATGTCTTGGGTTGTCAAATGCTTGGACTTTATGCCGCCAAGACTACAAGCTTGGACTTATGCTGTCAAGACTTTACTTTGGACTTCCTTTGCCAAGGTTCACTTGGACTTTACGCTACCAAGACTCCAAGCTTGGTCTTACGCTGCCAAGTCCATCCCTTGGACTTTCTTTGCCAAGGTTCACTTAGACTTTACGCTGCCAAGACTACAAGCTTGGTCTTATGCTGCCAAGTTCGTCCCCTGGACTTTCCTTGCCAAGATCATACTTGGACTTCTCTTTTACCAAGTCTTCATCCTTGGATTTCCCTGTCACTTAAACGTGTGCACAATTAAATCACAAAGCATTGCCTAACTTAGATGATTTAACCAAACATCAAAATATATATAAATGCTTGGGGCATTGTTGCACCAACATTATGGACTCAAATCTTATATAGGTTAACAAGCATGGTGACTTCAATCCATCATGCGTAAATTGAGATTGACTGAGCCTCATAAGGTAAGTGGTGGTTGCTCTCACTTTCATGTATATGAAATAATGATGAAGTTCCCTCGAGATACTCATGATTTATGCACTACCATATGCTTGCTTCTTGTCTAATCTTCACCACTATCATATACGTAAGAATGCATAATTTGTGAAGGCTTTTTAGAAATGTAAGGGAAACATAAATAAAGGAAAATGATAGTATGTTTGTAATGAAAGAAATGTAAGAGATGAAATAGCTAAATAAATTCAAGAAGACATGGAAATACTAAAATACTACATAGATGAGTACAAGAAAATATTGCCCCAAAAGTTTCCATTCGAGCTAGTTTTTCTTAATTCACTAAACATGTAAACAAGTCCTATCACTTTCTACAATACAAATTGACTCATGATTATAATAAATCTCTCAATGGTTGCAACAAGGGTTGTCACTCACAAATATTCTATCGCATATAAATAAAAATTGCACATGTCAAAGAAATTTTTTTTTTCTTTTTATTCCTTTGGCTAAATGTTTATTTTTTTCAACTTTTTTTCTCTCTTCTTTTTTTTCAACTAATTTTTTTTTTGATATGCAGTACACTTCCTTATACTCCATCAAACTCAACTAAAAAGATAAAGCATGTGGCTCGCTCATGGTGATCAAGTGCAGTTTATCTATGCTTCCATTAAACTACTCCTCTCTCCCATACTTAAACTTTTATCCATCCCAAGCAAAATACTGTTGGTGCAGTAGGCACCTAAGTCGAACCTGAGTTTTGATTATAGCAAAAGATAAAAAGTTAAGCTCATGTCATTATCTCACGAGCTGAATCGAGTGTGCAGTAAATTGCTATAGCTGGAGCTGAAGGCTAGCGACACCCGGAGGAAGCCGCGGTGGTCGGGCGATACTCGAGTGACTTCGTAGGGAGCCAAAGGAATTGAGTGGAAGGCCGGAAGCAAAAGCAACATGTAAGTATCGAGGTAAGCTCGTGTGTGAGAGCGTAAGTGAGGACGTATCCTCGTTACAGGGATGATCTTAAGCATAGATCTGACCAAAGACATCCTATAGATGGTCTAGGTCGAGATCGGATGGTCGACAACCGTCGAAATTATGTTTTTGTTGAGCTAACTTTGACTTGCAGCAAGCATCAATCGACTGCCAGCTTGGAGGACTCAGCCACAATCGACCGACCTGAGGTCGACATCGATGATGACCATCAGTCGACTGATGGTCAAAGGATCAGCCTCGAGGAGTCAAGGTTTATCACCAAATTTCAAGGGGAGGTGTGCTCAATTGTGATTGGCTAGGATTCCTCTCGAAAAGGGGCTCAAAGGCTATAAAAGGAGGGCCAAACCTAGGGTTTAATCATCAATTCTAAGTGCTCAAAAGCCTCCGCAATGCTGCGACTCTCCGACAACTCTCGACATAACGAAGTCGCCAACAACCCTAGTTTAAGTCCTATCTTCGAGTTGTTGGTATAATCTTGTCTTGTCATTTCTTTTAATCTTGCAATTAGTTTGTTAATCGAGGCTTTCTTTCGTTGCATTTTCATTTTAATAGAAGAGAGGGTGTGTCTCTCTATCTTGTGCTTCGAAAGTTTTTTTTGTAATCGTAAACTCCTACCTCCAACGAGGAGGAGTGTTTTAGTGAATTGCCCTCGTGCGTGGTCTAGGACCGTTAGGGCCTTGGAGTAAGTAGCCAAGGCTCTGAACCAAGTAAAAACTATTTTTTTCTTTTAGTTTTTATTTACAGTTCCGGAGGGGTTATTTGTCTTGAAACGAATTGAAGGAAAAGTTTTTTCGCTATTCACCCCCTCTAGCGAACCATCGATCCAACAATTGGTATCGAGTTTAGGGTTGCTAAGATTTGGTGAAACCACCAATCTAGCCATTTTACAGATTTATTTTTCTTTTAATTCTGTTTTTTTATTATTTATTTCGCTTTGTTAAGTTTTTCTCCCGCACTACTAATCCAAGACGCGAGTCTTGGTACTTATTTTTGTGTTTTTGTCGTTGCTAGTTTCTTCGTCTCGTCTTTGTGTCTTTTTGTTAATGGCCCATCTCGAGGGTTTTAGCACCGTCACCACCGCTTTTACAACGGTGACTTCCGTTACTGGAAAGGTCGGATGGAGTGCTTCCTAAAAACCCAAATAGAGATGTGGATAGTGATACAAACCGGGTTCACCCTTCCTACTAATGAAGAAGGTGAATCATTGGATTACAATCAGTGGTCCAGTGCCACTAAAGCGACAAGTCGAGGCGATGCAAAGGCGACTCAAATCCTCGCATCTATCCAAGGAGGAGCTAAATCCGTCGGCCCCTTCATCGCGCAAGAGATCTTTGGACGAAACTAGTCGAGTTACACGAAGGATCGGATCAAGCTAAGGTTTACGCGATTTGTTGTTCAATAAATTGTACACACTAAAAATGCAGGAACATGAGACGGCAACACAAGCACGCCCTGCCCGTGACACATAAGGTATGTTCTAAACTCTGTTCCGAGGACGACCTTGGGGGCAGCCCTGGTCGACGCCTACAAGGTCTCAAGGACCTTTCTAAAGTTAGAATAGACGAATTATTCTCAGATTTCAAATTACATGAGCAGTCCAACTCGGAACCCGAGAGGGGTATAGACTTGATTGCAGGTTCAAAGAAGAAGAAAATCGCAAGCAAGCCACCACCAACCGAGGAGGAAGATGAGTCCGAAGAAGAAGTTGACCCGGAGTTGACTGCCGAACTAATGAACCTAGCTCGAAGGATAGCCAAGGGACGAAAGCGAACCACGACTCGACCCAACCAAGGTAAGCCTAAAAGTTCTAATATTAGGTGTTATGAGTGTAATAGGTTTGGACATATCAAGTCCGAGTGCCCCAAGCTCAACCACCAAGCACCTAAGCACAAGAAGGCCCTCAACGCGACATGGGAAGA
Source organism: Wurfbainia villosa (assembly GCA_025175895.1). Classification (NCBI taxonomy): domain Eukaryota; kingdom Viridiplantae; phylum Streptophyta; class Magnoliopsida; order Zingiberales; family Zingiberaceae; genus Wurfbainia; species Wurfbainia villosa. Next base: position 111,069,201 of record CM045988.1, on the reverse strand, counting down.
AGCGTCATCCGAAGAAGACGAAGACCACGTCTTCATGGCGAAATCGATTGAGTCAGACACGGAGACCGAACCTGAACTTGAGTCAGAACCTGAGGATGACTCGGACTACGAAGCTACCTTCAAGTCAAGCCACGGATACGCATCCGGTTCAAAAGATACCCTTAAAGTGAGTCGAACTTTATTTAATACTTTACATAATACGGTTAGGTTTTTGTCTAGGAAATTAGCTAAGTCCGAGTCCAAGGTCGAGACCCTTGTTGAGGAGGTTAAACTCCTCAAACACGAGGTCTCCCTAACCTCTTCGACTAGTCGAGTTCAAGAGAAGGACTCAACTCGAGTTGAAAAGCTCGAAGTTGAGAACTCTCTCTTGAAAAGTCAAGTCGAAGATCTTAGGAACACGTTGGAAAGGTTCACTTCGGGATCCAAAGGACTTGACCTCCTACTTGGATCTCAAAGGGTCGTGTACAACAAGGCTGGACTAGGGTTTAACTCAAACACGACTAATAGGTCGTATATGTCGATTGTAAGTCGACATAGGAAACATGTCCAAGCATGGGTCCCTAAGAACTTTTTGATTTCAACTCTAGGATCCAACCCATACTGGGTTCCCAAGGACCAAATCCACTATGTGGATAGACCGAACCGATTCAACGGTCTAGGGGGAGCCAGTACAAAACATGTTTGTGCTTTAACTTAGAAATTGCATGCTTAGAATTTTTTTTGTTTTGTTTTTTTTAACTTGTGAACTCACTTAGAACACATACATAACCAACTAAAATCCTTCGAAAAGATTGAGCCTCGGGGAGCCTCTTTTCAAAAATAACCAGTTAGACCAGGAAATAGTCTTAGGTGAGTCAAGTCATCATTTTCTTGAAAATGGCTTTGTCTAAGGAAGTGATCGATGATCCGATAAAAGAAGGCCCCTGTGCCTCGCCACGACCTGGAAGTCATGATCTTGAAAAGGTAAACTTGACAAGCCTAGGGTCAAATCCAAATCTAACATAAAATTACTTGAACCTAAATGCACTTAATCAACTTAATTGGAAGTCATCTCACAAAAAACACATAAGTATAACATGCTTGATCATATAGACACAGGTGAGATGACCTAGGTTTAAAAACTTACAACTAATTTTTTTAAAATATATATATATATATATATATAATCTAACATCCAATCCAACCACCTTGTGTGTATGATCAATGAATGTTGGACAGCGGTTGCTCCCGACACATGACTGGGGATCAACTCAAATTCACGAAGCTTCGATTCAAACGACAAGGATCGGTAGCCTTTGGGAATAACGGCAAGCTCAAAATCATCGGATCAGGTGATATCGAGCTTAACTCGAATTTTGTTATTAAAAATGTATTACTTGTAGAGAATTTTGAATATAACCTGCTTAGCGTAAGCCAATTATGTGACAATAACTATAAGGTCGTATTTTTAGATAATGAATGTGTAATTAAAACAAATAAAACAGCTAAAACAATACTCAAAGGAACTAGGACAAATAACATTTATACAATTAACTTAATCAAATCCTCAGCCAAATGTCTTATGACACAGGAAGAGGAATCATGGTTGTGGCACCGACGACTCGGTCACTGCACCCAAGACTCGGCCCACAAGATGAGTCGAGTGGCTTAGTCGGAGGCTTACCCAACCTCAACAATTTGGTTAATAAAATGCAGAATGTTTGTCAACAAGGAAAACAACCTAGGACACAACACAAGTTAACTAACCAGAACGAACCTCAAGTGTACTTGAGCTCCTGATATGGATCTATTCGATTCACATTGAGCCAAGTCACTCAATAGAAGTCAATATTGCTTAGTCATAATTGTGACTACTCGAGTTTACAGGTTAGGTTCATCAAACATAAAAATGATACCTAGATCAATTAATCAATCTATTCAAATTAATCGAGAATCAAAAAATCTTAAGGTTAAAAGACTTAGAAGCGATCATGGTGGTGAATTGAAAATCAAAGGTTCACCGACTTACGTAACCTAAGCGGATACCACCATGAATTCTCTTGCCCTAGGACCCTCAACAAAATGGCCTAGTGGAGCGGAAAAACCGAACTCTACAAGAAGCGCTAGGACCATGTTGAGCGAATACGACCTACACCGATAGGTTTTGGGCGAAGTCGTTAGCACGGCTTGCTATGTCCGAATAGGATCCTTATGGTAAGAGGCACCTTAAGACCTCCTCGAGATTTATCACAATAAAGTACCCAACATCAAGTACTTTAGGGTATTTGGATGTAAAGTACATATCTTAAACACTAAGAACCACCTAGGAAATTCAAATCCAAAACCTCCAGGAATCTTCTTAGGATACTCAACCACAAGTAGGGCCTATAGGGTATATAACCACGATACCCTTAAAGTCGAAGAGACTATTAATGTAGTGTTCGATGAAGTACCCGAACCTACAAAACCCTTAATGACCCCAAGTGTTGAGCCCACTGATACCAAACTCGTCTCCGACCCTGAGATCGAGTCTAATCCACATCAACCAACTTCTCTTGTCGACCAAGTGACAAGTGATCCGAGTCAAACTAGTGTTCAACCAAGTCACCCCATTGATCAAGCATTAGGTGACACAAACCCAACCCAATCTAGGATTCAGACTAACCACCCTATCGATCAAGTGATAGGAGATCCTAATCTAGGAGTTCGAACTAGAGCATCCTATAGGAACCTTAGTCAAATTTCCTTAATTTCAAAGATAGAACTCAAATCAATTGAACAAGCTCTTCTTGATCCCGATTGAATTATTGCAATGCAAGAAGAGCTAGCTCAATTTACTAGGAATGAAGTGTGGGAATTAGTACCACCACCTAAAGACAAAACGATAATTGGAACAAGGTGGGTGTTTCGAAATAAGCTTGATGATAAAGGTGAAGTAGTCAGAAACAAGGCTAGGTTAGTCGCCAAAGGGTTTAGTCAAGTCGAAGGCTTAGATTACGACGAAACCTATGCCCCAGTAGCTAGACTCAAATCCATTCGAATGTTGCTAGCTTATGCTGCACATCGAGGATTTAAGCTGTTTCAAATGGATGTTAAGTCGGCATTCCTAAATGGATACATTAAAGAAGAAGTTTATGTTATCCAACCCCCCGGATTCGAAAATCTAGATAAACCCGATCATGTTCTAAAACTTAAGAAAGCTCTCTATGGACTTAAACAAGCTCCTCGAGCTTGGTACGAGAGACTTTCAATCCATATTAAGTCAAAAGGGTTTAACCAAGGCTTAGTTGACCCAACTCTCTTCGTAAAAACCTTAGGTAAAGAAATATTCATAGCTCAAATTTACGTAGACGATATAATTTTTGGAACCTCTAACTCAGCCTTACTAAATGAGTTCGTTTCGCTCATGGAAAGTGAGTTCGAAATGAACTTGGTAGGCGAGTTAAGTTTCTTTTTAGGTCTACAAATTAAACAAACTAAGGATGGTATATACCTATATCAACAAAAATATACTAAGGAGTTAATTAAAAGATTTGGAATGCAAGACGCTAAGGTAATAAACACCCCAATGGCGATTAATGTTAACATAGGAGAAGACCTAGAAAGTAAGTCCATTGACTTAAAGTACTATATGAGCGCGATAGGAAGTCTCCTATACTTAACTGCGAGTCGACCTGACATCATATTCGCAATAAGTATGTGCGTCAGGTTTCAAACCTGTGTTAAGGAGTCTCACCTAACCCTAGTTAAGCGTATCCTTAGATATCTAAAGGGTACACTTAATGTCGGTATTTGGTATCCTAGATCTACCGAGTTCGAACTAACCGGCTACTCCGATTCGGACTATGCCGGTAGTAATGTTAAATACGGGGATTTAAAATCCTAAATTAAATTGCCCAAATAATTAAGGAAATAATCCTGGAAATATCTCGGGATTTTTAGGGAATTTTAGGAATTTTTTCCATAATTTTTCTAGAATTAAACGGACTCCGTACGAGATTTTTTCGGGGATAAAATAGATAGGCTTTATTTAAGGGGTATTAACCTAAACCTAAACCCTAAGTTTTATTTTCTATTTTCTTTCCCCGCCACCAACTATTCCTTTGGTTTCCTTTTCCGAGCCTTCTTTTCCCGACGCCATCCCTCCTCGCCGGCGCCTATTTTCGCCACGGTCTCTTCTTCGCGAGACCGGTAGCCGATCCCTTCTTCACGAGCGTTCCCTTCCTCGCGCCAGCCACAGCGGCAGCCGACTTGCGATGCGTCGCGGCGCGACGCCTCTCCTCCCCGCCATACCGAGGCGATCGTCGCCGGACTCCTCTGCCCTAGGGGACGAGCGCCGGCCTCCTCTGCCATCGGACCGCCACCGTGAACTATCTCTTGATGCGTCGCCGCCGCACGGCCAACTGGAGGCGTCGATCCATCGTTGAGGGTCATGATCATCGCACCGTGGTCGCCGAGAGCAAGTGAATTAGGGCAGAAATTTTGGTGAGCAACAGGCGATTGGGAAATCCTACCGATGGAGTGCAGGGCGGGTAAGCTTGTTCTATTCCCTCTTCTATAACTGTAAATTGATAATTTAGGTTGTGATCTGTGATGAGTGGATGAAGCTAGTTCGGCTGTGGAGGAATGAAGAGGGTAGTGATGGCTGTGCTTTGGGGTTTTGACAAGTGGAGAGGGTTGTGAGGTTTTATTGGGTGGATGTGTCGGCTGTGAAAACAAGGGTTGAGTCGGAGTTGTGGTCAATTTGGGGCTGAACCTGGGGTTTTGGTTGGCTGCGATTGGGTTGATTACGGTGTTATTCGTTTGATTGGTATGTTAGTGAGCGAGGAATGGTTCAAAAATGTGTTACTCGAAGGATATGGGATTTGGGCTAAATTAAATTGTATGGATTATTTGTGGACAAGGGAAAATTGGAAATCGTTTGGGTTAATTGAGATATAAAGGAAATCGATTAATTATTCGATTTGTCGTTAAATTGTATATTTTGTGCTTAACTATAGTTATGCGATATGCAGGTTTCGATCACGAGGCAGGTCCCCGATCGTGACATTTTCATTCTTGCGGATATATATTCAGGCGGGTATTCTGACTTAACTTTTAGATTAAGTCAAATTGATATGCTAGTAGGATACTTTACAATAACTTTTTCATGTTTATATGCCTGGTATACTTTTGGTGCCTACTAGATACATGCATGTGATAGGATATGATTATATTTCCCTGTTTGATTTGGATCATAGTATGTGGATTATGGATATGTACATATTGATTGTACATATTATTCGGATAGGTATTTTGAGTAGGATTTACATGTTTTAGTATCATGCACCATTTTTGCATGATTGCATGCTAGCTGGACGGGGTTCCATTATTGTTGAGCCCGCAGCTAGTTACATGGCCTGCACACACTGCCACTCATGGGTTAGTGGTACATCAGGAGGGTGTGTGCAGTTGCTCTGTCAGGCTCCGCTGGTCCGCTCATGGGTAGCGATGAGGCAGCGTGGTAGCGGGCAGGGATCCCTCCTCTGGTCTATGACACCGGGAGATGAGAGCTTAGCTCCCCCACTATGTTTGGGGCAGGAGGATAGGTGTACTCCGACAGCATCCTGTCCACTCGGTCACTCAGGAGCAGTGATGGCAGAGTGCACAGTTGTCATAGCCCTACCCACTCGGCTTCACCATTGCGTGTGAGGCGGCTGACTGGCGTCAGGGGTGACCATGTCATTGGCACGACATGCATTTTGCACTGATTGCATTTTGTATTGTGTTTGCTGCATTATTGTATTGATGCCTTGGATGTGCATATGATTGTCATGCATACAGGATACATGTTTATATATGGTCAGGACTCTATTACTTCTAGTCAGGCACATGCTCCTATATCAGGGTAGGAGATTCAAGTGAGTACAGTCATTTTGTATTTCTTGCTTCCATACCCTATTTATGTGAGACTGTACTGGCATGATATTTTTATTGTTAGCTATACCTTATTTTGCATATCTACTATACCCGCAGAGTTCTTTGAACTCACCCCGTTGATTTATATTTATTTCAGGATGAAGCTGTCAGGAGAGTCCAACTGCCAAACTCCCTCGTCGTGGAAGTGTATTTGGTTATTTGTTTTTGGTTTTGGATATCTTGTTTAGAAGATATATTTAGGACTGGAATTGGATTTATGTATTCGTGGATTTTTGGTGTCCTTAGGGACTTTATTCGGAGTTTTGTTCTGCATGGATTTCAGTTGAGTATTCCTGCCCAGATGGCAGAAGGGGTAGGTTTAGATGTGATAGATTGTTTATTTATTACTTGGATTGAAGGCCTGAGGCCTAATTATACTCTGCGTGTGTTGTTTGGATTCCGGTCGTGTTGACCGATGTATAGTGGCCGTGTAGGCCTTGTATGTAAATTGAGATTGTCACCCGTACAGGGGAGATGCTGTCGGATTTTCGTCTGGCGAGGTCTCCTTCGGGGCGTGACAAGTAAGCTCGATAGAAAGAGCACGAGTGGTTGTTGTCAACTTCTCGGCTCGAGTCTAGTGAGTTGGTGCAGTAGGAAGCAATATTGTGTTGCTTTATCTACTACCGAAGTCGAATACATCGCGATGAGTGAGTGTGTCACGCGGCTTCTTTGGATGAAGCACACTCTCCGCGACTTTAAATTAGACTTTACGAATACTAAACTTCACGTAGATAACATTAGTTCAATTAATCTTACAAAGAATCCGATATGTCACTCTAGGACCAAACATATAGAGGTCAAACACCATTTTATTCGAGAACATGTGGCCAACGGAGCCATACAACTCGAATACGTCGAATCGAAGTCTAACTTGGCAGACCTATTTACTAAACCCCAACCCGAAGCCGAATTTAGTCTATTAAGACGAAAATTGGGCATGTGCGTAATAGAATAGGTACTTGCAAATTATATGTTCTTACTACTATTTCTTTAATTTCATGGAACTAGCATAGGACATACCTTAGATATCATGCACCTATAGATTTAAGGAGCCAGTACATCTCACAACACATAGGACTAATGTGTTTGTGTACTTAGCCACGTAGATGGGCGTGAGATGTTAGGACCTTACTCCTGGTTCCAGATGTAGAGCTAGTGCATCGCTATGAACCACGGAGTATAATCATACATACTAACCGACTCCCACCAGGACTGATTGATCTTCCATATCAATCAAGCCAAATATGAGTCGAACATTTTATAGATGAACTTATTTTCAGTATATTATTTTCAAAATAATGTGGAACATGCTTGGACTTTAAAATTAAAACTTGTTTTTATTCCAGACACACTCTCACTCTTTTCGATATATGGCAAAAGGGGGAGAAAAAGGCCAAAGTTAAGGGATCAATATTTTTTTTTAAGGCTTACTCAAACTTTAACACATTTAGTTAACTTGTTAACAGAAAATAATTTACTTAACTTTTAGTTAACTTGTTAATAAAAAGTAATTTACTTAACTTTAAGTTAACTTGTTAACAAAATGGAAGTAAAGGCCAAGGTTAAGAAATCAATTTTTTGATTTCTTAACTTAAAACTTATTTTAAACACTATGGCCAATATTAAACTTAATTCTTTTTTAGTAGCAAATATCAAGAGGGAGAGTTAAAACTCTTTCTCAAGTACTCACCCTCGGTCAAGGAGGAGGTTTCCTCAAGGGGGAGCATTTGAAAAAGAGTTTTTATACTCCTACACATTCATGTATATCTCATACTCTTTTTGCTTAATTTATTTTTCTTAACTTTGTATGTGGGTTTGCCATAAATCAAAAAGGGGGAGATTGTTGGTGCAGTAGGCACCTAAGTCGAACCTGAGTTTTGATTATAGCAAAAGATACAAAGTTAAGCTCATGTCATTATCTCACGAGCTGAATCGAGTGTGCAAGAATTGCTATAGCCGAGTCAAGGCTAGCGACACCCGGAGGAAGCCGCGGTGGTCGGGCGACACTCGAGTGACTTCGTAGGGAGCCGAAGGAATCGAGTGGAAGGCCGGAAGCAAAAGTAACATGTAAGTATCGAGGTAAGCTCGTGTGTGAGAGCGTAAGTGAGGACGTATCCTCGTTACGGGGATGATCTTAAGCGTAGATCCGACCAAAGACATCCTATAGATGGTCTAGGTCGAGATCGGATGGTCGACGACCGTCGAAATTATGTTTTTGTTGAGCTAACTTTGACTTGCAGCAAGCATCAGTCGACTGTCAGCTTGGAGGACTCGACTGTCGCCAATCACCGATCGCCAGAGGTCGCGACTCAACCGATCGCATCATCGATCGATAATGACCATCACCGATCGATGGTCAAAGGATCAGCCTCGAGGAGTCAAGGTTTATCATCAAATTTCAAGGGGAGGTGTGCTCAATTGTGATTGGCTAGGGTTCCTCTCGAAAAGGGGCTCAAAGGCTATAAAAGGAGGGCCAAACCTAGGGTTTAATCATCAATTCTAAGTGCTCAAAAGCCTCCTCAACGCTGTGACTCTCCGACAACTCTACGACAACGAAGTGCTGCCAACAACCCTAGTTTAAGTCCTATCTTCGAGTTGTTGGTATAATCTTGTCTTGTCATTTCTTTTAATCTTGCAATTAGTTTGTTAATCGAGGCTTTCTTTCGTTGCATTTTCATTTTAATAGAAGAGAGGGTGTGTCTCTCTATCTTGTGCTTCGAAAGTTTTTTTTGTAATCGTAAACTCCTACCTTCAACGAGGAGGAGTGTTTTAGTGAATTGCCCTCCGTACACGGTCTAGGACCGTTAGGACCTTGGAGTAGTAGCCGAAGGCTACGAACCAAGTAAAAAACTATTTGTCTCTTTTAGTTTCTATTTACATTTCCACTGCGTATATTTGTCTTGAAACGAATTCGAAAGAAAAAGTTTTTTTTCGCTATTCACCCCCCCCCCTCTAGCGAACCGCATCGATCCAACAAATACCCATTATGGAACTTTCAAATATCGTATATCTAAAATAAAAATAAGAAAGAAATTAATTTAAGGAAAGAAAAATGGCATGACGTATAATAAGAAAGTTATTTAACTAGCATGTGGCGACAAAAAAAGTAAAGGAAGACAAGTAAGATGACCTAATTATGCAAACCCATAATAATGTGGTCTTGAAAGAATCTAATCAAGTTCTAGAATAACGACAGATAAGTGCACCATACACAAACAAGAAAAATCGGCTCAATACTCACTGGGTATATAAAAATCAAAACTCAATCCATCACCAAGTAGTAACCACATGCAATCAAATAATTCATTCATAACAATAAATCTCAAAATTCAACCATCAAATTTAACAAGCTTTTATGACTTCGAAGCATATATAAAGGAATGCATATAAAATTTATTTCAAAAACTAACAAAATAAAAACTCAACCATCAAAATAACTAAAGAAAAAACAAGAAAGCAAAGAACATATATACACATAAAAAGAGATGGGATGGAAGAAACTTCCCTAAGTTCTTGGCAGTCAGAGTCAGTTTAGAAAAAGTTAGGTTGGGAGTGGCACGGTCTTATAGAAGATGTGTGCAATTTATATAGAGTTTTAGCGATATTTTGGCACACATCTTAATGCATTTAAATAATATTTGTTGCATATTCGCTTTACTTTACACCATTTAATTACTTTCTTGTTCGGAGATCTTTTGTTATTTTCTTCTTGACAAGATGGAGATTTGTAGTCAAAATGAAGTTTCTTGGGGAGCGTAAAATGAAGGAAAGTATGCTCTGATCGTGTCCCCAAAACATGGGCATATTCTCGGAAGAAAGAAATGAAGTTCAAAGAGTTTCCAGAGAAGAACACAATGGACTGTGTGTTTTCACATAGTCATGCTTCATTTTGCAGTGAAGATGGCAGATCATGGGTTTTGACACGGCGAAGATTTTCTCATGAGAGAAACACAGTTGACCGTGTGTTTTTCACACGGTCATGTCTTTTTCTAGGCTGATTTCCAAAGCGACACATAACCGGGTTGTGTGTCTGCCACACAATCGTGTGGCGGCATTGCTATCACGAGGCTTAGGATTTTTGAGTATTTATGGAAAGATGGAGTCGACTTCTATATAAAGGAAGAATCACCAGAGAAAGAGGGGTCAGAGGGTGCCCTAAAAAGCACCAAAATGCTCAAGAATTGGAGAGGAGAATCAAGGTGACGATGGGAGATCTCCATCAAGGTACAACCAAGAAGCAACTCCAACCGAAGCAGAGCAATTTTCTCTCATCTTCATATTACTTCGGCTATATTTACTTCTATCTTAATGTCTTGTGTTTACTTCTATAGTTGTATGGAGTAGATCTCTTGATTCTAGAATTAGAAAGTAACCGTATATTTGTCAAACATTGTCATGCATGAATTCTAAGTGTCTTTAATCTTTATATAGCCAATTTATGTCTTCAAGTTTGATGATAATGATTGATTATGTCCTTGATATACTGTGCTTAGTCAATATGGGTGGCAAAAGCATTCATATCAAATATTAAAGAAAATTAGGACGAACCAAAAGGTGAACTATTACCTCAAGAATCATAGGAATTCAAGACGTGAAAGAGTAAGATGCGAAAGTAGATTTGCCTTTCGCGAGGAGACCATAGGGCATCCTAGATTGCATAGAACTTATTCCAGCACAAGACTGCTCAGTAGGAGGGAACAACTATAGAGTTGTGGGACCACATGACAAGGAACCCCATTTACAGCAACTCTTTAGTTCTGTTGCTCTAAAAGGAGACTTTGGCTTAGGGATAGGCAAAGCTCGTGTAGTTCCAAAAGACCACACTGGTATTAAACAAGATCAACTACTCACATAATCAATCATGGAAAACTAAGGGTCATATAGATAGATGATGTGTTTAGCATCATATAAGTGAATCTAAAATCCTAGGCTCTCTTTTAAAGTTGAGTAAATCCTCTTCTTACTTCGCGTGACACCAACATTTGAGCTTTGTCCGTTAGAATTCTAGGATAGAGTAATTTCCCACATTATGATCAAGTCTAGACAATCAGATTCACTAAGTAGATAGGTAATCGAATATCAGTCCATGTGGGATCGATCTTTTTATTACTTGACGACAATCATACACTTGTGGGTTTTCGCACATCAAGTCTTTAGCGTCGTAGCTAAACACTTGGTTTGTGTGTCATCAAGTTTTTGGCACCGTTGTCAGGGATTGATTTATTCAATATTAGACGAAACATGCAGCAATTGGATTAGACTTAGTTTTTCTTAGTTTTAGCATTAGTATTCTAGCATTTTTCTTTCGGTTATTTCTTTAGTATGTGTCTTTATTCATCATCTTGTTGTTTATTTTGAAGTTTATCAAGGTTATTCCCATTTTTCTTTGTATGTGTAGACATGTGGTGTCACGCCCCGAGGGAGTCTCCGCCAGACGAAAATCCGGCAGCATCTCCCCTGTACGGGTGACAATACCAATTTTTATACAAGGCCTACACGGCCACTATACATCGGTCAACACGACCGGAATCATACCACATCACACGCAGATAATAATAAGGCCTCAGGCCAACAAATCTAGGTAAACATAAGTCTACACTAACTAGACTTACCCCTTCTGCCGTCTGGGCAGGAATACCAACCAAACCAATCAAAATAAAATCCGACCAATGGTCCACAAGGACCCCAAAAAATCCACGAGTACATAAATCCAATTCCATAACTCAAACAACTAATAAACTGTCACTACGAGGGGGGGATATGGCAACTGGACTCTCCTGACAGCTTCATCCTGAAATAAAAATAAAACCACGGGGTAAGTTCAAAGAACTTAGCGGATACTAGTTGATATGAATAGTAAGAAATAGCTAACAATACTAATCATGCCAAGATGCAGTCTCATATATATGGTAAGCAAGAAATAAATGCAAAAGGATCAGACTCACGAGTCTCCTACTCGATATAAGAGCATGTGCACTACTATAAGAGATAAAGTCATCACCATATAAGAATATGAATCTCAGATGCATGTCAATCATATGCAACATCCAAGGCAATACAATAATGCAAAGAAACACAATACAAAATGCAATCCGTAAAATGCATGCCGTACAATGACATGGTCACCCCTGACGCGACCACCGCCTCACGCAATGGTGAAGCCGAGTGGGTAGGGCTATGACAACTGTGCACTCTGCCATCACTGCTCCTGAGTGACCGAGTGGACAGGATGCTGTCGGAGTACACCTATCCTCCTGCCCCAAACATAGTGGGGGAGCTAAGCTCTCATCTCCCGGTGTCATAGGCCAGAGGAGGGATCCCTGCCCGCTACCACGCTGCCTCGTCGCTACCCATGAGCGGTCCCGGTGAACTGACAGAACAGCACACACACCCTCGATGTACCACTAACCCATGAGTGGCAAGTGTGTGCGAGCCATGTAACTAGCTGCGGGCTCAACAATAATGGAACCCCGTCCAGCCAGCATGCAATCATGCAAGATGGTGCATGATACTAAAGCATGTAAATCCAACTACAAATATCCATCCGAATAATATGCAAAATCAATAAGTGCATATAACTAATCCAAGCAACCATGATCCAAATAAAACAGGGAAGATATAATCATACTGATCAAATGCATGTAGCAAGTAGGCACAAAGCATACTAGGCATATAAACATGAAAAGTATTGCATGCTATCCTAACTAACATATCAACTTGACTATATCTAAAAGATAAGTCAAAGTACCCGCCTGAATATATATCCATGAAGAATCTGCAACTGCTACAACCGGACACGCCTCGGATCAAAACTCAACTATTATTAAGCACAAAATATCATTCACTGACAAATCGAATACATAATCGATTCCTTCCATAACTAAATTAACCCAAATAAACTTCCAATTTCACTAATTTATTCAACCCTTACACAGTCGACCAAAACCACTCAAATAGAACACCTCGATACACCCAATCTAGGGCTCTAACAATATCAAAATCACAACCCTTACACAACTCGCCCAGGTCTTCTTTACTCACCCCAGTCGGCATCTTACCCTCACAGTCGGCACAATCGACCAACCTCAACTCACAAAATCCCAATTCTACATTAGAAACCACATAATCTAGTAATTACTGCTAAAAGACAGATAATCGAACAAGCTTACCAGTCGTTGGACTCCACCAGCAGCCACTTTCCTTTGTCCCAATTCCTCGATTCACTGCTCGAGACCCCTTGCTCTGGCGCCCAATGGCAAAGATCACAACCTCCGGTCAAACCCGCTGCAACCGCTGCCTAGCCGCCGCCAGCACCATCTGCTCCGGCAGAACCCCCGGCCCCCTGCTCTGAACCAGGTGTAGACGCCGCCGACGAACCATACAATGAGGAAGAAATCGCGAGAGCAGCGAGAATGGCGCCGGCGCCAGTAGGGTTTTGCGCAGCGGCGGCCGGCTCGGGAACGGAAGGCGGCGGTGGACGGCGAGCTCGCGTCGCGTCGGGCGGCAGTGCTCGCGGGAACGCAAACAAGGGCTGCGGCTGTGGACGGCGTCGGCTCGAGGAAAGGCGTCGCCGACGAAGGGAAGAGGCAACGGCTTCGGGCGCGGGGCGTCGGGCGCGGCGGCGTCGGGCTGCCGCGATGAAAGAGAGAAGAGGGGAGTCACCGGCGAAGCAGAGGACGCCGGCGGAAGTGGCTCGTGACGGCGGCGTGGTCGCCGATCGCAATAAGGAAAGGGGCGCGCTAAGAAATAAAGGAAGGACGAGGGGAAAAAATAAAAAGAAAAAGGAAATAGAATTTTTTAGGTTTTCTATCGTGTATTTTTTTCCCCTTTAAATAGACCCCTCTAAAGTCTATTTATTTTATCCCCGTAAAAGTCTCGTACGGAATCCGTTTAAATCTAGAAAAATTCTGGAAAAATTCCTAAAAATCCCGAAAAATTTCCAGGATTATTTCCTTAATTATTTGGTCATTTAATTTACTATTTTACATTTTCCAGTATTTAACATGTGGTTCAGAATCTCCGATTTATACTCAACAACCTAGCTCCTACGATAGATCCACTATCACTTTCTCCTTCTCAGAAACCTTCCGAAGGTGAAGAAATCTCTTACAACTTATTCTTGTAAAACAAATACAACCGAATGTAAATATACAATAGAAATGAGAAAACAAGAATCAAAAGCACTTTACACAATGCGATCATACTTGCTTGTAGTTTAGTTGCATTGGAATGCCTTGGAAGATCTAGAATGTGACAATATTTCTCCTTTAAAGTTTTCAAAAATGGACACCTTCAAATCACCTCAAAATCCCCTTTTATAGAGTGGCCATCGAGTTGATTTTCGTCTACCAATTGACTGGTCTTACCTACCAATCGATTGGAATTCAATCGTTGCTCAAACTGACACTTCAATAGCTTAATCTACGTCGAATATTGACTTGCTACAATGCACCAGTCGACTGGTGAGCTTCGATTGAACTAGCTAGTTGAGTTTGAAATATTATATTCGGTTCATAGGCTGAAAATATTATTCACAATCTACTGTTACTATAACACTTAACTACTGTAGCAAGTAATTGATCGGCATCAGAGTAATCGACTGCTACTATTTGTAGTCGAGTTCTAAACTCAACAGTGACTGATATCTCAGTCTTAGTCTAGTTTGAAGCTAACTCTCCCTTCACCTAGTATCCGGTTGACCTCAACCTACTATGACCTTTCTTGTCCAACAGCTGCTCACCCTTGACTTGTCAGAACCTCTTCTGCCTAACATTTGATCACCTTAACCTGTCGAGACTTCACTTCACTCAACATCCGATCCTCCTTGACCTGTTTGGACTTTCCACTTGCTAGGCATCCGGTCACCTTAACCTGTCGAGACTTCATTTCACCAAATATCTAGTCCTCCTTGATCTATTTGGACTTTTCACTTACTAAGCATCTAGTCACCTTAACCTGTCAGGGCTTCTCTAACATCAAACATCTGGTCCTCCTTGACTTGCTTCGATTTTTCATCTCATGTCAAGTGTCCGGTCAACCATAATCCACTTGGTCTTCTCACTTGTCAATTCTCTGTTGGACTTTCGACCACCAAGTGTGGTTCTTCACGGTCCACTTGGATTTCTCACTTATCAAGTATCTGGTCAACCTTGACCTACTTGACTTCTTGTTTGATAATATCCTGTTGAACTTTCGACCACCAAGTGTTCGATCCTCTATAACCCACTTGGATTTCTCACTTGTCAACTGCCTATTGGACTTTCGACCACCAAGTGTCCGATCCTCCACAACCCACTTGGATTTCTCACAACTTATCAAGTATCCAATCAACCTTGACCTACTTGAATTCGCGCTCAACCTTGCATCATCGATCGACCTGATCCAATGATGACTACACCAACAATCTGCTTCTTCATCACACAATCTTGTCATATACCATCATTCACTCATCATCAACCTATTATTATATTTTCAAATATCGAATCTCAACTCGAGCCCAACTCGATCTTAGTCAATCTTGACGTAAGGTTGATTGCACCAACACCTAGATTGTAGATATTAGACATAGGGTCATACCTACTTTGGTGTTCCTCGATACTGGGCACATATGTTTCGCTGACTCCTCTAGTGATCAAGGGTTGACTCCTGAATTGTTTTGAATTTTCCGCCATGATCTCAATAAATTCTCTAGCCTAAGCAAGAGTCCTATTGACTAGGGTCCCCCACTAGTTGCATTGACCATACATCTATCCATGGGAAACAATCTATCATAGAAGTACTGAATGAGTAGGTGATCACTGATCTGATGTTGAAGGCAACTAGTACAAAGTCTTTCAGATCTCTCCCAATACTTGTGTAGAATCTCTCCTAACATTTTTTTCACACCTTGAATACTCTTCCGAATCGCTAAGATCCTATCTTGCTGATGGAGCTAATGATACTGAGGATCAGGTTGATGATACCAAGTCTTTGAAGGTCTGAAAGTAACAATTATTCCCCTTCAAAAGCTCCAAGAACCAGCTTCTTCTTTCTCCACCGAAATCTCCTTTTAAAGCCTCCGCTTGAACTAGATTTCTGTCTAGCAGTCGATTGACATTACCCACCAGTCGACTGCTCACTTGATTGTTATCTCACAACGGACTAATTCACATCGCAAACACTCAATCAATCGACTGCTCATATCCATTAGTCAATTGCTTTTGCCATCAATCGATTATCATAAGCCAGCAATCGACTACAAAATATTCTGTGTCATGTCCACTTAAGGTCAATCGACTACTCAACCCCAGAAGTCGACTGTCAGAGACCAGCCATCAATTGACTGCCAAAGCACTAGTCAGTAGTCAAGCCGTAGTTGACTACTCGACCAGTCGACTGGGTCATAACTCCAGTCGACTGCTCGAGTCTTCTGAGCCCTCCGAGTGTCGAGCACTCGACCAGTGGACTAGTAAACATCAAAACTGAGATTTAACCCCAACTATGATCCCCTCATATTTGACACTCACTCATAGCCTAAACCTAAGCCTTCGAGCCACTTCCATCAACCTCATGCTTTCAGGGTTCATCCGAATCCTCCACAACTCCTTCACCCTTCGCACTAACCTTCAAGTGTTTCCATCGGCTTTGTCATACTATCAGGTCTATCTTTGCCAAGAAGTCGCACGCGCCTTCAGGACTTACACTGTTAAGCTACACACTTGGTCTTACACAGACAAGACTATACACTTAGACTTTTTCCTTTGTCAAGTCTCCATACTTAGACTTACACCGTCAAGACTACACACTTAGACTTATACGGTCAAGAGTATACCCTTAGATTTTTTCATTGTCAAGTATTTATATTTGGACTTTCCCTTGCCAAGTCTTTATACTTGAATTTTTCTTGCCAAGTCTCTACTCTTGGACTTCTCCATTGTCAAGTATTCATACTTGAACTTTTTCCACTCGAATCTTATTCAAGTTTGATCAACCTTGATCTGAGGTTGATTGCTCCAATAATTACCTCCTAACAATCTCCTTCATATGATCTTGGATGTCCCAAATTATTTATTAGTCATACAATCATACATATTGTCAAACATATTATCAAACGTCAAAACATAATTCGAATCTCACTCGAAATTGATCAATATTGACCTGAAATCGATTGCACTAACATATATAAGTAGTAAATATGAATACAAGTCTAAGTTCCTCAATAGAAAACCTAACGTCTTTACTAGGCACATTTGAGGGACCAATCTCAGATACTTTTCTCTTAATTCTATTAAAATAAAGTCAACATAAATAATTAATAAATTGCAACAAACTTAAAAAATCAAGATTAGAGTGTTGTTACCTAGGCATTCTAAGGTTGATAAGAGATTTTGAAGACCCGAGTCAAACAAAGATTGAATTGGATTGTAAAGAAGTTAATTGGGAGAAGGAATAGGAATTCGAGGCGGTGGAAACTAAGCCCTTCTTATAGAGTTAATCTGGGCACCCTGAAGAGGTCCAAGTGTTTGGATTAGTTTAGTCAAATTGGCATGTGACAGCCACTCCGAACACTTGGAACATTCCGAATGCTTTGGAGTCATAAATTTTACTATTGTATTTACTATCCCTACGTAGGGACCCGAATAAGTTCCAAAAGCCCATAGCAGTCAAACTCTGCAAGAACTATCAAATTCAATTTAATATATAAAATAATATAATAGGGTGCCCGAAATGTTCTAGGTGCTCCTCCAATTGACTTTGCTGCTGAAGACAATTTCTAGAATTAACTTTCAAATTTTCTGTTTGATTTGGAATTCAACAGTTAATTGTCCAATATTTTATTCCCTTCTAAAATTCATTAGTCGACTCTTCCACATTTTATTTGGAATTCATCCATTGACTCTCTAAGTCGATTGTTCAACATTTTATTTACTTTAGTGCGAATTCAAACACATTGTAATTTTGATCAGTCAACTATACATGCACAGTAATCAACTATATGCAAAATGGCAATTTCAACAGTCATTCGTGGTGTCAATTGGTTGACACCAATAGTCCATGATTGATCTCATACTCCAGAACTTTTTCAAATTAAGGGTTTACACATTCCCTATGCACTAATCGATTGTTACCTCTATATCAATTGGATGAGGCATCTTGACTCAATCCATCTAGAAATTGATCTACTTATTTTCGAATATATCTTTGTCCCAAAGTTACATGATCTTGAAACTTTCAAGTTAAAAATATACCTAATCTCAAAGGCCTCTATGCAAACAAGACTTTCATGCATAGTCTCATCACTTCGGGTCTTCCCCTACTTGAAGTCTCATCACTTCGTGTCTTCCTTGCCAAAGCTCTTTTTAGACATTTTTTGCTTAGCATTCAACCTCTTTTGCCTACTAGGACTTCTACACATCCACTTGCATAGTATCCAACATCCCTTGCTCGTGAGGGCTTTCATCATATTCACTTACTTAGCATTGGATTTCTCATAGCTTCTAGAACTTCTACCACATCAAGTGCATTCTTGACACATCACATTAAATCATAACAATATTTAAACATGATTCAAACATAAAAACCTTACAACACACAAATTAGACGGTTAGATTGCATCAATGACCCTTGAAAATATGTAATATACATGCATGAGTGATTACATCACGAGAAATATGCATCTACTAGAAATTTTTTTAAGATCCTTTAAAATAGTATATTTTCAAAACTAAGTTAAATATATCAAAAGGTTGATTTTTTTTTAACAAAAATTCAAATGACTTAGTTAATTTGCAATAAAGTCTTTATTAATGCATGACAATTACTTTAGATCATTCTCCCAATCACAATCTATGTCATCATCATAATCTAAAGAAGAGTTATGATCATGAACTAGTTGTTTCACCTTTTCTATAAATATGACTCTAAGGAATTAAAATGGGAAGTGAGTAGAAAACAAAGAACAAAATAAGTTTAGACATTGCACCCATTTTACCCTGATTCATCTATTAAATAAATTTGAAGTACAGTTTATACTATGAAGTCAACTTTCAAAATATTTATCTCCAATGAGATTCAAACTCTAGCCTTCTTAATTATTCCTTTAAATATTTTACTATTGCACCATTCCCGTTGAGATAAAATCGGATATTAAATAAGTAAGACAACATGTAGTCAACCAAAATTATAACTAAACAATGTAATTAGATGTGCTTAATAATATAATATACAAACATAATTCTTTCTAGAAAATAAAATAAAAAAATGTCCATTAGATCATGAAATGAGAGGACATATTGTTAGTCTCAACCCGAACAGGTGCCATGACAATATTATTTATTATTGTGGTGTGATGAAAATGCAAATTTTAGTTGTCTCGCTTCCACAAGAGTTGCACGCAGCTAAGCCCATTACATGCGATCACGAAGTGCAAAGAGAGGAAGAGTTTTACATGTTGAGATATGACCATATAATTAAAAAGGACAGTTATAACAAAAATTTACACCATGCAAGATTCTAAAAAAAGATCTATTTTACATAATTTTATCCTTCTTTACAAAAAACTATTTTTAAAATTCAAACCCGTCTCATAAACCCTCAACTTGCATCACATCCCATAACCATACAAGACATATATTTATTTATATATACCTCTCGTTGGTTCACTTCCCTTGGCTTGGACATTTTCCTAACTACAAGTAATTATAATGTAACATGACTCATCCTCTTGTCCTCATCAATGACTTAGGGTTAACCACAAGTGTAGAGTTGTCGAGTTTGGTTGAATTTGTCGGATTGACCCACTCCGTCAAATAATTTAAGCAGATTGGATTGAAATTTTATCAACCCGCTATTTTGACAGGCCTAAACGGATTGATCCGCACGGATAGCGGGTCTAGACGGGTCGGTCCACCATGGACACAGATTGGTCCGCGAATTGAGAAATGCAAAAGATGGAACATGTGAAAATAAAATTATATAAGTTTTTTTTACTAATATTTTAATATTAACAAGACAAGTTTTTTACTATCGCAATCTTCTTCTATCACACATACACCTCAACAAAAATATAAAAGAAGTTAAGAGAAAAAAATAAAAGAATATTTGATGAAGTACTCTTTTTTTTATACTCTAATTGTTTTATATTATCTTATCACTACTATTCTAATCAATGTAGAAAATAATAACATATCAAAATCAAATAATTACAAGGGCTAGAAAATCTCAATTGAATCTCTATTTGGAAGAGCAAAAATTTACATTTGCATATCATCAAGATTTGGATATTTTGGAATATTGGAAAAGAATCAAAAACATCGGTGCTCAACTTTGTAGGTCGATAACTGAATCTCAATTATAATATTTTAGTTACTTCAAATGCTTATTTTTTTTAATCATGGTGCCCCATCTACCTTACTGATCATTGTCACAAGTCCTCAATGGCTCAGTAATTTTAGATATATTTTTTAAATTTTTTAGCCCGCGAGTTAACCCGCCTAATTCGCAATCCGCCTTAGGTTGGATTGAATTGGAGATTTCTCAACCCGCCGAAATGACGGATCAACCTGCCCCTCTCCGCTAAATATTAAATTTACGACGGATTGACCTGTCCCGTCATAGATCAGTCAGTTTGACAGCTCTGCACAAGTATAGGGCATATTACTTATCACCAAGTTTCTGTCATTTTATATTAATTGTCAACTTCACAGAGCCATCGCCATCTTTAAAAGGGTTTTGTTTTGGCCCATACAAGAATTTCATGCTTGTGAGTAAGAAACTTGTTTCATGTGCAATGGGCAGTTGACATCAAAGAATCGGAGCCATTGTCATCAATTAGTCGATTATAGATTAAGTTTAAACCCCATGCTTCCCTCCTTTTTAGTGGAAAATGATACCAAGGAAACAAGGTTTCATAGTGCGCCTTTTGTTGGATTTTTTTTTTTTTTTTTTGAATAATCAAGGTGTTTAGATTTTATCCGATTAATCTGAGAGGCAGATAATCTTTTCTCTCGTTCAATCACAACTTGTGCATATTTAGAAGCCAACTTCCAAGGTATTCATCCCATTTGAAATTCGTGCCCTAATCTTTTTATTATTATTTTTGAGTGTTTTATCATTACACCATACCGGACTTACCTTTTATTGTTTTGAACAGGATCCGTTGCCCTTATGCTTTCCTTAGTCTAAATAGAACTTTTCAAAAGATTAGAATCTATTAACATAGTAATTTCTACCGATTTATCTCATGACTATTATGAGGGAAGTAAATCACAGAGGATCTTATAAGTCTTGATATAGTGGCCAAGATACGTGGGAATCATCTGAATCCCGAAAAAAAATTTATACCTCCTCTGGAATGATCATTGTCTTATCTATAAATTCCATCATACTTTAATTACTATGTCATCTCTGTGACAACAAAAACTTTGAATACATGAGAGCACTTATGGGTGCAAGTAGGCAATTTTTCAAATGAAGCAACAAATTTTGAATTAGTATTCTATTCTTCTTCTTAGTAATAGTACTGTTGTGTAAATTATACATCCACAATTAATTATATTTGGAACCGATATTTTTTCTTTCGTTGCACATCTATCTAATATGAATGATCACGGCTTCAATTCTACAAGTGGACCATGAACCATTGTAGATCACTAAATTTTTTTACAAGTGAAGCAATCATGTGGACTTTGTTGTCTGAATCAAAAACCCAAAGTCGTCGACAAAATATCATAATGGAGTTCCATAGAATTGATTGGAGATGGAACAAGAGAAGGGAGAGATTGTTGATACAGAGATATCAGATAATCGAATTTAGATTTTGATGATGACAAAGATTCAAAATTAAGTCATTCTTGTTATCTCACATATTATATTGAGTGTGCAAGTTTTGCTAAGGTCAACGATACTAGGAGAATCTCGGGACGAAAAATCTCGGTGGTCGGACGACACCAAGAGAACTTCAGGGAGTCGAGGAACCTCGATGGTGACCGGAAGCTAAGCAACAAGACAGAAGGACCAAAGGTAAACTCCTGGTGTGGAGTGATGGTAAGGGTGTGTCCTCCATATGAGGATGACCGTAGGTGACAATCCGACTAGAGCTTCCGGAGGAAGATCTAAGTCGAGATCGGACGGTAAAAGACCGTCGAATTTACCGTCAATAAAGATTCTTGTGCTAAGCATGTATTGTAGGTGAGTTATCAAGCTATCGGTCGACTAGAGGTAAATGGTAGTCGACTGAACTACCATCAGTCGATTGTTGTGGGGCATCAATCGACTGTCAATCAAGCTGATCACTTCGAGAAGAGTCAAGATAAGATCCATCAAAAGTGGAGTGATGTGAAGGTTTGACTCAGATCTGGATCTCAATGAGATATGGTTCAAATGGCTATAAAAGGAAGAGCAATTCACCTCATTCCATCATCTAAAAAGACTCCCAAAATGCTTCGACGAATCCAAGTACTCTTCGACAACGTAACGTCATCGTAACGGCGACCGCACGTGCATCTCCATTCCATAAGTCGGTAGTTTCTTTTTGTAGTTGTTCTTGTTCTTATACTTGTGCTTTCAATTGCTAAGAGGAGAGATAGGTTTGTTGTCTCTTCCTCTATATTCCTTTTGTAATCGTTGTCTCTTAACTCTAACGAGGAAGAGACCTTTTAGTGGATTGCCTATCGGAAGCGATCTAGGATCACGGGGCCTTGGACTAGCAACCGTTTAGTTGTGAACCAAGTAAAAATAAAGTTGTCTTTCTTATTTTGTATTCGAGTTTTTCGTTGCATACTTTGGTTTTAAACGACGAAACGAAAAGATTTCCGAACGCTATTCACCCTCCCCCTCTCTAACATTTCTCGATCCACCAATTGATATCAGAGCGGGGGCGCTCAGATTCGGTGCAACCACCGGTCGAGCACTTTTCTCTTCATGTTTATCGTTTAAAATTTTATTCTCACACTATTATTCCAAGACCAAGTCTTGGTACATTATTTTTTGTTTGTGTGTTTGCAAATATCTAAAGTTCTACAACCGAACCAATCGCTTATGGAGTAGTTCATGGTAAAATGGATGTAACTTTTGATACAAGTGGACCCACAAAATGTGTTATCCACCAAATCGAAGCTCTCTCAAAAATCTACACGTCTTATTGGGGTATACCTCATAACAAGCTATTTTTGACACCAAAAGATATCGTTTAATACCTTTTCGGAGGCATCGAAGGTCGCAAGTGTTTAGTTTTTGTTTAGCTTTTTATTTCTCATTTTTATTTCTTATTATTTCCTGCATTACTAATCCAAGACAAAGTCTTGGAAATTTTTATTTTTCGTGTTCTTGCAAGGATTTTAAAATGACCCATCTTGAGGGGTATAGCACCGCTCGACCTCCGTTGTTTAATGGAGATGACTTCCGTTATTGGAAGGGTCGGATGGAGTGTTTCTTGAAAACACAAGTCGAGATGTAGATAATAATTCAAACCGACTTTGCTCTACCCACCAATGATCAAGGGGAACCATTGGATTTCGACAAATGGATCAATGCAACCAAGAGGCAAATCAAAGCCGATGCAAAAGCGACCCAAATTTAACAATGTGGCTTGTCCAAGGAAGAGCTCAATCGAATTGGACTATTCATTAGTGCAAAGGACCTCTGGAACAAGCTAACTAAGCTTCATGAAGGGACGTCTGATGCAAAAGTATGTAAAAGGGATTTGTTAGTTAATAAATTGTATAATTTAAAGATGCAGGAAAATGAGACCGCTAGTCAGTTGCATGCATGCATTTAAGACATCCTAAACGGCCTATATGTCATCGGACAAAAGGTGGAGAACCACGACGTGATAAGGTACGCTCTAAGAGCCTTTCCTAGGATAACTTTGTGGGCATCCATAGTTGATGCTTACAAAGTTTCTAGAGACCTTTCAAAAATTAGGTTAGATGAATTATTTTCCGAATTCAAACTTCATGAGCAATCTAATTCAACCCCGGTCAATAAGGGTGTTGCTTTGTATGCAAGAAGAAGGAAAGGCAAGAGCAAATCCCCACCCCAAGAGTCTGAATTCGAGTCGGAATCGGAGGAAGAGATGGAGATCGAACTAGTCAACTTAGTTCGGAAAATAATCAAAAAAGGAAGAAAGTCTACAAAACAACTAAAGAAGGACCATCAGAAGAAGAAGACCAAATCAACAATTTGGTGTTCATGGCAAGACCAACCGAGTCCGAGTCCGAGTTCGAACCCGAAACCAACTACGAGTCCGAGACTGAGTCCGACTCCGGATCCGACACTAAGCTACAATTCAAGACAAGTCACGAATCTGCATCCGGTTCAAAAGAGTCAATTAAGGTGAGTCGGTCTTTAATTAATACTTTATACAATGCTATTAAGTTCTTAGATAAAAAGTTAGCTAAGTCTGAATCTAAGATCGAATCATTGCTTAAGGAGGTTAAACTCCTCAAGCATGAGGCTATCCTAACCTCTTCAACTAGTCAAGTTAGAAAAGGAAACTAAACTCAAGTTGAAAAACTTGAGGAAAAGAATTCTCTCTTGAAAGGACAAGTTCAAGAGCTTAGGAAGTCATTGGAAAGGTTCATATTGAGGTCCAAGGGTCTTGACCTACTTCTTTGATCGCAAAGAGTCGTGTGCAACCAGGCCGGACTCGGGTTTAGAACAATAACATCAAATAAATCTTACATGTCAATTGTTAATCGTAATAATCGAAAAGTCCAAGCATGGGTCCCTAAGACCATTTTAAACTCACAATTAGCTGCTACTAGGTATTGGGTTCCCAAGGATCAAATCCACAATGTGGATAGACCATATCGGTTCAACGATCTAGGGGGAGCTAACACTACAAAAATATATACCTTTGGCGATGAATTTTGCAACAAATTTTAAATAAAAATTCGTTGCAAAAATTTTTTGCAACGAAATATTTTTCGTTGTAAATAATTTGCTGCTAAATTTTGCAACAAAAAATAAAAAATCGTTGCAAAAATTACAACAAATGAAAATTTCGTTGCAAAATTTATTGCTAATTAGTGATAAAAATGGCAATAAAAATAACTCGTCGCCAAATTTGACGACGAAACAAATGTCGTCGCCAAATTTGGCGACGAATAATAATTATCATCGCCAAATCTGCGACAAAAAAATACTTTGTCGCAAAAGACTAATAACTTTATTTGCCATATTTTCATGAAAACTTCGCGACAAAAATAAATTTCGTTGCAAAATTTGTCACAAATCGAATTTTCATTGAAAAATATTCAAGATCAGTCGACTGCTCAGTCGACTACCAGAGTTTCTGTAAGGTGTTACAGTATAGTAGTCGATTGGGCAGTCGGCTACGAGAAGTTCTGTAAGGTGCTACAGTAAAGCAGACTAATAATGGATCATTTGAGACAAAATATTTTTTCGATGCAACAACTGCGATGAAAAAAAAATCGTCACAATCATGCATTTATCAGTCGACTGATGGTGGGTGCCAGTTGACTGGTGGTGGAGAAGAAGGTCACAGAATGTGTTTTAGTCGCCTGACCAGTCGACTGCTAGTATACCAGTCGACTATTCGCAAAAGCCAATCGACTGTTGCTTCTTTTTTTACAACAAATTTTTTTTTCGTTGCAAAATCTGCGATGAAATTTATTTTCGTTGCTAATCTGGGAAAATTAAAAAAAATATCACGACAAATTTTACTTATTTTTTTCTGTTTTACAACAAACACATACAACAATATAGACTAAATCACATATCAAATTTCATAATCATCTAATAAATGAAAATAATTCAATACCAAATCAATATCTACATAACAAACATAAATGTAACTTACAAGATATGGATATCAAATGTGATAAGTCAAGTAACATTTACATAAAACAAATTCAAATGTAACCATTGTCGTCACCATCATCATTGTCATTACAAGGATCAGCAGGAGGACCAGATTGAGGAGAAGAAAGTTGACTTGCACTAGACGTTAATTGAAGATGATGCATAATTAACATTTGTTGCCTCCGAAATTCGTTCATCTATTCATTTAATTCCTTTACTTCCTGATCTCTTTGTCTCGATTCATTTTCCTTCTACGCTAGTAACTCTTTCAAATGACTAACCTCTTCAGTCAATTGATTTATTTTTGCTCTTACTGCCGGTGAGAATGAAGAAGAAGCACCAGGGGCTTTATAGGTTCGACTCAAAGAACCAAAATCAATTATTCTTCCACTTTTCGCCCCTCTAGTTGCTTCGAGCCATAAATTCATATTGCTAACAGAAAGCTCAGAGTCTCCTGCATCATCTGTTAAATACTGAAATTTAAAATATTAAATTAAATGACCAAGGAATTAAGGAAAATAATCCTAGAAATTTTTCAGGATTTTTAGGGAATTTTAGAAATCTTTCCAGAATTTTTCTGGATTTAAACGGAGTCCGTACGAGATTTTTACGGGGATAAAATAAATAGGGGTCTATTTAAAGGGGATAAATACACGATAGAAAACCTAAAATTTCTATTTCCTTTTTCTTTTTCTTTCTTTCCCCTGCCACGTCGCAACCTCGTTTCCTTCGTTCGGCAGTTCCCTTTCACGAGCCCACTTCCGCCGGCGCCCTCTTCTTCGTCGGTGACGCCTTTCTTCCCCGAGCGTCGCCTCTTTCCTACGCCGTCCTCCGCATCTTCCTCGCGCACTAGCCGGTCTCTTCTGCCCTAGACGACGATCGCCGCCTCCTCCCCGTTGTCGATCACGACCGAAGCCACTGAGTCTTCTCCCACCGCGCCGCAGCGAGCACCGCCGCCCGACGCGATGCGAGCTCGCCGTCCACCGTCGCCGCCGTCTTTGTGTTCCCCTTGTTCCTTCACGCTTGCCGCCCGACCGGCGGTCCTCGGCGTGCTCGCTATCTGCCGGACCGCCGAGCCTCCCTTTTTCCTTCGTTGTGAATTCGACCGAGGTCGAGAGTAAGAAATGCCCCTTTTTCCCATTTCGGACGATTGAGTTAGGGATTTTGTTCGGCTGTGAATGGGCTGAGTTGGAGTAGTTGGCCGGTTGTTTGAGATGGTTGATCTTGGTTGATTGGTCACTATGTCTGTCGGTGGAGGTTATTAGGGGTTGTAACGAAGGTATGGTAGGGTGTGTGTTGTTGTGCGGTTAGGATTGGAGGTAGTCGTGCAAGAACGGCTGTGAAACAAGGGTTGAGTCAGAGTTGTGGTCGATTTGGGATGATTTTGGTGTTATTCGGTTGATCGGTATGGTATTCGGAGGATATGGGATGGTTGGGTGATATTGTTTGATTTTGAGGATTTTTGTAGGTGATGAATTAGGTTAAGTGATTAGGAATTAATTGGATAAATTGATTGGAACAATAGTTGGATAAATTAAAAGCCAGTAAATTTTATTTATTTGGCTTAGGTTGTTAAAATGCAAGTTATGCCAGGTTTAATTGATTAATTAGCTTATCATTAATTAATCAAAAAATTTATCAATTGATTTAGTGGGCTAAATTAATTGTATGGATATTTGTGGTAGGAAAAGAATTAATAAGACGGTTGAAAAATTAAGGAGAATTGGAAATTGCGTTTGGGTTAAGTGGGTTATGAACGAAATCGATTAATTATTCGATTTATTGATGAATTGTATTTTTGTGCTTAACAAAGGTTATGCTATATGCAGGTTTCGGTCACGAGGCAGGTCCCCAGTCGTGACGATTTGGTTCTTTTTGCGGATATATATTCAGGCGGGTATTTTGACTTATCTTTTAGATATAGTCAAGTTGATATGCTAGTTAGGATAACTTTCAATAATTTTCATGCTTATATGCCTAGTATGTTTTTGTGCCTATTGATACATGCATTGGATAGGATATGATTTTTGTCTTCCCTGTTTGACTTGGATCATAGTTATTTGGATTAGGGATATGTACATATTGATTGTACATATTATTCGGATAGGTGTTTTGAGTAGGATTTACATGCTTTAGTATCATGCACCATTTTTGCATGATTGCATGCTGGTTGGACGGGGTTCCATTATTGTTGAGCCCATGACTAGTTACATGACCGCACACACCGCTATCATGGGTTAGTGGTACATCAGGAGGGTGTGTGCAGTTGCTCTGTCAGGCTCCGCTGGTCCGCTCATGGGTAGCGATGAGGCAGCGTGGTAGCGGGCAGGGATCCCTCCTCTAGTCTATGACACCGGGAGATGAGAGCTTAGCTCCCCCACTATGTTTGGGGCAGGAGGATAGGTGTACTCCGACAGCATCCTGTCCACTCGGTCACTCAGGAGCAGTGATGGCAGAGTACACAGTTGTCATAGCCCTATCCACTCGGCTTCACCATCGCGTGTGAGGCGGCTGACTGGCGTCAGGGGTGACCATGTCATATACACGGCATGCATTTTTGCACGGATTGCATTTGTATTGTGTTTGCTGCATTATTGTATTGATGCCTTGGATGTTGCATATGATTGTCATACATACAGGATTCATATTCATATATGATGATGACTTTATCTCTTATAGTAGGGCACATGCTCCTATATCGGTAGAGATTCGGTGAGTCTGATCCTTTTGCATTTATTTCTTGCTTACCATATATATGAGACTGTACTGACATGATTAGTATTGTTAGCTATATCTTTCTATTCATATCGACAAATATCCGCTAAGTTCTTTGAACTTATCCCGTGGTTTTATATTTATTTCAGGATGATGCTGTCAGAAGAGTCCAGTTGTCAATCCCCCTCATCGAAGTGGATAGGTTTTATTGGTCTTATGATTTTGGTTATTAGTTTTATGGATTGGGATTTTATTAGAAGATATGTTTAGGAGTTATGTTTGGATTGTATATCGGTGGATATTTTTGGTTATATTTGTTATGTCCTTGTGGACTTATATTCGGTTCGTTTTGGTTGTATGTTCCTGCTCAGATGGCAGAAGGGGTAGGTCTTGATGTTTTAGATCTTTTACCTATTTTGGTTGATGGCCTGAGGCCACATATTATGTATATTGTGTTGTGATTGGATTCCGGTCGTGTTGACCGATGTATAGTGGTCGTGTAGGCCTTGTATAAAAATTGGTATTGTCACCCGTATAGGGGAGATGCTGTCGGATTTTCGTCTGGCGGGGACTCCCTCGGGGCGTGACAATGGATCACTTGGTTACCAGGATTCATAAACTTTAGTACTTAGCCTGGAGGTCTTGAGTTCGAATCCTGGGGAAGGCAAAAACCCACTTCCAGGGGTGGGAAGACCAGATGGGTAACGATGGGCCAACAGGGGCGACGGTCGTCGACCAATAGGGGTCGCCGAATTCCGCCAATAGGGGCCGGGTCGTTACATCATCACTTGCACCTGAATTTATCTATGCAAGTTCATCGTATTTCTCCTATTTTGAAAATAATAA
The DNA here is from genome assembly GCA_025175895.1 of Wurfbainia villosa. Lineage (NCBI taxonomy): Eukaryota > Viridiplantae > Streptophyta > Magnoliopsida > Zingiberales > Zingiberaceae > Wurfbainia > Wurfbainia villosa. The sequence goes on along the minus strand of CM045988.1, from coordinate 111,039,900 downwards.
TAAAAAAAGACGACAAAACTTTTAAAATTACAAACTTTCATTATTCTAGCTCTCTCCCCACTTCACGTCTTATCTTTCTTTTAGAATGTACGGGTGACAATGTCTATGAATAATGGCTCAGTCCTCGTCTCCTAGGTCTAAACAAAAATCATTATAATTTATAAATTAGTGAGTATTAGATTACAAAATTAGAATTTGAAAAAACTCACCAATCGATGTCTATGCCCATCGATATTGATTGAGTCTCGCGCATATGTGGCAGATATAGCGTCAGAATTACAATGTTGATTTTTCTTATTCTGCTCACTCCTTTAGCTATCCTCAAATCCCCAATATGCAAAAATTTTATTCCAATTCTCCTCAGTTATACAGTGTGGCTTTTTATTTCTGATTTTCGCATGACTGAGTATGTTTCTGATATGATCGCCACACTTTTTCTTGAAAATCCTCCTAATCTCTAGTGTTTCACTCTCCTCCCAAGTAAATAACCGCTGTAGTAGAGAAAAATTAAATTGATTATATTAACTGCAATTTTATATACAAAATTATTTAAATAACTTGCCTTAACTCATTCCACCACAAACTTTTTATTTCTTCCGACGTGCTCGTAAAGTCACAGAAGCTCCGCCCCAATGGTTATTCACTGTTTTATTCACCTCATGAATAACATGTACATAATTTATAAATCTAACATAAAATAAAAACAAACCATGTTAGATACTTATAAAAATACATATCGTATTAAAAACATAGACAATTTAAAACTTGAATACTTACGAATCTCCGTGCAGAGATATCAACTCTCGCATATCTTCTCTCTCAACGAGTGATTGTTGTACTGGGTAAGATGCATTAGCAGGCATCTGTTGAGAACCAGAAGATCCTGTAACTGGAGAAGAGGTGGAGGGCACATTTCTTGCAAGAGCATCAGACTTTGCAGAGGCTGAACCAGAGGAAGACTGATCTTCCATCGCTACTCCGTATATGATCGCCACATTGAAACTAACAATCATAATTATTAGAAGAATATGATAGTGAAAAAAGAATTACATTTGCATATCGTATTTATAATATGAACAATACGAAAAAAATTACCATATTCATAGTAACTGGATAACCTATAAAAAAAAACAGTTCATTAATATATCAAATATATGAAATTTAGAATTAGACAGTAAATAGAAACATAATTGGTACTGAATAAAAGTTACCCATAATTATAAATCAAAGTCTGCATTGTGATTTTTATCCTGGTCATACGTCTATTCGATCTCATCATCGTCATCGTCATCGTCATCGTCATCATCATCCTCTAAATTAAATTCCTCATCTTCATCCTCATTCATTTCACTTACATCAACGATTATTACTATGCCGCTGAGATCTCGTAACGTTGAAATATTATATTCTTCGATATGAAATGTATTGACAACTTCATCTTGCTTATATGTTATGTCTTTCCAATGTTCCTCAATTTTTTTACGTGCTTTTGTTTTACAAATAGCCCACCAATCACTTTTGTCTCATCTCATATTAGGATATGAAGTATAAAATACCTGAATCGCTTATTGTGCTAATACAAATGGTTCATACCTCTTGTATAATTTTTTGTAATTTATTTCAACCAAATTAAATTGTGGATGCACCCTCATGCCTTTGATAGGATCAAATCAACGAACATAAATAAAATAACTCACAAATCTGAGTCTGGGTATGCTACCTCTAAAAGTTCATCTAGCAAGTCATAAAAATCATTCCTTGTACCTCCATCATTAAATGACTCAACACAAACTCCACTATTTATTGTAGCTTTCCCAGTTCCATATTCTTGAGTATAAAAATTATATTCGTTTATAAAATATGTCGGCTAAATTTTCACCACTGAGTTTGGACCCCATGACAGATGCTTTACTAGTTCTTGCTTAATGTGAGTGTGATTATCAAGAACCAAAAATCAAATAAGTATGTGTTAAAGTCAAGATCTATCCTATTTATTATCATAGACTACTTACATATTTTTTGAACCATGGTACAAATTCTTCATCGCAGATACGTTCAAACTCATGCTCCGGAAGCTCAGAATATAGGGTTTAGAATATCCTACCATAAAATTAAATATAACACGAACAATAATTTACGATATATGAAATATATAATATAACATTTACTCACTCAAAATACGACGTTACTTCTGGACAATTCAGTAAAATATATGTGTGGGTTGCTCGCCACTCTTAACCAGTTAAGTATCTACTAGTACAAGATCCACTCGGTCGACCAAGGCAGTTAAAAATTGAGAATGACTTCAAATTAAGATCAATATGACCCTCATCATTTCTTCCTGCTCTCCGACTTTTGCATTGAACGTGAGGTTCAAAATAATATGATGCAAAAGTTGTAACTTCCTCCACAATATATGCATTAACAATAGAAGTCTCAGCATGAGCTTTATTTTTCACCTTTTTTCAAGTAATAGAGGAATCTAATAGTAGTAAAACAAAATGTATTAGAAATTAATTTATACTAAAATTAATCAAATGCACTAACAATGATAAAAAAAAAGAAAAAGTTCACCTTTCAAATGGATACATCCATCGAAATTGAACAGGACCTCTAACTTTAGCCGCATATGACAAGTGAACCAAAAGATGTTCTATGGAATCAAAAAATATCGATGGAAATATTCTTTCTAAATTACACAAAATGATTGGAATATCTCTCTCTAATGTCTCCATGTATGAATGACCCAATACTGTCGAGCAAATATCATCAAGGAAAATGCTTAATTCCGTAATTGCACCCCATATAAAATTTGGTAACATTTCCTTAAAAACAATAGAAATTAGTCTTTCCATGAATATATGACAACCATGACTTTTCAAACCAATCAATTTGCATTCCTTCAAATCGACACATCTGCCAAGATTAGAGACATAACCATCAGAAAATCTCAATTATTTCAACCATTCACAAACAATCCGTCTCTGATCCTTATTCAATGTATAAACTGCTTTTGGTTTTGGTCCCCTACTATTTTCATCAACATCAAGGGTGGATCATTTACATATGAGACACATATCTTTTCTTACATTCAGATTGTCTTTTATTTTTCCAGGAATATCCATCACCGTATTTATCAGATTATCAAAAACATTCTTCTCAATATGCATTACATCAAGATTATGATGAATCAAATTACTCTGTCAATACGGTAAATCCCAAAATATACTCCGTTTAATCTATTTATGCATAATTCCATTGTCATATATTGTAACATTTGGTTCTTCAATAACAGATGGAAAGTTAAACACTCTATGTCATAAAAATTGACCGGTGAATCTCAATGGTGGAGGTGTTCTTTCAATTCTATTCTTAGTAAATTCTTCTTTATTTCTTCTGAATTTATGATTTGGCGATAAAAATTATCTATGACAATCAAAATAACTTGGGTTCTTTCAATGTTTCAATCTGAATGACTTTGATCTCTCCATACATATTGGACATCCTAAAATCTCAGCGGTACTCTATTCCGATAACATACCATAAGCAGAAAAATCATTTACGATCTAAAGAAACGCAGCTCTCATTATGAACATCTGATTAGTATGGACATCATATGTAGAAACACCCTCATCTCATAGTTGTTTCAACTCGGCAATCAATGGTTGCATGTAAACATCTATTAATTTCTTGGGATTGTGAGGGTCAAGCACAATTAATGTTAAAAATATATACGATATTTTCATACACATACCGAGTGGAAGATTATATGGAGTTAAGATAATTGGCCAGCAAGAATAAGTTCTTCTTGATTTGCCAAATGGAGCAAATCCATTAGCACATAGACCCAACCTGATGTTTCGAGTCTCATTCACAAACTCAGGATATGTTCTATCAAAAATTTTCCACGCCTCTGCATCTGATGGATGACACATTAACCCCTCCTCTGTTTCATGATTTGCATGTCATGTCATGTATTCAACAGTGACCTTTGATGCATAAAGCCTTTGCAATCTAGGAGTTAAAGGCAAATAGAACATTTGTTTGTATGATTTACATCGCTTATTACGATTCAATCTCGCGGTACTCTTGTACCTACATTGATTACAGAATTTACAAATCTCTAAATCTGCATTATCTCCCTAATATAACATACAATCATCTCTGCAAACATCAATTCTTTACACCGGAAGACTTAAATCGTCCACAAGTTTTTTCATACTGTAAAAATCATTGGGCATTATGTGATCACGCGGCAATACTTCTCAATAACTTGAACGAAATCATTAACACAATCTTCGGAGACATTATGCTCAACTTTAACATTCAACAATCTTGTGGTGAGAGATAATTTAGTGTGACTGTCACAATCAAACCATACAGCTTCATCTGCAGCTCTCAACACTTCTTGAAATTTGAGATATGGTTCATTGTATACATTTTCAAGAACACCAGTTACTTCTACCTCCTCCAATGGTGATGAATAACTAGTATACATGTGTTCAAATGTTTGAGGATAACTAGAACTTGTAGCGTTCAATTCGATATTCAAATTATGACTAAATGTATCAACTATCATCCTCTGATATGGATTGAATTGATCATAATATCTTTGATCTCCACTAACTGTCTTTTGTATATTTCGTTCAACCTCTTCATCAGATATGAACGGTTCACCATAACATGTACAATTATAATAATTTGGAATAAAATCTAATCTACACAGATGTTCTCAAACTTTGTCACACTGGAAATATTTACCATTATAACATTTTTTGCACGGCACCTTAATTTATTCTCATCCATAAACTCAACATTGCTACCAGCAAAATTCAAAAATTATCCTAGCCCAATAATAAATTCATCGGTTAAACCACGACATTCTAGTAAAAATTTTTTATACATCAAACTTCTTTCTCTCTCCATTTATTCTGTTTCCAAATTTATATCAAGGATTAATTCTATTTTTTTCCATATTCCATCCATATTAATTTAACAATAAATTTATACTCAAAATAAATTCTTCTAGTGCTTACTTACAGTATGATATTGAAATACAAACTATAACATATCGAACAAATAATACATATTTATAATTCAATAAAAGAAATATATAAAATCAAATATTAATTATATATATTATAGAATGATAATGCTACAAATTTTTGAATATACAATATGTCTGCTCTGGTGGAAGCAACAGATAAGCTCACTGTCACGCCCCGAGGTAGACTCTGTCCGGCCAACGGACGGCACCCCCTTATGACAATTCCAATACGGTACAAAGTCGCAGCCAGTATAACACATATCGAAAATGTATAACAATACAGTAAAACGTACAACATCAATAGCGGAAGCCAACACATGGAAATACAAACTCGTCAACATAAGTACATCGGTATATCCGTCCATACTAGAATAAAATCCGTACTGAATATCAAAAGAGAACATACAGCATGATCTCCAAAACAATAAAAGTCCATATAAGGTACATGCGATGGGAAGCAAAAACCCTCGGAAAACGGCGAGATGGGATCAGGTGGCAATGCTCCGAGTCCATGCCGAAGTCTTCTATCTACTACCTGGGTGACAGGAAACCCAGGGTCCAGGGTGGTGAGTATAAAACTCAGGGGTAATATATAGAAGTGCATGAATAACATACAGGATAAAGAGATCTACAGGTATACATGTGAAGATCTACAGGTATGCAACATGAGTCCGACAGACATACAGTACTAAGCATAGAAATCAGTAATCACATATATGTCCTACTCATAGCATAACTGATCTGATCAACTGACATAAAGTAATGTACGTACCTGACGATCAGTCCTCCATATGATCTATAACATCCTGAACAGGTATTTCATGACATAATCCAGATAGTACACACTCATGCTCAACACATGCACATCAGTATATAAAATATGCAAAAAGACATGTAGCATGATGTACAATCATATGCAGCAACCAAATGCAACATCTCACAGGCATATGTAAAACATATATCACATACATGCATACATATATATATATATCAGCAATGCATATGCATGGTCATGTCTGCGGACCCGTCCAACCACGACCCCAGTATGGCCCGGGTGGCACGGCATGACGACTAGCCCGACTCCAGCCGCCACTACTCTCGAGTGACCGAGTTGGGTAGTATGAATGAGTAGCATATAAGCGTAAAGAGCTACTCTCGGGGTCCAGCTGCTGGTCGCTCGTCACTACCCATGAGTAAACGAGCTCTGCTGCAGTGACAACCGTGACGTCACACAACCACCGTCTATAGTGGGCGAGTGCTAACACCACTCTGCTCAGTGGCCAGGTGCGCATCTCCAGCTACCACCATCCTTAGTGGCCGAGCGCGGCACATCCAATGCTCTGCCCTCAACCCTGCTACCACTACCCCGAGTGGCCGGGGAGGCAGGATGACTGACGACCCGTCTCATCCATAAGGGAGACCCAATCGTCAGCATGCATGCAATGTAATGATGCATAGTTAACGCACAAATCCTCGCAACACTCCCTAACTCACGGGGAGACCTAGTCAACTAAAAATCAACCCTGCAAGGACGACTAATCCGTAATCACTACCTATTTACCCATGTACAGATAAATAGATCCGTCAAAATAACCTACTAATATGTGTACGATACAACGACCAACCTCGTAACTTGGACTCATCACCTAACCTAGTGATGCAACCCAGTAACCCAGATCTGAGGTCATAAAGGTAACCCTAACCACAGGTATTTACTGAACCTCTATCAGCTAACACATAATAGGGTTTTACAGTTTCTATTCATGCTAGATAATCAATGACATAATAGAGTACATATCTCAAGGTCAAAGACAGGACAAGCATATGATTTAATAAGAGTGGATTTAAGGTAAACAGGTATAAACATACATACAATGTCATGCACTAGAATTGATCAAACTACCGGACCAGGTAGATATTACCCACCTGATACGAAGCTCGTATAATCCTCACGGCCGCGGGCCTGCTTCGTATCCCAAACCTGCACATAATCACAAATTAGGATTTAGCATAACACTCCAATAATAATACGAATAAATACTATTTTATATTCGTATTCCTTTCCCGTCTACGAATAAGAACCATACTTATCCCAAATTCGTTACACTATACTACCCAAATCCACAATCACAGTATCAACTCTATCATCACAACTCTCCTTTCTACGAACACCCATAACCGGCACAATCCTTGGTTAGGAACAATCCATCCTTACCTCAAATAGATTACAACCCAATCAAACCATCCACAGAACCTACATTTAATCACTCGATCTCCTACCCAATTAACACCACGGAAAGCCTAATTAACCACTTTCCCCATCTTGATTTTCTCCCGACAGCAGCTCCTTACCCTTGACACCAAACGGAGCATCTCCGGCAGCACCTCTATTCAATCTCTGCTCACCGGAAACAATCCAGATCAAGCACATCGACAACCATAACCTCACAGAGTTTTCCACAGCCGATCATATATAAAAGAAATCCCTAACAATCCTGACAAACCAAACATCAACAAGAATTCCCAAGCAACAATACTCGAATCAACAATCTCAAATACCCATCGGCAAATCAAATTTCCAATACAACGCAAATCCAACGATCACAGCATACCAAAAACTCAATCAATGGATACCACAGTTAGATAGTATTCGGTTAGATCCAACTTACCGAGATCAACTTCACCGGCGGCGTTATCTCCCCAAATCCCGACTGCTCGCCGAAACAACCCAACTCCCAATCAACTTGCCAGCCGATCTGAGATAAAAACAACCCAAAAACCATATCTCTACTCTAAAAGGAAACCGTCATTCTATCCTTACCTCCGATGGCGACTTCTTTGCTGCGGCGGCAACGACACCTCCCGTCTCACCGAGAAGGAAAGCAGGCACTCCTTAAGGTAGCCTCTTCGACCTCCGTGAGGATCTACTACCAAGGCTTGTCGGCGACTTCGCCGGATCGCCCGAAGCGAGATCGGCGATCAGCGGATGATGCGCGGAGCGAAAGAGCGAGGCGGAGAAGAAGAAATGGAATCAGATCGCGTTTCTGTCGAAATCAGTTCGTTCGACAGCTTATAAACGTTGTTCGACTGATTCGGTTAACCCAACTCAACCTTCACCCAATCCGATTGGGTTGGCCCGAGATCCATTCTGACCCATTTCCCCAATTTGGCCCAATCCATTACATTTGATTTGGCCCAATCCATATTCTGACCCAATTAATTTGATCCATTACAACCCAATTCCGAAATTTGGCCCAATCCATTCTGACCCGATTCCATTTAATTTGGCCCACTATTTAAGCCTAATTAATCTCCTAATTAATCCTAATTAATTAACGAGTTAATTAATAATTTTTTTTTTTTTCGTATTCTACACTCACAGTCGAAGACTTTACAAACACGCGGATCACATGACGGACAAAGCACAACAAGCCTATGAAAAATAAAACATTTTTTGTATTTATATTACATATTACTAATTTAATTTAAATAACATTTTAACTCTGTTATAGGCCGAGTACATGCCGCGAAGGGTCGGAGTCGACACAACAGCTGTGCGCGATCCAGGGGCGACGATGAACCACCCACGCGCGGAGCCTGGAACAATGCCCTAGTTGAGCGAATGACCTAGACAAACCATCGGTGTGCAAACAACGCCCCTATCGCATCGTGCCCCTGCGGCATGATCGCGATCGCGCCCTTGCCGCATGCTCGCGGCCGGTGCGGCGCGAGCACCGTGCAGCGCGGTGCTCGGCGGCGAGGGCCGCGAGCATCTTTGCCCGCGAGCGCGCGTCGTGCTCGCGGCGGCGGCGCCGCGAGCTACGCCCGCGCAAGCTCACTACAAGCTATCGCCAAGCATGCGGCGTGCTCGTGGCGGCCTGCGGCATTGCGAGCTCCATCCGCGGCGATTGCGCGCGATCTGCGGCGAGATCGCACCAGCTCATCGCGATCTCACATGGCAGCGAGATTGCGCCAGCCACCGCGCGCGGTGAGCTGTCGCGACCTCGCGTGACAATCTACTACACGCGGCGAGGAAGTGCTCCGACGGTGGAAGAGGAAAGAGCCGGTGGAGGAGGAGAGGTGTGTACCGTAGGGGAGGGCCGGGAGCACGTGAGAATGGGAAAGGAAAAGAGCGGCGAGTCAAGTTAATTAGGTAAATCAACGACGATTTAATTTGTTGTAATATTCGTTGCCAATTAAAAAATCCAACAAACCATTTTTCGTCACTAAATTTATCGCAAAATTTGCAACGAATTATTAAATCGTTGCAAATTCTGCGACGAATTCATATTTTGTCCCAAAATTCTGCGACGAATTTTTTTTCGTCGCAAAATTGGCAACGAAAATTAAATTCATTGCCAAATTAGCGATGAATATTAAATTCGTTGTCAAATTAGTGACGAATATTAAATTCGTCTTAATTCCCTTCGTTGTTTTTTTGCCAAATAATTGAAATGTCAGATAATTCGTTGCAAAATTTTGTAACGAATTATATATTGGTTGCAATTTTGCAACGAAAATATAATTCGTTGCAAAATTTTGCAATAAATTCATAATTCGTTACAAATTCTACGAAGAATTTATATTTTGTTGCAAAATTTTGCAATGAAATTAATTTTTCATCGTAAATTTATGATGAAAAATCAAATTTGTTGCAAAACTGCGACGAAATTTAATTTGTTACAAATGTAAATAAGTTTGCAATAAAAAAATTTGTTAGAAATTTCATTACTAATTTACGACGAAATTTGCAATTCGTCGCAAATTTTGCTACAAATTTGGAACAAATTATTTTCGTTGTCAAATTTCGTTGCTATTTTGATGTAGTTTTATAGTGTAATACTAAACTTGTGTGCTCAATTTCTTGATTAATCTAGCTTTGCATGCTTAGTTTTTTTTAAATTTTTAGAATAATTAGATAGGACCAATGATTAATCAACCTTGACAACATAATATCAGGATGCGGTGAGATGATAGTACGTTAGGAAAACAAGATCTTGTGTATCTGGGTTAGATAAGGCGTATCTAGCTTGGTGCACTTGGTTAAGTTGAACTAACTGAGCTACCCTATCACATCCTAAACTAGTTAGACCAGGACGTAACCCTAAGTGAGTTAAGTATGCAATTTCTCAAGATTGACTTTATCTAAGGAAGTGGTCATTGTTCCGATCAAAGAAGACATTTGTGCCTCGCCACGACCTAGAAACCATCTTTAGAAAGGTTCACTTAACTAACTAAAGGTTAAATCCGAATCTAACCCAAAGTTAATTAATTTTCAAATCACTAAATTTAACTAAGTAAAATTGAAGTCATCTCACAAAAATATATAAGGTTAACATGTTTGATCATATAGAAAGTTTGAGATGAATCCTAGGTTAAAATTTTCAACTTAATTTAAAACTCCAATATCCGATTCAACTACTATATGTGTAGGATCAATGGATGTTGGATAGTGGATGCTCCCGACATATGACCGGAGACCGACTAAAATTTATGAAGCTCAGATTCAAAAAAACAAGGATCGGTAGCCTTCGGAAACAACATGAAGCGCAAAATTATCGGATCAAGTGATATAGAGCTAAACTCGAACTTTATAATGCATCAAGTACTATTAGTTGAAAATTTCGAATTTAATTTTTTAAGTGTTAGTCAATTATGTGATAATAGTTATAAGGTTATATTCTTACCTAATAAGTTCTTGATTAAAAATAATGATTGTTCAAAAACTATACTTAAGGGAATTATAAATAATAATATTTACACAATATATCTACCTAACTCCTCAACCAAGTGTCTAATGATACAGCAAGAGGAATCATGGTTGTGGCACCGATGACTCGACGACTCTCATCCAAGACTCATATATAAAATAAGTCAAAATGATCTAGTTAGAGGTCTACCCAATCTAAGTAACCTAGAAAATAGAATATTTAATGCTTGTCAATAAGGAAAACAAAATGAACTTCACATAAACTAACTAATCAAGAAAGAACTAAAAGTGTGTTTGAACTCCTACACTTAGACCTATTTGATTCTCATGGAGCTAAGTCAATAAACGAAAGTCAGTATTGCCTAGTAATAATAGATGACTACTCTTTATTCACATGGGTAAAGTTCTTAAAACATAAGAGTGAAATCTTATATCAACTTATTAATTTATGTAAACTAATAGAAAATGAAAAGAACCTAAGGATTAAGAGAATTAGAAGTGATCATGGTGGCGAATTCGAAAACTATAAGTTTATTGATTTTTGTAATCAAAACGAATACCACCATAAATTCTCTTGCTCTATGACCCTTCAACAAAACGGTTAGTTGAAGTAAAAATAGAACCCTATAAGAAGCTACTAGGACGGTGCTAAACGAATACAATCTACCTACTAAATTTTGGGCAGAAGCAGTCAATACTGTATGCTATGTCCAAAATAGAATCTTAATAGTTAAGCAACACCAAAAAACGTCCTATGAAATTTATTACAAAAAATTGCCTAGTATTAAGTACTTTAGGATTTTTGGATGTAGGGTACACATACTAAACACAAAAGATTACTTAGAAAAATTTACCTTTAAAACAATTACCGAGACATTTCTAGGGTATTCAACTACTAGTAAAGTCTATAGAGTATATAACAATGAAACCCTAAAAATATAAGAAACAATTAATGTAGTGTTTGATGAAGAAAACAAGTCTACAAAACCCAAAGTAAAATTTAATAATGAAGAAGTAGAAAATAAGGTTAGGCCTGAATCTAACCCACAAAACGAATCTAGTGTAGACCCTAATCCGAATCAATCTAGATTACAAGCTAATCATCCAATTGACCAAGTGATAGGTGATCCAAATTTAGGGGATTGAACTAGAGCATCCTATAGGAATCTAAGTAAATCTCACTTATATCTAAAATCGAACCCAAAACCATAGAGCAAGCTCTTCTTGACTCAGATTGGATCATTGTTATACAAGAAGAGTTAGCTCAATTCACTAGGAGTCAAGTTTGGAAATTAGTACCCCCACCTAAAGGAAAAACGATCATTGGAACAAAGTGGGTATTTTAAAATAAATTTGATGACAAAGGTGAAGTTATAAGGAATAAAGCTAGGTTAGTAACTAAGGGTGCGTTTGGTTCAAGTAATCATACATAACCTTGGTTATGTGATTACCAGGGAATAAAATATAACCTTGAAATAAAGTATAACCTTTGATAAAAACCATGTTTGGTTGGAGGTTTTAATATATAACTTAGTTTAATATTTTACTAAATTATCCTTTGTCTTTTGCTCGGAAATATTAATGAGCGATGGCGGTGATCGACCGATGGTGGCCGGCAGCGGTGACCGCAAACCAGCGGCGATTGGCCGGACGGCGGCGGCGGTGGCCGTCGATCGGGGGCCAACCAACAACGATCGACGGTGCGACGATAACGCGATGGGCGATCGATCGGCGCGATGATGGTGGCAGCGGCAGCGGCGGCAGCGGCTAGCCCAGCGACGGTCGACGATGCTAAGCGGTGACCATTGGTCGGCGATGGGCGGCGGCGGTCGGTCGGCGACGGGCGGCGATGGCGTGATGGTAGCAGGGCGGCGGCGGTGGTGATGGCAATAGCGCGGCGGCGTAGCGACGGCGAGCGGCGCGGTGGCGCGGCGGCGCATGGCCGCCAGCGTGGCGGTGGCGGCGCGGGCGCGATCGGCGGCGGCGGCGACGGCGGCAGGCGGCGGCGGCGATCAGCGGCAGGCGGTGGCCGACGACGGGCATCGACCGGCGATGGGCGAAAAATCGATTGAGTTTTGACAAATTGACATTTAATATATTGCTAAGGGTAATATTGGAAAAAAAATTCCTTAACTCCGGGAATCAACAAAAACCTTGGTTCTTCAAGGTTTTCCTATTCCCCCTAAAAAGGTTTTTGTCCATAACCAGGTAATGAACAATTACCAGGTAATTGTTCATAACCTAAATCAAACAAGGTTTTTGTTGATAACCTAACAAGGTTATCAACAAAAACCTCCAACCAAACGCACCCTAAGGGGTTTAGTCAAGCAAAGGGACTAGATTATGATGAAACATATGCACCCGTAGCTAGACTCGAATCAATTAGAATGTTATTATCCTACGTTGCACATCGAGGGTTTAAGTTATTTCAAATGGATATCAAATCAGCGTTTCTAAATGGATTTATCAAAGAAGTTTATGTTAGCCAACCACCAGGATTTGAAAGCTTAGACCAACCTAACCGTGTACTTAAACTTAGAAAAAACCTTATATGGATTAAAGCAAGTTCCTAGAGCTTGGTATGAAAGGCTATCAATCTATCTTAAGTCCCAACTCTATTTGTAAAAACCATAGGAAAAGAAATTTTTATAGCACAAATTTACATATCTGATATAATCTTTGGAACAACCAACACAACACTTTTAAATGAGTTCATTTCACAAATGGAAAGTGAATTTGAAATGAGCTTAGTAAGTGAACTAACCTTCTTCTTAGAGTTACAAATAAAATAAACTAGAGAAGGAATTTACATGCATCAACCGTAAATATACTAAAGAATTAATTAATAAATTTGGAATGCAAAATGCTAAAGAAATTAGTACACCTATGACAACCAATATAAATATTGGAGAAGACTTAGAGGGAAAAACTATAGACTTAAAATATTATAGGAGTGCGATAGGTAGTCTTCTGTACTTAACTGCAAGTCGATCCTGTTGAGGATTCGTTGACCGCTAGAGGGGGGGGTGAATAGCTCGTTTCGATGCTTCGATGGAATTTGTTCGCATTTGATCGTCTACAATCTTGTTAGCACAACGAAATAATAATAACAAATATAAACAACAAGATACACAACCACAACGCGAGATATAACGTGGTTCGGAACCGAATAGTTCCTACTCCACGGATCGAGCTCAAACGAGCTCTAGCGATGCGTACACACACCACTAATAACAATATCTCCTTCTCGACACAAGTCGAAGGTGGAGAAACCTCTTACAACAATTCTTACAACAATAAGAAGTAAATGCAAGTTAATACAAGTAAACTACACAAATACAAGTAAAGAAAACTTTACACAAAGTGAACTTGAGCACTTGCTTTTGGTTGCTTGAAGAGTAGCCTTCGAGACCCTGAATCACACCAACAATTCGCCCCCAAAAGCTCCCAAAGAACCATGCTCGAAATCTCCTCCACGAGCTCCCTATAAAGTTCCGCTCGATGGATTTCGCATCATCGATCGATGACACTGTCGTGAGACAATGGTCCGATCCACTGAAAAATCCAACGAATAGGACATCGATCGATCATACTCATCACCGATCGTGATAGAGCATTCACTGATCGTTAACTCCGATTGAGTCCGACTCCATTTTATGCGAATTCTCGAGCATCGATCGATCACCAAATCGGGCCGATCGAGCCATTTCAAATGATCCGCCCACCGATAATGATCGCTAGGGCACTCCCCGTAATCAAACCCTAGTTGACTCACTCCAGTCGACTGCCCAAAGGTCTCGGTCGACTGATACACCTCAAACATAATGTTTTACCCCAAGTATGATGCCCCCATACTTGCTAGACCACCCTTAGCCTAGACCTAATCCTTCTAGCCACCTCCGTCAGCCTCGCGCCTATCGAATCCCTCCAAGTCATCGATGACTTGTTCATCCATACGCTAGCGTTCTGGTGCTTCCATCGGCTATATCATGCTAACGGTGTCTACACCGCCAAGGCACATTAGACTTACGCTGCCAAGACTTCGATTGGACTTTACGCCGTCAACCATTTGACTTATGCTGCCAAGACTTCACCCTTGAACTTTACGCCGCCAATATCAAACCCCTTGGACTTCTCAAATGCCAAGTACTCATGACTTGGACTTTCACCGCCAAGACTACACCCTTGGACTTACGTAGCCAAGACTACACCCTTGGACATTCCAAATGTCAAGACTCAAGCTTGGACTTTTCCTTGTCAACCCATGTTGGACTTTCCATGCCAAGACTCATGCTTGGACTTTACATGTCAAGTACTCAAGAGTTGAACTTTCCATGACATGATCAATCCTAGTCAACCATTAAAATCCCCCTCGAGTCAAACTCGAGTTCGGTCAATCATGACCCGGGTCGATTGCACCAACAATCTCCCTAAAATATTATCAGACATCAATGTCAAACATTCATGTTAAACATCAAAACATCGCTCGAGTCAAACTCGAGTCCGGTCAATTGTGACCTGGGCCGATTGCACCAACAATCTCCCCCTTTTTGATGTTTGACAAAATCACATACCTTTGAGTTAGAAAATTAACTCAAACCTTCTTACCAATTATCCCAAATTGGTAATACCATAAATTCTCCCGATAATTCTCCCAAACATTCTCCCCCTTTTTGACTAACATCAAAAAGGTTCTCTCCAAGGAGGTTAATGTCTCATATCCCAATGAGATCTTAAAATCTCCCCCTTAGTCCAAAAATATTTAGGATTGCCTACAATCTTCCTAGTGATAAGTCTCATATCACTCAAGAGAGGCAATCCTACAAACTCTCCCAATTTCAAAATTGGGTATCTCAAAAATTCTCATTTTTTCCCCTCATGAGAAAAAATAACATCCATCATCCCATGATGGATACCTCCCCCTAAAGGCTTGCTCCCCCTTGACCATTGCACCAACAATGCCCTTGGAAAGTCCCTAAGCCAATAGGAACTCTAAACCATCAAAAATAAGGTTCAAAGTTCAACATTGAACTTTCCAACACCTTAAATTTGATATATCATCCTAACAACTCTCCTAATCCATATCCAATGGATTTTCACCCTTTATAATGCTTCCCAAAGTATATCCTAGGGTTAGGAGTGGTTAGAGAATCTTACCATAGCTGAAAATGGGCTAAAGATATCATGTTTTCCCGAAATCAGCATTGGCAGTTGACTTTATCAGGCATCAATCGACTGCCATGCACATTAGTCGACTGCCACCAAGGGCAGTCGACTGATAATTGAAAATTTCAATTTTCAGTTATCAGAAATGAATTTCAAAAAAGCATAAGTAATTCTAAGTATATCGAAAAATCATAAAAATTCATACATATATTACTTAGAAGCAATACAATGGGTGAAAAATGTTAGAAAAATATTTTACTCATAAAATAGTGAAATTGATACAAAGTTCAAAAATGAAGAAAAATTTCAATGTTTTAGCTCACTTTGTATCAACTTCATCAATGATGATTGCTATCAAAAGATAGACTTCACTAAGGTTTTTTAAAATGATTTTAAAATAGTTTTAAAACCTTATATTGGATCATATTCTTTGGTCTTAATGTACATGATTTGAACATAAACTTTCTCAATGATTCATTAATAACATAAGATGAGTTTTAGTTCATCTAGATGCAAAAACTATGCACCTTAAACTTAACTCATATCCTAGCATCTCACATGTATCTAGGGTGTATAAAATACACATACATATTAATGTGATGTGAGATGTGAGTTTTGTTTTATCTTAAACTAAGGTCTCATGCATTTTCTAAGGCAACACTACTTGATTCCCTTATAAATGGAACTTCAAGTCATGTCATTGTCCTTAACTCAATTTTAATCAAATTAAATGCATGAATGATCATGACATAAATGATAGCATAAGTATAGCATGGTCAATGATCATGATGTCATGGCATATGAATAAATCTAAATACACATGACATAAAAAGAAACCCTAAACATTATCATGACATATGATGATTAAAAGGTAAATATGATGTTATGGCATGTTATATGGCAAATCAAGCATGACAAATAAAGTATAAGGTATATAATACCTAAATTTTAGCATTAGTTGTCATTTGATATTATTTTGTCTATTTTGTCATATTATCAATTATCTCCCAAGTGTGCCAAAAAACCAAATGACACACAAAGGCCTCTAAACCTCAATTGTGTCAATTTTATTTATTTTTCATAATCCCAAAAATATGTTGGCAAATCCTAAAATCCTTTAGGATAAAAATTCAAACCACATTTCCAAGGTACCCATATCCTTGAAAATGACTTAAAGTGTCACCTTTACTATGGTTAGGTTAACTAATCATTCATTCAAGGTTGTCACACCTAAACCCATTTAACGTGAATCGATCACGCTCTTAGGAACCCAAAACCTATTTGAGCTCCTAGGGTTTACTAGGTATTCCTTAGGAATGACCTCCCTAGATACCTCCCTAATGACCCTCCTAGGCTTAGAAGCCTTGATCATTTGGGTCTTAACTAAATTTACCTTAGGGATTGCCTCCCTAGTAACCTTTTTAGTGGTCTTCCTAGGTTTCATAGAAACCTTGGCCACTAAGCACCTACCTTAGTCAACCTTAGGGATGACTTCCCTATTGACCTTGGTCTTCCTAGACCTAAGTTTAGTTTCATAGTCAAATGGAACATTATGGTGGTCTTTTTGGGCTTTAGACTTGCCCTTGGATGGTTCTTGTCTCCTAGGTCTTTGACTTTGACTTCTAGACCATAGACTTTGACTATTTGACCCTTGCATTTGATTTTATATATTTCTAAGGGTCTTTTCAAGTTTCTCAAGTTTTGACCTCAAGATTTGATTTTCCAACTCTAATTGCCCAATTTTTGATTTTTCATTGGGTCTTTAGGCATTACCATTTCCTCTAGGCATATGTCTACCCTTCTTAGGGTTAATGCCTAAATGGTTTTCTATTTTCCTAATGCTTTCCTTGAGAATAGTTTTTCTAGGGACATTAGTCCTAAATTTCTCCTTATTTGTAATGTGGACATTCTTAGCCCCTAAACAATACTCCCTATTTCTAGCATGCTCCTTATGATAAATTGCAAGATTGTTAAAATTATTTCTAGCATGCTTTTGTCTATAACTTAAAGAAGGTGCATTGATAAATTTTACCTTAGGGTTAGCTTTCAAGGCTCCCCCTACTTGTGATGCTCCTTCTTGGGTCTTTTTCTTCCCCTTTTGACATTGACTCCGGTAATGTCCCTTTTAATGGCATTTAAAGCACACCACGTGCTCCTTGCTCTTCTTGGTGGGGACTCCGGCTTCATTTGACTTCTCTTGACTTTTAGGCGTCGGTGGAGTCTTCTTTACTCTTTTTGGACACTTGCTTTTATAGTGCTCATTTTCTCTACACTCAAAACATATTATATGCATTTTATTATTAACACATATGTTTGAGTTACCTAGGTCCGTGGTGGAAGCCTCTTGAGCTTGTTCATCTTCTTGACCAGAAGTAGATGGTTCTTCTTGTTGCTCCGGTATTGAGGATGCCCTAATCTCCTCCCCCTCAATCCTAGAGGTGGAAGCTTCTTCCACCTTTTCTACTTCTTCTTTCTCCGATCCGGAAGTTGACTCCTTCTCAACTTTCGACTCCTCACTTTCTTGTGAGGATGATGAAGCTTCTTCTTCAGTCTCCTCCTCTTCCAAGTCTTCTTGGACCGGTTCGAGATTTTTGTTATATTTTGCCAATTCGCTCCAAAGTTCCTTGGCATCTATGTAATCCCCTAGGCTACACAAAATATCATTAGGAATTAGATCAAAAATAAATTTGACTACCTTCTTATTTTTATCGAATTGTTGGAGTTACTCCTCGGTCCATCTCTTCTTCTTGAGGAAGTCTCCCTTTGGTCCTCTTGGATAATTAAATCCCCCCATCAACATGGATCATTCTTCAAAGTCCCTCATCATCAAGAAGTCTTCAATCCTTTCCTTCCATTGGTTGAAGTCCTCTCGTCCATATAAAGCAAATGGGATTGGGGTGTTGATGTTCCAACCCAAATTCTCTTGAATTTCCATTTTGTTCCTCTTCACCATCTAGCGTCTTGGCTTAGGGTTGTTAATCCGTAGAAGAGTCCCAGACTCTGATACCAAATGTTGAGGATTCATTGACCGCTAGAGGGGGGGAAATAGCTCGTTTCGATGCTTCAATCGAATTTATTCACATTTGATCGTCTACAATCTTGTTAGCACAGCGAAATGATAATAACAAATATAAACAACAAGATACACAACCACAACGCGAGATATAACGTGGTTCGGAACCGAATGGTTTCTACTCCACGGATCGAGCTCAAATGAATTCTAGCGATACGTACACACACCACTAATAACAATATCTCCTTCTCGACATAAGTCGGAGGTGGAGAAACCTCTTACAACAATTCTTACAACAATAAGAAGTAAATGCAAGCTAATACAAGTAAACTACACAAATACAAGTAAAGAAAACTTTACACAATGTGAACTTGAGCGCTTGCTTTTGGTTGCTTGAAGAGTAGCCTTGGAGACCCTGAATCACACCAGCAATTCGCCCCAAAAGCTCCCAAAGAACCATGCTCGAAATCTCCTCCACGAGCTCCCTATAAAGCTGTTGCCTGAGCTGGATTTCGTCTATCAGTCAATTGATCGGGACCATCAGTCGACTGATGACACTGTTGTTGTGAGACAACGGTGTGATCCACGTTGGAAAAATCCAACGGATAGGACATTAGTCGACTGATCATACTCATCAGTCGACTGATAAAGCCTTCACTCGACTGTTAACTCCAGCAGTCGAGTTCGACTCCATTCTGTGCTCGAATTCTCGAGCAACATTCTACTAATCACCAAATCAGTCGACTGCTCGAGCCAGCAGTGGATTACCCACCTCTAACAGTCGACTGTTAGGGCACTCCCTGCAGTCAAACCCTAGTTGACTCACTCCAGTCGACTGCCCATAGGTCCCAGTCGACTGATATACCTCAAACATAAAGTTTTACCCCAAGTATGGTGCCCCCATACTTGCTAGACCACCCTTAGCTTAGACCTAAGCCTTCTAGCCACCTCCATCAGCCTCGCGCCTATCGGATCCCTCCAAGTCATTCATGAGTTGTTCATCCATACGCTAGCCTTCAGGTGCTTCCATCGGCTATGTCATGCTAACGGTGTCTACACCACCAAGGCACATTGGACTTACGCTGCCAAGACTCCACTTGGATTTTACGCCGTCAACCATTGGACTTATGCTGCCAAGACTTCACCCTTGGACTTTATGTCGTCAATATCAAACCCTTTGGACTTCTCAAATGCCAAGTACTCATGACTTGGACTTTCACCGCCAAAACTACACCCTTGGACTTACATGGCCAAGATTACACCCTTGGACTTTCCAAATGCCAAGACTCAAGCTTGGACTTTCCCTTGCCGCCAAGACCCATGCTTGGACTTTACATGCCAAGTACTCAAGACTTGGACTTTCCATGACATGGTCAACCCTAGTCAACCATCAAAATCCCCCTCGAGTCAAAATCGAGTTCGATCAATCATGACTCGGGTCGATTGCACGAACAATCTCCTTAAAACATTATCAGACATCAATGTCAAACCTCCATGTCAAACATCAAAACATCGCTCGAGTCAAACTCGAGTTCGGTCAATCGTGACCTGAGCCGATTGCACCAACATACCCGATATACTCTTTGTAGTAAGTATGTGTGTAAGATTTCAATCTTGTGCCAAAAAATCGCACCTAACTTTAGTTAAACGAATCTTTAGATACTTAAAAAGGAACACAAAATGTAGGAATTGAGTACCCTAAGTCAAATGAGTTCGAACTAGTCAGCTACTCTGACTCCGGTTATGCCAGTAGTAAACTCGATAGGAAGAGTACGAGTAGATGTTGCCAACTCCTAGGATCGAGTCTAGTCAACTGGTGCAGTAGAAAGTAACATTGTATTGCTTTGTCTACTACCGAAGCCGAGTACATAGCCATGGGTGAGTGTGTAGCTCATCTTCTTTAGAAGAAGTACACTCTCAAAAACTTTCAATTAAACTTTAGTAATACTAAAATCTTGATTGATAACATTAGCTCAATTAACTTAACTAAAAATCCGATATATCATTCTAGAATTAAACACATAGAAGTAAAACATCACTTTATAAGGGAACATGTAGCTAATGAAAATGTAAAGCTTGAATACGTGGAATCGAAATCGAACCTAGCAGACATCTTTACAAAACCATTACCTGAAGCAGAGTTCAGTCTGCGTAGACGAAGATTAGGAATGTGCGTAGTAGAGTAGGACCTATTTTTTTACTTATAATCTATCTTTTTCTTTTGTGCTACGTGGAACTAGATTAGAGTGTACCTTAGGAAGCATGCACCTATAGTTTTAAAAAGCCAACACATTGTTAGTAATATGTGAGAGATGTCCTAAGGTAATCGCCTTATGTTTGAACCATTTATATGATAAATGAAGATTCACTATTTGAGTATACATGTTTTCATGTTTTCATGTATTTGATTAGATCTTAAACTCATTTACTGAATGTCCACAATACGATTCACATCATGAGAGAATTTGTGATTGGATCACAACTAGTGAGTATCTCTACATGTGTAATTGTGATGTATCGGAATTATCCCTAGTCAATGAATTGATGGATTTGGACACCATCAATTCTGTCGAGACTAGCACGAGGTATACTCCTTGGTGTATCCAAGCAGTTGATTCTCACTAGCTGGAGATATTGTGATGTCCGAAGTTAATCGTGGATGCTAGTTATGGTAACTAGTTCATTGGAGTGACCAACCGTAAGACTTCATATGGTTCTCTGCATATATAGATATGTCAATGAAGTTCTTACTGCAGCTTAAGTGCGATATTCCTTTGACTTGCAGTATTCAAGTCATCTTGATCATGAAGACTTATGCTTTGACATTTTAAGCAAGCATCTCTGAGGAGATGTGGACCCGGGATGATTGGGTATAAGTCGAAGTGATCGAAGGTGTTTGAATAACCTATAAAGAATTTACCACTCCTTGCGAGGAGATGTATACTCATGGCCTCTCGTCGGATTGTTACTAAAGTCTTTGGCCAAAGCATTACATGTTTAGAGTAAAGTACTCTTTGATACATGTGCAGTAACTAGAATCTGTAGGACGAGGAAATGATATTTGGGCTAGGTGTGACGTAGTCAACCTAGTGGGGACTGACACTATAGACCATGTCCTGAACCAAGTGGGTATAAGATGAGTGAAGGGAATGAGGCACGATTCATTGTAGCTGCTGAAGGGTTTCAGAAATAGTTTTGGATCAACCGTTGATCTTTTCGGTTAATTGGGGATCATGATGTACTACTAGGTGTCACTCATGATCATTCTATAATTAATGGTTAATTATAGACAACCAACATAAACCGAGAACCTATTTGGTCACACACACAACGAGCGTAATCCGAAGGATTTAAAACGAGTTTGAGAATGAGATTCTCAGACCGAGAGAAAGTAGGTTTGGTTGGACCAAACAAGGAGCGAGCATGAAATCGTTTCAGTCGCAATGGAAGCGTGGATGGGCCATGTCTTATGAAGACATGATGCATGAACCAAATTGGTTTGGTTCTAATCCAATGGTGGAGAATAAACCAAAGAGGTTTGGTTTGTTTTAAACGAATGAACCAAAGTTGGTTCGGTTTGTTTTAACTTAAAATAGACCAAATCGGTTTGGTTTATTTTAACTTAAATTAATGGAGCGGGTTAATGGGCTTTTGGTTATGATCCGATAACCATTAGAAGAATTTGTTCTCTATAAAATAGGGCTTAAGGGTTTTGTGAAAACCTAATCCAAGCAACCCCTAGTTGCCGCCCACCCTCTCCTTCTCCTCTTGTGGTCGGCGCCCAAACCCTAGTCGCCGCCCACCCTTGTGCCGCCGTCCAAGCTTGTTGTCGGCGTCCAAGCTTCAGCCGGCGATCCTTCGGCGACCCTCCGGTGATCTTCCTTGGCTCCGGCGACAAGGTGAGCATCTAGCTTCCTTATTTGGCCAGCGCTAATCCTCCACCAAAGTTGTCCAGTTTTCTGGACAGCTTGTTTATTTCGTGTCGGAGCGTCGTTTGGACGACGTTTGGAGCTCCGACAGCGGCTTCCTTGCTGGGGATTCGATCTTCGGTAATCCTCATAGGTGGATGACGAACGATTCGTCAAACGGTTGGCGAATACCTCTCCGGAGAAGCGAGTTTTTGAGGACTCGTTTTGAATCCGAATTTTGATTCGGATTGTGATCTTCTCTCGATCACATCATCTTCGACATAAGGCTAGTGACTCGTACGAAGACGAGGCTCGTGACTTTGTGAAGTCATCCCAAAGATACTCGACGTGGATACGGATAGAGGCGATTCTAGCGAGGATCACTCCGGTTGATGTCTTTCCCGCCACACGTGATACGTCAGGTATACGTAGTATAAATTTTCTTTTATTGCAAAATTTGAAATTACGATTATGTCTACACATGTTGTACTATGCATGCGTGTGGTGTGTGTGTTGTAATAAATTAGATTTATTATTTGTATTTCTTCCGATGTGCACATGTTTATGAAACATGTTCGAACACACACTCGCCGCGGTGTCGGAAACTCAACAGTGATATCAGAGCCCAGGTTGTGTTTCGACATAATCGTAAAATTTTCTGCGATAGTCGTAATGGTATTTATGGAAATTTTCTACTTTTGAAAAGTTAGAAGTATTTATGGAAATTTTTAATTTTGGAAAGTCTAGAAGTATTTATAGAAATCTACTACTTTTGGAAAGTTAGAAGTATTTATGGAAATTGATATTTTCCATAAATAAAATATTTGATTAGATTTGAAAATTTATTTCCTAATTTAATCATGATTTGATTTGGGAAATCAAATCTTAAAATATTTTATTTCCATAAGTAGTTTTGATGATTTAGGAAATTTATTTCCTAAATTGACTTTCCTTAATCAACATTTTCCACAAATAAAATATGTGATTAGATTTGGAAATTTATTTCCTAATTTAATCATTATTTGATTTGGAGAATCAAATCTCAAACATATTTTATTTCCATAAATAGTTATGACATATAAGGAAATTTTGTACATGTCATAATTGTATGTCATGTAATTGCATTAGATGCATATCATTATGTCATGCGTGTCGTGACATGTAGATGTATGTCATGTATGTCATGTCATGTAGATAATAGTTATTTGCATGCAAAGAGGATGAGACATAAAAACCCTTACTTAATATTAAAGCCTACACCTTCCATTAATATGGTTAGAACCAGAGTTCCGTTTCTTGTTTGGGTTGTTGGACTCTCTCCAAGCCCGACTCGAACCCGAACATGTTCAAACCATGGAATAGTTTAATACTAATATGGTAAGAGTCAGAGGTCAATCATTAGCTTTGGTTGTTGGACTCTCTCCAAGCCGAGCTAATTGGTTGAATGCGCTATAACCATATTAAAACTATTTCTCGATTAATGGGTTGGTTTTAACCTGGAGCATCGGCTTGTTGGACTCTCTCCAAGGTCGATGTGAAGGGAGGTGAAGTTAGGTGTTATGCATATGATGCATACTTGTTAATGAGTTAACAACCCGATGTATGTGTGAACATTCAATTAGTTGATAGCACATTGTGATAGTTGCATATATGTGATATGCAATTGATATATTTGATACCTACCATCGTAGCTATGAATGACTTGTTGGACTCTCTCCAAGGTTGTTCATATCTATGATGGATATCAGCCCATTCGGAGATGGACCTACGATCTTCCGAAGTGATTTTGGGATTTTTGAAATTCGAAAAATGAATGGGATTTATGAATGTATATTGATGCATTTTAAATCATCTTTCTCATATATACTCGTTTTGTATTTCTAAGTTAATATATTGATCATGATGTCTTTGAATTTGCGTTCCATTTTGGATTCGAATAAATTGATTGGGTCGAACTTCTTGGACTGGCTTAGAAACTTGAGAATTGTTCTCAAGGTTGAAAAGCTTGCAAATGTCCTCGAAGCGCCTCTTCCCGCCCGTCCAAGTGACAATGCAACTCTGGACCAATTGTTGACCTATCAGAAACATGTGACTGATTCTGAAATGGCGAGTTACATCATGCTAGCCACGATGGTACCTGAGCTGCGGAAGCAGCATGAGCATATAGATGCTCATACCATAATCTTTCATCTTTATGAGTTGGTTGATGAGCAAATGAGATTCAAAAGGTTCGAAGTCTCCAAGCTCCTCTTCACCTCTGAGATGCAAGAAGGTTCATCTGTGGTACTGCTCAACATGCTAAAGACTGTGGAGTCTTCTGTGAAGCATGAGTAGAGGACGGTGTTGTAAGTTGATTCCTCGAAGAAAGGTTCTAAGAGGAAGTCAAAGGAATAGCAGAAGGGGAAGAAAAAGACTAAAAAGGCAGAACCAACTCAAAAGGGCACTTGCCATCATTATGGCAAGGAGGGTCATTGGCGAAGAAATTGCAAGATTTATCTTGAGTTCGTGAAGAAGAATAAGGCATCAGATGCCCCATATTCTTCAGATATCTTCGTTATTGATTGTCATTCTATTTCCTCAAACACTTGGGTATTGGATACTGGGTGTGGCTCACATATATGTAATGACAAACATGGGCTAAGGAATAGAAGAAAATTCGTCAAGGGAGAGTCAAATTTGTGTTGGAAATGGAGCAAAGGTTGCTGCACTCGCCATCGGAATGTATTTGTTGAAACTCCTTACAGGACTTGTCTTAGAACTGGACAATTATTTTTATGTTCCTTCTCTAATAAAGAACATTATTTCTATTTCCTACTTAAATAGAAATGATTACCATTTGACGTTTAGTAACAATTGTTGTTATATAACTTTGAATGACGTACTTTATGGAACTGAAACTTTGAGCACTGGTATTTATACGTTGGACGTATCCAGTGACATTTTCAATATCGAAGCGAGCAACAAGCGTGCTCGAAAGGATAATCAATTAAACTCCTACATGTGGCATTGTCGTCTTGGCCATGCAAGCAAGAAACGCATGTCCGAATTACACCGATGTGGAATTCTGGAATTGTTTGAATTGGATTCATACGATACATGCGAATCATGCTTAAAAGGCAAGATAACTAAGTTACCTTTTACAGGAAAAGGTGAACGAGTGGGAGAGTTGTTAGGTCTAATACATAGTGATGTATGTGGACCTATGTCAACTCAAGCTTTAGGAGGTTATAGTTACTTCATTGCCTTCACCGATGATCACTCACGGTTTGGGTATGTATTCTTGATGAAATACAAGTCTGAAGCCTTTGAAAGGTTCAAAGAATTCAGAAATGAAGTAGAGAAACAACATGACAAGAGTATTAAAATACTTCGATCGGATCGAGGTGGTGAATACTTAAGTCAAGAGTTTCTTGATTATCTAAGAGACAATGGTATATTGTCTCAATGGACTCCGCCATATACACCACAGCATAATGGTGTATCTGAGAGGCGTAACCGGACCTTGTTGGACATGGTTAGGTCAATGATGAATCATACGAATCTTCCCAAGTCCTTTTGGGGCTATGCACTTCAGACAGCTGTTTACTTGTTAAATAGAATGTCAACCAAGGTAGTCTCTACTACTCCATATGAGATATGGAATAGTAAGAAACCTCATGTATCTTACTTGAAAATATGGGGTTGTCCTACTTATGTGAAGCGGACTGTATCAGACAAATTGGATGCTAAGTCTGATAAATGTTTATTTATTGGATACCCTAAGGAAACAAGGGGTTACCAATTCTATCATCCTGTGGAACAAAAGGTATTTGTTTCAAGGCATGCTGTGTTTCTAGAGAAAGAGTTTCTCTTGCAAGAAAACAATGGGAGTGTCGTCGAGTTTGAGGAGGCTCGAGAGACTCAAATAGACATTGATGAGATACCTGGTGAAGCACAACAGCTGATAACTCATAGTGATGAGCAATCGGCTAGACCTATTGAAACACCACATCTTCGTAGATCTAGTAGAACATGCAATATTCCTGAGAGATATGGATTTCTCGTAAGTGAATCGAACGATGTGTTACTCATTAATGATGAGGAGCCTACCAGTTATGAAGAAGTTCTGACAAGTTCAGAAAGGGATAAGTGGCTTGAAGCCATGAAGTCGGAAATGGATTTCATGTATGAAAACCAAGTTTGGAACTTGGTTGACCCACCTGAAGGCATAAAGCCTATAGGGTGCAAGTGAGTTTTCAAGAAAAAAACCGACATGGATGGTAATGTGATTACCTATAAGGCTAGATTGGTGGCGAAAGGATATCGTCAAAAGCAAAGTATTGATTATGACGAGACCTATTCGTTTGTAGCTATGCTTAAATCCATTCGGATGCTCCTGGCCATAGCAGCTCATTATGATTATGAGATATGACAAATGGATGTGAAAACAGCTTTCCTTAATGGAAACCTGCTCGAGGACGTGTATATGATACAACCTGAGGGTTTCACATCGGTTGATAAAATCAAGGTATGCAAATTGCGACGGTCCATATATGGATTGAAGCAAGCATCCAAGAGCTGGAATATCCGTTTTGATGAGACAATCAAAAAGTTTGATTTCTCACAAAATCCAAACGAACCTTGTGTGTACAAGAAGGTTAGTGGGAGTGCAGTCGTGTTCCTAGTATTGTATGTCGATGACATATTACTTATAAGAAACGATATTTCAGTCTTACAGTCAATTAAGATTTGGTTGTCCAAGACATTCTCCATGAAAGACCTACGAGAAGCAACCTACATCCTCGGGATTAAGATCTATAGAGATAGATCGAAACGGTTGCTTGGTCTTTCGCAATCTACATATATAGACCGAGTGCTAAAGAGGTTTAGCATGTCGGAATCCAAGAAAGGTTTCCTACCCATCAGACATGGGATACACCTTTCGAAGTCTATGTGTCCGCGCACAGAAGACGAGAGGATTTGCATGAGTAAGATTCTCTATGCATCCGCAATAGGATCTATCATGTATGTTATGTTATGTACGAGGCTCGATGTATCGTATGCTCTGAGTGTCATGAGTAGATACCAGTCTGATTCAGAAATGGATCATTGGGCGGCTGTTAAGACAATCCTTAAGTATTTGAGAAGAACTAAGGATGTGTTCCTAATATATGGAGAAGGGTACATGGTGATATGCAGGTATACAGATGTCAGCTTTCAGACAGACAAGGATGATTCCAGGTCTCAGTCTGGATACGTGTTCACCTTGAATGGGGGCGCAGTGAGTTGGAAAAGTTCCAAACAAGACACTGTAGCGGATTCTACTACTGAGGCAGAATACATTGCAGCTTCGGAAGCAGCAAAGGAAGCGGTTTGGATCAAGAAGTTCATTTATGAACTTGGTGTGGTTCCAGCCATTGTTGAAGCAATACCGGTCTACTGCGACAACAATGGAGCAATTGCACAGGCGAAAGAGCCAAGGTCTCATCAATGATCCAAACATGTGCTTCGCCGCTATCATCTGATCAAAGAGATCATTAGTAGGAAGGAAATACAAATCGAGAAAATCCCCACTGAAAGGAACTTAGCGGATCCTTTGACTAAGGCATTACCTCAAAGTAAGTTTGAGGGTCATATTAAAGCCTATGGTATTGGATACCGTAGCGATTGGCATTAGGCCAAGTGAGAGTTTGTTAGTAATATGTGAGAGATGTTCTAAGGCAATCGCCTTATGTTTGAACCATTTATATGATAAATGAAGATTCACTATTTGAATATACATGTTTTCATGTATTTGATTAGATCTTAAACTCATTTACTGAATGTCCACGATACGATTCACAGCATGAGAGAATTTGTGATTGGATCACAACTAGTGAGTATCTCTACATGTGTAATTGTGACGGAATTATCCCTAGTCGATGAATTGATGGATTTGGACACCATCAATTCTGTCGAGACTAGCACGAGGTATACTCCTTGGTGTATCCAAGCAGCTGATTCTCACTAGCTGGAGACATTGTGATGTCCGGAGTTAATCGTGGATGCTAGTTATGGTAACTAGTTCATTGGAGTGACTAACTGTAAGACTTCATATGGTTCTCTGCATATATAGATATGTCAATGAAGTTCTTACTGCAGCTTAAGTGCGATATTCCTTTGACTTGCGGTATTCAAGTCATCTTGATCATGAAGACTTATGCTTTGACATTTTAAGCAAGCATCTCTGAGGAGATGTGGACCGGGATGATTGGGTATAAGTCGAAGTGAACGAAGGTGTTTGAATAGCCTATAAAGGATTCACCACTCCTTGCGAGGAGATGTATACCCATGGCCTCTCGTCGGATTGTTACTAAAGTCTTTGGCCAAAGCATTACATGTTTAGAGTAAGGTACTCTTGGATACATGTGAAGTAACTAGAATCCGTAGGACGAGGAAATGATACTTGGGCTAGGTATGACGTAGTCAACCTAGTGGGGACTGACACTATAGACCATGTCCTGAACCAAGTGGATATAAGATGAGTGAAGGGAATGGTGCACGATTCATTGTAGCTGCTGAAGGGTTTCAGAAATAGTTTTGGATCAACCGTTGATCTTTTCGATTAATTGGGGATCATGATGTACTACTAGGTGTCACTCATGATCGTTCTATAATTAATGGTTAATTATAGACGACCAACATAAATCGAGAACCTATTTGGTCACACGCACAACGAGCGTAATCCGAAGGATTTAAAACGAGCTTGAGAATGAGATTCTCAGACCGAGAGAAAGTAGGTTTGGTTGGACCAAACAAGGAGCGAGCATGAAATCGTTTCAGTCGCAATGGAAGCGTGGATGGGTCGTGTCTTATGAAGACATGATGGATGAACCAAATTGGTTTGGTTCTAATCCAATGGTGGAGAATAAACCAAAGGGGTTTGGTTTGTTTTAAACGAATGAATCAAAGTTAGTTCGGTTCGTTTTAACTTAAAATAGACCAAATCGGTTTGGTTTATTTTAACTTAAATTAATGGAGCGGGTTAATGGGCTTTTGGTTATGATCCGATAACCATTAGGAGAATTTATTCTCTATAAAATAGGGCTTAAGGGTTTTGTGAAAACCTAATCTAAGCAACCCCTAGTTGCCGCCCACCCTCTCCTTCTCCTTTTGTGGTCGGCGCCCAAACCCTAGCCACCGCCCACCCTTGTGTCGGCGTCCAAGCTTCAGCCGGCGATCCTCCGACGACCCTCCGGTGATCTTCCTTGGCTCTGGCGACAAGGTGAGCATCTAGCTTCCTTATTTGGCCGGCGCTAATCCTCCACCAAAGCTGTCCAGTTTTCTGGACAGCTTGTTTATTTCGTGTCGGAGCATCGTTTGGACAACGTTTGGAGCTCTGACAGCGGCTTCCTTGCCGGGGATTCGATCTCCGATAATCCTCATAGGTGGAGGACGAAGAATTCGTCAAACGGTTGGCGAATACCTCTCCGGAGAAGCGAGTTTTTGAGGACTCGTTTTGAATCTGAATTTTGATTCGGATTGTGATCTTCTCTCGATCACATCGTCTTCGACACGAGGCTAGTGACTCGTACGAAGACGAGGCTCGTGACTTTGTGAAGTCATCCCAAAGATACTCGGCGTGGATACGGATAGAGGCGATTCTAGCGAGGATCGCTCCGATTGATGTCTTTTCCACTACACGTGATACGTTAGGTATACGTAGTATAAATTTTCTTTTATTGCAAAATTTAAAATTACAGTTATGTCTACACATGTTATACTATGCATGCGTGTGGTGTGTGTGTTGTAATAAATTAGATTTATTATTTTTATTTCTTCCATTGTGCACATGTTTATGAAACATGTTCGAACACACACTCGCCGCGGTGCCGGAAACCCAACACACATCTCACAACACATAGGTTAAACGTGTTTATATATTGAGTCACGTAGATGGGCGTGAGATGTTAGAATCTTACTCCTGATTCCAAATATAGACCAAGTGCATCAACATTAATAATGGAGTATAATTTTTTCAAAATAACCAATTCTAATCAAAACTTATTGATCATCTTATGTCAATTGAGTCAAAAAGAGTTAAATATTTGTATTAGATGAATTATGTTGAAACTATTATTTTTTAAATAAAAGGGGCATGCTTGGACTTATAAAGGTTCTTTTCTCTTTATAAACGTTTAAACATTATAAATACACCCCTCATTTTTTTGATATATGGCAAAAGGGAAGAAGAGATTAAAGTTAAAACATTAAGGGGGAGAAAAAGATTTTTTTCAAAACTTGAAGTTAAGGGGGGAGCAAAAGTTTTTTCTCACCTAGGGTTAAGGGGAGGTAACCTTGAGGGGGAGGTTTTGAAAGAAAAAAAATAAATTATTTATTGCTTACTATTCCTTTAACTTTGAATTGGTTTGCCATAGATCAAAAAGAGGGAGATTGTTGGTGCAGAGGCACCAGATAATCAAACCTAGGTTTTGATGATGGCAAAGATTCAAAGTTAAGTCATTCTTGTTACCTCACATGTTGTGTTGAGTATGCAGGCTTTGCTAAAGTCAACGACACTAGGAGAATCTTGGAACGAGAAACCTTGGTGATCAGGCGACACCAGGAGAACCTCGAGGAGTCGAGGAACCTCGATGGTGACCGGAAGCTAAGCAACAGGTTAGAAGGACCAAAGGTAAGCTCCGAGTGTAGAGTGATGGTAAGGGTGTATCCTTCGTATGGGGACGACCGTAGACGATGATCCGACTAGAGCTTCCGGAGGAAGATCTAAGTCGAGGTCGGACGATAAAAGACCGTCGAATTTACCATCAATAAATATTTTTGTGCTAACCGTGTATTGCAGGTGAGTTATCAAGTTACCAGTCGATTTGAAGTAAATGGCATTCGACTGAACTACTATCAGTCGATTGTTGCGGGGCATCAGTCGACTGTTAGTCAAGCTGATCACTTTGAAGAGAGTCAAGATAAGATCCATCAAAAATGGGATGATGTAGAGGTTTAACTCAAATCTGGATCTCAACGATATAAGGTTCAAATGGCTATAAATAGTAGACTAGACTACAATGGGAATTTCAACATATGCATCGAGATCAAATTTGAACAAGAGCCTATTGACCTAGTTTTGGTTAGGAAGAATTGAACATGAAAGCCTCCATTTGATTTGTTCTGATTGTGGCGAGGTTGACCAAGCTACGGTTCCCACAAGGTGGCTCGAAGAGAGCATAGAATTCCAATAACCCGAGCAACCACTGACCATAACAACGAAAGCAATTGGACAAACAAGTTCATTTCCTCTAAATGAAGACTTGATCGCCTACATTGCACAAGTCACTCAACTACTCAAGGAAGTGGACAAGACAATCCTTCAAAGGAGATGAACAAACTCTTTAGCATGGACAGAGGTGTTTTTGTAGAGACAACCAACGGTGGCATTGAATTTCATAAGGTCAATGAGTTTAGTTTCTAACTAAGTTCTTCCAATAATTTAGAAAATTATGAAGCGTTAGATATATTAAATTAGTACCCCAAAAAAATGTATCATTTTACCTTATTTTAACTACAATTGCTTTTGACATAGTACCAATTCCAATATTACGCTTGAGTTTGTTTTACTCCAAGTAATATCCTTTTGGATGAGAAGAGAAATGACTCGAAAGAATATGCATTAAAAATGTATATCTGCTTCAAAGATTGATTAGACACAAAAATTGCCTACGAGATAAAGGTCGAATCTCACCGACGAACTTAGAGCTCTACAAAGTCGATTTGATCGATACAATAAGACCAAGTCAAGCATAACTCATCTCCGCCTTATCATCGTGTAAGAAAAAATAAATAGAACTATAACGATCTTTATCCTCTTGAAGGAGGTACATAAGTAGTCCATGCACAAGAACAAAAGAGTAAGAATCAAAAACATTTTTCTACTCATGCTACGAAACCGACTTAAGCATGATGGAACTCAAACCTACTTGAGCATGAACCGGACAAGCTCTAGCTCATGCTACGAAACATGTACCGATATCATGGGTTGTGCATAATACCACCAATAGGTGTCATGTCAACTCATTTTGTGTTCGACCTGATCAACCCATCACGACACCTCTAGTCTAGAGCAATCCATGTGTTTTTGGAATAGCCAACAATTTTCATCAAAAAGCTATATGACAATAATAATTATATGAATTTATAAAGAATGATTTAAGACAACAAATTCCAGTAAACTATGTTAAAAGGCTACAAATAAACCGTAAAATAAGCGACAAATTAATTTAACCAGAACTGATTTCTACATCTAGCAAAGGTGATAGATTATGCTTTATGAAGATTAGTCAATCAAATAGAAAAACAATTGATGCGAGAGACCTCGTTCAAACGTACCAACCAATATTTTGCGCACTGGATTTGGATTCAGCAAAGAGGGTTGGCTCTAGTTGCTGGGTCTTCACTCGCTTCTACCCGCATCATCAGGAGATATCCTAGTACCCAAAGAAAAATGTAGCCCAAAGGAACCCAGCAGAGACATGCAACCAGGCTGAGGATGCTTCCCACGTATTGAGGGTCCTTTATGTATCCGAAAGGGAATTCTGTTACCCAAGGCAAGTTCTTGCCGAAACGCACACCGTAGTAAGTGCCTGCCTCACCGAGCAACTGATACACCCTGCAAGATCAAAGATAGAATCGAGTTCAACAATCAAGAGTATCATTCGAATAAACTCGTGTTTATTGGTAAAGGAACGTTTCGAGTTTCTGACTTTTAACTTGCTTGATCCAAGACATATAAATGCAATTCGATTTCTGGTGTCTTTCTATAGTATCTAACTCAATCTTGACACTAATCTACTTGCTTTTCATTTTCCCCACTAGTAAATAAAGGGACAAATCATAAGATCAACCATTAGACCAGAGTGCAAGAATCACATGGACTATTATATCTTAGCAATATCCACAGTAGAATTCTATACTCTTTATTTGTTGTAGTGGAGGCACAGATCGATATCACAATCGGATATAGGTTTGCCAGCTCAATCTACTACAAAAGCTAATATTAGATTATGTCCACACATAATACTTCACTTTTGACCTCATTAGAACAACGGTCCATCACGAGGTTCGTCCCAATGTCATTCCTAGTGCATTGACTTAGATTTAATCCATTGCCCTTTTTTCTAACAGTCAAGCATCTCTCTAGCCTTATAATTTTGCATGTTGAACCCTTGAGAATTAACTTAATGTAGGATGTAGACCTGAACTCCAAATATCTATCTCTAGGAATCCCAATTTCTAAAACAAAGGAGGTTTGATTAAAAAGCTTGCAATTCTGAAGAGACTCATGTCATTGCTTGCAAGCAAAATATAACTAACATACAACAAAAGAAAAATAATTCGCTTTCCTTTAGCTTATGGTTCATAAATATTGATCCGTTTTATTTTTCTTCAAGCCAATTACAAAAAGAAAAATAAATTCTCTCATTTAGCTTATGGTTTATAAACATTGATCGATTTTATTTACTTCAAAACCAATAACAATTATATCGAGCTTAAATATCACCTCGAGACGTCTGCTACAGTCTAAATGGAATTCATTAACTGATAATTAGATGCTCCCTTCAAGCGTCCCAAAAACCTTCAAATTGTGGCATATGTACTTTCTCAACTGTACTATAATTCAAGAATGCATTGAGAACATCACTTTAATTGTTTACATAACAAAAACTTTTGTCTTACACCATCATATTCTGTGGTGGTTAGTCCATTCATTTGCCCATCGAGCTCAGACTTAGCAGATAAAATATCTTCTGCCTAATGTATCAAAAAGGGCATAAGTAAATGAAAGCTTATTTGAGCATATACTCAAATATAAAGCCTATCCGTAGAATAGAGATTCAATCTATTAGATTTTCCGCATTTCAGATACTTCCTAGGTTCTTGAGGAGATATCAACAGTGGGTTTGAATAGTTCAGATTACCTCAAAAACAAAATCAATGTCCTCTTTCCATTTGTTATTTTAAATAATAATCAAATTTATATAATAACTTGATTATTGTGATAAAAATGATTTAACACTCACCTAGCGATTATTCATATTATGAGAAACAATTGAGGGTTAATGGTTACGAATCATAAGCTAAAATTTTAGGAAGGATCTAGGTGCATCATCATCCCCTATGGGTAGAAATATTTTCACGCTATAAATATCCTCTACATCAAATTCACTATATCAAGTGTCGATTTAAATATTTAGCTTAAATATTTTAGAGAAACAAGGACGTACATGCTTCTCCACAATTCTTCATTTGAGGAGAGATTGCAATATTTAATGTTTCTCATATGAAACAAACCATTAGTGTATTAATTTAGATAAATTATAACATTTAGGCAAATAAATTATCTAAATCCATAACATAATGCAATCTCATGCAGTGTTTCAAAATAAATATACAATAAACCCTATCAAGGATTCATCATTGTTCGCCAATAGGAAACTAAATAATAATAAATTAAAATCGACAAGCAATTATTCATATTGTAAGCATTAATTAAAGAAACATTGCTACTAACTGTTAGCTTAAAGTGAGTGAACAAGGACTATATAATCCTCCCTTTGGATAAGGACTATAATATGCTATAAGTGCCCTTCATATGAAACTAACCTGAGCATTACTAATTTAAACAATGCATCTGTTTTTAACACTCAAAACTACCCAAATTAAAATACTTGATGCAATCTCTCATGTTATATTCCAAATTAAGCACAATCAATCAACCTCCTTTGGGCAAGTATATTACATATTTCAGGCTTGATATTGGAACATGTGCTTAAAAAAATATACCTATTATTCTTAATTTATCATGAATGGACCACTTTTTGGCCGCCAAAAACCCATTTATAATGATAATATTTTTCAAGATGTAAAGTTTAACAGATGTGAGAATTTGTGTAAATTAAAACTTATAGTCTACCTTATACATGATTCAATTTATAACTCTCCATTAAATATTGCATAGAATTAACTACAATAACAAATAAACTAACAAGGTTAAAGTGCAAAATTGTCTGCATGTAAACTTTTGGGCGCCTATCACCTTATTAATTTTTTTATTGTACGAGTTAGTGTAGTTTAGGGAACACATTTAACAACTAGATTAAATGATTCTTAACAAAAATCTTTATATGTGCATTTAGAATCAAAATTAAAAGAAAGGTGTTCAACAAAAGTAAATATAATGATTTTCTTAATTCAATATTGGAAATAAACTAGAATCGCTAGTACCACCATTAGTCGATAAAAACCTAAATAATCGCGTCTGAAAATAATCAACTCCAAATTGAACTAGATACTTATTTTCAATATGTTGCTTCAATAGCCCATAGTTGCCACCCTATTGTACGATGCATTGCAATACTTACATTTTGCATATATTTCTCTAGATAGAAGAGAGATCTTCTCAAAAGGTTAGTAAAGATAGATAATTTTAGAGGTGGAATATCTCAAATCTTAGAAGTTTCTATACTTTCTTATGTCTTAATGTTAGAAATGGCTCTGACTCATCATCGATAAATCAATATCATTGACCTCCAATTTAGAATTATCTTCTTGCCCTTGCAAGACCGAGATTGACATCCTTCCATTTGAATCAAAGACTTGAAGTTAAAAAGGATTGAAATTTGAGAATTAAGAGAAGTGAAAATAAGTTGGTGTATAATCAACCTGTCAAAACGAATTAACGGATAATTGACCGTTGACCCATATAAGGTGATCATGACTATATGGATCTTTTACCCATTTTTATTTTATATTGCATGGACAAGCAATGCCCACTTAGGTGAAATTATTTATTTGTTCATTTTATTTTATTAAAACATAAAGATACCTTATTATTTAATTTACCAAATTCTTCAATTAAATTTGTTTACTTTGCTTAGTAATATTTTGATTGTACAAGTGAGTGTATTTTAGTGAACATGTTTAGCAACTAGGTTAAGTGATTTTTAACAAAAAAATTTATATGTGCATTTGGAATCAAAATTAAAAGAATGGTGTTCAACATAAGTAAATTTAATAACTCTCTTAATTTAATATTATAATATTTAAATAAACTAGAATCACTAGTACCTCCACTAGTCAATAAAAATCTGGATAATTGCATTGGAGAATGATCGCCTTCAAATTAAACTACAACAACAACAACCAAACTGTTTTGTAGATAATATTGTTTTAGTAGATGAGACACGTAAAGGAGTAAATGCTAAACTAGAAACTTGGTGGGAAACACTAGAAATGAAAGATTTTAGGCTTAGTAAAGTAAAGACAAAATATATGGAATTTAAGTTTAATAATATTAGACGTAATAAGATAAGTGTTAAGATAGGAGATGACGAATTGTCTGGAACTGAAAGCTTTAAATATTTATGATCATTTTTGCAAAGTGATGGAGGGATTGAGAGAGATGTCTTATATAAAATACAAGAATGACGATGGAAATGGAGGAAAGTGTTGGTGTTTTATGTGATCGTAAAATACCTTTAAAACTTAAAGAGAAGTTGTATAAAATGACAGTTAGACCTATTATGTTATATGATGTTGAATGTTGGGTTACAACTCGAGTACATGAGCAAAAGATGAGAGTTGCAAAGATGAGGATGTTATAGTGGAGGTGCGGGCATACGAGGATGTACAAATTAAGAAATAAGAGCATTAAAGAGGAAAGTCGGAGTTGCATCTATTGAAGAAAAATTTCGAGAGACATGTTTAAGGTGGTACGGACATGTACTTAAATGACCAATAAATGCTCCAGTTAGGCGATGTGAACCGATGACAAATATACACATCAAATGAGGAAGAGGAAGATGTCACTTCAATGGCCCATAGCCGTCACCCTGTTGTAAGGTGTGTTGTACTACTTACATTTTGCATACATTTCTCCATTTAGAAGAGAGATCTTCTCAAAATGTTAAAGTGCAGCCCGGTGCACGAAATTCCTACCATTCGGGGTCCCGAGGAAGAATTCATTGTACGCAACCTTACCTTACTTTACAAGAGGTTGTTTTCCAGATTCGAACCCGTAATCTCTAGATCACAAGGCAGTAACTTTACCATTGCGCTAAGGCTCCCCTTATCTTCTCAAAATGTTAGTAAAGATAAATGATTTTAGAGGTGGAGTATCTCAAATCTTGAAAGTTTCTATACTTTCTTATGTCTTAGATGTCAGAAATGACTCTGGTTCATTATCAGTAAATCAATACCATTGACCTCCAATTTAGAATTATTTCCTTTCCCTTACAAGACCGAGATTAATATCCTTCCATTTGAATCAAAGACTTGAAGAGTTGAAGTTGAAAAGGATTGAAATTTGAGAATTAAGAGAAGAGGAAAGTAGTGTAAAAACAATGAAATAAAGTAGCTTATTTGTAGAATTTGGTGAACAATGAAAAAAGATCAAATAATGTGGACTGTTCAAAAAAGAAGAGCATCAAATAGTTGAAATTATCAATTAACGGGCAGTTCCAACAGATACAAACACACACACACACACACCCAACTATTTGAATCAATAGTTCAAGGTTAATTTTGAACTAGAACCATAAGCAGCCTATCAAAATGAATTAATGGATAACTGGTCGTTGACCTGATTAAGGTTATCATGCTTATAT
Source organism: Wurfbainia villosa (assembly GCA_025175895.1). NCBI lineage: Eukaryota > Viridiplantae > Streptophyta > Magnoliopsida > Zingiberales > Zingiberaceae > Wurfbainia > Wurfbainia villosa. The sequence continues at coordinate 111,001,421 of CM045988.1, read as the reverse complement.
GGATCTTTTACCCATTTTTATTTTATATTGCATGGACAAGCAATGCCCATTTAGGTGAAATTATTTATTTGTTCATTTTTTACAAAAGGATAGTGTGTTTAACCATTGAAAAGTCAAATTATAAATAATGTGGGCTTAAACATGACTAATTATAGGGAATAAAACTTTTAATCAGTGAAAAAAATAAGCTGTAGTAATAGTGTGAACAATTTCAAAGAACAATGTACTTAATTAATTAAAGGATGATGATAACTTAATTGATAAACTTTGATTCTTGCTGGTTGTTTGAATTCTTTGAAAAGATGAAAAAAATCTCACACTTCTCTGTTAAGAGTCACTTTGCATTTTGTGCTTATATTCTAGAGTTTTTCTTGTTCAACCTCCAATTACAGGTTAGTCCTCAGGATGATTACACGGTGATGTGTCATTTGAGGTATGCATTTAGCATTTTAGTTAGTTTATTATATTTGTTGTTGTAAGCGGCAGGCAATAGACCGATTCTCGACGACCAGACAAATATTATGAAATACAATCCAAACTTCAATCTTCGATATTTAAAAAAATCACCCCGAGCTCCAATCTTTCTCCATTCCCGTGTCATTAAACAATAAACGAATTCAAAATCATAAAGGACTCAAACAAGAAGAATGAGGTTCGAAAAGAGAAAGAACTCACTTGAAGTTGAGGAACTGGCCGACCAGGAAGAGGAGGAGACAGTACCAGGGCGGCCAGGAGAAGCTGGAGACCGAAAATAGAGAGACGAACTGAATAGCTTTGAGAAGGTGGGAGATCTGAGCCATCCGATGAGAGGGATCAACCCCCTTCCCGCACAGGTCGACCCACGCCTGCGGGTAGTTCCACAGGACGTAGTAGAAGGGGAAAGGGAGGAGCAATCCGAGCGCCGCCGCCGCCGCGTTCATGGCCGATGGCTTCCTCCCGATCCAAACGTTCGCCCTTTGCAGGCTACTTTTATACCTCGGTCACCCTGTAAAACCGAAAACAAATCAAACCGACTCAAACTAAAAGATCTCAAATATTCTTCATTAAATGAAAGAAGATATTTCATGGTCTATCTTTAATTATATCAACATCTTTATAAACATGCAAAATTGATTCTTGTCCCGTGGAGATCACGGATAGTATGATAATTAGGCTGCATTTAATATGGCATAATATGTCTTATAATATAATTCAGATTATAATTTATATTTTTTTTATTTGTTACCGTTTTAAAATTGTAATATAATATAATATGGAAGGTACTAAAATTTTATAATTTGAATTACAAAACAAAACCTATGTAATTTAGATTATATTACAAGTTTGAATCTCATTTGCATGTATGTAAATATGATTTATTACGTGCAAATGTAATTTATTGCATGCAAATGAGATTTAGATTGCATTTGACGATCAACAACGATTGGTGGCGGTCGGCTGACGACCGACAATGGCCGCTAAAGGCGCTGATCGATCGGCTGATCGATGAAGTCGGCCGCAGTAATCACGGTGATCGGACCGATCGAAGGCAACTAAACGATGGTCGGCCGCAAGCGATCAGCGGTGATCGGCAGGTGACCGATCGACGACCGACAGCGGTCGACCGTCGGCGATCGGCGGTGACCGACCGACGATCGACAACGGTCGGCCCATCGTCGATCGACGGTGATCGGCCGGCGATCGCGGCGACCGATCATCGATCGGTCATGGCCCGAATACCGATCATCGATTGGCCGCCGTCGCTCGTTTGTGTCTACGTCATCACCGTCGATCCATTCCTATCGTCTTTGTAATGGACATCAAACAAAAGAATGTAATGACCTTTGTAATCCAAGATTATATACAATTTTTATCCAAACATAGTAGTGTAATCAAGATTACATTGCATTCCATTACAACTTGGATTACATTGCGTCCTACCAAACGCAGTCTTATAGAATAGATATGAATCGATTCTGAAAAAAAATCTAAAATTTCTTCTTGAGTTTAAATGATTCTCCATTGTCTTTAATTAATGCGTCAAAATCCAAAGGATCCCGTGATTTATCTTTACCGATTGATGAGGGTGATTAGATTGACAGTTCCAATTTTTTACCGAATGAAAAATTAATCTTACTCATTTAGTATAAATTTGCATTGTATTAGCTATTCAATTTTATTCACGAGGGCAAACCGACTCAAACTCAATTTTACATTCCCTCGAGTTTATTCGATAACATAATTTAGCTAAGCCAAGTGACTTTAAAATGATTATTCAAGTTTAATTAATTTTATATTTTAAGTTGTACTTAGTTTGAATTTAATTTATTTAGATCTCATCAAACTCTTCGTTTGAACTTATTTAATTATTTGAAATTTTTATATTTTAAATTTATCTCATTGATTAATAAGTTTAATATTATAAATTTATTTTTCTTATTTTGAAAAAAAAAATATTTTTTATAATTTTGATAAAAAAATCATTATTGAATATGATTTATAATTTTTTATCATTAGAGTTGTTCAAAAATATTATTCAACAACACACATTTTTAATCATAAATATTAACAAATTAAATACATAATATATATGCAATCGAATTTATTCTTGAGTTATTCAAATTTATTTATTTATTTTTTTTATATGTTAAACGAGCATAAATAAATTATTTTCGAATCAAACACTACACTGACTTAATTCAGAAACGTTGAGTTCATTTATAAATCAGTGGACTCTTCGGCCAAGTATTTGGTGAAAAAAATTAAATTCTCAAATACCTTTTTTTTTCCTTTCTAAAATACAGCATATTATTTTAAAAAATAAAATCAAATATATATTGGTTCGTTAAACGATTTTAACAAGTTCAAATCCAGATAATTTTTTTTTAAATTTCAAAGTATTTGGTCCTTTAAACCTTTTTTTTCTTTAAACCAGTTTAATTACCCAGTAGAGTATTTTACTGTAATAATGTATAATATGTCTATAAATTATCATAATGGAATATTAAACCATATATATATATATATGGTGAACAACTCACCGTGTGCACTATAACATTAATTAAGTCACGATCCCGTGCACGAGCGAGCATAGGAATGAATATTCCAATCAGATCGTGGTCAGAATTCGACCGTTCTATGACGATGTCTAGCGGCAGATGCTCATGCGTCGAGTGGGAAGGGAAGGTGGGATGCTCGAGCATGGAAAAAGTGGGCGCTCGAGTGAGACAAAGTAAAACAAAATTATTGTGCATTTTCTGTTATCGCACACGACTCACGCACCACACGATGCTTTTATATATATATATATACACATGAATGTTATCCTACACAATTCATTTGTGAGCATCTTCATTATCCATCATTCGATCCTCAAAAGGTTCAAAAATTGAACTATAATACTCATCTGATTGAACAACGAATAATAGAGGTGTTCATGGATATTCACAGATAAATTATGTAAAGGACCATTTTTAGAGAGAGAGAGAGAAAGGGGAGAGGGAAATGTTAGTTTTAAAACTAGAAAATCCGTAAATGTGTAAAAATTTTAATTAAAGTCAATACTTGAACTCAGATCAAATTTGCCAACTTGGTAACATTCAAGATTAATAACGGTGGAATAGAGACATCAATAAAAAGAGTTAGATTTTCTTCTTCGGATTCATCTTGATAATCATCGGATGGATTACCTTCAAAATTAATTGAATCGTAAAATTTAAATATCTAAATTATAAAAAATAAAAATAAAAATCATCAACTCAATTTTTTGAGAAAAAAAAAAACATATTTCGAACCCACAACGTTCATGAAGATAGCTGAAGGAACTAAACTCCAAATCCAGTCATCAGTAACTCCTTGAGAGGGTATCGAGTGACAACTTGAGAACACCGCTCATAGATGTCACTAAGGGGAGGCATCGAGAAGGCATCATGTCGGAGTCAGTTGCCGTAATTTTCCTTCGAACAGTCTAATGTTTATATATAAAGATGTCTATCGAATTAAGTTCCTGATGACCCAACCAACAGTATGGCTTATATGACCCAACAAAACCTAGACCATGCCATGCAAAGCCTAGCCTCAACTTGAACCGAAAGATGCAGCTTGGTCCATTGGTGATCTTACTTCGTGTCAAACTTGGCACGACCAACGTTGCTTGCCCGACAAGAATATTTAACAATGAAAAAATATAATAAATTGAAATAAAATAAAATACGTCAACCTATCTTTTAGGATTAAAAAATTAAACTATAATATGTGGATAATGGAGATGCTCACGAATAAATTATATAACATAATATTTTTCTCTCCACACACACATATATATATATATATATATAAAGAAATAATCCCCTATAGAATTCATCCTTGAACACTTCCATTATTCATCGTCCGATCGGATAAACACTATCGTCTAATTATTAAATACTAGAAGATCGAATAATGAATAATAAAAGTACTCATGAATGAATTGTTAAAATAATATATATATATATATATATATATATATATATATATATATATATATATATAAACACACTCACTAGCACACTGTTGTTTGAATTAATCACTGAATAGTGATTAATTAGGGAGTATTGTGTTGCGCACTGAGCGTGTAAATTCCTATATATATATATATATATATTCTAAAAGTATTTATAAGATTATTATTATTTTAAAAAAATATATATATATGGGCTCGAGCATGGCTCAACCAAGCCTAAACCTGGTAGCCAGCTTGAAGTCATGGGTCGTGCTTTGCCGGGCCCTTGAAAAACAAAATAAGCCAGGTCCGATTTGACACACCAAAAAAAGTAAGATAATTGGGTCAACTAGTTTTGACACCTCCAAATCTATGTATGCCTCTAATTACATGTAATCTTCCTCCACGCTCTATGCGAAAGGAATCATAAACTCAAATATGACAAACTGCAAGGCCGTAAGGTGATTTTGAGTGATACACTCTACTGCAGACACAAGTTATGTTTGGCAAGAGCTTGGATTTACTGACTAGTAAGTCAACTGGGTACCAGCATTCAAGGTTTCAGAGCATGAAAATATATCATCCGTGCACGCAGGACAATTGTTAGCAAAGGGCTCTTCAGCTCGTTGCTTCTTGGTTAATGACCTCAGTTATCTTGAACAAGTGCGGAAAAAAGCATCTGATTTATGTCCTCATCAGTGTCATTTTCATCACCTGAAATAACATAGTATATCACCCTCCTATCTCTTAGAAAATTAAGCTGCTTATATACGCGCGCGCGCGCGAAGAAGCTTACCAATCTTTGCTCTCACTTGACTTGTCCATTCATCAATGACCTACATATATATAGCAAACAAGTTAGCTTGTTTTGCCTAGGAGAATAAATGGTTAATAGGCAGTCTAAAGATGATTCATAGCTTCGATTTGTTGGTAACGATCATAAGAATGTTTCGACATTGAGGAAAACAAGTGAGATTATGCAAAAAGGCTATCAGTAATTTGCGATAAATACATAATTAAAAGCAGATGCAACATAGGCAAACTAAACGAGTCATTCCTAACATGAAGACTTCACCATCTACCTATTACTTTGGCACTTGGGCCCTCATTTATCCCCTCTATACCTGCATCGACTGCTTAGGCTCCTAGTGAACACTCAATACTAATATTTGATGTATAAAAATTTCTTGAAGCAACCATGTGTAAGATAGTTTCCCACCCTGTGTCAGATACCCATACTCGATATTTATACTGGAGACCGAGTATCATAGCCCTACTGAACAATGTCCATATAATACAGAGAGAAAAGTTTCACACTTCACAGCATTTGTATTGTAGCTGATAGTTTGAGCCGTCTTTGTGGCACTGCCAATTATTTACTAATCAATGTAAACATGCAAAATCTCATAGATCTTCAAATATGACTATTAAAGCAATGGAATTTTGTGATAAAAAATAACAGTGCTATTAAAAGTCATGCCTAGGTGCTACATCTATTAATATATTCCGTATATGAATGATATCTGATAGAGTATGTAATGCATTTCTCATAAGGCTTATGAATATGACCTCATAGCAACTAATGACCAATTATACGTCAAAAAATTATCAAAAAAAAATTAATAATGAGTAATATAAGATGCACTGTGTTTATGGATTGGGAAAGCTTATTGAGCTTGGAAGTTGGAAGCTTGCAAAATTTTTACTGTTAAATGTTTATGAAATCAAGGTTAATGTTACAGTTCTTGAAAGTTACAGAAAAGAGCAAAATAATCTGAGTTCTTACAATTGAATCAGACAAGGCACTCTGTTTTAACAAACTAAATTAAAAGGATTGAGAATAGCCAAATATCATAAAGTAGCATATGTAAACCACAGCTACAAGATTTTTATCTAAAACCAGAAATTGAATTCAAAAAACAGGAGGTGAGGTATTTAATAGATAATCTCAAAGCTTATGAGAAATTGGGTCCAAATTCCCAGTGTGAACAAAAAAAATACTGCATCAAGAGGTTATTTAATATAAAACTACAAAAGGAAATTTTGACTTTCTTCTAAGGCTTAAGAGAAAACCAAATAGAAGCCATCATAAAGAGTATATTAAAACTTGTTTGTCTGAAGAAACAATAACATCGATTATTACCTGGTTCAAATTTGAGTATGCAATGTCATCAGATTCCCTTAGGGGTGGCAGACCAGAAGAAGACAATAACAGCTGCAGTGAATGTCTTTGCCCAGCCAAAACTGTTCTTGCTTTGTCAATTAAATCCTATTAGTGAAATGGTGATATAGGTGTCATCAGCGTTTATTAGTTATTGCAAGAATATACATTGTTTTCGAGAAAGGTTATCTTAAACAATATAATAGATAGACCTTCAATGAGTAGCAATGAAATCTAATGAGTATCCATCACACATTTCTATACTGAATCTTAAGAAGATCAAATAGTGCAGGTTAATGGAACAAGATCAAGTCAGCATTCAATATGGAGTATATGTTGTCTATATTTGTTTTTTCCAAAAATAACCTTATATTGCTAATAGTGCATATCACCACGTGTCAAAGATACATATGAGTTTACATATATATAATATATCAAATTAAGCAGCTAAAGAAATCAATATAAACAAAATTTATATCTATCACTTAATAAATAAGTTTAATCATCCTAGGCAATTGATAACTCCATATGAAATATTTTACATATCAATCTTCTTTCTTTGTCAATCAAATCCTGTTAGAAAACGGAGTTACAGTTATTGCAAGGATCTACACTTTTGAAGAAAGGTTAGCTTAAACCATATGATAGATAGACTTCAACGTGCAGCAACAAAATCTAATTAGTATTCATCACACGTTGCTATACTGAATCTTAAGAAGATCAAGGGCTTAGATACTGCAGGCTAATGGAACATGATCGAGTCAGTATTCAACCTTATATTGCTAAATGCATATCACCATATGTGAAGGATATATATGAGTATACATCTATATGAAATGTCGAATTAAACGAGTAAAGAAATCAATAAAAACAAAATCTTTATCTATCAATTAATAAATAAGTTAATCATCCTAGAGGATCAATAACTCGTGAAATATTTTACATATCCATCTTAGGAATATATGTAACACCAAACACATGGCATATAACAATGCATGATAACCAATTAACAAAATTTTTACATAAAACAAATTTTACAAGTGGACATAAGCAATATATAGAATATGCTATTATTTGTATATATTGCAAAAATCATTAATTAGATCATTATTAACTTGGACGTGGCTTAGATTTTTAACAAGCTAGGGATTGATTTAGCCTATATAGTCCTTGTGCATACATAAGTGGATACAATGTGGTCCCAAACTGCATATAAGTATGTGCAGGCTATTTAAATTTTAAAATAATAAAGAATATCACATTGAAGCCTAACAGTAATAAAGTACATACGGGTTTCACATAAGTTGTATTCTCACCAACCCCTCATCCTTACATATGAAATATGACTTTTGATTATTAATTGGTTTCTAGTAAGAAGAAAATTTTACAACCTGTTGCTACTTTGCTAAGATTAAAAATTCTTACAAATTACCACTCTCATATATACTGCTACATTTCACTACAATTGGCAGAAAGAACAAGGAAAAAGCCTGACCCCTGCCACTCCTACTTTGTTTGTGCAAACCTACCCATTACAGGGGGTTTTCTTCTTAGAACCATGTAATTTCCAAACTCATAACTAACTTGCAAAACTATTGGTGCTTCTTACTCCTCCAAATAGATAGATAATTTTTCATGTTGATATCACACCATCCACCTAGATAGATCCACTTCAATTAGCACTAAGGAAAGCTGGGTATTTGAATCATTTAATATAAATTCTCAAAGATAATTTTTACATTCACTTTTCCTCGTTAAGTGGTGGGATGAATGGGAGAAAATGTACCTGCTTTTCAGCAAGAAGTTCTCTGCAGAGTTCCTTGAGTGAAACCAAGTCCTCCTGTATCTTCTTGATCCGAGCAACAATCTTGCATGGATTAACCTTTGAACCAGAGCAGAAGTATTCAAATCAACAAACAAACAAATAAAGGAAACCGTTTAATTATTGGCTCAGCGGATTGATATTGGTATCTAGGATTTGCTGATTAGACTAACGTCATCTGGGTATGATCGTTGGAACTCCTGGTCGAGCTGGCGCTGCACGAGGATAAGTTCTTGGCTCGCCTTGCTCAAGACCTTCATCACATCATCCACTGCTGGGTGATGGTGGTGGTGTCGCCATTGGTCTGCCATTGCTCCACCCTTCCTTGTGCTGCTCTTGCCTTTGCCAAACTTTATAATCCAATTTGGTTAATCAAAGCCGATCAATGTCTGACGGACCAAACATTTAAAACTGCCAATGCGAGATAGCCATTGCATAAAGATGTGTGCAATTTCAGGTGTGAAAAATCACCAGTTTTGATTCGTTATCTATTTAATTGGATCAAACGGGAAAAAATGATTGATGCAATGTTTTCTGAGTAATCATAGATTGTGCAGACAAAAATATTTCACCAACCATCGACACTGATCCTCAAATTTGATTACATAATCTTCTCAAGGGAATACAAGATTATGAAAATAGTCACAAAATTGCAAGTTGACAAATCAATAGCAAAGTCAAATTAGTGACAAAAATTAAGACGTGAATCAGTACATGTCATTGAGATGAAATAAAAATTACCAAATAACAACATTTAATTAATGAGTTGGCGTAACATTCCCAAAAATGATGGCACAGTACTAAGAAAATGAATCCTGTAAAGAATTTCCAAGAAATTCACACATGACTAGTTGATTTTAGTTCCAAATAATCACCTCGTATGCAGTTTACTCTGAAAAGCATTGCACTTCCCAATATTAGGATAGGAGGGAAACTAAGACATGATTTCACACACAGAATCAAGTTTCCGGCTAATCCTGTGGACATGAAGAGCGAGGGGGGAAACATTATGAAGCAAGCAATATATCCCTTTCCAAGCTCGGGTACTTACCGAGAGAAGATCCGGATTCGAAGGGTCGCAGCGAGGGCTTCGTGGACTGCTTCCAGAGATTCCTCCTCCAACTGCAGCTCCAACTGCCGCTCGATGTCGATGGAGAGGCGTGTGAGGAAGGAGTGAAAGGAAAGCCACGGATCGCGAGGGTTTCTGCCTTCGACCGTCGAGCGGTTCGAGAGTGGCAGTCGAGCGCTGGAGTGGTTCAAAATAAGACATCGAGCGCTGGGGAGTCCTTCAGCTGAAGGAGCATGACATCTCAACCGTCCAGTACCTTCTTGATATTTTTATTTTAGTTATAGATAAAAAATATCGCTTGATTAAAGTCCTTCGATGGTAAAATTATCAATTCAGTTTTTAAATATTTATAGTTCGAACTTCAATAATAATATATTTATAAAAATTTTCTTCAAATAAAATAATAAATTTAAAACATTAAAATTATTAATCGCTAAAATTAATCAGATTGAATATTTAAATAATCAAAAAAAAAATCACTCTATTCGAAAATTAACAAGTGTGAATTACGACGAGGCAACTTTCCTTTTTAATGTTTCTTGTACGAATTTAGCTTAATTATTCTATGATTTATGATATCAAGTATATTACAAAATAGAATTTACTGAATTATCCCTTTTAAACTAGATAATAAGATATGAATCCTTACCCCGCAACAAATGAATTTTTTTCGATAATTTATCAAACAGCGCACGTCAAGCTTAAAATTGTCCAAATAGTGTCCCATACTTTCATATTTATCAAATAACGTACTTAATTCCCTTTTTACTCCTCCCGCCAAACAGACCAAGTGTACAGTGAAATTTTCGAACGTGGTGTTGGGAATTCAAATCTCAGCACCACAGTTGTATTGTAATCTCAGCACCACCGTGGTCTTTGGAATTGAATCTGGGTAATCTTGGAAATTCAAATCTCAACACCATAGTGGTGGTCTTTGGTGTCACGCGCCAGAGCATCTTAGAGCCGAAAATCAAAGACATGACCTCCCTGATGCGTGGCAACATTCGGGTTAATCTGAGGCGTAGGCCTGACAATAACAACATATACATATAAGAACATAACAGCATGCGAAAAACACGTAGGCTCGCGGGACCACAATACGATCCTGAAAGTGCATCGGGATTATGACTAACACGGAGCGCATAAAGAAATCTCGTCAAAACCCACTTTTGAACATGTGCGTACATCACATAACTTTCGAATCATGCTTAGCAAAACATACGGAAGGCTTCAAAGCTTCGGACTCGGGTTGAGATGAGGCGATGCCGACCAGTGAGTGCTCGAGTCCATCACGAAGTCATTCACATTACAAAACTCGTAATAGAAAACATGTATATATGTCATATCACATGTATTTCGACAACATAATCTAGAAATACAGTATATCGGCATAGTATATAAATCTATATAAATACAAGTCTATACCGAATGAACAACGTAAAACATGCGGACATGCACGAAGTGCATGCCTACGCTACTGATCCAACTGAACATATACCCAACATATATATATATAGCGGAAGAGTAGATCAACTCAAAATAAACTCTATCTATGTGTCAAGGTATCTACATGGTCTATCCAACACATACCAATATCGATATAATCAGTATAACATATGCAAGAAACATGCATGAATATGATGTCCACCCAAATGCAACAAGCATAGTACAAAATGCAACATCACAATAATCGGATATATATATATATATATATAGGCGTATCCATATATATATATTAATCTCAACCATCCATATATATATATATACATGCATATATGTATATATATATGGTAATATGCAAACGCCATCGAATCGGCAATGCGGCATGCATGGTCATGTCGGCTCACCCTAAAGCTACCACGACCCGGTGTGGCCTCGGTGGCTCGAGCATGACAAGTATCCCAACTCAACACCAACCACTACTCTCGGTGGTAGAGTGGGCGATATGATCGAGTAGCGTATAAGCGTAAAGAGCAAGCTACGATGGGGTCCTGTGTTGGTCACTCGACAGTCACTACCCATGAGTGGTCGAGTACCACACGAGGACTACGACGCAAATCCAACTACCACCGTCTATAGTGATAGAGTGCGGCACCTCAATGCTCTGCTCTCACACGGGTAACACCTCCTATGCGTAAACGTCGAGGCAGGCTGACTGGCGACACTCTCAACCACAAGGGAGACCTCGTCGCCAGCGTGCAGGGACATGCATGAATGCAATGGCTCACATCCCGACATCCACCATAGACTCTCTGTTCTCTACAGAGAATCATACTAACCAGATCTACGCACTCTCTATCCTGTAGAGAGTCGTACTCAATCGATCATAATACTCTCTATCCTGTAGAGAGTCATATCAATCTAAGCGACACACTCTCTATCCTGTAGAGAGTCGTACTCAACTGATCGACGCCCTCTCTATCTAATAGGGAGTCGTACTCGACTAATCATACCAAACTGGGACCACCGGTCCGCAGCGACACACTAATCACCCTTCACTTAACCATTTATACAATACATGTTCCGTGGTAACATACAACCTAAGGGTACTAGAACTAATCCTAGGTTAAAGACATTATCTATCTACGGATGACCTTTTTACCCAATGTACCATCAGGTTGTCATCCGGACTTTACTACTTGCACGTAACTTAAATTAATTCTAAGTTACTTACATCACCTATATATATACTCCTAATCATGATAAAATAAACATGATATCAGCAATGGAGTTAATAGCCGACGGTAGAAGATCAAGCATGCGATAAAAAGAACATGGTCAAGGTAATATGAACACCTAACATGCTCATATCAATGACTAAATCTGAATGAAATATAACTACCCGGACCAGGTAGGAAATTACCCACCTGATTCGAAGACTTATCGAAGAATCTTCACATCCAAAAGACCGTCCTGAATTCAGGTCCAAGTTTAGCCTCTCTTGGTACAACTTCTTGCTCCAAGGTTTCGAAGTAGAGTTCAAATAGCCCAATTAGAAGCAACCTCATAACCTGATCTGTTCACCAACAATTGATTACCACTCCATAATTAAATCCATTCATCCTATAGAAATCTATTAACTTAATCAACATATGCAAACCTTACCTCTCCCTAAACCAATCACCATAGCTCTTCTTTAATACAAAAGACATCGATCCGTATAGAACAATGGCGATACAATGCTTGTTCACAACACAACACAGACGGTGATATGCGATGCCGACTTCGTTGAAACTTGACCTCAAATCAATGAACACAACCGAGCTAATCAGCGTTGTTGCATCATCATTTACCAAACTGATTAAATCCATATCCAGACGATTCACCATATGAAATCGACAACATACCTAAAATCCAATCCTCCACCTTACTGCCCTTTCATCACCATCAACGTGCAATACCCACCCAAAGATGGTAGCGACAACTGTGCAGATTAAGGAATGGTCCCAAATCAAGCTGCAAATCTGAGCTGCGACAGGATAACTAGCAAAACTTCATTGCAACGATAGAGCTAGGCTAACAGGGAAAGAATCAACGATAACCCCATAAACAGGAGCTCATCCACCCTCACTGTCGTCTGGATCAGTAGTTCGGGACAGGAACATTAAGGAGGCAACAACATTGCCTCGCTGTCAATACACAGAGGAAAAGGAGAAGCTGCGGTGAGGCTTTCAAACTCACATCGACAATCTGGAACGGAGATATGAAGATGGAGACAACTCTTACCATGCGATCGAGCCATGGAAGAAGAGGGTAAACCAGGGATCTCAACTATCGACGGAGGTGTTGCCACAGTCGCCCCTTGCCGACGGCAACCCTATCGCGAGAAGGCGGCGTCGCCTTGGATCGGAGAATAACGGGAGACTACGGCGGGCGTGCGACGAGCGGCTCAAGAGGCGAAGCGGCGGCAGCGCGTTCGGGCGGAGATCGGTGAGCGGCGAGATCTGCGATTCGGCGAAGTCGCGGATTGGCTGCTGGTCGACGCGGGCGACGGCGTGTTGTGGCGCGACGACGAAGAACGGTGGAAGAGGAAGAGAGATCGACTGGATCGGAATCGAGAGGGGAAGAGAAGAATCGCGAGATTGGGGAAAGTCGCGGCGGCTGGAAACGCTCGGGGAGAAATCGGCAAGGAACGGAAAAGTTGATGGTTTAGCGGGTCGGCGAATTTAACGGATTGGGCTTATTGGGTTCTTACCCTATAAGACCCCCACCTAGGTTTGATTAACCCCTTTAATTAATACCTAGATTAGGTATTAATTATAGTCCAAATTTTTTTTTTTTTTCTGGTATTTCACAGCTGGGATTTGCAATTTCAACACTGTGGTGCTGGGAATTCAAATCTCAACACCACAGTGGTGCAGATCTTTTTGGCGGGATGAGTAAAAAGGGAATTAAGTGTGTTATTTGGTAAATATAAAAGTATGGAGCGTTGTTTGGACATTTCTAAACTTCACGTGCGCTGTTTGGTAAATCACCGATTTTTTTTTACAAATTAAAGAGTCTGTCCCTTGTATCGAGGGGATTCTAACAAAATAAAGATCTTCAGTAGAGCTGTCAAACGGATTGATCCATGATGAGACGGGTTAATTCATCGTAAATTCAGCATTTAGCGGGGAGAGACGAGCCGACTCACCATCTTGGCGGATTGAAAAACCTCTAACCCAACCTAAAACAGATTCGGATTAGGTGGGCCAACCCACAGGCCAAGAAAATAAAATAAAAAATTCAAAATTATTGAGGCATTGAGGGCTTAAGGCGATAATCGATAAAGTAGATAGAATACCATGATAATAATGCATGCATTTGAAGCAACTAAAATCTTGTAATTGAGATCCAATTACAATATTAGGTACCAATATTTTTTATTCTTCCTATACTTTAAAATATTCAAATCTTGATAATATGCAAATTCAAATTTTAGCTCATCTAAATAGATATCTAATTGAGATTTTTAACACTTATAATTGGTTGACTATGATATGCCATCATTTTCTATATTAATTAAAATAGTAATGATAAAATAATTATAAACTAATTAGAGTATATAAAAAAATTATTAGAGTACTTAGATCAAATATTCTTTTATTATTTTCTCTAAATTCTCTTACACTTTATCAACGTGTGATAGAAGAAGATTGTGATTATGATGAAATTGTCTTGTTAGTATTAGAATATTATTAAAAAGCTTAAACAATTTTTTTCACAAGTTTTATCTTCTTGTGACATTCGACGATTTACCAAACAGCGCACGTGAAGTTTAGAATTGCCCAAACAGCGCCCCATACTTTCATATTTACCAAATAACGCACTTAATTCCCTTTTTACCCTTCCCACCAAACAGATCTGCACTACAGTGAAAATTTCGAACTATCCAAACGTGGTGCTGAGAGTTCAAATTTCAGCACCACAGTGATGTTACAATCCCAACACCACCACTGTAGTGTTGGAATTTGCAATTCCAACACCACTGTGGTGCTGGGAATTCCAATTCCAACACCACTGTGGTGCTGGAAATTACAATTCCAGCACCACAGTGGTGGTGTTGGGATTGTAACATTACTGTGATGCTGGGATTGCAACACCACAGTGGTGCTAGAATTTATAATTTTAGCACTACAATAGTACAGGTTGTTGGTGCAATCGGCCCAGGTTGACTCGAGTTTGACTCGAGCAGTACCTTGATAGTATTTTGATGATAGACAAAACTCATGACATGGGATTGTCATGGGAAAGTCCAACATGGGGTTGACATGGAAAATCCAAGCATGGAGCTTGGTGTGGAAGTCCAAGGGGGAAGCCTTGGCATGGGAAAGTCTAAAGCATTGCGAAGCTGTGCGCTTGGTGCTTGGCATGGGAAATCCAAAGCTTTGCGAAGTCGTGCGCTTGGTGCTTGGTGAGAAATGCATTGCGAAGTCGTGCGCTTGGTGCATTTGGGAAGTCTTGAGAACTTGGCAAGTTCACTAAGCTCGGGTCCTTGAGTCGGTGAAGGATGACATTGCGAAGCCGTGCGCTTGGTGCATCCGAGGGACCGCCGGACGGGGAGCGAATGGAGTGAGCCCAAAGGGAAGCATACTTCTAGGGCATGAGACGCGAAGGATGGCGTTGCAAAGTCGTGCGCTTGGCGCATCCGAGGGACATAGGCCGAGGGAAGAGAGCTTCGGTGGGGAACTCCATGAGGGATAAGGTGGACTTAGCCAAGTGGCTAAGACTGAGTGTCGGACGCTCAAACAACTTTGTGTTTGAGGTTTTAGCCGACATCAGTCGACTGGCATAGGTGTCAGTCGACTGCTCTAGGTCGTATGGGTTCGACCAGTGTTCGACTGAACCAAGTCTGGCTGATCAGTCGACTGCCGAGGGAGGGATCATTGTTGGGAGAATCAATCGGATCGGCTAGGGATGGATCGGATGATGACGCGTACGGGCCTGCAGAATGGGTCGAGCTCGCCGGCGACTCGCCGATGGATGATCGATCGGTGATGGGTGTCATCAGTCGACTGATGTGTGATCCGTTGGAACTTAACCAACGTGGATCTGGCCGTTGTGAGACAACGGCTACGGGACCAGTCGACTGATGGTCACGATCAGTCGACTGATGGGCGTGAAATCATCTTGATGCAGGTTATAAATGGAGCTCGAGTTGGAGGATTTCGCCAAGACTTTAAGGGAGCTATTGGAGGGGAATTGCTGCTGCATTCCAGTCCTTCAAGAGCCAACCAAAGCAAGCAACAAACAAGTGATCAAAAGAAATCGGTGAAAAGAGTTCTTTTGTATTGTATTTGTATTCTTGTTTGTATTTGTATATTACTGTTGTAATTGCTTGTGAGAGGTTTCTCCACCTCCGACGTGTAGTCGATAAGGAGTGTTGTTAGTGCCGTGCGCATAACACGAGCTCGTTGAGCTCAGCCCGTGGAGTAGGAACCATTCGGTTCCGAACCACGTATATGCTTGCGTATTTGGTGTGCTTGTATTGTTGTTAGTATTATTCTTGTTTTATTGTTTCCGCTGCGCTAACGACAATCGTAGACAAGCAACGCAACGAGAACGAGCGAATTCTGACATCCAACGATCGAGGGCTATTCACCCCCTCTAGCCGGCCGTTTCGATCCCCCAACAAGTGGTATCAGAGCGGAGGTCGCTCTTCAAGGACTAACCGCCGCGAGAGCACTACAAATGGTCGGCTTCATCCATCCACCAAAATTCGAAGGAGATCTCCTATGGTGGAGAAGAAAAATGGAGGTATACCTAGAAACCGATTTTGATGTTATGCTAATCTTAGAAAACGGTTTTGAATTTCCTAGGGATAAAAGCAATAGGCAAATTGAGAAGTCAAGGTGGACCCAAGACCAAATCAAGGATTTCAAGACAAATCTTGAGGTAATCAAATTGATTAGTGATTTGTTACCTAACACTATTTGGTCTAGATTGGGTGATTATAGGGATGTAAGGGAATTATGAAATAAGATAATGAAATTCCAAGAAAATTCCCAACCGGCACAAGTAGAGGACAATGCCGAGGAAGAACCATCCACTTTTGAAGATGTGGATGACTTGGTGGAGACCTCCACCTCTAGCATTGAGGGGGAGGAGAGGCAATCTTCCATCCCGGAGCAAGAACAAGAAGAATCCACATATGGGAGAAGTGAAGATCAGGAAGAGGCCTCCACCACCTCTCTAGGTAACTCAAGTGTTATTATTTTAAATAAAAATCACATAATATGCTTTGAGTGTAGGGAGAAAGGGCACTACAAGAGTAAATGCCCTAAATTGGCTAAGGAAAAGACATCAACACCAAAAGTCAACCCAAAGTCAAAGGATGCCGGTGTTCCCAAAATCAAGAGCAAAGAGCACATTGTGTGCTTTAAATGCAACCAACGGAGACATTACCGAAGCCAATGCCTTAGGGGGAGGAAGAAAGGGCAAGAAGGTGTATCTCATGTAGGGGGAGCTTCTCAAGTTAACCCTAAGGTATATTTAAATAATGCACCTTTAATTCCTAAAGTCAAAAAGCATGCTAAGAATTATTTTAGTTCTCTTGCTATTATCAATGAAAAGCATGCTAAGAGAAACAATAAGATTTATTGCTTAGGTGCTAAGCATGTTAGTTTCTCTAAGGATAAACCTAGGACTCAAAACACTTCTATTTTACCTAGGGAGTCAATTAGGAGAGTAGAAGAAAATTTGGGTATTAATCCCAAAAAGTCTAAGCACATGCCTAAGAAGAAGAGGCCTTCCCAAAAACCTAATGAAAATTCAAAAATGGGAAAATTAGAGCTAGAGAACCAAGTCTTGAGGTCAAGACTTGAGAGAATGGAGAAAGCCCTTAGAATCATAGAAAATTCAATTCCAGGGTCAAATGCCCAAAAGTCAAGACCTAAGGTTCAAAAACGGTCTAAGGGCAAGGAAGGTTTGGGTCACAAACCTAAGCCCAAGAAGACTTATCATAATGTTCCATTTAATTATGGAACTATTTCTAGGTCTAGGAAAACCAAGGCTAATAGGGAAGTCATCCCTAAGACTAGTCATGGTGTGTGCTTAGTGGCTAAGGACTTAAGGAAAACCAAGAAAGCCACTAAGAAGGTCAATGGAGGAGTCACCTCTAGAGTTGACCCAAGTAAGACCCATTTGACTAAGGCTTCAAAGCCAAAAAGGGTCATTAGAAAGATATCTAGGGAAGTTATCCCTAGGGAATACCTTGTTAACCCAAGGAGCTCCAATAGGTATTGGGTTCCCAAAAGCATGATTGATTCACGCTAAATGGGTTAGGGTGTGTCAACCCTAAGTGGATGGGTGGTTAACCTAGCCATTGTGAGTTGACACATTAGGATGTGCCAATATGGTTTGAGAAGTTTTAAAAAGATTTAAATTGGCACAATTAGGTCATAGAAGTCATGGTGTGCCATTTTGGATTTTTGGCACACTAGGGAAATGAATGGCATTAAGGCAAAATGAATTTAATTCATAGAAATGGCAAATTAATTTTAACACTTAGGTATTCTATACCTTAGTATATTTTACTTGCCATGATTTGTTTGTCTTACCATGTCATGACATCATTCTCATTTTATCTATAAAAATGTCATGATCATGTTTAAATTTATATTTAGATGTCATGAATGCTTAGTTCTCATTCACATGTCATGACATCATGATATTGGCATATGTTTTTATCTAAATCATATTTATGCCATAATCATATCATGCATTAAATAAAATGAAATTAAGGACTATGACACAATTTGAAGGGAATCAAATTATGTTGCCTTAGAAATATGCATGAGAACATAAAGAACAAAAAACCCACATCTCACTAAGATATTTAACTTGTATGTGTTTTACACATCTAGATATTGGTGAGATGTTTAGGAAAAAGAAAATAAAGGTTTGAAAAATATTTTGAAAAACCTTTGTGAAGCCTATCTTTTGATAGCTATCACCATTGAATGGGATGATACAAAATGGCTATTTATTGAAGCTTTTCTTAAATTTTGAACTTTGTATCAATATCCTAATTTAATAGGTAAAATAAATTTCCAATATTTTTCACCCATAGTGTTTAGGATAAGTATTATACGTATGCATTTTCAAGATTTTTAAAATTACGTATATTTACTTATGGATTTTGAGATTATCGATCCTACTGTAATGACAATGATCGATGGTAAGTCCAATGATCGTATCCGAGAGTCGAGTCGAGCCTGGTGATTTCGGGTAAACTTGATAGTTAGGCCCATGTTTAGCCATGTTTTGGTCCTCTAACCACTCCTAACCCTAGGATATGCTTGGGAGAGCATTAGAGAGGGTGGAAATCCATTGGATATGGATTAGGAGTTGGGTTGAGGGTGAGTATCAATTTTAAGGTGGATGAGAGTTCATTGTTGAACTTTGCCTTAATTTTGTTTGGTTTAATGTTCCTATTGGCTTAGGAACTCTCCAAGAACAATGTTGGTGCAATGGTCAAGGGGGAGCAAGCCTCTAGGGGGAGGTATCCATCATGGGAAGATGGATGTGTATTTCCTCATGGGAGGAAAATTGGGTTGCCTCTCTTTAAGTGATATGGGATCACTAGAAAGATTGTAGGCATGTGTTCCTCCAAGGGAGAGATTGTAAGATCTCATTGGGATATGAGACATTCATACCCTTGGGGAGGATCTTTTTGATGTAATGTCAAAAAGGGGGAGAAGTTACCAAGTTACCAATTAGGGTTCGTTGGAATTCTCATTGGGATATGAGAATTGCCAATATGGGAGAATTGGTAGACTTGAGATCGTAGTTTTGTCAATCATCAAAAAGGGGGAGATTGTTGGTGCAATCGGCCCAGGTTGACTCGAGTTTGACTCGAGCAGTACCTTGATAGTATTTTGATGATAGACAAAACTCATGACATGGGATTGTCATGGGAAAGTCCAACATGGGGTTGACATGGAAAATCCAAGCATGGAGCTTGGTGTGGAAGTCCAAGGGGGAAGCCTTGGCATGGGAAAGTCCAAAGCATTGTGAAGTCATGCGCTTGGTGCTTGGCATGGGAAACCCAAAGCATTGCGAAGCCATGCGCTTGGTGCTGGGTGAGAAATGAATTGCGAAGCCATGCGCTTGGTGCATTTGGGAAGTCTTGAGAACTTGGCAAGTTCACTAGGCTCGGGTCCTTGAGTCGGTGAAGGATGACATTGCGAAGCCGTGCGCTTGGTGCATCCAAGGGACCGCCGGACGGGGAGCGAATGGAGTGAGCCCAAAGGGAAGCATACTTCTAGGGCATGAGACGTGAAGGATGGCGTTGCGAAGCCGTGCGCTTGGCGCATCCGAGGGACGTAGGCCGAGGGAAGAGAGCTTCGGTGGGGAACTCCATGAGGGATAAGGTGGACTTGGCCAAGTGGCTAAGACTGAGTGTCGGACGCTCAAACAACTTTGTGTTTGAGGTTTTAGCCGACATCAGTCGACTGGCATAGGTGTCAGTCGACTGCTCTAGGTCGTATGGGTTCGACCAGTGTTCGACTGAACCAAGTCTGGCTGATCAGTTGACTACCGAGGGAGGGCAATGATCGTTGGGAGAATCGATCGCCGAGGGATGACAATGATCGATGACACCGCACGGCATGTACGAATGGAGTCGAGCTCGCCAGCACTCAACCGATGGATGATCAGTCGACTGATGGGTGTCATCAGTCGACTGATGTGTGATCCGTTGGAACTTAACCAACGTGGATCTGGCCATTGTGAGACAACGGCTATGGGACTAGTCGACTGATGGTCACGATCAGTCAACTGATGGGCGCGAAATCAGCTTGATGCAGGTTATAAATGGAGCTCGAGTTGGAGGATTTCGCCAAGACTTTAAGGGAGCTATTGGAGGGGAATTGCTGCTGCATTCCAGTCCTTCAAGAGCCAACCAAAGCAAGCAACAAACAAGTGATCAAAAGCAATCGGTGAAAAGAGTTCTTTTGTATTGTATTTGTATTCTTGTTTGTATTTGTATATTACTGTTGTAATTGCTTGTGAGAGGTTTCTCCACCTCCGACGTGTAGTCGATAAGGAGTGTTGTTAGTGTCGTGCGCATAACACGAGCTCGTTGAGCTCACCCCGTGGAGTAGGAACCATTCGGTTCCGAACCACGTATATGCTTGCGTATTTGGTGTGCTTGTATTGTTGTTAGTATTATTCTTGTTTTATTGTTTCCGCTGCGCTAACGACAATCGTAGACAAGCAACGCAACGAGAACGAGCGAATTCTGACATCCAACGATCGAGGGCTATTCACCCCCCTCTAGCCGGCCGTTTCGATCCCCCAACACAGGTCTGTTTGGTGGGAGGGATAAAAAGGGAATTAAGTGCGCTATTTGATAAATATGAAAACTTGAGATGCTGTTTGGACAATTCTAAACTTCACGTGCACTGTTTGATAAATCACCGTTTGACATTTATCAATCCGTGGGCTAATCCAAATCCGCCATAGATTAACCCGTCTAGATCCACAACTCATATGAATTGATTCGTTTACCCATCAAAATGGTGGGCATGATAACATTTTAATTTAATCCACTTCGATTATTCGACAGAGTGAGTCAGTGAATCTAATTCAACTTGACCACTGTAATCTTAACCACTCCTGACACTTCCTTCTAAGGGATTAAATGAAAACACATGGGACAAAAAAAGATTACCAAAAATGTTTGAAGACTTGAAGCCTTGAAACTTGTGTAAACTATTAGGTATAATTTAGACACTTAATAGCAACAAATCCTAGGAAACGAAGCTCTATAATAGAAAGTTGAAAAGATTGCCCTACCAATAGCCTCCATTGTCCAATTAACTAAACCATTCTAGAATTGAAAATTGGAATCAATGATAACATTTTTAATTGACATAAGAGGGTTCCTAGTGGCTTAACCATTTCCAAGTCAACTACTCGGTATATCTAGTCAACTACACTCGAATAAAAGTGTTCAATTTTCTAAAAAAGCTCAATAACATTCTAGTCAAATAAAAATACCTTGAGAGCAAAGGTGAGATTCGTCATATTGACGACCCCTATTGATTGATTTCATAGCTATTATAAGAGAGATAAATTATGAGGAATATTTTATACAATCAAAAATTAGTACGACGGAAGAATAGATACTCCAAAAAACTTTGCAATCCCTGGAGATTGGCTTTTGCAATCTATGATTCCTACATCATAGGTCAAGCTCAAGTGAGCTCTAGTGATGCACACCACCACTAATGAAACTCTCATTCTCGAATACTCAGGAGGTGGAGAAACCTCTTACAGATGATTACAAAAGTAATACAATAATAAGATACAATCAACTATAATAATACAAATGAAATGCAAAGAAAAACTTTACAAGAGAGTGCTTTGATTGTCTTGCTTGTTGCTTATTTTGGATTGCTCTTGAAGGTCTAGAATGCAGTAGTAATTTCCCTTCAAAATCTCCCCCAAAACTAATACAAAATCCTCCATCGATCTCGAGCTCCTTTTATAACTTGTATCGAGCTATTTTTGTACCTAGCAGTCGACTGCCAAAATGTTAGAGGATCGGTGGGCGGCTAGAGGGGGGTGAATAGCCCAATATATGTATACGGTGAAAATTGTTCATTCTTGCATGTGCTTGTCTACAATACTCGTTAATACGCAGTGGAAATAATAGTAATGAAAACGAATACACAAGCACACACACAATACGAGGCAATATACGTGGTTCGGAACCTTAGGGTTACTACTCTACGGGGTGAGCTCAACGAGCTCGTGTTATGCGTATGACACTAACAAAACTCCTTCTCGACAACAAGTCGGAGGTGGAGAAACCTCGTACAAGCAATTACACTAAGTAATACAAGCAAATACAAATACAATAATGAAGTATGTAAAGAAAACTTTACAACAATAGATTTGAACTCTTGCTTGTTGCTTGCTTTAGATTGCTCTTGAAGGACTGGAATGCAACATCAATTCCCCTCCAAAATCGCCCCAAAAACTCTTGCAAAATCCTCCATCTCGAGCTCCATTTATAACCTACATCGAGTTGATTTCGCACCAATCAGTCGACTGATCATGACCATCAGTCGACTGCGCCTATAGTCGTTATCTCACAACGACTCGATCCACGCTGGACAAGTTCCAACGAATCCATCATCAGTCGACTGATCATGCCCATCAGTCGAGTGCTCGACGTGATCACTCGATTGGAAAACCTTCTGTGCTCGAATTCACCCTGATTAGTCGACTTCTATCCCTCGGTAGTCGACTGATGGTGTCGGCAGTCGACTGATGTCGAGTAAAACCTCAAACACCAAGCTGTTTGAGCATTCGACACTCAGTCTTAGCCATTTGGCCAAGTCCACCTCATCCTCTCATGGAGTTCCCCACCGAAGCTCTCTTCTCTCAGCCTACGTCCCTCGGATACACCAAGCACACGGCTTCGCAATGTCATCCTTCACGTCTCTTGCCCTCGAAGTCTGCTTCCCTTGGGCCTCACTCCATTCGCTTCCCGTCCGGTGGTCCCTCGGTTGCACCAAGCGCACGGCTTCGCAATGTCATCCTTCACCGATTCAAGGACCCCGAGCCTACGAGACTAGTGACCTTGCCAAGTCCTCAAGACTTTCCATTGCCAAGGCTACACACTTGGACTTACCAACACCAAGTCATATGCTTGGATTTTCCCAACACCAAGCCCCTTGCTTGGACTTTTCACCACCAACGCTACACACTTGGATTTACGTGGCCAACCCATGTTGTACTTCCCATGACAATCCCATGTCATACGTTTTGTCTAACATCAAAATACAGTTCGAGTCAAACTCGAGTCCGGTCAATCGTGACCTGAGTCGATTGCACCAACAATCTCCCCCTTTTTGATGTTTGACAAAACCTCAAACTCAAGTCTACTAATTATCCCCAATTGACAATTTTTACATCCCAATGAGAATTCCAACTAACCCCAATTGGTAATTTCTCTCCCTTTTTGACATACATCAAAAAGGTCCTCTCCAAGGGTATGAATTTCTTATATCCCAATGAGATCTTACAATCTCTCCCTTGGAGAAAAATATGCCTTCAATCTTTCTAGTGATAAGTCTCATATCACTTAAGAGAGGCAATCTCTCAATTTTTCTCCCATGAGGAAAAATACACATCTATCTTCCCATGATGGATACTTCCCCTTAAAGGCTTGCTCCCCCTTGACCATTGCACCAATAATATCCTTGGAGAGTCTCTAAGCCAATAGGAACACTTAAACAATCAAAATTAAGGCACAAGTTCAACATTGAACTTCCATACATCTTAAAATTGATACTCACTCTAAATACTTTTCCTAATCCATATCTAATAAATTTTCACCCTTTCTAATGCTCTCTAAAGCATGTCCTAGGATTATGAGTAGTTAGGGAACCAAAACATAGTTGAACATGGGCCTAACAAATATTGTTTACCCGAAATTAGCCTGGCAGTCAACTCTGACAGTAATCAGTCGATTGCCATTAAGCTGCAGTCGACTGGTAACTGAAAAATCCAAATTTCAGTTATCAGAAATGGTTTTCAAAAATTCATAAGTAATTATACATACGGTGAAAAATCATGAAAATTCATATGCATAATACTTATAACAATCAATATGGGTGAAAAATATTTGAAAATTATTTTATCCACAAAATAGTGAGATTGACACAAAGTTCAAAAGATGAGAAAAGCTTCAATATTTAAGTCATCTTTGTATCACCTCATTCAATGATGATTGCTATCAAAAGATAGACTTCACCAAGGTTTTTCAAAATATTTTTAAAATGTTTTTAAAACTTTTAATTTTATTTTCCTAAACATTTCACTTGTATCTAAATGTGTGAAACACATACAAGTCAAGTATTCTAGTGAGATGTGGGCTTTGTTCATTTAGGGTCTCATGCAATTTACTAGGCAATACTATTTGACTCCCTTATGCATGAGACTTCAAATCATGTCATAGTCCTTAAATCCATTTTATTTATGCATGAATGATGATTATGACATAATTGATAACATGAATAAGAATGTGTCAAAATCATGATGTCATGACATGTGATACATACTTAAGCATACATGACATATATAAATAACCCTAAATATGATCATGATATTTTACATGATAAAAATGAATATGATGTCATGACATAGTATATGACAAACAAATATGGCAAGTAAAAGATAAAGGTATAAATACCTAGATTTTAATATTAATTGTCATTTGATATAATTAAATCTATTTTGCCATAATGCTACCCATTTCTCTAAGTGTGTCAAAAACCCAAAATGGTACACCATAACTTCTAAGATCTAATTGTACCAATTTAATCATTTTTCAACTTCTCAAAACACATTGACACATCCTAAAGTATCAACTTTACCATGGCTAGGTTAACTACCCATCCACTTAGGGTTGACACATTCTAACCCATCTAGCGTGAATCGATCATGCTCCTAGGAACTCAATACCTATTGGAGCTCCTTGGGTTAACAAGGTATTCACTAGGGATGACTTTCCTAAATACCTTCCTAATGACCCTTTTTGGCTTTGAAGCCTTAGTCAATTGGGTCTTTCCTAGGTCAACTCTAGAGGTGACTCCCCCTTTGACCTTCATAGTGGCTACCTTGGATTTCTTTGAATTTTTAGCCACTAGACAAACACCATGGTTAGTCTTAGGGATGACTTCCCTATTAACCTTGGTTTTCCTAGACCTAGATGTTCCATAATCAAATGGAACATTGTGGTAGGACTTAGGTTTGTGACCCAAACCTCTCTTTCCCTTGGACGGTTCTTGTCTCCTAGGTCTTAGATTTTGATCATTAGACCCCTTAAATGATTTTGTCATTTTTGCTAGGGTCTTCTCCAATTTTTCAAGCCTTGACCTCAAGGCTTGATTTTCTAATTCTAATTTTTCTAATTTTGAATTTTCATTCTTTTTTTGGGAAGGACTCTTCCTAGGCATATGCCTAGACTTTTTGGGGTTAATATCTAATTTTTATTCAATTCTCCTAATGGACTCCCTAGGTAGAATAGGCCTAGTGTTATTGGTCCTAGATTTGTCCTTAGGCAAGTTTACATGCTTGACACCTAAACAAAAGTATTTATTCCTACTAGCATGCTTTTCATTAATAATAGCAAGTGAATTAAAATAATTTCTAGCATGTTTCTTAGTCCTAGAGCTAGAAGGTGCATTAAGATATACCTTAGGGTTTGCTTTAAAAGCTTCCCCTATTTGTGTAGCTCCTTCTTGCCCTTTCTTCCTCCCCCTAGGGCATTGGCTTCGGTAGTGTCCTCTTTGGTTGCATTTAAAGCACACAATGTGCTCTTTCCTCTTTCTAGAAAGGACTCCGATATCCTTTGACTTTTAGTTGACTTTTGGTGTCGATGCCTTCTCTTTAGTCAATTTTGGGCACTTACTTTTATAGTGTCCTTGCTCCCTACACTCAAAGCATATGATATGACTTTTATTTTCAAGTACAATGCATGAGTTACCTAGGGAGGTGGAAGCCTCTTGATCTTCACTTTTCCCGGATGTAGATGCTTTTTCTAATTCTTGTTCTGGGATGGAAGACCTTGTTGGTGCAACAATGCTCCAAGCATTTATATGTTTTGATGTTTGGATAATCATCTAAGTTAGGCAATGTTTTGTGATCTAATTACGAACATGTTTAAGTGACAGGAAAATCCAAGGATGAAGACTTGGTAAAAGAGAAGTCCAAGTATGATCTTGGCAAGGAAAGTCCAAGGGACGGACTTGGTAGCATAAGACCAAGCTTGTAGTCTTGGCAGCGTAAAGTCCAAGTGAACCTTGGCAAAGGAAGACCAAGTATGATCTTGGCAAAGGAAGTCCAAGGGATGGACTTGGCAGCGTAAGACCAAGCTTGTAGTCTTGGCAGCGTAAAGTCCAAGTGAACCTTGGCAAAGGAAGTCCAAAGTAAGGTCTTGGCAGCATAAGTCCAGGCTTGTAGTCTTGGCGGCGTAAAGTCCAAGAATTTGACAACCCAAGATATGATGAAACCGAAGGATGCTCTTGGAAGCAAAGCGCAAAGGATGAACAAGTCGCGGACTCGGAGGGATCCTGGAGGCACAAGGCTGATGGAGGAGCTAGAAGGTTGAGTCTAGGTCTAGGGTGTAAAATCAAGTATGAATTACTCATACTTGATGAGTATCAGTCGATTGATACGATGTATCGACCGTCGGTGCTCGGCCGAGTCGGTCGACCATCGATCGGCTTTAATAGTGGCAATGATCGATGTTGCAATCGATCGCCCGCGCGATGGCGGGATCGATCAACGCAAATACGAGCACAGAATATAGTCGCACTCGACTGCGGCCTACGATTACTCGACTGATCACTCCATCAGTCGACTGATGGAGGGATCAGTCGACTGATCACTTGGCCGTTAGAAATTGCGGCTACGAATCTCCGCGGAGATTGTGGTTCAGAAGTTGTTGGCTTCGGCGGCAGTCGACTGATGGTAAGCATCAGTCGACTGATCGAAGCCCAACGGGAAAAACAACCCCTCTTCTATAAAAAGGGGCCTTGGGGAGCTTGGTGAAGCTAGTGCTCTCATTCCTAGCTATACCCTCGTGCTCACCAAGCTTTCCCAAGTGCTTTAGTGATTCTAAACCTCCTCTTCTCTAGATTTTAATCTTCCATCATTGTAAAGAAGAGGAGAGCATTGTAAGAAAAGGTTTCTCTACCTTGGTTTATCCAAAGGAGGTTTTAGTGAAGATTGGCTAGGGCTAATCCACCTTACAGATTGCCGTGAAGTAAGAGCGTCATCTCCGAACCACGTACATCGGGTGTTAGCATTGTTTTCTTATTCGTACTCTTATTTGTATTTGTATTGCTTCCACTAACGTATTTGTAGAAACGAAGAAAGGTTAATCACCCCCCCTCTAGCCATTCCAAAGATCCTAATAAGTGGTATCAAAGCCCGAATAGCTTGGAAGATTTCACCATCAACCAAGGCATCAATGACTCTTCAAGAGGGATATAGCACCGCCAAGCCACCGCTCTTCAATGGGAGTCACTTTGCATATTGGAAAGGTAGGATGAAGTATTATCTAATGAGAAATATTGAAATTTGGCAATGTATTATAGATGGCTTCGAGGAACCGGTGGATGAACATGAAAACCCTATTCCAAGCAAGGATTGGACAAGAGAAATGAACCGGAAGTTCGAATCAAATGCAAAGGCGGTACTCACCATTCAATGCGGTATTACCATGGAGCAACTCAACAAGGTAGGCCCTTTCGAATCCGCCAAGGAGCTATGGGAAAAGCTCATTGAGCTAAATGAAGGATCCAAGGAGTCAAAGAGGGCCAAGAAGGACTTGCTAATTGGACAACTTCAAGCCTTCCAAATGAAGATGCATGAAACCGTAAGTCAAATGCATGGAAGGTTCAAGGAAATTGTGAATGGACTTCACATCATAGGTTAGCGAGTTGACAACCGGAACTTGGTAAGGTATATTCTTCAAGCATTTCCTAAAAATTCTTTATGGACTTCTATAGTTGATGCCATTAAAGTAACTAGGGATCTTTCTCAAATTAAAATTGATGAATTATTTTGTGACTTTGAATTGCATGAGCAAACTAACATGTCTTCTAAGGAAAAGGGTTTAGCTCTATTTGTTGAGAAGAAAGAAAAGAAGAAGAAAGAAAGGAAAGAGGTTTCATCATCATCCGAGTCGGAGCGTGAGTCAAGTAGTGATGGAGACTCGGCTAGTGAGATGACCCATTTTGTCAAGAAGTTCCTTAGAAAATCAAAGGAATTCAAGAATAGAGAAGCAAGGAAGGGGTCCCATTCTTCAAGAGGTAAAATTAGTGGTAATTCAAATTTTAACAATAATGTAATTTGCCATGCTTGCAATAAGAAGGGGCACATAAAGACAAATTGCCCGGAGCTAAAGAAGAAGGAAGAAAAAGAAAAGAAAAAGAAGGACAAGAAGGAGAAGAAGAAGAAGGAGGTCATGGTGGCTCAAACCACATGGGACACACCAAGTGTTGAAGACTCCTCCTCCGATGATGAGCTTTGCCACATCACACGCCATGTGACACTCATGGCCCTAGGAGATGATTCCGGTACATCAAGCCAAGAAGACTCTTCAAGTGATGAATCGTCATCTAGTGACGATGAGGTAATGAACTCTCCTAAAGTTAAGCTTCTTTATAAATCAATTGCCTATCTTAAAGAAACTCTAGATAAGTCTAAATCTAAGGTTAAGAGCATGAAGGTAGAACTAAAGGCCATTAGGAATGAAAAACCTTCACACGTTGATTCTTGCATGCTTAAGGAAGAAAATGACAAACTTAAGGATGAGGTTAGTGAATTAAGAGCATGTTTAGAAAAATTTTCAAATGGCTCAAAATATCTTGATATGATCCTTAGTCGACAAAGAGCCGTTTACAACAAGGCCGGTATAAGATATAAGTCAAAAGAAAAAAAAGTTGCCTATATTTCATTGATTAATAGGAAAGCAACCATTAAGGGTAAGGTCAAGAAAGCATGGGTACCTAAGAAGTTTTTACTTAATGCTACCGGTCCAAATGTTTGGGTACCAAAAGCTTATGTTTTTCATGTGATTTAGGTAGGTGAGCAAGGTTTGTGGATTGTGGATAGCGGTTGCTCAACACATATGACCGAGGATGTGAGCAAATTCTCCACAATTAAGTATGTGAAGAAGGGAGCGGTATCTTTTGGAAATAGTGGAAAACTCAAGATATTAGGTAGAGGTACAATTGAGGTATCCCCCAAAATTGTCATTCACAAAGTTTTACTAGTTGAAAATATGAAATTTAATTTATTAAGTGTTAGTCAACTTTGTGATGCAAGCTACCATGTTTCTTTTGAATCCTCTAAATGCATGATTAGACACAAGGAATTAAATGATTGTATGTTAGTTGGATATAGGAAATCAAACATTTATTATGTTGATCTTTCATATGCTTCTAACATTTCTACTAAGTGTCTTGTTGCAAAAGAAGAAGAAAGTTGGCTATGACATAGGAGATTGGGGCACATCAACATGAAAAACATAGTCAAGGTAGCCAAGTTGGAGTTGGCCAAAGGGCTACCAAAGATCAAATATGTCAAGAACAAAATGTGTGATGCATGCCAAGAAGGAAAACAAACAAAGGCATCACACAAAGGTAAAACCCTAACTAATACCTCTTTACCGTTAGAATTATTGCATCTTGACTTATTTGATTGCAATAGCACTCCCTCTTTAAATGGTAACAAATATTGTTTAGTTATAGTAGATGATTTTTCTAGGTATACTTGGGTCTACTTTATGAAACATAAGGATGATACCTTAGAAATAATCATAGGATTTAGTAAAAGGGTTGAAAATGAAAAGAGTCTCAAAATCAACCGGATCCGTAGTGATCATGGTGGTGAATTTGAGAATTCTAAATTTTCACATTTTTGTTTAGAGCAAGGGTACAAGCATGAGTTCTCTTGTCCTAGAACACCCCAACAAAATGGGGTGATGGAAAGGAGAAATCATGCCCTACAAGAGGCAGCTAAGACTATGCTTAATGCATATTCTCTACCTAGCTACTTGTGGGCGGAAGCGGTTAATACCGCTTGCTATATCCAAAATAGGGTTCAGATCCATAGGTTTTTAGGAAAGAAACCATTTGAATTATGGAATGGGACTATTCCCACAATTCATTATTTCAAAGTCTTTGGATGTAAAGTTTATATTCTAAACACCAAAGATAACTTAGGAAAATTTGAATCCAAAGCGGATGAGGGAATCCTAGTTGGATACTCATCCACAAGTAGAGGATATAGAGTCTACAATAAGAGAACCCAAGGGATTGAGGAGTCCTCCAATGTTCAATTTGATGAAACCACTAGTACCTACCCTAGAAAGTCCTCCATTGATAAGGATATTAATGACAATAATCAAGATATTACCCAAAAACTTCAAAATTTGACCATAAGGGGTAATGATCAAGGGGGAGGAAGAGGAGACTCCGATGATGAAAGAAGGGTGGAAGATAACAATGATCAATATGAAACCCCTTCTAGAACCCTAAGAATTCATCAAGATCATCCACTTGACCAAGTAGTAGGAGATATATCTCAAGGAGTAAGAACTAGGTCATTTCATAGACCTCCTACTAGTCAAGTTGCTCTTATTTCACAAATTGAGCCTAAATCGATCAATGATGCATTACATGATCCGGATTGGATTTTGGCCATGCAAGATGAATTGGCTCAATTTGAGAGGAGTCAAGTATGGGAGTTAGTACCTAGACCCAATGGTAGCACCATAATTACTACAAGATGGGTCTTTAGAAATAAGCTAGATGACCAAGGAAATATCACTAGAAATAAGGCTAGGTTGGTTGCTAGGGGATTCAATCAAGTTGAGGGGCTTGACTATGATGAGACTTATGCCCCGGTTGCTAGATTAGAATCTATTAGAATTCTCTTAGGGTATGCTTCCTATATGGGATTTAAACTCTACCAAATGAATGTTAAATTGTCATTCTTAAATGGTTATATTAAGGAGGAAGTATATGTAGAGCAACCACCCGGGTTTGAGAATATAGATTATCCAAACCACGTATATAAGCTTAGGAAAGCATTATATGGGTTAAAACAAGATCCCCGGGCATGGTATGAAAGATTGTCATCTTTCTTAATTTCGAAGGATTTTAGGAGAGGCCAAGTAGATCAAACCTTGTTTATAAAGTCAACATTAAAGGATATCTTTATAGCCCAAATATATGTTGATGACATTATTTTTGGGTCAACAAATGATGATCTTCTTCAAGACTTTATAAAAAAATATGGAAAATGAATTTGAAATGAGTTTAGTTGGAGAGCTCAACTTTTTCCTAGGGTTACAAGTCAAACAAACCAATGAAGTTATTCATATTTATCAAACCAAATATGCAAATGAAATGATCAAGAAATTTGGTTTGGAAAATGCCAAAATTGTAACCACTCCTATGGCCACTAGCACTAGAATAGATAGTGATCATGATGGTAAATCAATTGATCTTAAACTTTATAGGAGTATGATTGGTAGCCTACTATACCTAACCGCTAGTAGACCCGATATCTTATTTGCGGTAGGTATGTGTGCAAGATACCAATCTTGTGCCAAAGAATCACATTTAGTAGCCGTTAAGAGAATTTTAAGATATATTAAAGGCACTCTAAATGTAGGACTTTGATATCCTAGGACTAGGTCCTTTGAGTTGCTTGGCTATACCGATTCCGATTATGCCGAATGCAAATTGGATAGGAAGAGTACTAGTGGTGGATGCCAATTTCTTGGGTCCTCCCTAGTTAGTTGGAGTAGTAGGAAGCAACATTGTGTTGCTTTATCAACCACCGAAGCCGAATATGTGGCTATGGGTGGTTGTGTAGCTCAATTACTTTGGATGAGACATACTCTTGTGGACTATGAGCTACACTACTCTAACATTAAAGTTTATTGTGATAATGTGAGTACCATCAACTTGACTAAAAATCTGGTACATCACTCTAGGACCAAGC
Organism: Wurfbainia villosa; assembly: GCA_025175895.1. Lineage (NCBI taxonomy): Eukaryota > Viridiplantae > Streptophyta > Magnoliopsida > Zingiberales > Zingiberaceae > Wurfbainia > Wurfbainia villosa. The sequence goes on along the minus strand of CM045988.1, from coordinate 110,968,888 downwards.
ACATTGAAGTGAAACATCACTTCATAAGAGATCATGTGGCAAGAGGGGGCATTGAACTTAATTATGTAGAATCTAAGTCTAACATTGCCGATATCTTCACCAAAGCTCTTCCCGAAACCGAATTTTTATCATTAAGGAGAGAGCTTGGTATGTGCTTTGTAGAGTAAAAGTCTAGGTTTGCATGATCCTATATTCATATGTTAGCCTTATACCTTGATGCATCTTACGAAAGCCTTGAGAAACCTTGATTTTTGTATTGAGACACTTAGAAATATGTGAGATGATAGGGAAGGTGTACTTGGCTCATCATGCTTGTTATGATGCATTACTATGAGCCAATGACACACCTAGAGACATGAATACCTTATGGACCAATCATTGGGAAGGCTTGTATTCAAGTAATGGATACATAGCTCTAAGAACATGGTTGAAAATTCCAAATCATATATATTTTAAACTATATTCATCATATTTTAAAAAACAGTTTTCAAGTGGAACACAAAAGTGGTACAAAGTTTGTAAAATCTTTAGAACTTTTGTTAGGTTCCAAGTTTGTATCAATCTTGAAATCTGGAAAACATATATTTTTCAAACTATTTTTCCTTAATAAAGTATGATTCCAGAAATGTGTACGCAAACTTTCGTGATTTTTCGAGATTTCTGGAATTTCTACCGCATTTCTGAAGTTGGGCTGAAAAGGTTGAAATTTCGATTTAGCGTGAATGATCTGGTTCAGAAACCAATCGACTGATACACTGTGTTTTCTGATAAATAGCTCAATTTTCTGATATTTAGTGTATCTTTGATGTCCTAAAACTATAGCATGATAATATTGAGTATGAACAAATTTTTAGGACTGTTAAATGCAGTGTTTTAGGGGGAGTTTTATAATATGTATCTTTTCATCCCAAACTTCCATTGTTGGTGCAAAGCTAGGACTTAATTTTTGAATCTTTGTTATGCTTTGCTTCAAATATTATTTACACATCATAAAGCATATCTTGGATTAAGGGGGAGCTTAATATCAATCTTATACCTTAGTCCAAGATACAACAATTTTAATTCTTTCATTGAAGAATCCTTCCCTTTTTGATGTATGTCAAAGGGGGAGAAGGAATGTTTAAGTTAGAATTGAAAATATGATTATGTGTATCTTTAAAAGACCTAACTTAAATGATTGCCAAACATTAAAAAGGGGGAGATTGTTGGTGCAACAATGCTCCAAGCATTTATATGTTTTGATGTTTGGATAATCATCTAAGTTAGGCAATATTTTGTGATCTAATTACGAACATGTTTAAGTGACAGAAAAATCCAAGGATGAAGACTTGGTAAAAGAGAAGTCCAAGTATGATCTTGGCAAGGAAAGTCCAAGGGACGGACTTGGCAGCATAAGACCAAGCTTGTAGTCTTGGCAGCGTAAAGTCCAAGTGAACCTTAGTAAAGGAAGACCAAGTATGATCTTGGCAAAGGAAGTCCAAGGGATGGACTTGGCAGCGTAAGACCAAGCTTGTAGTCTTGGCAGCGTAAAGTCCAAGTGAATCTTGGCAAAGGAAGTCCAAAGTAAGGTCTTGGCAGCATAAGTCCAAGCTTGTAGTCTTGGCGGCGTAAAGTCCAAGCATTTGGCAACCCAAGATATGACGAAACCGAAGGAAGCTCTTGGAAGCAAAGCACAAAGGATGAACAAGTCGTGGACTCAGAGGGATCCTGGAGGCGCAAGGCTGATGGAGGAGCTAGAAGGTTGAGTCTAGGTCTAGGGTGTAAAATCAAGTATGAATTACTCATACTTGATGAGTATCAGTCGATTGATACGATGTATCGGGCCGATCGTCGTGCTCGGTCGAGTCGGTGAAACCTAACCATCGATCGGCTTGATAGTGGCGGTCGGTGATCAGCGCAAATCTGAGCACGTAATATTACGCACTCATTGCGGCCTCGACTCGATTACTCGGTGATCACTCCATCAGTCGACTGATGGAGGGATCAGTCGACTGATCACTTGGCTGTTAGAAATTGCGGCTACGAATCTCCGCGGAGATTGTGGTTCAAAAGTTGTTGGCTTTGGCGGCAGTCGATTGATGGTAAGCATCAGTCGACTGATCGAAGCCCAACGGGAAAAACAACCCCTCTTCTATAAAAAGGGGCCTTGGGGAGCTTGGTGAAGCTAGTGCTCTTATTCCTAGCTATACCCTCGTGCTCACCAAGCTTTCCCAAGTGCTTTAGTGATTCTAAACCTCCTCTTCTCTAGATTTTAATCTTCCATCATTGTAAAGAAGAGGAGAGCATTGTAAGAAAAGGTTTCTCCACCTTGGTTCATCCAAAGGAGGTTTTAGTGAAGATTGGCTAGGGCTAATCCACCTTACAGATTACCATGGAGTAGGAGCGTCATCTCCAAACCACGTACATCGGGGGTTAGCATCGTTTTCTTATTCGTACTCTTATTTGTATTTGTATTGCTTCCGCTAACGTATTTGTAGAAATGAAGAAAGGCTAATCACCCCCCCTCTAGCCATTCCAAAGATCCTAACAGACCTTTCTTTCCCCTCAATGATAGAGGTGGAGGTTTCCTCCAATTCTTCAACATTCTCAGATCCGGATGTTGATGGACGTTCTTCCTCGGCCTCCTCCTCTACTTGTGTTGGTTCAGAATTTTCATGGAATTTTATCACCTTATTCCACAATTCCTTTGAGTCCCTATAATTTCCTAGTCTAGATCAAATATGGTTAGGAATCAAATCTCTTAGCAATTTGATTACATTGAGATTTGTCTTGAAATCCTTGATTTGGTCCTTGTTTTATCTTGTCTTTTCAATTTGCCTATTGTCTTCATCCCTAGGCACTTCAAAATCATTTTTTAAAATTAATATTACATCAAAATCGATTTCGAGATATACCTCCTTTTTTATTTTCCACCATTGAAAATCCCCTTCGAATTTTGGTGGTTGGAGGTTGAAGTCGGCCATCTTGTTGTGCTTGTGTTGGCGATGAGTCCTTGACAAGCTCCTCGCTCTGATACCACTTGTTGGAGGATCAGTGGCCGGCTAGAGGGGGTGAATAGCCCAATATGCGTATACGGTGGAAATTGTTCGTTCTTGCACGTGCTTGTCTACAATACTCATTAATACACAGCGGAAATAATAGTAATGAAAATGAATACACAAGCACACACACAATACGTGGCAATATACGTGATTCGGAACCTTAGGGTTCCTACTCCACGGGGCGAGCTCAACGAGCTCGTGTTATGCGCACGACACTAACAAAACTCCTTCTCAACAACAAGTCGGAGGTGGAGAAACCTCGTACAAGCAATTACACTAAGTAATACAAGAAAATACAAATACAATAATGAAATATGTAAAGAAAACTTTACATCAATGGATTTGAACTCTTGATTGTTACTTTCTTTAGATTGCTCTTGAAGGACTGAAATGCAGCAGCAATTCTCCTCCAAAATTGCCCCAAAAACTCTTGCAAAATCCTCCATCTCAAGCTCCATTTATAACCAGCATCGAGCTAATTTCGTGCCAATCAGTCGACTAATCGTGACCATCAGTCAACTGCTCCTGTAGCCGTTGTCTCACAATGACTCGATCCACGCTGGACAAGTTCCAATGGATCCATTATCAGTCGACTGATCATGCCCATCAGTCGACTGATGAACCCATCAGTCAAGTGCTCGACGCGATCACTTGACTGGAAAACCTTCTGTGCCCAAATTCACTCTGATCAGTCGACTGCCATCCCTCGGCAATTGACTGATGGTGCCGACAGTCGACTGCCAACCCTTAGTAGTCGACTGTTCGGCCAAAACCAGATCAGTCAAACACCAGTCGAACTCATTCGACTTGGAGCATTCGACTAATGTCGGGTAAAACCTCAAACACCAAGTTGTTTGAGCATCCGACACTCAGTCTTAGCTACTTGGCCAAGTCCACCTCATCCTCTCATGGAGTTCCCCACAGAAGCTCTCTTCCCTCGGCCTATGTCCCTCGGATGCACCAAGTGCACGACTTCACAATGTCATCCTTCACGTCTCTTGCCCTCGAAGTCTACTTTCCATAGGCCTCACTCTATTCGCTTCATGTCCGACGGTCCCTCGGATGCACCAAGTGCACGACTTCGCAATGTCATCCTTCACCGACTCAAGAACCCCGAACCTACGAGACTAGTGACCTTGCCAAGTCCTCAAGACTTCCCATTGCCAAGGCTACACACTTGGACTTACCAACACCAAGCCCTATGCTTGGATTTTCCCAATACCAAGCCCCATGCTTGGACTTTTCACCACCAAGGCTACACACTTGGATTTACGTGGCCAACCCATGTTGGACTTCCCATGACAATCTCATGTCATACGTTTTGTCTAATATCAAAATACAGTTCAAGTTAAATTCGAGTCCGGTCAATCATGACCTGGACCGATTGCACCAACACAAAAGACCCCAATCGACTGCCCATAGTGGCATTGTCTCACAACAGCTAAATCCACGTTAGAAAAACTCCAACAGATACACTAGCAGTCGACTGCTGGCTTGATAGTCGACTGATCAATCAACTACCAAAGCTTTTGTGCCCGTGTCCACTTAAATCAATTGATTATCCTTCATGGCAGTTGATTGCTTGTGGACAAGTCGACTGCTAAACCCTAACAGTTGACTGCCAAGGTCACAAAACATTAGTCGAGCATCAGTCAACTAATCCTAGTTGACTAGGTTGCCAAGTGTCAATTACTCGGCTAGTCAACTGATCCATTACCTTAGTTGACTGATAAACCTCAAACATAAGATTTAACTCAAGTATGATCCCTTCATACTTGATAGATCACCCTTAGCCTAGACCTAAGCCTTCTAGCCACCTCCATCAACCTCACGGCTATTAGATCCCTCCAAGTCATCCACGGCTTGTTCATCCATATACTAGCCTTCAGATGATTCCATCAACTATTGTCATGCTAACTGGGTATACTTTGCCAATGTACATTTGGACTTATGCCACCAAGACAAACACTTGGACTTTACGTCGCCAAACATTAGACTTATGCCACCAAGACTACAACTTGGACTTTATGCTGCCAATATCACACCCTTGAACTTCCTAAATGTCAAGTATCCATACTTAGACTTTAACCGCCAAAGTTCACTTGGACTTTACACCGCCAAGACTACAACTTAGACTTATGCTGCCAAGACTATACCTTTGGACTTTCCTTGCCAAGTACCCATGACTTGGACTTTACATGCCAAGTACCCAAGACTTAGACTTTCCATACCAAGTACACAAGACTTGGACTTCTTAAATGCCAAGACCATTATTGGACTTTCCATGACAATCGCATTGTCAAACTTTTTTTCGAACATCAAAATACTACTCGAGTGAAACTCGAGTTAGGTCAATCATAACCTGGGTCGATTGCACCAATATTATGTGTTCAGGCAATGACTTCAATTCCATTCTAAGTGGCTAAATAGTCGTAAAAAGCAATTTCTTAGAACCTGCTTCCTCTGTAGATATTTCTGTTTCCTTAGCAAAAACAACCTCACTGAATAAATCTAAGCCACCAACATCATCCCCGACATCCTTTGCATCACAACTAATGTCTCCCAATGCAATATTGGAACTATCAAACATGCTTGCCCAATCTGTATCAAGATGCTCAGCCTCCTCACAATCTAACTCATCCAACACATCAATGCCCAAGAGCGAATAATCCTTAGTTGGATATCTTATTGCATCGGGGATGTTGAACTGAACAACTGTATCACCAAACTCCATTTTAAGAATTTCTACATGTACGTCGATTTTCATCCTTGTGATCTTTTGGAATGGTCGTCCAAGAATCAATTGAGGTTGGCTTGAAGTTACATCCCCCTCTATATCCAAAATGTAGAAATCCACTAAAAAAATTAAATCTTTCACCTTGACTAATACATCTTCGATCACTTCAACCGGATGCACAAAACTACAGTTGGCCAACTGTAACAACCCCGATTGACTGCAACGAACCAATACCTAATGCTTGAAAAATAGACTTTGGCATGCCGTTAATGGAAGCTCCAAGGTCTAACATAGCATCTCCAAAAGTGTTGTCTCTATTCACACATGGTATAATAAATTCTCCAGAATCCTTGCTCTTCTGAGGTGTTGGCTGAATCAGACTTGATACATTCTTCCCCATGCTAACCAATTCGTTCCTCTTTAGCTTACTCTTATGAATACACAAATCCTTCAAGAACTTGGCATATTTCAGAATATGTTTAATAGCTCTCAAAAATGGAATATTCACCTCCACTTTGCTGAATGTGTCCACAAGCTCCTGAAGTTCCTCTGCTTTTTCTATATCAGTGTTTCTTCTTGGAGGTATTGGCCTTAGAGGAAATGGTAAAGGCACTGAGGTTTTTGGTATGGTCCGTTAAACATCTCACTGCTCCTCACATGCCGGGTAGTGGTGCAAAGGCTACTAGATCAGTAGTGGACTTACCACTCCACAATGTGATGGCACTGGCATTTACTCTAGGGTTCGGAATGGTTTGTGAGGGTAATTGACTAGATCCCTGTGACTGAGATTGAGTGATGGTGAATGTTATTTGGCTAAGCTATCTCTCTAAATTCTGCATGGATGCATCCATCCTTTATTGTTGCTACATCTGCTACTCTATCTACTACTGCATATGTTGCACGAGCCCCTCTAGCTTCTGCATTGAAGACTCTACTCTGGTAGGTTGGGACTGCATTATGATGAACAACAGGCTGTCTCTGAAATGTTGGAGGTGGCCCATATGACTGCTGCTGCTGCTACACATTCCTATACCTCAGATTTGGGTGATCTCACCATCCTAGGTTGTAGGTGGTAGACATGAGATCATACTGCCTATACCGAGGTTGCAGTTGATAAAAATGAGACTGTGGCAAAAAAACATTTATTTTTGTTGCTTGATCCATAAGGCTAGAACTTCCCTCTTGCTGTAATATGGCAAACTTTTATCAGATAAACAGAACTAGAACAAATCCCATAGGTACTCATCGGCTAAATAGATTGCATCAATGGTTACTGAGCGTATTTAAGATCTATTTGCCAGACCATAAAAGTTAACTCTTGTAATTCACTTTTGAGCTCCTGGGTTTTTGCTCTGGGCACGTAAATCTCACTCACTCCTCTGGTAAGCAATTGTCTGCTTCCAAACTTCTATGCATTGGATGCCATAATCGAGATAAGCTCACTTGCTTCTTCAGGTGTTTTGTTCACCAGTATTCCCCCACTAGCTACATCAATCATACATCGATCCATAGGTTGTCCCTCGTAGAATGACTAAATGAGTATTTGCTCACTGAGCTGATGATGGGGACAACCGGTACATAGTTTTCCAAAACACTCCCAATACTCGTACAATGTTTCTCTAGATAGTTGCTGGATTGCACAAATGCTCCTTCTAATTGTTGCAGGTCATGAAGATAGAAAAAACTTCTCTAAAATTTTTCTCTTCATCTTGGCCCAACATGTAATCAAACCGGGAGATAAAGCATATAACCAATACTTCGCTCCTCTCGACAGTGAAAATGGAAATGCTCTCAAATTGATATCCTCCTCACTAATGTCATGCGGTTTCATGGTGGAACAAATCGCATGGAACTCCTGTAAGTGTTGAGTAGGGTATTCACCAGCTATTCCATTGAATTTGGGTAGGAGATGAATAATCCAAGGTCACAACTCAAAATCTACATCAAGGTTTGGATACTGGATACACAATGAGTGATAGGAAACATATGGCGCTGCAAGCTCCCTAAGTGTTTGATTGTTTGTCATATCCGAATCAAGATTTGCAAGACTGCCACTGTGAATTATAGTTGAAATCCTCTGAGCTCGCTACAGTGCATGAAAAGTTTGATCAATTTTTGGGTCAAGCTCAAGTAAATCAGTGTCAGATGATCTGGTCATGCATTGCACAATAGCAAAAGATTAGAAAGCTCAACCAAGAAAGAACATATAAAAGAAATTATTGCACTCTAAAAGCTAACTAACACCGTTAACACTTCTCTGGCAACGATGCCAAAAATTGATGCTCACAATGTTGTGATTACCAATTTATTACCAAACCCTCTCTATGCTAATATAACATAGGGAGCGGCTTGGATTGTCTCACAAAGAAGATAGTGGTGTAAGTCAACTTCAGCGTCTAGATTTTCCTTAATAAGTCGGAAGTTTAGATTTGAAAGTTATACAACTACACAGGACAACTTGAATTACGGAAATAAACCATAACAATGAAAGAAAATTCTATAACAAATTCCACTAAACTAACCAACTATTAATAAACTTCTCATGAAGTAAATGCTACCTTAAGGAACAATTCGTCAAACACATTAGGTGCAAGATAACTAAACAAACTTCACAACTAAAATTTGAATCCAAATTCAAATGTAAAATAATTGACAAACTGAATGTCACCAACAATAAAATGAAATAAATGATCATCCCACTAAGATATGCCTGAATTATAGACATAATCCTTCGGCTAGGTTCAACAGTCTCCGGAGCGAAATGATGGGCGTAGATGATGCAAACTCCCAAATCTAGAAGCTTGATGGCGGCTCCTCACTCTACTGGATCCGATGGAGCTTGGATGATATTGTCAAGGTAGAATTCCTTTGTGAATCTGCAGGAGGAGATGGTAGTCAACTAGAATGTGAAGAACATCATTGGATTCTTCCGATGGAGTGATTCTTCGTCAAATTCGATGAAGAAATGGCGGTAGAGGGTTGTGGAGGTGTGTGCTAGGGCTCAAGAGGGGAGAAGATGTCGTGAAACCCGTTCAACATGCTATTTATAGCGACTCCCAACTAGGGGAGAAGACGCCACACACGTGTGCCTTTTTGCCATGGTCTGACCATGTCTGCTTCTGGTCATTCAGTGTAGGGCAAGATACGATCGTGCCTTTTTGGCATGACCCGCCCGTGTCTGTCTCTCGAGGCCACATTTCTTCATTTCCTTCATCTCTACAGCTTGGGACACAATCCAACCATGTTTGGGACCTCGATATGGTCATGATTCCTTGTTAAATAAGCTCCAAAACTCCTCAATATATCCTTCAAATGCTCTGCGCAACAAAGTATACAACAAATTAGTGCTAAGGACATCAAATTAGCATGTATTTGCATTAAGGTGCTAAAACTATCTATATTCGTAAAACATGATAAATACATCGAATTATCCATATGAATGGACCAAAATATCACGGAATGAATACAAAATATCAAGTCAAAACATGAGTTATCACTTGCCTAAGTGTGGATCTTCTATATTCATTTGGACTTTATTGTATGGTACCACCAGGTTTTCTTTGGTCACTCCACTTGTCTATCAGAATCTTTGTCTTCTAGATACTTCTAAACTTCACTTGTATGGTCACACCATAGCTTCTTTGATCACTTGACTATTCTACCAAAATTCTTATATTTCAAATATTTTTGAACTTCACTTGTCAAGATTTTGCACTTATACACTTGACATAGTGTGTTAGATCACAAAATATCCTAACTTTAAACTTTGTTATATATATCAAAATACATATTCAATCTTGTAGTGCCTCAAACACCCCAACAATTATTCACCTTTTAATTTTAGTTTGGTTATCATGTAGCTCCATGGCACCAAATAATATTCCAACTTATATAATTTTAAATCCTTTGACACCATATATATATCATTGAAGCTCATAATGAAATTCTAGGGAATACCTTTAAGTGTGTTAAATTGAATCATGATTCTCAACTTTCTATCAATTATAAACAATCCATTGCATATCTCCTTATACTTCCCACATGATAGAATTGTGTGAGTATGCCAACTAGAGAGGATTCATAAATAAGAAATAACCCGCAAATACAAAAGAAGAATTGTTTTTGTTGCATACAAGGAAGAAAGGACACTAACCACCTCATCCTCCTTTTCATCAATATAACTTGCATCATCTTCATTTATGTTCATAGTGACAAAGATGCTCTCGTAGCTATGATGCAGCGGCAGAACGTACACTCATGTAATTTTTTAGACATCTTAGATTCGATCTCTAACTATAACACACTTGTAAAGATTTCTTTTCAACCAGTATGACAAACTCTAGAATTGGGACTATTTAACCGTCCATTGCGAGCACTTCTTAATTTACCTTAGCGATCAATAGGAAACTTCCACAAGATCGAACTAGTCCCCCTAAAATTAGTCAGAACAAAGACTTATATTGTCAATTAAAAAAAATAGTGACGAAGAAGATCGTGTGGTAAGTAAGACAAGGAATTAAAGTTTTTAAGGAGAATCACAACTCAAACTGAAGTGAGATAAAAAAAAATCTAAGAGAAAACAAGCACGATAAAAGAACACATAAAAGGTAATTGTCCAAGATTAAAGAAGACAAATGATAAATAAAAGGTATTTAAAAAGTTTTAACAAAAGAAGAAACAAGTTTCGGTAATTTACCAAAGGGCACACTTCAAGTTTGGAATTGTCCAAACACAGTCTCATAGTTTCATATTTACCAAAGAGCGCACCTCATTCCCTTTTTACCCCTCCCGTTAAATATAGATTTAATGTTCAGATATTGAAGGTGGTGCTGGTATTAACTTTCCCTCCCTCCCTCCTCTTCGTCTCTCTCGTTTCTTCAGCGCATAAATCCTCTCGATCACTTTTTTTCTCACCGTCGCCTTTCCTTTCTTCTCCTCACCCATTTGTCCCTTTTCTCGGCACCGAATCTCCTCACGCAATGTTGACACCACCTTTTGCAGCATGCTCCTGGTGACCTTCCCGGTCGAGCATCGTCGTCCCTCCGTTGTGAGCATCATCGCCAGCGATGCTCGAAAATATACAAATTAGTGCACACCAATGAGTTCCTCGAACTTTTTCACTCATGCATATATAAATATTTTTTGAATTTTCTTGCAAGACCAACACCAACACCACCATATCAAGGATTCTGAATTTCAATTCCGACTTAAAATTAACACTGTATTAAAATCAATACGTGGTGCTGATCTTGCAATTCCAGCACCACACTATGGTGCTGGATTGAGTGTGGTGCTGGAATTGCAATTCCAGTACCAGCACCACACTCAATGGTGCTGGATTGAGTGTGGTGCTAGAATTGCAATTCCAACACCACAGTGGTGCTGGTCTTGCAATTCCAGCACCACGGTGGTGCTGGTCTTACAAATTCAGCACCACGTGGTATTGGATTTGCAAATCTACTGTGGTGTTGGAAATTTAAATTTCAGCACCATTATATTCCTGGTAATATAATTTCAGCACCACCTTTTATTTTGGGCATCTTGAAATTGTACGTGGTGCTGAGAATTTAAATCCCAGGATCATTATGTTCCTGAGAATATAATTCTCAGCACCACGTAAAATTTCAAGCTGCTCAAAACAAAAGGTGGTGCTGAAATTATATTACCAGGAACATAGTGATGCTGAAATTTAAATTCCAAGCACCACCATAGATTTGCAAATCCAATACCACGTGGTGTTAAATTTGCAAATCCAGCATCACTGTGGTGCTGGAATTGCAATTCCAACACCACACTCAATCCAGCACCACACTTAATCCAGCACCATAGTGTGGTGCTGGAATTGCAAGACGTGCTGGATTTACAAATTCAGCACCACAGTGGTGCTGGATTTGCAAATTTAGCACCACAGTGGTGCTGGATTTGCAAATTCAGCACCACGTGGTATTGGATTTGTAAATCTACGGTGGTGCTGGAAATTTAAATTCTAACGCTACTATATTCCTGGTAATATAATTTCAACACCACCTTTTTGTTTTGAGCATCTTGAAATTATACGTGGTGTTGGGAATTATATTCCCAAGAACACAGTGGTCCTGGGGTTTAAATTCCTAGCACCACATATAATTTTTAAGCTGTCCAAAATAAAAGGCGGTGCTGAAATTATATTACCAGGAACATAGTGGTGCTGGGATTTAAATTCCCAGCACCACCGTGAATTTGCAAATCCAATACCACGTGGTACTGAATTTGTAAGACCAGCACCACCGTGGTGTTGGAATTACAAGACCAGTACCACCGTGGTGTTGGAATTACAATTCTAACACTACACTCAATCCAACACCATAGTGTGGTGCTGGAATTGCAAGATCAGCACCACGTATTGATTTTAATACAACGTTAATTTTAAGTCAGAATTGAAATTCAGAATCTTTGATATGGTGGTGTTGGTGCTGGTCTTGCAAGAAAATTCAAAAAATATTTATATCTACATGAGTGAAAGAGTTCGAGGAACTCATTAGTGTGCACTAATTTGTATATTTTCGAGCATCGCTGGCGATGGTGCTCACAACGGAGGGACGACGATGCTCAATCGGGAAGGTCGCCAGGAGCATGCTGCAGAAGGTGGTGTCAACATTGCGCGAGGAGATCCGGTGCCGAGAAAAGGGACAAATGGGTGAGGAGAAGAAAGAGAAGGCGACGGTGAGAAGAAAAGTGATCGAGAGGATTTATGCGCTGAAAAAACGAGAGAGACGAAGAGGAGGGATGGAGAGAAAGTTAATACCAGAACCACCTTCAATATCTGAACATTAAATCTATATTTAACGGGAGGGGTAAAAAGGGAATGAGGTGCGCTCTTTGATAAATATGAAACTATGAGACTGTGTTTGAGCAATTCTAAACTTGAAGTGTGCCCTTTGATAAATTGCCGAACAAGTTTCCTTGAAGGTCGCATGGGATGACACCTCTTCAAAAAGGAAATATAATAAAGACATAAAAACAAAAAAATGGAAAACAAAAAAAAACCACTAGCACTCATGGCTATTGAGAATGGAATCCTTCCCATGTGTTCTTCCGGATGCGACAAAGAAGAAGTTAGCACAAATGAAGAGGGAGTTTCACAAGACTATAAGTGAAGTAAATTCTCTCAAAGAAGAATTGCTTGATACTATTGCATCATTAACAAAAATCCAAAGGTAAAGCCAAAATAAATAATTAAAAAAGCATTTAAATAAATTGGTTTCTACACTATAAGATAAGATTAGCAATTCAAATCATCTCATTAATCTCATGTTACCAATGAAATTAGAAAAATTTTCCAAGTAGACAATGAAGAATTTAAAGTACAAGTGGTAAATCTAAAAAAAAAAGATTCCAAGACAATTTACTATTGGCTCCAAAAGTTAAATATGATCGTTGAGAGATAAATAACAAATTAAAGTAAAAATGATCCAAGGAGAAAACAAAAGGAAACAAAAAACATATATTCTTTTAGCGGTTAATCTAATTAAGAAGATAGTTGACCAAATTGAAAAGGAAAAAAGCTAAAACAATCCCTAAAATTGGATCCATGTGAGTGTTCTAGTGAACTTAGTCGAGCTTAAACTTTAACATATCTCAACTGGGAGAGAGCCAGTAACTTAATCTTAGTTAATTAACACACTAGCAGTGTTAGATAAGTTGACTTCATCTCACAGTGAAAGCATACAAAGAAATATTTTTTTTCTCGATCCTCCTCCTTGAGCTCACAATGCCTACTCATATATATGAAAGTACGGATACTCTCAGTATGTGTGAGATAGGTATTAACTATATCCTAAGAGTCAGGCAAAGACTAGATCACTCAAGTACTTGAAGCTCATTAGATATAGACTCTTCCATATTTTTTAGAAAGACAATCATACTTAACATTTGCATTAAATGTTGTTTCATAGTATGATTATATCTCTTCTTGTATGTGATAAATTTATATATCAACATCCTCAACTTAGGAGTTGACAGGGTGCTAAAATTCTCTTTCAGAGTAAGCTAGACTAACATAATAGTAGGATACTGCTCATATATTAGGATCAACTCATTGTGTATACTGCTAAGAAGTATGACCCTAGCTTGGCCATCCTTCTTTTTCTAAGCACGATGTACCTCCTAATTCCATCTTGCATGTGTCATGGTCCCCTCTTCGGGGTCCATCATCTTGTGCTTAAGAACTTTCCTAAGTTCTTGTTTCTCGAAGACAAACTGATTCTTCCGGTGTCAAATGTCATAGTTATCACTATTTAGCTTGTCTCCCTTCATAAAATCCATTACGACAGTCTTTGTTGTAGCTATGTCTCTGTCACACATAATAGAGAAACGTTAATGACAATTGATGCTTAATATCTTAATTTTATGTACCCTATGAATCATCAAGACCTAAATGACTCGAGTATAAACCTCAAGATGAGTGTATGAGTCAACATACACCATCCACCATAATCCAAAATTGCATCTTACCATTCGGACTAAGATGCGGTACATAACTAGTCACACTTATAACATAATATCCTAAAAAATTAGAAAATAATTCCAATTTTAGGCAAGCTTATGTGTCACCATGAAGACCCACACGTCGCCAAACACCCACTGTGCTTTTTCACGTGCCTCAGAGTTGGAGCTCTTCTTATTCTCCGAGACACTCATCTTAGGTCGAGTCCGAGTAGGCTTCATCCACTTTGGAAGTTTGACCCAGCTTGTTGATCGTCTAAGTGGGTTTTAGACTAAGCACGTTGATTATCCACTCACGATTTGACATCCCGAGTTTGAGTTAGACAACGAGTCCCAAATGTGCTTATGAAGTAGAACCACCTGGTAGCAGTCGACATAACTTGGGTTGGTGCTAGTATTATTCGGCATTGTATTTTTTTGGAACACGACATTTCTCTCACGAACAATGACAATTAATTACTAAATTTTTTCCATTGTTCTTTGTGTTCTTTAGAAGAAAAAAAAACTATCACTAAATGTTTTGCGACTATCTAGATGTAGATCAGACAAGGATTCACAAAACTCATCTGCAATATGAACCCTCAATTTTGAAAATTTATTTTAAACGTTGCTCTGATATCAATGTTAGATGAATTAACTCTGTCTCATAGTGAAAGCATACAAAAAAATAATTTTTTTCTTCGGAACCATAAAAGGATTGAGTTTGCAATATACCTCAATTGATGATGTAGAAAGCTTCGAAAATTGCTAACTTTGATCACAAACAATTTGAAGTCGAGATAATAATCACGGATATTGAACTATTGCCACAACATCACAATGTCTTAGTCCTTAATCAGATGATTGTGAGACGATAATCCTTTTGTTCTTCTCAACGAAACGAGAGTTTTCTCTACACTCTCTAAAAATGTATATCTCCCTTCTCTCTTCTTCATATACTTCTCAGAAATTTTTTTATAGGAGGTTTCAAGAATATAGGACCCATGACCCCTTTTTGAATGCCCCTACGGGGGCATTAACCAATAAGCAGGATTTATTTTCATACTAAATATTTTGTATAACTATAATTGCATGAAATAGATTTTCATATGCTTTGATTGTTATATGCCATGATGAATGATTTGCGTAAGAAAAATAGGACAATTGATATGGCATGCACTTTAGTGATAAATGACGTGTATTTTTTATTATATGCCCGTTGTTGGATCAATAAGTGTAGTTTTTTTAGTTGGCATCGAGTATCTAGGCCTTCGACCTGATTAATTTTGAAAGTGATCGGTCCAATCCCAACATGCATTACAAAAATTTCTAACAACAAGAAAATCATATTAATTTAAATTAAATGTTATCTCTCATGATAACCCAACAGTGGTCAGTCACAAGCCTAGATGAGAAAAGGAGAGAGTTGCATTAGGTTGTCAGTCAATATTGAACTTCAACAAATTTTAATGAATGAATCTATCAAAATATTATACTATAATATTATATTATTTCTCAAAAGGAATAAATTACAGGGTCTAACTCTAATGTCTCAATAAAGATCACTATATATCCATGAGAATTTGAGTGTATTATTAAATATATAAGAGTTCTTACATCATAGGTTAGATAAAAATAAATATTACAAAAGTACAATTTGAAACATGAAATTTAGGAACACTTACTAGTAAAACAATAAAATTAATAAATATTATGATAATAAGAAAAATTAATATTTGTATTTACAAGAGACAAAATGGTTAGAAGAGAAGACAAAGATAATAAAGAACTCAAATTTGAAATTATAATACACAAGAAAAAGTAGAGCACCAAATAAAGTATCTAATGTTGTAGATAGCTAAATGATGAAGTGGCAGAAGTAATTAGAAAAGAGGATAAAATTATAGCTCTCAAGATAATGATAGCGAAAAAAATTATTAATATAATTAGCATATATGTATCTCAAGTAGGTTTAGATGAAGACACTAAAATTAGATTTTAAAAAGACTTAAATGAGGTATCATAAAGGATTCCACTAAACAAAATGATTTTAATAGAAGAAAATCTAAATAGGCATATAGGAGTAAAAAATGAGAAATATAATGAAGTGCATGGAGGTTATGAGTTTGGAACAAGCAATGAAGAAGAAAAAATTATATTGGATTTTCAGATAGTATATGAACTTATACTAGATAATATATTTTTCAAGAAAAGAGAAAAATACTTGGTCACGTTTAAAAGTGGGAATAATAAGTTGCAAATTTACTTTCTTACGGTAAGAAAAAAAGATAAAAAAATATGTAAAAATTGTAAAAGGTTATTCCTAGAGAAAACTTAACTATCCAACATAGGTTAGTAATATTGGATATGCACCTTAAGCATAATATTAAAAGAAGAAAAGCATGTACAACTGCTAGAATTAAATGATAGAAGTTAAAAAATGAGAAACAAAACATATTTAAAAAGAGAATAGGAATACAAGTATTAGAAGAGATATATGTGACTTAAATGTGACATAAAATAAGAAGATATTAAAATTAAAAATAGTATTCAAATGTATACTCAGTGTGTCAAAGAGATATGCACCACCAAATAAAGAATCTTGATAGTGGAATGAAAAAGTAGAGAAGAAAGTCAAGAAAAATAAAAAAATCTATAAGATATTATATGCTTATAAGAATGAGAAAAACTTAAAAATATATATACAATAGCTAAGAAAGATACTAAGAAAATAGTAAGTGAAGTTAAGAATGAAACTTTTGATTGCTTATATAGATAACTGGATACAAAAAAAAGGAGAAAAAATATTTATAGAATAACTAAAGCTAAAGAGAAAAAAAACTAAAGATCTTACTCAAATAAAATGCATTAAAGATAAATGTTGATACTGTTGGAATTAGCCCCGAGATAAATGATGATATCCGAGATTTTTGGATAAAGATTCAGAGTTGTCCGAGTGCATACTTATAGCTCTTCCAAAAGACATAGAGTTTGTCATGATAAAACGTTAAGTCCCTCTATAAGGACCCATGGTCATTCCAGAGTTTTGCTCGGATATTTTAGGTTTCCCAAGTACTATAGTCTCCTGAGTCAGTATCATTAACTGAGTACCTTAGCCTCCCAAGTCACTAGAGATTTTCCCAAGTAATCTCTACCGAGTCGACGTTGCAACACTACCCTGGCATCCCTCCCGAGTCAGCGTCGCAGCACTACCTTGGCATCTCTCCCGAGTAGATCTTCCTGAGTCACCGACTTCTCTTCCTGAATGTTAAAGTCCTCACCCGAGTTTCTGACTCCCCTCCCGAGTGTCGCTTGAGCACTCAGCTTCCCACGAGCCACCCGCATGCGCCTGAGCTCTCGGTTTCCCGCCTCGCCCGAGTTCCCCTGTCACTTGGGCACCCGCATGTGCGAGTCATAGACTTCATTACTCGCATGCGCCTAAGCAACTGGTCGCCTGATTAAACTACCCAAGCTCCTCTCCCGAG
Organism: Wurfbainia villosa; assembly: GCA_025175895.1. Classification (NCBI taxonomy): domain Eukaryota; kingdom Viridiplantae; phylum Streptophyta; class Magnoliopsida; order Zingiberales; family Zingiberaceae; genus Wurfbainia; species Wurfbainia villosa. Next base: position 110,951,162 of record CM045988.1, on the reverse strand, counting down.
TCATATCTTAGCGTTCCGCTCATCCAAGTGTCGAGCACATGCACTCTCGAGTCACAGATTCCTCACCCGAGCTCCTAAACATTCACGCATGGCTGAGCACCACTTGTTCCTGAGTGTTGGAGCTCTTCCTGAGAAACTGTGTTCCTCGAGTGGCTTCTCCCGAATCATGAGTTGCAGGCAGACTCTTCCCAGCTCTTCTCAAGCTGCTCTTGCTAAGATATATATATATATATATATATATATATATATATATATATATATATATAGTCCTTCCCCAAATGCACACATGTGACCCACGTGGTGATTCCCATGGAGTACTCTTGTCTCGTCTATATATGAAAAAGGAAGAGTATGTTAGATAGGAAAGAGAGTTTGTACAGTAATAATGGTCCCCTAACAACCTATCGAAGGAGAGAGCTAATGGAGGGTTAGGGGGGGGGGGGGGGGACGGGGGCGGGGGGGGGTATAATAAGGGATGGAGGTGAAAAATAAAAGGGGGTTGGTTCTTTCTACTTTTTCTTCTCTAAGCATTTTGGGGAGGACACATGAGATAACTCTCATTCTCTTCTTCTTCTTCTCTACTTAATTATTTTACTGCACTTTATACCTTTTCTTTCTACTATATCTTGTCTGACTTAGACATCGGAGGGTCATTGTTGGAATCCCAACGATGCCCCTTTGATGCGTATTTATTTTGACAGGACTTATGTTGGTGCAATCGACCCAGGTCACGATTGACCAGACTCGAGTTTGATTCGAGTAGTGGTTTGATGGTTGACATTGCTGTTTGATAATGAGTTGACCATTGTTTGACAATGGGTTGACATGGGGTTGACCATATGATGGAGAAGTCCAAGTGGGACACTTGGCAAGGGAAAGTCCAAGTCTTGAGTACTTGGCATGGAAAGTTCAAGCATGGGTCTTGGCAAGGGAAAGTCCAAGCTTGAGTCTTGACAATTAGAAAGTCCAACATGGGTTGGCATGGAAAGTCCAAGCTTGGGTCTTGGCAAGGGAAAGTCCAAGCTTGAGTCTTGGCAATTGGAAAGTCCAATATGGGTTGACATGGAAAGTCCAAGCATGAGTCTTGGCAAGGGAAAGTCCAAGCTTGAGTCTTGGCAATTGGAAAGTCCAACATGGGTTGGCAAGGAAAGTCCAAGTCATGGGTACTTGGTAATTGGGAAGTCCAAGAGTTGATATTGGCGGTGTAAAGTCCAAGCAGGAGTCTTGGCAGTATAAGTTCAATGGTTTGACGACGTAAAGTCCAAGCGGTAGTCTTGGCAGCGTAAGCCCAAATGTGCCTTGGCGGTATAGACCAACTTAGCATGACAATAGCCGATGGAAGCACTTGAAGGCTAGCGTATGGATGAACAAGTCATGGATGACTTGGAGGGATCCGATAGGTGTGAGGCTGACGGAGTTGGCTAGAAGGCTTAGGTCTAGGCTAAGGGTGGTCTAGCAAGTATAAGGGCATCATACTTGGGGTTAAACCTCATGGTTGAGGTTATCAGTCGACTGGGGCTTTGGACCAGTCGATTGATCAAGTGTTTTGACACTTGGCAGCCGAGTCAACTTATAGCAGTCGATTGGGATTATGACCAGTCGACTGCCGTGAGTCGACTAGGGTTCGATTGCGGCAAAAGACCTTGGTAGTCGACTGCCAGCATTGGGCAGTCTACTGATGGCTTGAGAAGTCGACTGCCATGGAAGGCAGTCGACTACTTGTCGAGGTTGCGGGAGTAGAACGTTCGGTAGTCGACTGATCAGTCGGCTATGACCTTGGAAATCGATTGATGGGTAATGGCAGTCGACTGCCAGTGTATCCGTTAGAGTTTTGCCAACGTGGATTAAGTCATTGTGAGACAACGACTACAGGAGTAGTTGACTGGGGCCTTATGACAATCGACTGCTAGGCGGAAATCAACTTGAGTTGCAGCTTTAAAGGGAGCTCGAAAGGGAGGATTTAGCAGAGATTTTCTTGGGTGATTTGAAGGGGAATAGTTGGTGCTTTCCAGTCCTTCAAGGCTAGTCCAAAGCAATCAACAAGCAAGCATCCAAAAGTGCATTTGTAAAGTTTTCTTTACGTATTTTTGTGTATTTCATTTGTATTTTCTTGTATTTATTTGTATTACTTGTGTAATCATTGTACGAGGTTTCTCCGCCTCCGACGTGTTATCGAGAAGGAGTTATTAGTGGTGTTTGCATCACTATGACTCGTTTGAGCTCAACCCGTAGAGTAGGAACCCTAAGGTTCCGAACCACATTATATGGTTGTGTGTGTGTTCTTGTATTTTGTTATTACTTTATTATTCTATATTTCGCTACGCTAATAACGATTGTAGTCAAGCAAGATCAAATTCCGTCAAGCAACGACGAATGCGTCATTCACCCCCCTCTAGTGACATCCAATTCCTAACAAGTGGTATCAGAGCCCGGTGACTCTAAGAAGAAGAAGACGCTTCGATTCCTAACAAGTGGTATCAGATCGAGGCCGCTCTTCTTTTTGAATAATCACCAAGGAGCAAAGCGCTAGAGGAAAGAATATGGAATTTGAAGAAAAATTGGGATGGGATATCAACACGACGGTTCCATATGCACTCTATGGACGAGAATGCTTCAATCAATGGAAGGCAATGATTGAAGAATTCATTTTGATGAGAGACTTCGAAAATTGGTCATCATTGATGGAAGGATTTGAATATCCAAAAGGGCCAAAAGGAGGATTCCTTAAAATTAAGTAGTGGACTGAGGAACAACTCCAAGAATTCGAGAAAAATAAGAAGGTAATAAAATTCTTCGTTGATTTAATCCCTAATGACATTTTGTGTAGTTTAGGAGATTACATGGATGTCAAGGAGCTATGGAGCAAGTTGGCAAGATTCCATGAGGAGCCTCACTCAACATAAGAAGAAGAAGAGGAGAAGGAAGAAAACTCATCCTCACAAGCAAGTGAGGATTCGGAAGTTGAAGAGGAGTCAACATCCGGGTCGATAGAAGAGGTGGAAGATGTAGAAGAAGCCTCCACCTCTAGGATTGAGGGGGAGGAGATTAGGTCATCTTCAATGTCGGAGCCAACTCAAGAGGAACCATCTACCTCCGGTCAAGAAGAAGAGGAAGTTCAAAATACAACCACCACCCTAGGTAACTCAAACACATGTGTCAATAATAAAATTCATATAATATGTTTTGAGTGTAGGGAAGCCAGACACTACAAGAGCAAGTGTCCGAAGAAGGTCAAGAAGGCTCAATCGACACCAAAGGTCAAGGATGTCGGTGCCCCAATTAAAAAGAGCAAGAAGTACGTGGTGTGCTTCAAGTGCTAACAACCGGGACATTATAGAAGTCAATGCCCTAGGGGGAGGAAGAAAGGGCAAGGAGCATCATATGTAGGGGGAGCTTCTAAAGCAAACCCTAAGGTAAAATTTAGTATTACACCTTCAAGTTTAAATGTCAAAAAGCATGCTAGTAATAATTTAAACACTCTTGCTATTGTTCATGAAAAGCATGCTAGGATGCCCTGTATGCACGTGTGCGCTGGTAAGGCACGCGAAGTTCCTCACGCATCTAGGGTCGATTCGCTCGGTGGCGCTGGGCGAGTGGAGGTGCACGCTGCCCCCTCGTCCCAGCGTGGTCGATCCTTCTGGGCAGCATGGGTCCTAACGTGTCGGGCTACCCTCGTTGACCGGTGGGGACTCTCGTCGAAGGCTGTGGGGCAGGGCCGGTCAGCCATCAGGACTAGTAGGGAAGAGAAATCGTACCTGATACCTGATGTAAATAAAAAAAAAAATGAAAAGCATGCTAGGAATAACAAATATTTTTGCTTAGGTGCTAAGAGTTACAATTTTGAAAATAAGGAGAAATTTGGGACTAATGTCTCTAAAACAATTTTACCTAAGGAAAGTATTAAGAAGATAGAAAACCATTTAGGCATTAACCCTGAGAAGGGTAGACATATGCCTAGAAGAAATGGTAATGCCCAAAGACTGAATCAAAATTTAAAAATTGGGCAATTAGAATTGGAGAACCAAGCCTTGAGGTCAAGGCTTGAGAAACTAAAAAAAGACCCTTAGGAATATGCAAAATCAAATTAAGGGGTCAAATGGTCAAAGCCTAGAGTCTAGGAGGCAAGGCTCATCTATGGGCAAGAAAGGCTTGAGCCACAAGCCTAGGTCCAAGGTAGATAAGCCTACCTATCACAATGTTCTATTCGATTATGGAACTAGTACTAGGTCTAGGAAAACCAAGGTTACTAGGGAAGTCATCTCTAAGGGTAACCATGGTATGTTCCTAATGGCTAAGGTTTCAAGGAAACCTAGGGAGGCCACTAAGAAGGTTACAAGGGGAGTCACTCCTAGAGTTAACCTAGGCAAGACCACAATGACCAAGACTACCAAGCCTAGGAGGGTCATTAGGAGGGTATCTAGGGAAGTCATCCCTAAGGATTACCTAATTAGCCAAAGAAGCTCAAATAGGTTTTGGGTTCCTAAGAGTGTGATCGACTCACGCTAGATGAGGTAGATTGTGTCAACATTGAATGGATGGGTAGTTAACCTAACCATAGCAAAGTTGACACTTTAGGTCATTTTCAAGGTTATGGGTACCTTGGAAATAGGTTTGAATTTAGTCCTAAAGATTTTTAGGATGTGCCAATATATTTTGATAATTATTAGAAATTGATCAAATTCTCACAATTAGGTCTTAGAGGTCATAGTGTGCCATTTTGAATTTTTGACACACTTGGTAGATGAGTAGTAATATGGAAAAATGAACATAATTCTAACAAATGACAATTAATACTAAAACTTAGGTATTTTTATACCTTTACATCTTATTTGTCATGCCTTGATTGCTATATAACATGTCATGATATCATATCTTATTTTTAATCATATAAAATATCATGATTATGCTTAGGACTATTTTTATGTCATGTGTATTTAGATTTAATCATATGCCATGACATCATGATTATTGGTAATGCTTATTTATGTTATCATTTATGCCATGATAATTCATGCATTTAGGTTTAATGAAAATTAATTTAAGGACAATTGGCATGACTTGAAGTCCCATGCATAAGGGAATCAAGTAGTATTACCTTAAGAAAATGCATGAGACCTTAGATTAGGATAAACAAAACTCACCTCTCACATCACATTGACATGTGTGTGTATTGATACACCCTAGACACATGTGAGATGCTAGGAAATGAGTTAAGTTCAAGGTGCATAGTTCTTGCATTTAGATGAACTCAAACTCATCTTATACCATGGATGAATTATGAGGAAAGCTTATGTACAAGTCATGTGCATTACACCCATAGACCATGGTTCAATATTAGGTTTTAAAAACATTTTAAAATCATTTTAGAAAACCTTGGTGAACTCTATCTTTTGATAGCAATCACCATTGATAGAGTTGATACAAAGTAGGGTCAAAACATTAAACTTTTCAATGATTTTGAACTTTGTGTCAATCTCTCATTTTAATGGGTATTTTATTATAAAATATTCTTCACTCATAATGTTTGACATAAGTATTATATATATGAATTTTCATTATTTTTCGTATTATGTATAATTACTTATGAATTTCTAAAAAACATTTCTGAATTCTGATTTATGCATTTGTAGAAATCAGTCGACTGCCATGGATGGCAGTTGATTGTTGACTGAAAGAGTCAACTGTCAATGCTAATTTCGGGTAAACAAGGTTTGTTTAGATATGTTTCAGCTATGTTAGGCTACCCTAACTGCTCCTAACCCTAAGATATGCTTTGGAAAGTATTGAAAAGGGTGAAAATCTATTAGATATGGATTAGGAGAGTTGTTTAGGGTGTGCATCAATTTTAAAATGTGTGAAAGTTCAAGGTTGAACTTTTAACCTTAATTTTGATAGTTTAGTGTTCCTATAGGCTTAGGGACTCTCCAAGGACAGTATTGGTGCAATGGTCAAGGGGGAGCATGCCTTTAGGAAGAGGTTATTCATCATGGGATCATGGATATGTTCTTCTTCATGAGGGGGAGAATTTTGAGTTTTTAGAGAAGTGAGGATTGCCTCTCTTTAGTGATATGGGACTTATCACTAGGAAGAGTGAAGGCTTCCTAGAAGTTTTTGGACAAAGGGGGAGATTGTAAGACCTCATTGGGATATGAGACATTGACGCCCTTGGAGAGAGCCTTTTTGATGTATGTCAAAAAGGGGGAGAATTAAGGGAAAATGGAATTCTCAATTTGGACAATTGGGAGGATCGCTTTGAGTTAGTGTTCTAACTCAAAGATGTTGGTTTTTGTTAAACATCAAAAAAAGAGGGGATTATTGGTGCAATCGACCCAGGTCACGATTGACTAGACTCGAGTTTGACTCGAGTAGTGGTTTGATGTTTGACATTGATGTTTGATAATGAGTTGACCATTGTTTGACAATGGGTTAACTATATGGTTGACATGGGATTGACCATATGATGGAGAAGTCCAAGTGGGACACTTGGCAAGGGAAAGTCCAAGTCTTGAGTACTTGGCATGGAAAGTCCAAGCATGGGTCTTGGCAAGGGAAAATCCAAGCTTGAGTCTTGGCAATTTGAAAGTCCAACATGGGTTGGCATGGAAAGTCCAAGCATGGGTCTTGGCAAGGGAAAGTCCAAGCTTGAGTCTTGGCAATTGGAAAGTCCAACATGGGTTGGCAAAGAAAATCCAAGTCATGGGTACTTTCCAATTGGGAAGTACAAGGGTTGATATTGGTGGCGTAAAGTCGAAGCGGAAGTCTTGGCAGCATAAGTCTAATGGTTTAGCGGCGTAAAGTCCAAGCGGTAGTTTTGGCAGCGTAAGCCCAAATGTGCCTCGGCGGTATAGACCAACTTAGCATGACAATAGCCGATGGAAGGTCCTGAAGGCTAGCGTATGGATGAACAAGTCATGGATGACTTGGAAGGATCCGATAGGCGTGAGGCTGATGGAGGTGGCTAGAAGGCTTAGGTCTAGGCTAAGGGTAGTCTAGCAAGTATGAGGACATCATACTTGGGGTTAAACCTCATGATTGAGGTTATCAGTGGATTGGGGCTTTGAACCAGTCGATTGATCAAGTGTTTTGACACTTGGCAATCGAGTCGACTTATAGCAGTCGACTGAGATTATGATCAGTCGACTGCCGTGTTGTGGAAAAATGCCTTGGCGATTGGATCGATGGCGAGCGATTGCGCCATGGAGGGCAATCGATCGATGGCGAGCGATGCGCCATGGAGCGTCGATCACGGTCGAGGTTGCAGGAGAAGAATGCTTGGTAGCTATCTGGTCAGTCAGCTACGACCTTAGCAGTCGATTGATGGATAATGGCAGTCAACTGTTAGTGTATCCATTGGAGTTTTGCCAATGTGGATTAAGTCATTGTGAGACAGTGACTACAGGAGCAGTCGACTGGGGCCTTATGGTAGTCGATTGCTAGGCAGAAATCAGCCCGAGTTGCAGCTTTAAAGGGAGCTCGAAAGGGAGGATTTAGCAGTGATTTTCTTGGGCAATTTGAAGGGGAATAGTTGGTGCTTTCCAGTCCTTTAAGGCTAGTCCAAGGCGATCAACAAGAAAGCATCCAAAAGCGCATTTGCAAAGTTTTCTTTACGTGTTTTTGTGTATTTCATTTGTATTTGCTTGTATTTATTTGTATTACTTGTGTAATCATTGTACGAGGTTTCTCCGCCTCTGACGTGTTATCGAGAAGAAGTTATTAGTGATGTTTGCATCGCTAGGGCTCGTTTGAGCTCAACCCATGGAGTAGGAACCCTAAAGTTTCGAACCACGTTATATCGTTGTGTTTATGTGCTTGTGTTTTGTTATTGCTTTATTATTCTATATTCCGCTGCATTAATAACGATTGTAGACAAGCACGATTAAATTTCATCAAGCAACGACGAACGCGCCATTCACCTCCTCTAGCGACGTCCAATTCCTAACAACTTACTACTATGCTTGCGAAGGACCCACCCTTCTCCGACTCTCTATGGAATGTGCTACAAAACGCAACCGCATCAAATGCAATAGGGTACTATACAATGAGGAAATAAAAGAACAATGGAAGAAGTTTTTTCATTAATTTTTTATTGAAAGTTTAAGAGATCACTTTAACTTATGTAATTTAAGTAGAGTAAAGGAGTATATAAATTTAAATTTTTATCATAGAATTCAACTTTTAGAAACAGAACAAGCTTTAAATAGGATGCAAAATAAAAAAGTAGTTGGACCAGATGGTATTTCGATAAAGGTATGGTAGTGCCTAGGTAAGCAAGGTATTGAATGACTTATAAAGTCATTCAATTTGATATTGAAAATTAAAAAATATATGATCAAAGGAGGATAAGTTCTCTAGTTATTTTAATTAAAAAATACATACAAAATTATGCAAATTATAGATGTATTAAACTAATGAGTCATATCATTAAATTATGGGAAAAGTAATAGAAAAAAAGACTAAGAAAAGAGACTACAGTGACCAAAATTCCATTTGGATTTATGTCAGAAAAATAGACAATGGAGGTTATACATTTTCTTAGATAACTAATTGAAAAGTATCGAGAATAAAAGTCAAATTTAAACATAGTATTTATTGACTTTGAAAAAAATTATGATAGAGTCCCAAAGAAAATTATGTGGAGGATTCTAAAAAAGAAAGGTGTTAGTATAACATATATTGAAATAATTAAGGATGCATATGAGGATCATTGACAAGAGTGAAAATGTTAGGAGGATTAATCGAAGTTTTCCCATAAAGATAGGATTACATCAAAGATTAGTTTTAAGTCCTTATCTTTTTACACTAATCATGAATGAACTCACTGAACATATTCAAGACATAGTGACATGGTGCATATTATTTGCGTATAATATTGTTTAAGTAGATGAGAGACATGAAGGAATAAATGTCAAACTTGAATTTTGAAAGAAAACACTAAAAGCGAAAGGTTTTACACTTAGTAAAATAAAGATAGAATATATAAAATTTAAATTTAGCAATATTAGATATAATGAGATAATTGTTAAGTTAGGAGATAATGAATTATTTATGTTGGTGCAATCGACCCAGGTCATCATTGACCAGACTCGAGTGAGACTCGAGTAATATTTTGATGTTTGACATTGGATTTGAGTATGGAGGATAATATGACTATGGGATGGTGTGGGGCATCTGTAGTCATATGAAAGTTGAGTATGGAAAGTCCAACTGGGAGTTGGTAAGGGAGAAATCCAAGTCGGTCAAGGGTGACCAGACACTTGGTATTGAAAAGTCCAACTGGGAGTTGGCAAGGGTGAAGTCTAGGTGAGTCAAGGATGACTGGACACTTGGCACGAGAAGAGGAAATCCAAGTCGATCAAGGGAGATCGAACACTTGGTGAAGGGAAGTCGTGGTAGGTCATGAGGTGACTATACTTGGCAAGGAAAGACCCAACTGATCAGGGGATCGAACTTGGCAAGAGAAGTCCTGGTAGGTCACGGTTGACTAGAAGCTAGGCAAGCGAGGAAAGTCCAAGTATGGATGTTTGGCAAAGGAAAAGTCCAAGGATGGAGTCTTGGCAATGGAAGTCTCGGAGGCACGACCTCTTGGCAATGGAGAAGTCCTAGAGGCGTGCCCTCTTGGCAAAGGTAGACCCATTAATTAGCATGACGAAGCTGATGGAAGTACTTGAAGGTTAGCACAAGGATGAATGAGTCATAGAAGACTCGGATGGATCATAGAGGTGTGAGGTTGATGGAAATGGCTAGAAAGCTTAGGTCTAGGCTAAGGGTACCCAATGGTATGAGAGCCGATGGAAGCACCTGAAGGCTAGCATGAAGAATGAATGAGTTGTGGAGGACTCAGATGGACCCTGAGGGTGTGAGGCTAATGGAGGTGGCTAGAAGGCTTAGGTCTAAGCCAAGGGTGGTTGATCGAGTATGAAGGGATGATATTTTGGTCAAACCTCATGTTTGAGGTTTAACAATCGATTGAAGATTTTGCCCAGTCGACTGGTCCAGTGTGGTCAACTCCTACTGTGGGGCTTGATTTTCTGCCTAGGTGCCCCACAGTTGATTGGTAGTTTAGCCCAGTCAACTGGTCCAGTAGAAAGGTGACTCCCATTGTGGGGCTTGAATTTCAGACTAGATTTTCGGCACTGTGCGGCTTAGGAATGAGGCATGGTGCTCGACAGTCGACTGCTGAGGAAGAGCAGTCAACTAGCTGAAGGAAGTCGGGAATCAACCTAGGTGGTCGGGCGATGTGAAAAATAGTAGCTCCGACACTGTAGTCGACTGTTGTGGTAAAGCAGTTGACTGGAGGCTTGACAGCGACAAGTCAGAAGTGAGGTAGGCTCGACCAGTCCCTCGACTGGGCTTGCAGTCGAAGCGACACCTCGACTAGTATGTTACCGTTGAGCAGTAACGGTAAGAAATTAGCTCGACGCGAAGCTATAAGAGGAGCTCGACATGAAAGTTTCGACAGCGGTGTAGGGACCGTGATGATCGCTAGAGGGGGGGGGGTGAATAGCGTTTACGTACGGATGATGGAATTCAATCGTGCTTGCTACAAAATGTTATTATACACAGCAGAAATAATAATGATACAAATAAATACACAACACAAGCACAAGTACACGAGGTATAACGTGGTTCGGAACCTCAAGGTTCCTACTCCACGGATTGAGCTCAAATGAGCTCTAGCGATGCAATCAACGCCACTTATCAATAATAATCCTTTTCGACAACACGTCGGAGGTGGAGAAACCTCGTACAAGCGATTACACAAAGTAATACAATAAATGCAAGCAAATACAAGTATGAAATACAATACAAGTAAAGGAAAACTTTGATTGCTTGCTTTTGGTTGCTTGAGAATAGCCTTGAAGATCTGGATTGCAGCAGCAAATACCCTCTAAATCGCCTCAAGAAACCTTAGCCAAATCCCTCTCCATGAGCTATTTTTATAACCTATATTCGGGCTGAATTTTGCCTAGCAGTCAACTTATCGAGACCATTAGTCGACTGCTCCTGTAGTCGTTGTCTCACAACGGCCCGAGCCACATTGGATAAGTTCCAACTGATAGACCATCAGTCAATTGATCATACCCATCAGTCGACTGATCGAGCCATCACTCGACTGTCAAACCCTAACAGTTGACTCGGAAACTTTCTGTCCTTGAAAACTCGACCATCAGTCGACTGCCCGACACATCAGTCGACTGCTCAGGCCATCATTCGATTGCTAGGCCATTTCCTATAATCAAACACCAGTCGACTCACATCAATCGACTGCCCATAATATCAGTTAACTGATAACCTAATCCATGAGGTTTTAACACCAAGTATGATGCCCTCATACTTGCTAGACCACCCTTAGCTTAGACCTAAGCCTTCTAGCCACCTCCATCAGCCTCACGCCTATCGAATCCCTCCAAGTTATCCATGACTTGTTCATCCATACGCTAGCCTTCAGGTGCTTCCATCAGCTATTGTCATGCTAACATGGTCTACACCGCCAAAGCACATTGGGCTTACGCCGCCAAGACTCCCACTTGGACTTTACGCCGCCAACCATTGGACTTATGCTGCCAAGACTCCCGCTTGGACTTTACACTGCCAATATCACCCCTTGGACTTTCCTTGCCAACTCATGTTGGACTTTCCAATTGCCAAGACTCAAGCTTGGACTTTCCCTTGCCAAGACCCATGCTTAGACTTTCCATGCCAACCCATGTTAGATTTTCCAATTGCCAAGACTTAAGCTTGGACTTTCCATGCCAAGTACCCATGACTTGGACTTTCCCATCATATGGTCAACCCCATGTCAACCATATAGTCAAACAATGGGCAAACCATCGTCAAACATCAAAATACCACTCGAGTCACACTCAAGTCCGGTCAATCATGACCTGGGTCGATTGCACCAACAATCTCCCCAAACCATTGTCAAACATCAAAACACTACTTGAGTCCAACTCGAGTCTGGTCAGTCAGATCTGGGCCGATTGCACCAACAATCTCTCCCTTTTTAATATTTGACAAAAATCACAAATAAAACATTGAGTTAAGCCACCTAACTCAAATCTCCTTACCAATTCTCCCAAAATGGTAATTCCAAATTTTCCCATAACTTCTCCTATAAATTCTCTCCCTTTTTGACATACATCAAAAAGGTTCTCCCCAAGGAGGTCAATGTCTTATATTCCAATGAGATATTACAATCTCCCCCTTGGTCCAATAACACCTAGGATGCCTAAACTCTTCCTAGTGATAAGTCTCATATCACTAAAGAGAGACTTCCTATAAAAACTCTCCCAATTCTCAAAATTCTCCCCCTCATGAGGAAGAACACATCCATCATCCCATGATGGATAACCTCCCCCTAAAGGCTTGCTCCCCCTTGACCATTGCATCAACAATGTCCTTGGAGAGTCTCTAAGCCTATTGGAACACTAAACCATCAAAATTAAGGGCAAAAGTTCAAACATGAACTTTCACACACCTTAAAATTGATACACACCCTAAACAACTCTCCTAATTCATATACAATGGATTATCACCCTTTCCAATGCTTCCTAAAGCATATCCTAGGATTAGGAGAAGTTAGGGTAGCATAACATGGCTGAAACATGGGCTAAACATCCTTATTTATCCGAAATCTACGTTGGCAGTTGACTCTGACAATAATCAGTCGACTTTCCTATGCATTAGTTGATTGACATTAAGCATCAGTCGACTGAAATCTGCAAAATGCAGAAATTTAAAATAGAAAAATGAATTTTCAAAAATCATAAGTAAATACACATAAATCAAAAAATCATGAAAATTCATATGTATAATACTTGTAACACACATTATGAGTGAAAAATATGTGAAAAATAATTTACTCAAAAAATAGTGAAATTGATACAAAGTTCAAAAATGAGAAAAACTTCATTGTTTTGAGCTCACTTTGTATCAACATCATCAATGATGACTTCTATCAAAAGATAGACTACACCAAGGTTTTTCAAAATGATTTTGAAATAGTTTTAAAACCTTATATTGAATCATGATCTATGAGCTTAATGCACATGAAGGATGAACAAGTCATGGACTTGGAGGGATCCTGGAGGCGCAAGGCTTAAGGAAGAGCTAGAAGGTTGAGTCTAGGTCTAGGGAGTCAATTCAAGTATAAATTATTCATACTTGACGAGTATCAGTCGACTGATATGATGTATCAGTCGATTGTTAGGGTGCTCAACTGAAGTCAGCCGGTGAAAAGTCATAATGCCAACAATGATCGCTTAGTAGTGGTAGAAACATGGGCATAAAATAGAGTCTCACTCGACTAATCACTCCATTAGTTGACTGATGGATGGATCAGTCGACTGATGAGCGTGTCGTTGGATGATGACGATTATAAATCCTGCGAATCTGACTGTTCAAAAGTCGTTAAATGTGGTGACAGTCGACTGACATTGTACATCAGTCGACTGATCGTGGCTCAACGGGAAAAACAACTCTCTCTCTATAAAAAGAGGCCTTGTGGTGATCGAGAGGGTTAATGCTTACTTTCTGATCATCCTCTCAAGCCTCCATGAATTTTCTAAGCTTTCCTAGTGTTTTAATTCCCCTCCTCCTCTCTAAACTTCATCTTCATCTTTTGTAATAAGAGGAGGATTGTTGTAAAAAGAGAAAGCTTATTAGTGAGATTGATTAGGGTTGATCCACCTTAAGGATCGTCGTGGAGTAGGAGCGTTATCTCTGAACCATGTAAAGGCTTTGTGTTAGCATTGTATTTTCATTTCTATTACTATTGTTTTTGTTGTGCTTCCGCTAACTATTTTTGTAGAAACGAAAACAAGCTATTCACCCCCCTCTAGCTTCCAAGGATCCTCTACAAGTGGTATCAGAGCCCGAATCGCATCGGAAGATCTAACAATCAACCGGAGCACGATGGCTTTCCAAGAGGGGTATAGCACGACGAGGCCTCCATTCTTCGACGACAACGATTTCGACTACTGGAAAGGTAGGATGGAATATTACCTTATGAATGATATTGATAACTGGTTTAGTATTGTAGACAGATTCGAGAAGCCGATCGACGAACATGGTGCGCCAATACCGACTAAAGATTGGACGAGGGATATGGCCAAGAAGGCGCAAGCAAATGCAAAGGCAACGACCACACTCCAATGTGGTCTATCAAAGGAGCAATTGTCCAAGGTCGGACCCTTCAACTCCGCTAAAGAGCTTTGGGAGAAGCTCATCGAATTGAATGAAGGATCAAAGGAGACGAGGAGAGCCAAGAGGGACCTCTTGATAGGCCAACTCCAAAACTTTGCCATGAAGACCAATGAGACCGTGAGCCAAATGCACGGTCGCTTCAAGGAAGTAGTCAACGGACTACATGTGATAGGTGAGAAGGTCGACAACTGGGACCTTGTGAGGTATGTACTCCAAGCCTTCCCTAGAACAACCTTGTGGGCTTCAATGGTAGATGCCTACAAGGTCTCTAGGGATCTTTCTTTGGTTAAATTAGATGAGCTCTTTTGTGAATTTGAGTTGCACGAGCAAGCTAACACTTCGTCCAAAGAGAAAGGTGTAGCTCTCTTTGTAGGAAAGAAGGACAAGAAGAAGAAGGAGAAGAAAGAAGTGTCCTCCTCATCCGAATCCGAGGAGGATTCATCTAGTAGTGAAGAAGAGCTATCGGCTAGCGAGGTGGCTCATTATGTAAAGAAGTTTGGTGGGAGGTCAAGGAAACTCACCAAGAAGGATGTGAGGAGGATGTTCCAATCCTCAAGAGGTAAATCTTCTAGTAGTTCAACTCCTTCCTCTAATGTTGCTTGCTATGGTTGCAACAAAAAAGGGCACATCAAACCAAATTGCCCGGACTTAAAGAAGAAGGAGGAGAAAGAAAAGAAGAATAAGGAGAAGAAGGAAAAGAAGGAGAAGAAGAAGGAGGAAATGGTGGAACAAACATGGGACACACTAAGCTTGGAGGACTCTTCCGATGATGAAGAGATGTGTCATGCCACCCGGAACCTATCTCTCATGGCCTTGGAGGAGGAAGCCGGAAGCTCAAGTAAGGAGTCTTCATCCTCTTCCTCAAGCGCTGAATCATCATCAAGTGATGATGAGGTAAGAAACTCCCCTAGGATAGATTTACTTTACAAAACCATTGCATGCCTTCAAAATGCCTTAAATAGATTAAAAAAAACTAGGATTAAGGACTTAAAAGTAGAAATTAAGTCACTTAAAAATGTAGTACCACCTTGTGATGATGCATGTACACTTAGAAATGAGAATGATGAACTTAGGAAAGAAATAGGTGATTTACATGCATGATTAGAAAAGTTTACAAATGGGTCCAAATATCTTGATATGATTCTTAGGGACCAAAGGGTCATTTATAACAAGGCCGACATAGGATACAAGCCTAAGGAAAAAGAAGTAGCCTTCACATCTTTAGTTAGTAGAAAACCAACCATTAGGAGCAAGGCTAAAAAGGCTTGGGTCCCCAAAAGTTATATAGTCGATGCTATTAGTCCTAAAATTTGAGTGCCTAAGGCTTGCATTTTTCATGTTGTATAGGTAAAAGAACCAAGCTTATGGATTGTTGATAGTGGGTGCTCAAAACACATGACCGGTGATGAGAGAAAATTTTCCACTATCAACCACACTAGCAAGGGGAAGGTATCTTTTGGAAATAGTGGTAAACTTAAGATTCTAGGAAAAGGAACAATTGAGGTATCCCCCAACCTTGCCATTCATAAAGTGTTATTAGTTAAAAATATGAAATTTAATTTGCTTAGTGTAAGTCAACTATGTGATGCCAATTTTGATGTTCAATTTGATTCTTCAAAATGTTTTATAAGACACAAAACTTTAAATGATTGCATGTTAGTAGGCTTTAGGAAATCAAATATATACTATGTTGATTTATCCTATGCTACTAATACTTCTACTAAGTGTCTTATTGCAAAAGAAGAAGAGAGTTGGCTTTGGCATAGGAGGCTAGGGCACATCAATATGAAGAACATTGCCAAAATAGCCAAAATGAAGTTAGTCAAGGGGTTGCCAAAAGTCAAGTATCTTAAGGACAAAATGTGTGATGCATGCCAAGAGGGGAAGCAATCAAAAACATCACACAAAGGTAAAACTTTACTTAGTACCGCTTTACCTTTAGAACTATTGCATATGGACTTATTTGATTGTCATAGTACTCCTTCCATGATTGGTAGTAAATATTGCTTAGTGATAGTAGATGATTTTTTTAGATTTACTTGGGTATTTTTCATGAAAAATAAGGATGAAACCCTAGGAATAATCATAGGATTTAGCAAGAGAGTAGAGAATGAAAGAAAACTCAAAATCAACCGGATCCGTAGTGATCATGGTGGAGAATTTAAGAATTCTAACTTCTCAACCTTTTGCCTAGAACAAGGGTACAAACATGAATTTTCTTATCCTAGAACACCCCAACAAAATGGGGTTGTGGAAAGGAAAAATCGTGCCCTACAAGAAGCCGCTAGGACTATGCTTAATGCATACTCTTTACCTAGCTACTTGTGGGTTGAAGCGGTCAACACCGCTTGCTATATCCAAAATAGGGTTTTAATTCATAGGTTTTTAGAAAAAACCCCCCATTTGAATTATGGAATGGTACGATTCCAACAATTCACTATTTTAAGGTCTTTGGATGCAAAGTCTATATTTTAAACACTAAAGACAACCTAGGTAAATTTGAGTCCAAAGCGGATGAAGGAATCCTAATTGGATACTCATCCACTAGTGTAGGATATAAAGTTTATAATAAAAGAACTTAAAGATTGAGGAATCTTCAAATGTCCAATTTGATGAAACCTCTAATACATACCCTAGGAAATGTAGGAGATTTGAGGTCTCTAGAGGGGGGGGGGTGAATAGCGTCGCGTGATAGAATTCGATCGCGTCTCGTCTCTACAATTTCGTTAGTACGCAACGGAATAGTAATGAAAACAATAACGAAACAATTAACAACATGCAAACATAATTGTTTAACGTGGTTCGGAACCGAAAGGTTCCTACTCTATGGATCGGGTTCGTACGAACCCTAGCGATGTCAATCACACACCACTATAATAAACACTCCTTCTCGACACAAGTCGGAGGCGGAGAAACCCCTTACAAGTAATCTTACAACAGTAAGAAACTAAAACAAGCAATTACAACAATTTATATGAAAGACAAGTAAAGAAAAACTTTACAACTCTTGCTTCTGATTGCTTGAATGCTTGGTTATTTGATTAGCACTTGGAGACCTAATTTGCAGCAACAAATCTCCCCTAAAGTTCTAAAAAACCGGATGCCTTTTCCTCCATCATGAGCTCCTTTTATAGCTTCAACCTGTGCTGGAAAAGGTCGATCGATCAGCTCGACTATCTGATCCGTATTCTTTGTGAGACAACGGTGTAATCCATCTTTGGAAAAATCCAGCGGCTAGGACATCGATCGGTGATCGCGAGCATCGATCGTGATGAGCCATCACTCATTGCTCATCCCGGTCGAGTGAGACTCCGATACGTGCTCAATCGAGGCATTAGTCGGTGATCACAAGATCGATCATTGCTCGAAATCATTATTTGCGTCTATGGCGATCGGTCAGCTAGGTAATTCCGCGGTCAAACCCTAGTTGACTCGCCCGATCGGCGACATGGTACGGTCGGTGGCACACCTCAAACATGAGGTTTTAGCCCAAATATGGTACCCTCATACTTGCTAGACCACCCTTAGCCTAGACCTAAACCTTCTAGCCACCTCCATCAGCCTTACGCTTCTCGGATCCCTCCAAGTCATCCATGACTTGTTCATCCATCGCGCTAGCCTTCAGGTGCTTCCATCGGCTATGTCATGCTAACGGTTTCTACACCGCCAAGGCACATTGAACTTACGCCGCCAAGATTCCTGCTTGGACTTTACGCCACCAATACCAAACCCCTTGGACTTCTCAAGTGCCAAGACTCAAGCTTGGATTTTCCCTTGCCAACCCATGTTGGACTTTTCATGCCAAGACCCTTGCTTGGACTTTCCTTGTGCCAAGTACTCAAGACTTGGACTTTCCCATGACAATTACATTGTCATATGTTTTTGTCGAAACATCAAAACATCACTCGAGCCAAACTCGAGTCCTGGTCAATCGTGACCTGGGTCGATTGCACCAACAATCTCTCCCTTTTTGATGTTTGACAAAAAACAAACAAACCATTTGAGTTAGACCACTAACTCAAGTCTCTTACCAATTATTCCAAATTGGTAATCCCAAATAATTTCCCAAACATTCTCCCCCTTTTTGACATAATATCAAAATAGTCTTCTCTCCAAGGAGGTCAATGTCTCATGTCCCAATGAGATCATACAATCTCCCCCTTGGTCTAAAAATACCTAGGATGCCTACCATCTTCCTAGTGATAAGTCTCATATCACTCAAGAGAGGCAATCCTATTTACTCTCCCAATTTCCAAATTGGGTATCAAAAACCCATCAATTTTCCCAATTGATGATACTCTCCCAATAACTTCTCCTCTTCAAGGAGAAAAACACATTCATCATCCCAAGATGGATACCTCCCCCTAAAGGCTTGCTCCCCCTTGACCATTGCACCAACAATGTCCTTGGGAAGTCCCTAAGCCAATAGGAACTCTAAGCTATCAAAATTAAGGTTAGAAATTCAACATTGAACTTTCCGACACCTTAAAATTGATACAAAAACTAAACACCACTCCTAATCCATATCCAATGGATTTTCACCCTTCATCATGCTTCCTAAAGCATATCCTAGGGTTAGGAGTGGTTAGGAACCTTAACCGCAGCTGAAATCGGGTTAAACAACCTTGGTTACCCCGAAATCAGACTATCAGTCGAGTGATTCAGAAATCAGTCGACTGACACGCTCATCAGTCGACTACCACCCGAGCGGCTGATCGACATCGATAACTCGATTTTCAGGTATCAGAAATGAGTTTTGGAAAATCATAACTAATTATACGTATATCGAAAAATCACGAAATTTAATACGTATAATACTTATGACCAACACAATGGGTGAAAAATGTTTGAAAAATATTTTACCCATAAAATAGAGAAATTGATACAAAAACCAAAAGTGACTAAAAACTTTGAAGTTTAAGCTCACTTTGTATCAATCTCATCAATGGTGATTTCTATCAAAAGATAGACTTCACCAAGGTTTTTCAAAATGATTTTAAAATGTTTTCAAAACCCTATTTTGGATCATATTCCTTGGGCTCTATGTACATGACTTGTACCCAAGCTTTCCTAATGATCCACATGTTGAGTTAAGATGAGTTTGGGTTCAACTAGATGCAAAAACTATGCACCTTGAACTTAACTCATATCCTAGCATCTCACATGTATCTAGGGTGTATAAATACACATACATGACAATTGAATGTGAGATGTGGATTTTGGTTCATTTAATCTAGGGTTTCATACATTTCCTAGGCAACCCTACTTGATTCCCTTATAAATGGGACTTCAAGTCATGCCATTGTCCTTAGTTCAATTTTAATCAATTTAATGCATGAAATGATCATGGCATAAAGATAGCAATAATTAAGCATGGCCAATGATTATGATGTCATGGCATATGATAAAATCTAAAAACACATGTCATTTAAAATAATCATAACCAATGACATGACATGTTATATGATAAGATGAAATTTCATGTTTTGATATAGCAATTTTCATAAACCAATACATTAATACAAATACACACTCAAACACACATGATTTTCACAAACAGAAATTTCATTTAATTTAAAAAGATTTCAGTTTCTTACATCCAAAATAGAGATTTGATATGATCAATCTCACTACAAAAAAAAAAACTAAAAAAAAAAATTCTAACATCCTCTAGATCTAGTCGTCTGTAGGAGGTGGAGGTGGAGGAGGCTGCTGGCTCAAAGTTCAGGCCCGCATCATCTCATACATATCGAGCTGACGCTGCTCGATGAGGCTCTGGGACTCTGCAATCTGAATGTATCTCTCCTCCATCCGACCAAGACGTGCACCCATGGAGGCTTGCCCTACTAAGAGCTCTGACAGTCGTGAGCCTAGGTACCAGAGGCGGCTCTCCACGTGCCCTGGGCGGTGGCCGAGGTGCCAACTCCATCTGCCCTCGTCCCATCCGCAGCTTCGCTAACGAGAAGTTACGAACTGATATGTAGTCGTACACCTCAGATAGCGCCCTCAGTGAGCCCCTGTGAATGTTGATGCCTACTGACTCTAACCATGCAGTGATAATATGGCCATACAACATATGCACTTTCCCTTGTACAGGGGAGATGAAATGCACAATGCAATGAAACATGTTTAATGCAATGTTTATGTCTAATCTATTGGCGTCTGAGAAAAAGAGATGGGGAGGCCGAATCTTGGCCAGACCCCGAGTCACTATCGGTAGAAAACACCCAACAGTGACCTTGTAGAGTATATTGTCAGGTGCAGATAACTCAGTAATAGGAAATAAATTCTGGGCTGGTGGACGAGGATGACCAAAAACATGCTCATGCATAGAGTCCAAAGAAATATGGTCAAAAGGCTCGGGTAACGGGGCATCAAAGGTAGGGTAGAAAATGAAGGTGTCATCCGATGACTTACACTCAAGAAACTCCTGCAATATCGCAGGAGTGAACTCTAAATTGTGTTTTGCAACGTGAGTAGTGTAGGTAGGGCCATCGTCTACCTTCTTTAAGTTCTGATAGAACTCCTTAAGGAGATCATCATTGATGGCATGTGTGCATAAGACAATTTTCATAAGATGATAATATGCAAATATGTCCATGACGCTACTACGTGCGCAAAGAAGTCCCTATCGATGTACCTAACCAACATGGGTTGGTACAATCGTGATTCACCCTCGGGTGGATCATTTCTACGGGCTCTCCTATATGAATGTAATGCACCGATATGAAATGCAAGGGCACTAATACCCGATTAGATTAAAATAGATTACAATGGAAAGGAAAAATTAGGGTTTTTGAGTAAGAAAATTTTACTTCGGTGCCATTTGGAGGGATGATGAGAGAATAGTCGGATATCGCTGAAGGGGCCGTCGAAAAGTTCACCGGAGGGCTGGACGTCGAAACCCTAATCGAAAAAGAAGAAACAACCGCTGAAAATGAGTGAACTAGGGTTGTGAGATGAGTGAAAACGCGAGAGGAAGAGTTAGGCTATCAAACCTAGGACCTAGGTGGCCGGAGCGGTCGGAAAATCTCGTCGGAGAAAGGAGTGGCAAACGGAGAGGAGAAGGAAAAACGGGAAGTAGACGCGTGAAGACGCCGAACCCTAGCGGTTCGGCGTTATAAAACCGCGACACCAATCGATCGGCGATGTCGATCGCCGACTGATCGCGATTTATTAGCGGGTTTACCGAGCCGATACGATCGCTTCGCTCGAATCGATCGCCGAGTCTTCGTGTCGCGTTAAGTAGCATCCGATCGATGTTGCATCCCGATCGGTGCGATCACCACTGATCGGCTAACGAGCACTCGATCGATGACCTTCACCTCGGTGAATAATACCATCACCGATCGATGTGCAAACAATCGAGTCCCGGAAGCAAAGACTCACCGCTTGACTCACGATATCGTGCTCTGAGTGATCATCGACCGATAATCGTATCGATCGATCGATATCTGATTTCGGCTCAAATTTAGAAAATCTTGATTTCTTTATCTAACTTATTTCATTTTCTCATGTTTAATCTTGTATATCAAACATATTGATGTTATGCTTATATTCATGTATTCGTTAATGTATTTTGATATTTTATTTCATTTTAGCAAACATTAACATTCAAAGGTTTCAAAATCCTAACATCTCACCCTTTCTAAGTGTTGAAATACACAATCAAGGTAAAAGACTTGTTTTGTGAGATGCAATCCACCCTAGACATTCCTTCCATGCAAACACATGGTGAAACACATGAAGCATGGTAAGTACAAGACATCAAGGTGTGTGGCACTTGAGTATCACTCTTGATGTAACTTCTATACCTTAAATACACTTCTCTTGATACATTGATTCCTACAGTGTGCCAAAGATCAAAGTGACACACTATGACCTTTAAATCTAGATTGTGCCAATTTTATTGATTTTCATGATTTCAAAAATATATTGGCACATCCTAAAATCTTTTAGGATTAAAGCTCAAATGTATTTCCAAGGTAACCATAACCTTGAAAATAACCTAAAGTGCCACCTTTACCATGGTTGAGTTAACTACCCATCCAATCATGATTGACACATTCTAACCCATTTAACGTGAATCCGTCACGCTCTTTGGAACCCAAAATCTATTTGAGCTCATTGAATTAATTAGGTATTCCTTAGGGATAACCTCCCTAGATACCTTCCTAATGACCCTCCTAGGCTTGTTAGCCTTGGTCATTATGGTCTTACCTAGGTTGACTCTAGAGGTAACTCCCCTTGCAACCTTGGTCTTCCTAGACCTAATTTGTGTTCCATAGTCAAATGGAACACAATGATAAGCCACCTTAGGCTTAGGTTTGTGACCCAAACCTTTCTTGCCCTTGGTTGACTTTTGTCTTTTGGGTCCTAGATGTTGACTTTGAGATCTTGACCCTTGACTTTGATCATTAGACCCTTGAAATTGATTTTGTATCTTATTTAGGGTCTTTTCTAGTTTTTCAAGCCTTGACCTTAAGGCTTGGTTCTCTAATTCTAATTGCCCAAATGATTTTTGATTAGGTTTTTGGGCATTACCATTCACCTTAGACATATATCTACCCTTATTGGGATTGATACCTAAATGGTCTTCGATTTTCTTAATTGTTTTCTTAGAAATGACATTTCTAGGGACATTAGTCCCAAATTTCTCCTTCTTTGAAATAGATCTATAGTTATCATTCCTAGCATGCTTTGATTCAAGAGTAATAGCAAAGTTATTTGAATTAATTCTAGCATGCTTTTGCTTAGAATTTAAAGAATGAGCATTATGAAAATATACCTTAGGGTTTGCCTTAGTAGCTCCCCCTACTTGTGATGCTCCTTCTTGGGTCTTTTTGCTCTGCTTAGGACATTGATTTCGGTAATGCCCCGGTTGTCGACATCTGAAGAAAATGATGTGCTCCTTGTCTTTAGGTGATGGGGAACCGGCATCCTTTGACTTTTGTTGACTTTTAGGCGCCGGAGGAGTCTTCTTAACCTTCTTTGGGCACTTGCTCTTGTAGTTCCCATACTCCCTACACTCAAAACACAATATATGGATTTTATTTGAAATTAGAGTGTTTGAGTTACCTAGGTTAATTGAGACCGGAATTGGAGCTTCTTCATCTTGACTAGATGTCGAAGCTTTCTCTTGTTGCTCCGGAGTGGAAATTCTTTCCTCCCCCTCAATCCTAGAGGTGGAGGTGTCTTCTACTTCTTCTTCCACCGATCCGGAAGTTGACTCCTCTTCAACTTCCGATTCCTCACTTGCTCGTGAGGAAGATGAACTCTCTTCATCCTCTTCCTTGTCTTCTTCTACTTGTGCCAAGTGGGGCTTCTCATTGAACTTGGCTAATTTGTCCCATAGCTCCTTGACATCAAGATATTCACCTAGCCTAGACAAAACATCATTAGGTATCAAATCTTCTAAAAGTTTTGTTACCTTAGCTTCGGTTTTGAATTTTTTCCGTTGCTCTTGGGTCCATTTCTTCAACTTGAGGACTTGTCCCTTCCTATCCTGAGGGGGTTCAAAACCTTCTACGAGGATGAACCAATCCTCTATATCCATCATAAAGAATGTCTCCATTCTTGTTCTCCACGCCGAAAAGTCTTCTTGATCATATGGCGGTAGAGTGTTAATGTCCCATCCAAGCTTGTTTTGGAATTCCATCTTCCCTCTAGCCTTTTAGCTCCCGGCGGTTAATCCGTAGAAGAGCCCCGGGCTCTGATACCAATTGTAGGAGATTTGAGGTCGCTAGAGGGGGGGGGTGAATAGCGTCGCGTGATAGAATTCGATCGCGTCTCGTCTCTACAATTTCGTTAGTATGCAGCGGAATAGTAATGAAAACAATAACAAAACAATTAACAACACGCAAACACAATTATTTAACGTGGTTTGGAACCGAAAGGTTCCTACTCCACGGATCGGGTTCGTACGAACCCTAGCGATGCCAATCACACACCACTATAATAAACACTCCTTCTCGACACAAGTCGGAGGCGGAGAAACCTCTTACAAGTAATCTTACAACAGTAAGAAACTAAAACAAGCAATTACAACAATTTATATGAAAGACAAGTAAAGAAAAACTTTACAACTCTTGCTTTTGATTGCTTGAATGCTTGGTTATTTGATTAGCACTTGGAGGCCTGATTTGTAGCAACAAATCGCCCCTAAAGTTCTCAAAAACCGGATGCCTTTTCCTCCATCACGAGCTCCTTTTATAGCTTCAACCTGTGCTGGAAAAGGTCGATCAGTCGACTGCTCGGGACTATCAGTTGACTGATCACACTGTTGCTGTGAGACAACGGTGTAATCCACACTGGAAAAATCCAACGGCTAGGACATCAGTCGACTGATCATGAGCATCAGTCGACTGATGAGCCATCACTCGACTGCTCATCCCGGGCCGAGTGAGACTCCGATTCTGCGGCTCGAAATCAGCATCATCGGTGATCACAAGATCACTGATCTTGCCACCAATCACTCATTGCTCATCTATGGCGTGATCGCTAGGTAATTCCACGTCAAACCCTAGTTGACTACGCCAGTCGACTGACACATGGTACCAGTCGACTGGCACACCTCAAACATGAGGTTTTAGCCCAAATATGGTACCCCCATACTTGCTAGACCACCCTTAACCTAGACCTAAACCTTCTAGCCACCTCCATTAGCCTTACGCTTCTCGGATCCCTCCAAGTCATCCATGACTTGTTCATCCATCGCGCTAGCCTTCAAGTGCTTCCATCGGCTATGTCATGCTAACGGTGTCTACACCGCCAAGGCACATTGGACTTACGCCGCTAAGACTCCCGCTTGGACTTTACGCCGCCAATACCAAACCCCTTGGACTTCTCAAGTGCCAAGACTCAAGATTGGATTTTCCCTTGCCAACCCATGTTGGACTTTTCATGCCAAGACCCATGCTTGGACTTTCCTTGTGCCAAGTACTCAAGACTTGGACTTTCCCATGACAATTACATTGTCATATGTTTTTGTCGAAACATCAAAACATCACTCGAGCCAAACTCGAGTCCTGGTCAATCGTGACCTGGGCCGATTGCACCAACAGGAAATCCCTCATTGATGATGATATCAATGACAAAAATCAAGAAATTACCCAAAAATTTTAAGATTTAACTTTAGGGGGTAATGATCAAGGGGGAGAATTGAATCAAGGGGGAGTAAGAGGTGATTCCGATGATGAAAGAAGAGTTGAGGATAATCATGATCAAAATCAATTTAATACACCTCCTAGAACAATAAGAGTTCATCAAAATCACCCTCTAGATCAAATTGTAGGTGAATTATCTCAAGGAGTTAGGACTAGGTCATTTCATAGATATCCCTCTAGTCATATAACACTAATCTCCCAAATTGAGCCCAAAACAATCAATGATGCATTGCTTGATCCGGATTGGATCTTAGCAATGCAAGATGAATTGGCTCAATTTGAAAGGAGTCAAGTATGAGAGTTAGTTCCTAGACCTAATGACAACACCATCATTACTACAAGATGGGTCTTTAGGAACAAACTAGATGACCAAGGAAATATTACTAGGAATAAGGCAAGATTAGTTGCAAGAGGCTTTAATAAAGTTGAAGGACTTGACTATGCTGAAACATATGCCCCGGTTGCTAGGTTAGAGTCTATTAGGATCCTATTAGGGCATGCCTCTTATATGGGTTTCAAACTCCATCAAATGGATGTGAAATCGGCATTCCTAAATGGGTTCATTAAGGAAGAGGTATATGTAGAACAACCTCCCGGGTTTGAGAATATGGACTATCCAAACCATGTATACAAGCTTAGAAAAGCTTTGTATGGTTTAAAACAAGCTCCCCGGGCTTGGTATGAAAGATTATCATCTTTCTTAATCTCTAAGGACTTTAGGAGGGGTAATATAGATCAAACTCTATTTATAAAGTCAACATCAAAGGACATCTTTGTAGCCCAAATATATGTTGATGACATTATCTTTGGGTCAACAAATGATGAACTCCTTCAAGACTTTATCAAGAATATGGAAAATGAGTTTGAGATGAGTCTAGTTGGGGAACTAAACTTCTTCCTAGGATTACAAATCAAACAAACAAGTGAAGGAATTTATATTTACCAAACCAAATATGCTAAGAAAATGATTAAGAAATTCGGTTTGGAAAATGCTAAGGTAGTTTCGACTCCAATGGCAACCAATACAAAAATAGATAATGATAATGAAGGAAAACAAATTGACCTTACACTCTATAGGAATATGATTGATAGCCTTTTGTACCTAACCGCTAGTAGACCCGATATATTATTTGCGGTTGGTATGTGTGCTAGGTACCAATCATGTGCCAAAGAATCTCATTTAGTTACCGTTAAGAGAATCTTAAGATATATTAAAGGCACACTAAATGTAGGACTATGGTACCCTAGGAATAGGTCTTTTGATTTGGTTGGGTACACCAATTCCGATTATGCCGGTTACAAATTGGATCGGAAGAGTACTAGTGGTGGATGCCAATTCCTTGGGTCCTCCCTAGTTAGTTGGAGTAGTAGGAAGCAATCTTGTGTTGCCCTATCCACCACTGAGGCCGAGTATGTGGTTATGAGTGGTTGTGTAGCTCAACTACTATGGATGAAACATACTTTAGAGGACTATGAGCTATCTTACTCCAACATAAAATTATTTTGTGATAATGTGAGCACCATAAATTTGACCAAAAATCCGGTGTATCACTCTAGGACCAAGCACATTGAAGTGAAACATCACTTCATTAGAGATCATGTGGCTAAGGGGGACATTGAGCTTAATTACATTAAATCTAAGTCCAACCTATCCAACATCTTTACCAAGCCTCTCCCCGAAGTAGAATTTTCATCACTTAGGAGAGAACTTGGGATGTGCTTAGTTGAATAAAGGTGTAGATTTGCATGATCCTATAGAAATCCTAGGAGTTATACCTTTAAGCATCTCACTAAACACCTAAGAAACCATGATTTTTGTATTGAGCCACTTAGACAATATGTGAGATATTAGGAAGATGCACTTGGTTCATCATGCTTGTTATGATGCATTACTATGAACCAAAGTGTCATCTAGAGACATTAATCCTTCATTGAACCAATCATTGGCAAGGTTTATGCACAATTAATTTGCATATAGCTCCAAGAATATGATTGGAAATATCAAATAAAACATATTTTAAACTATGTTTATCAAACTTTGAAAAACAGTTTTCAAGTGAAATACAAAAGTGATACAAAGTTTGTAAAATACTTAGAGTTTTTGTTAGGTTTCAAAATTATATCATTTTCGAAATCTGGAAAATTTATATTTTTAAATTTTTTTTTCCTTGATAAGAAATGATTTCAGAAATGTGTACACAAAATTTCATGATTTTTCGATATTTTTAGAATTTTTGGCGCATTTCTGAAGTTGGGCTGAAAAATCAGAAAAATGGAATTCGGGCGTAGCAGTCGACTGCATCAGAAATCAGTCGACTGATACGCTGTGTTTTTTGAAAAAATAGCTCTATTTCCTGATGTTTAGTGTATCTTTGATGTCCTAAAACTATGACATGATAATCTTAAGTATAAAGAAGTTTTTAGGACTGTTTGATGCAATGTTTTAGGGGGAGTTTCATCATATAAATCTTTTCATCCCCTTAACTTATATTATTGGTGCAAAGTTAGGATTTAACCTCCAATCTTTTGTTAGGCTTTGCTCCACAAGTTATTCATTCATCATGAATCATATCTTGGATTAAGGGGGAGCTTAATTTCAATCTTATACCTTAGTTCAAGATTACACCAAATTTAATTCTTTCATGAAATTTATGAATCCTTCTCTTTTTGATGTATGTCAAAGGGGGAGAAGAAATGTTTAAGTTAGAATTTACATTGGAAATATGATTATGTGCATGTGTTAAAGACCTAATTTAAATGATTGCCAAACATCAAAAAGGGAGAGATTGTTGGTGCAACAATGCCCCAAGCATTTATATGTTTTGATGTTTGGATAATCATCTAAGTTAGGCAATACTTTGTAATCTAATTATGAACGTGTTTAAGTGATAGAAAAATCCAAGTATGAAGACTTGGTAAAGGCAAAGTTCAAGTGTAACCTTGGCAAAGGAAGTCCAAAAGTAAGTCTTGGCAGCGTAAGTCCAAGCATGTAGTCTTGGCGGCGTAAAGTCCAAGCATGCTTTGGCAAAGGGGAACCCAAGACATGACAAAACTCAAGGAAACTCTTAGAAGCAAGCGCAAAGGATGAACAAGTCACGGACTCGGAGGGATCCTGGAGGCGCAAGGCTTAAGGAAGAGCTAGAAGGTTGAGTCTAGGTCTAGGGAGTCAATTCAAGTATGAATTATTCATACTTGACGAGTATCAGTCGACTGATACGATGTATCAGTCGACTGTTAGGGTGCTCGACTGAGTCAGGCTAAAAAGTTGATGAAAAGTTGACTGCCTAGTAGTGGCAGTCGACTGATATCGCCATCACGATCATTGCGCCAAACCGTGGCGATCGGCCAAACCGATTAAACATAGGCGTAGAATGGAGTCTCACTCATTGCGCGCGTGATCACTCACGATCACTCCATCACGTCGATGGATGGATTATCGATCGGTGATGGCGTCTTGGTTGGATGATGATGATTATGAATCCGTGAATCGGTATTCGAGAAGCCGTTAGCGGTGATTGGCGATGTTGTACATCACCATTGATCGTGACCCAACGAGAAAAATAACCCTCTCTCTATAAAAAGAGATCTTGTGGTGGTTGAGAGGGTTAATGCTTACTTTCTGATCATCCTCTCAAGCCTCCACGAATTTTCTAAGCTTTCCTAGTGTTTTAATTCCCCTCCTCTCTAAACTTCATCTTCATCTTTTGTAAGAAGAGGAGGGTTGTTGTAAAAAGAGAAAGCTTATTAGTGAGATTGATTAGGGTTGATCCACCTTAAGTATCGCTGTGGAGTAGGAGCGTTAACTCCGAACCACGTAAAGGTTTTATGTTAGCATTGTATTTTCATTTTTATTACTATTGTTTTTGTTGTGCTTTCGCTAACCATTTTTGTAGAAACGAAAACAAGCTATTCACCCCCCTCTAGCTTCCAAGGATCCTCTACATAATGCACATGACTTGTACATAAGCTTTTCTCATGATTCATTCATGGTATAAGATGAATTTGAGTTCATCTAGATGCAAAAACTATGCACCTTGAACTTAACTCATTTTCTAGTATCTCACATGTGCCTAGGGTATTTGAAAACACACACACATGTCAATTTGATATAAGATGTGAGTTTTGTTCATCTTAAACTAAGGTTTTATGCATTTTTCTAAGGTAATAATACTTGATTCCCTTATACTTGAGACTTCAAGTCATGTCATTGTCCTTAAATCAATTTTAATTAATGCATGAATGATCATAAAATAAATAATAACATAAATAAGCATGACCAATGATCATGATTCATGACATATGATTAAATTTAAATATACATGACATAAAGACTACAACCTAAGCATGATCATGATATATAAATGATAAAAATAGATATGATGTCATGATATGACATATGACAAATCAATCATGACAAATAAAATATATAGAGGTGTATAATACCTAAATTTTAATATTAATTGTCATTTGTTATGATTAATTCTATTTTGTCATATTATTACTAATCTCCCAAGTGTGCCAAAACCCAAAATGACACACCATGACCCTAAGACCTAAATTGTGCCAATTTGATCAAATTATCAAACTTCTTAAGTGATATTGGCACATCCTAAAATCCTTTAGGATTTACATTCAAACCTATTTCCAAGGTACCCATAATCTTGAAAATATCCTAAAGTGTCATCTTTACCATGGTTAGGTTAACTACCCATCCATTTAAAGTTGGCACAACCTAACCCATTTAGCGTGAATCGATCACGCTCCTAGGAACCCAATATCTATTGGAGCTCCTTGGGTTTACTAGGTATTCCTTAGGGATGACCTCCCTAGATACCCTCCTAATGACCCTCCTAGGCTTGGTAGCCTTGGTCATTATGGTCTTGCCTAGGTTAGCTCTAGGGGTGACTCCTCTTGTAATCTTCTTAGTGGTCTCCCTATGTTTCTTCGAAACCCTAACCACTAGACACACACCTTGGTTACCTTTAGAGATGACTTCCCTAGTAACCATGACCTTCCTAGACCTATGTTTAGTTTCATAATCGAATGGAACATTATGATAAGTCTTCTTGGGCTTAGGTTTGTGACCTAAACCTTTCTTGCCCGTTGAGGGTTCTTATTTCCTAGGCCTTTGACTTTGACTCCTAGACCCTAGATTTTAACAATTTGACCCTTGCATTTGATTTTGCATCTTTCTAAGGGTCTTCTCCATTTTCTCAAGTTTTGACCTCAAAACTTGATTTTCTAGCTCTAATTGCCCAATTTTTGAATTTTGATTTAATCTTTGGGCATTGTTCCATTTCCTAGGCATATGCCTACCCTTCTTAGGGTTATTGCCTAAATGATCTTCTATTTTCCTAATACTTTCCTTAGGTAGGGTTTTTCTAGAGACATTAGTCTCAAATTTCTCCTTAGTTGAAATATTGCATGATTTTGCTCCTAGGGAATAGAGTCTATTATTTCTAGCATGCTCCTTATGAACAATAGCAAGAGTATTTAAATTATTTGCATCATTCTTTTGACTATAAAAATTAGAAGGTGCATTACTAAATTTTATCTTAGGGTTTGCCTTAGGTCCCCCTACTTGTGTAGCTCCTTTTTGCTCCTTCTTCTTCCCCCTAGGGCATTGACTCTTATAATGCCCTGGTTGTTGGCACTTGAAGCACATCATGTGCTCCTTGCTCTTAATGGTTGGGGCTCTGGTCTCCTTGACCTTTGACACCAGTGGAGCCTTCTTAACCTTCTTAGGGCACTTACTTTTGTAATGCCCGACTTCCCTACACTCAAAGCATATAATATGGATTTTATTTTTAATTGAAATGATCGAGTTACCTAGGTCGATAGTAGGAATCGGAGTTGGTTTTTCATCTGTAAGATACTGAAAAAAAATAATAAAAAAAGTACCCTTGATAATTAATAAATGACCTTATATAATTTTTCAGAAATTTTTAGAAATTTTTCTGGACTTAAATGGAATTTCTGTGGCGTTTCATGGGGAAAGATTTAATAGGCTTTAATAAAGCCTGTTTGGATTATTAGTTATTAGGAAAATTGATTTTATTAACCTAAGTTATAATTATTTAACCTAGGTTTATATTTTCTCCTGATTTCCAGTTATCTCACGCCGTAACTTCTTTTTCCTCCCCCCCCGATATCTTGATTTTTCCTTCTCTTCATCGCCGCACCCGACAGTTCCTTTTCGCATCGCCGTTCACAGCGTTGTCGCCTTCTCCTCACGCACCGACCACGCCAAGTTCGTCGTCGCTCCTCTTCAGTGATCCAACCCTCGGACAACTCTTCTTTCCTCCAACGCCGCGTGTTATCGTCGTCGCCGCTTTTCACAGTGGCTAGGTCATCGTCGCTGCAGGTGACAGCCGCGTCGCCGCTCCTCTTCCTTCCTCCTCGAGCGTGTCTGCTGCTAGCCTAGTCGCCGCTACATGATGATTTGGGGCGGAGGCTGCGATCCCTGTCGGTGGTCGCCGGAGTAAGGTAGGAGTCGACTTCCTTGTTCCTTGGACAGGATTGAAAGTCCTAGCTGTGGTTTTCTTCGTTTGGTTTAAGTCTATGGTTTTTGGTAGTGGTCTTGAATAGGGGAACAAGGGATTGGATTAGGAATGGCTGCCGGTGGAGTTTCTAAGGCAGGTATATCTCGATTGTTAATTTTCTTTAAATGTTGTGTTTGATCTTGGCTGTGGTCGCTGTGAATTGGGTTGTAAATGGGTGTGAAGAGTGGTTTTGTTCCAGGCTGTACAGGGCTGTGGAGATGGGTTAGGCAGAGGATTCTAAATAGGGTGGATTAGGCCTTGAGTTGTGTATTCGATGGGTTGTGGAATGCGCTGGGTGATGCTCTGTTCTTGACTGTGAATGGGCAAGGATGTTATCAATGTTAGTTATAGCCCTAGAACCAATCATGTGATGGTTGAATAGGGAACATTTTGTATCATATTCTATAAAGGCAAAGGATTGGTTATTATATTTACGTCTTGCTTGTGCCAGCTAAATTAAATATAATAATGCCCTAGAAAAGTAGGTTCTTATCTACAGCACATCAATTGATAGAATTGATTATGAGAGGATGTAGAGAACACTTTCCTAAATGTTCCTAGTCAAGTATTAATATGCAAGGGCAATATTAATACATAAAGACTAGCATGTAGGTCAATTGATGACTTAATTTCACAAGTCATGGATATATGATATCAAGTTGACACATGGGTATATATTAGAGAATATATACTGAACTGACCCGCCATGAGAAAGCTTCATGGATCATCATATGAGTGTCATAAACTTTCTCATATGACTATTGGTATGAATAGTCCTCAAACCTAAAGTCACTACGGTTTCCTACATAAGGAGTTATGTACTTTGGTATCGTCAAACGTCACCCGTAACAGGGTGGACCATAAAGGCGATTACTGGGTATATAACAAATTATGCGGAGGGATGTAAGTGATGTAGATGGGATCTATCCCTCTCATATGATGGAAGTGATATCTGTGGGCCCCTTGATTGAGTAGAACTACTAAAGCGCATGGCCATGCTCGAATGAGTCAATATGAGATATTGAGCTCATTTGTTTGAGTTAGTTTACTCAGGGATCAAGAAACACATAGATTGATCGAGGATGACACGGTCTATGCCTCATTGGTCAATCTGATATCAAGGATAGAAGGACACGGTCATACATTATAGTAGTCACGGAAAGGTTAGTCGGATCTTGACTTATTTCGTAACTTGGGTAGCAATGATGTATTGCTAGATGCCGCTCATTGCTTGTGTATCTAAAAGAGTTTAGATCCACTTTCAACGTTATGAGAGCCTATAGGGTCACACACAAAGAGCATGATGATTAGAAGAATTAGTGCATTCTTGTTTGACTAGAATAATTTGGGAACGAGCTTAAGTACAAAATGGTTTTTGGACTTTAAGCTTAATGAGAATTTTAGCTTATTGATTTAATGAGATCAATTCAATATGCTAAGCTTATTAATTTAATAAGATTAAATAAATATGTTATCATGATAGCCTAAGCTTAATTGATTTAATAAGATTAATTCAATATGTTACCTTATTGATTTAATGAGATTAATTCAATATGATAACATAAGCTTATTGAATTAATAAGATTAATTCAACATGCATGAATGCCACCTAAGCATGCCACATAAGCATGCCACCTAAGCTTGATGAGGTGGAAGGAGACAAAGGGTTTTGACCTTTGGAATTTCTCCACATGTGGCCGGCGATTATTTTTCAATGCAATTGATTGCATTGAATGTGATAGGAGGTGAAAGGTTTTTCAATCCTATAAAACACTCCATGGGGTGACTGGCCAAACTTGGTGAAGCTTGAGGCTTGGAGAGAGCTTGGTGGTGAGAGGCTTTGGTTGTGTGGCTTTTGTGAGTGTAGGCTAGCAAGAAGAGTGGTCTTCTTCTTCCTTTCTCTTTTTCCCTACCTTCCTCTCCTTTAGGGACTTCTCTAGCAAGAAGTAAAGGAGAGCTCTTCTAGTTTCTTTTGTGAGATAAGAGCTTGCTCGTGTGGATACATATAGAGGCACAGACATTTGAACGTGCTAAAAGATCCAACAAACCCAAGGAGAAGCGGGATTAAAAAGGGCACGCAACAAAGGTAATATTCTCCTATAAGATAGGTTTTGAGAAATTTATTTTATACGAGGTTTTCTTTCGCAAGGATCACTTGGAAGGGATCCTACTTTTTCATTGCGCATATGCTATTTTGCATAAAAAATCCCTACAGTGGTATCAGAGCCACTTGCGAAAGATCGTATAAAAATAGGTTTTCTCTATTTTATATATGATATAGAAGTAGGATAAATTTTATTATGAGTTGATAATTGCATTAGCAATTTTTCAAACATAATAAAATATCCGATGTCTTTTAAAAGTTAAAATTGACATGGTGCATGGTTATGGCCTAGTCCCAAAAAGTTTGTGAATGTGTGTGTTGTAATTCTTAATACGGCCTGCGTGTCGTGCCTTTCTCCTAAAATTCTTGTTGTAAAATTAGTTTTAGACTCGAATGTAACTCGAGTATTTCTCCTTTTGTAATATACAAAATAAAGATGGAGGGTCCATTGGAAGATGACGTTACAAGGAGGAAGTCAACAACACAAGACAACCAAAAGGAAGCACTTGGGAGAAGATGCTATCCCTAGGTTGACCAATCAATCTTTTCATTGGCTTGAGAAGATTGTAGAATAAGGGTCATAACCATGACACGCTTAGTTTAATATGTATGTGATGCATGTTAATTTAGCTTATATGTGATGTATGCTAATATGTATGTGATGCATGTTTATTTCTTAATAAGTCAAAAACGATATGCCTACCAAAGTTTGGTACTCACTACTTCCTCGATCATTTGTTGTTGGGTTTGCCCAAGCAAAGCAATGCATTTTATCTTGGAAGAGTGCGAGTGGACAATCGTGATGTCCACTATCAAACTTAGTTAAGACTTAATTAAGTTTTCTTATTTAATTAAGAAAGTAGAGGCATATATTAGCTTTGAACATAAGTTTTAAAATTAGTTTTGTGTGATTTCGAACATCGGCTTTGTCTTAGAAAGTGGTCATTGCTCGATATCAAAGAAGGCCTTCGTGCCTCGCCACTGAAGTCGTTTAGGAATAAGAAATAAACTAATCTAAACTTAACCAAAGCTATTAAAGAGTTACATCAGATGTAATTGGCAAAAGATTGCCTACCTAATCATACTACGTCTTGGGCGATTAGCCAAAGCTAACTCAAAATGAAGTATGATGTGGATCTTTATCCCATATAAATTTATAGCTAAATAGAAGCTAATGATGTAAGCAAAATGTGTTTGCCTACATCAATGATTAGCTCATATCAAAGCTATGAGAATTTAGTAGCCTCATTTAATTAAAGGCCTAATTAAATGACTTAGGTATGATACTTAATTTTGCATTTTAATGTTGTAGATCACCATGTCATCTAACACGACACACCCCTCAACTTGCGATCCTCTTGAGAAAGACAAGCTCAATAGAGCTAACTTTCTAGACTGGTATAGGAACTTGAGGATTATCCTCAAGCAAGAATGTAAACTGTATGTCCTAGAGCAGTCTATCCCTGAAACACCCGCCCCTGCGGCCACTCGTGCTGAAAAGGATGCTTATAAGAAGCATCAAGATGACGCATTAGATGTGTCATGTCTTATGCTTGCCACCATGAACTCTGAGCTTCAGAAGCAACATGAGAACATGGATGCCTATGATATGGTTGAGCATTTGAAACAACTATATCAAGGACAAGCTAGGCACGAGCGTTTTGAAGTGTCTAAGTCTCTTTTTGCATGCAAGATGCAAGAAGGAACACCTGTAGGAACTCACGTACTTAAAATGATTGGGTACGTTGAGAACCTTGAAAGACTAGGTTTTCCGAGCCAAGAATTGACAGCGATGTTATCCTGCAATCATTCTTGGGAAGCATATAATCAATTCGTCATGAATTATAACATGAATGAAATTGATAAGCCTTTGCTGAGATTCTCGGCATGTTGAGAAGCTCAGAACCGAATCTCAAGAAGAAAGTTAATGTACTAATGGTCAAGAAGGGCAAGGTAAGCGCAAAGGCAAGGGTAAGACCAAGCCAAAGGCAAGGCCAATTCATCCACTTCAAAGGGTAAAGGTAAAGTACCTAAGGAAGGGGGTTTCCATTGCGGTGAGATCGACACCTTTGGAAGTGGAATGCAAAGTCTACCTTGAGGAAGTAAAGAAGAAAAGAAGTGGGACTTACGCCTCGGTATACATGTTATAGAAGTTAATCTATCTATTTCTTCTACATGGGTATTAGATCTGGGATGTGCATCTCACATTTGTACTAATGTGCATGGATGAGAAATAGTAGACTAATGGCAAAGGGCGAAGTGGACCTACAGTAGGCAATGGCGCAAAAGATTGAACATATTCTTTGTCTTTGCCCCTTTGGGCTTATCTTAGAACTAGAGGAGTGCTTTTATGTACTGCATTAACGAAGAACATAATTTACGTATCTTGTTTAGACAAGAAAAACTTTTCTTTTATAATAAAGGACAAATGTTGTTCCATTTATTTGAATGAAATGTTCTATTGTAATGCACCACTTATGAATGGTCTCTATGTTCTAGATTTAGAAAACCCAATTTATAACGTAAATACCAAGCGGTTCAAATCGAATAATTTGAACCAAACATATCTCTCACCTTTGTCGCCTAGGTCACATAAATGAAAAATGCATATCCCAACTCCATAAAGATGGATTATTGGACTCATTTGATTTTGAATCATATGAGGTATCACGAATCTTGTCTTTTAGGAAAGATGACTAAAACTCCATTTAGTGGACATGGCGAGAGAGCGACGGACTTATTAAAACTCATACATCTTGATGTATGTAGCCCTTTTTCAATGTCGAAGCGGAGGCTATAAGTACTTTATTACTTTCGATGATATGAGTAGATTTGGATACTTATATTTGATGAGACATAAGTCGAATCCTTTGAAAAGTTCAAAGAATTCAAGAATGAAGTACAAAACCAACTTGGTAGCGTATTAAGCTACTTGATCGGATCGAGGTGGTGAATACCTTAGTCAAGAGTTCGTGATCACTGGTGAGTGTGGGATAATATCCCAACTCACTCCACCTGGAACACCACAATGGAATGGTGTATCTGAGAGGAGAAATCGTACTCTATTAGATATGGTACGATCAATGATGAGCCAGACTGATCTACCTACTTCCTTTTGGGGTTTAGCTCTAGAGACAGTCGCTTTCACACTTAATCGCGTCCCATCAAAAGCCGTAGAAAAGACACCATATACGTTATGGACTGGGAAGAGTCCCAAAATATCTTTTATAAAGATTTGGGGTTGTGAAGCTTATGTTAAATGTCAAGTCTCAGATAAAATAGGACCCAAATCAGATAAGTGTTATTTTGTAGGATATCCCAAGGAAACTAAGGGATATTACTTTTACAATCCCACACTTGGCAAGGTGTTTGTTGCCAGAAATGCTGTCTTTCTAGAAAGAGAATTTATTTCTAGAAACACTAGTGGGAGTAAAATTCATCTTGAAGAAATTCAAGATGAAGATAACACTAAGGCTTCGATGGAAAATGAACAGGCACCACAAAGTGTTGTGGATGAGGAAAATGTTGCCCAAAGAGTTGTGGAGCAAACACCTATTCAAGTAGACCAACCTCTTCGTAGATCTGATAGGATCCGTCGTCAACCCGAGAGATATTCTTTTCTCTTGACTGACAACGGTGATGTATTGCTTGTCGATCTTGACGAGCCTACATCCTATCAAGAAGCTATGATGAGCCCAGATTCCGAGAAATGGCTAGAGACCATGAGATCCGAAATGGAATCCATGTACACTAACCAAGTATGGACTTTGGTTGATCCACCTAAAGGGGTAAAACCCATTGGGTGTAAGTGGGTCTTTAAAGTAAAGACTGACATGGATGGTAATAAGCATACCTATAAAGGTAGATTGGTGGCTAAAGGATTCAAACAAATTCATGGTATTGACTATGATGAAACCTTTTCACCGATTCGATGCTTAAATCCATTCGGATCATACTTGCTATTGCGACCTACCACGATTATGAGATCTGGCGGATGGATGTCAAAAACCGCTTTTTCGAATGGAAAGCTACTCGAGGATGTGTACATGACACAGCCTGAGGGTTTTGAAGATCCAAAGCATCCTGGAAAGGTATGCAAACTGCAAAGGTCCATTTATGGACTAAAGCAAGCCTCTCGAAGCTGGAATCTTCGATTCGATGATGCAATCAAGGAGTATGGTTTCATCAAGAATGAAGATGAACCTTGTGTCTACAAGAGAAATAGGAACAGTTGTATTTCTTATCTTGTATGTAGATGACATACTTCTCATCGGAAATGATATTCCCTCACTCCGGATGTGAAGATGTGGTTAGGGAATTGTTTCTCGATGAAAGACTTAGGTGAAGCTGCCTATATTCTAGGCATCAAGATCTATAGAGATAGATCTAAAAGATTACTTGGCCTAAGTCAGAGTACATACATTGATAAAGTGCTAGATCGTTTTGCTATGCAAAATTCCAAGAAAGGATTTCTGCCTTTATCACATGGTGTGAGTCTTTCGAAGACTCAATGTCCCTCTTTAAGGAGGAGAGAGATCGCATGGATAAGATCCCTTATGCATCTGCTATAGGGTCTATCATGTGCGCAATGCTTTGTACTGCTCACGACATCTCGTATGCTTTGAGCATGACGAGTAGATACCAGTCGGATCCAGGTGAAAGTCACTGGATAGCAGTCAAAAATATTCTTAAATACTTACGAAGAATGAAAGAATATTTCCTGATATTTGGAGGCAATGAGGAGCTAACTGTAAAGGGTTACAGTGATGCAAGCTTCCAAACAGACAAGGATGACTATAGATCACATGTCGAGTCGTGTTTTGCACGAATGGTGGGTGAGCTGGAAGAGTTTGAGCGAGACGATTCTTGATTCTACAATAGCGAAGTCGAGTATATTCGCGTCGATGCGAAAAGGAGGTTGTTGGCTCTGAACTTGGGGTAGTTCCTAGCATTGCAGATCCAATAGACCTCTATTGTGACAACAATGGGGCTATTGCACAGACTAAGGAACCTCGATCACATCAGCGGACCAAACACATACTGCGGCGCTTCCATCTCATTCGAGAGATCATCGATAGAGGAGATGTGAGGATATGCAGAGTACCGACAGAAACTAACATCGCAGATCCATTGACCAAGGCTTTGGCACAGAGGAAGCATGATGGTCACACTAGGTCACTAGGTATCAGATATTATAGTGATTGGTACTAGTGCTAGTGGGAGATTGTTAGTTATAGCCCTAGAACCAATCATGTGATGGTTGAATAGGGAACATTTTGTATCATATTCTATAAAGGCAAAGGATTGGTTATTATATTTACGTCTTGCTTGTGCCAGCTAAATTAAATATAATAATGCCCTAGAAAAGTAGGTTCTTATCTACAGCACATCAATTGGCAGAATTGATTATGAGAGGCTGTAGATAACACTTTCCTAAATGTTCCTAGTCAAGTATTAATATGCAAGGGCAATATTAATACATAAAGACTAGCATGTAGGTCAATTGATGACTTGATCTCACAAGTCATGGATATATGATATCAAGTTGACACATGGGTATATATTAGAGAATATATACTGAACTGACTCGCCATGAGAAAGTTTCATGGATCGTCATATGAGTGTCATAAACTTTCTCATGTGACTATTGGTATGAATAGTCCTCAAACCTGAAGTCACTACGGTTCCCTACATAAGGAGTTATGTACTTTGGTATCGTCAAACGTCACCCGTAACAGGGTGGACCATAAAGGCGATTACTGGGTATATAATAAATTATGCGGAGGGATGTGAGTGATGTAGATGGGATCTATCCCTCCCATATGACGGGAGTGATATCTGTGGGCCCCTTGATTGAGTAGAACTACTAAAGCGCATGGCCATGCTCGAATGAGTCAATATGAGATATTGAGCTCATTTGTTTGAGTTAGTTTACTCAGGGATCAAGAAACACATAGATTGATCGAGGATGACACGGTCTATGCCTCATTGGTCAATCTGATATCAAGGATAGAAGGACACGGTCATACATTATAGTAGTCACGGAAAGGTTAGTCGGATCTTGACTTATTTCGTAACTTGGGTAGCAATGACGTATTGCTAGATGCCACTCATTGCTTGTGTATCTAAAAGAGTTTAGATCCACTGCCAACGTTATGAGAGCCTATAGGGTCATACACAAAGAGCATGATGATTAGAAGAATTAGTGCATTCTAGTTTGACTAGAATAATTTGGGAACGAGCTTAAGTACAAAATGGTTTTTGGACTTTAAGCTTAATGAGAATTTTAGCTTATTGATTTAATGAGATCAATTCAATATGCTAAGCTTATTAATTTAATAAGATTAAATAAATATGTTATCATGATAGCCTAAGCTTAATTGATTTAATAAGATTAATTCAATATGTTACCTTATTGATTTAATGAGATTAATTCAATATGATAACATAAGCTTATTGAATTAATAAGATTAATTCAACATGCATGAATGCCACATAAGCATGCCACCTAAGCATGCCACATAAGCATGCCACCTAAGCTTGATGAGGTGGAAGGAGACAAAGGGTTTTGACCTTTGGAATTTCTCCACATGTGGCCGGCCAAACAAGGAGCTCCTTGTTTGATTATTTTTCAATGCAATTGATTGCATTGAATGTGATAGGAGGTGAAAGGTTTTTCAATCCTATAAAACACTCCATGGGGTGGCCAGCCAAACTTGGTGAAGCTTGAGGCTTGGAGAGAGCTTGGTGGTGAGAGGCTTTGGTTGTGTGGCTTTTGTGAGTGTAGGCTAGCAAGAAGAGTGGTCTTCTTCTTCCTTTCTCTTTTTCCCTACCTTCCTCTCCTTTAGGGACTTCTCTAGCAAGAAGTAAAGGAGAGCTCTTCTAGTTTCTTTTGTGAGACAAGAGCTTGCTCGTGTGGATACATATAGAGGCACGGACATTTGAATGTGCTAAAAGATCCAACAAACCCAAGGAGAAGCGGGATTAAAAAGGGCACGCAACAAAGGTAATATTCTCCTATAAGATAAGTTTTGAGAAATTTATTTTTGTACGAGGTTTTCTTTTGCAAGGATCACTTGGAAGGGATCCTATTTTTCTGTTGCGCATATTCTATTTTGCATAATAAATCCCTACAATCAGAGCTGTTATATATTGTGATTTCTAGGTGAGGAAGGTAATCCGAATAGGGATTGCTTGCAAAACAATCTGATTGGTCCAGATTTGATACCTATACTCGGATCAAAGGAGTTGTACTAGGTAAGTGTGGATCGGATTCACGGTATGAAATTGGAGGTCTATTTGTGATGTCCTGTTGGTGAGTTGTTGTAGGGTTGTGATTGATTGGTTAGATTACATACAGGATGATTTTAATTTAATTACAGGTTATTTTCAGTGGTTGTCTGTACTTTGGTTATATGATTTGGGTGTGAGTTAGTTCTTAGTGATCTATAGTTGGCTAGGATGTTGATTTCGATGTGATGTTGATCGGTTCTATAATTATATATGGAGGATTGACTAAGTTAAATAGGATAACTAAATCAATCTAGTGGATCGGATATAAG
The DNA here is from genome assembly GCA_025175895.1 of Wurfbainia villosa. NCBI lineage: Eukaryota > Viridiplantae > Streptophyta > Magnoliopsida > Zingiberales > Zingiberaceae > Wurfbainia > Wurfbainia villosa. The sequence goes on along the minus strand of CM045988.1, from coordinate 110,909,584 downwards.
GTCGATGTAGGATTCGATTTGATCATTTGTTGTATGCTAGAACTTAAGGGTAATTATGTTGTATGCAAAACATGGATACGAGACAGGTCCGCGAGCGTGAAGATTTCATTATTTCGATCATTTTAGCAGGCGAGTATTTTGACTTATCTTTTAGATATAGTCATGTTGATATGCTAGTTAGGATAGCTTGCAATAATTTTCATGTTTATCTGCTTTGCATGTTTTAGTGCCTACTTGATACATGCATTTGATCGGTTTATGGTTATACTTTTCCTGTTTTACTCGGATTCATGGATATGTACTCATTGGTTGTGCATATTATTTGGTTATGTATTTTAGTTGGATTTACATGCTTTAGTATCATGCACCATCTTGCATGATTGCATGCTGGCTGGACGGGGTTACTTTATAGTTGAGCCCGCAATCAGTTACATGGCTTGCACATGCTGCCACTCATGGGTTAGTGGTACATCAAGAGGGTGTGTGCGATTCTATCAGCTCGTCCTCCTCATGGGTAGCGAGCGAGGCGCTGGGTAGTGCGAGATCCCTCCTCTGGTCTATGACATCGGGAGATGAGAGCTTAGCTCCCCCACTCTGTTTGGGGCAGGAGCATAGGTGTACTCCGACAACATCCTATCCACTCGGTCACTCAGGAGCAGTGATGGCAGAGTGCACAATTGTCATAGCCCTACCCACTCGGCTTCGCGTGTGAGGCGGCTGACTGGCATCAGGGGTGACCATGTCATTTGCATGGCATGCATTTTGCATGGATAGCATTTGTATTGTGTTTGTTGCATTTTTATTGCTGCCTTATTTATTGCATATTATTGTCATGCATACAGGATACATATTTGTATATGGTTCGGCGATTTTATTTCATCTAGTATGGCACATGCTCCTATATCAAGATAGGAGATTCAGGTAAGTACAGTCCTTTTGTATTTCTTTCTTGCATACCCTATATATGAGACTGTACTGGCATGATTGTTATAGTAAGCTATATCTTACTTTGCATATCGACTATATCCGCTGAGTTCTTTGAACTTACCTCGTGGTTGTATATTTATTTCAGGATGAAGCTGTCAGGAGAGTCCAGTTGCCATACCCCCCCCCTCATCGTGATAGTTTATTAGTTGTTTGAGTTATGGTTTTGGATTTTGTATAGAAGATATGTTTAGGTTCTAATGTTTTGGTTATGTACTTGTGGAAGTTTGGAGATATTGGTTGTGTCCTTATGGACTATTCGATTGGTTTAGTTGTATGTTCCTGCTCAGATGGCAGAAGGGGTAGGTCTCGATGTTTTAGATCTTTTATTTATTTTGGTTGATGGCCTGAGGCCGCATATTATGCATAGTGTGTTGTGGTATGTTCCGGTCGTGTTGACCGATGTATAGTGGTCGTGTAGGCCTTGTATGTAAAATTGGTATTGTCACCCGTACAGGGGAGATGCTGTCAAATTTTTGTCTGGCGGGGACTATCTCGGGGTGTGACAATTTATTTGGTATCAGAGCATAGGTTTCGAGTTCCTTAGGGTCTTTGGGTTTTCGGAGTTTATCACGTTTGGCAGGTTAACTGGGGTATTTTCGGATTGGTATGGATTTCCGACGATTTTTATGTTTCGGAAATTCGAGGTATTATTGACGAGGTCAATATGGGGGATTTGGCGGCAACAAGACATCTCCAGACGGCTAACAGGTGAATAAAATCTAAATTTTTTTTGTAGATTTAGTGTATATTTGTATTGGTTATATTGGTTATGCAGTGGTATCATGTTTTGTCTAGTATTATTTTAACCTTATATCTGTTAGACTGCATATGGTTATTAATTGATATTACTGCTATTCGTAGCTAATTATCATGGTGATATAAATAATTAGATATTATTGGTAGATGTTTACCTCTTAATTTTTGGACTAGTATTAGGATTGGACTAGTATTGGAATTAGACTAGTTGAATAATATGATTAAGATGGATAAATTCGTAGAAGGTATACATATAGGTTCTTTAACTCTCTAGATCCTAGTGCATGATGACATGATTACATTGCTTACGAAGTTTAGGGTATATATAGACATCTGATGCTTTATTTGGTATTGCCTTGACTTTGTTCTGGCATGACCCTTTAGTTATACCCTAATTAATTTCAGCCATTGATTCCTGTTAGTATGACTATGCTGTCGTTTATTAGACAGCGTGTTATATATTTATAGGGTTATGTGTTTTTGCGGTGGATACCATGATTAAGACTAGTAGAGATAGAATAACTTAGATGAGGTTATTCTATAGGAGCGGATCTCAGGAATGAAACAACATTAGTAGAACCCTAGGCGTAATAACCCGGATGTGCATATTGGTATATGTTTATCTATTTACTATTTCAGTGATATGGTGATCGGACTAGTAGAGTTCGTATGGTTAGGATGTGATTAGTCCTTACTATATCTCCCATTCTTGGTTGAGAGAGAGTCTGCAGTAGAGTCTCTCTATGGTTGCTTTGTATATCTGTGGTTGAATATGTCTCCCATGCATGGTTGAGATAATCTACTGTAAGGTCATATTCTTGCGTTATCCACTCGGAGTTGGTGAAAATCGGATTTGTAGGACGTCTGTAGCTAGATAGCTACTTTACATTTTAAGTACCCACGAGATCTGATCGTGGTAGCATGTTGGAGCATGCATGATTGAACTGGTAGAAATGGTATAATTTAGGCTTAACCCTCTTGCCGGGCTTGTTAGTAGGTTTATTATCCTTATTGGCCTTGATAGGCGTTTCCTGTTAGCTGGGACGAAACCTTATGAGCAATCATCTCGACGTGTTTGTTAGTGGACTTGTGATTTTTATCGACTTTGATAACCGATCATGTTAGAAGGGTTGGAACCCTAGACTTAACCATCTCGACTTATTTATTAATAAGTCGATGATCTTTACCGACTTTGGTAAACATTTCGTATTAGAGGTGTTGAAACCCTCGCTTGACCGCCTCAATGGGTTTAATTGTAGATCGATGATCTTTGTCGACGTTGAAAGTCATTTTATGTTGGATGTATTGGATAACCCTAGGCTTAACAACCTAGGATAATCGACTGCCCACGCGACCTATTAGTGGTAGTATGCTAATGTGTGCAATTGATAACTAGATATCTATATATTGCCTGTCTATCCACGAGTCTCATTTGTGGTAGCATGTAGTTGCACGTAGACAGTGCTATTGATTGTCGACCCACGAGTTACGTTCGCGGTAGCTCATAGATAGTTCCCTTTGTATTACCTTGAGAGCCACGAGGCTTTGTCGTGGTATCTGGATGTGCACTGCTTGTTGCAGTGGTTGTGTATGTTGCAGGTATATTTATTATACTGCTGATTAGGTTAGTTGCAGACTGATATTGGTACTCTGAGGGTTGGGTTACTCTAGTTGTTTCCTTTGACTTTTATTATGTGCATTATGAGTATGCACTATTGTCTATCCATCCACTGAGTGGTTGTACTTATCCCCTCCTCACTTATCCTTTAGGTTAACTGATGGAGGACGTGTCTTGTTGACCTACATTTGTGTCGCTCAGAGAGTTCCTTGCCGTGCTTATCTCCCTGCATTGTCAGGATGCCTCTTTATTTACTTTATCGGTATTGCATTTTGTTTATGCACTTTAGATTTTGACGCAATTTGATTTGGTGTCAGAAAACTATTTTACTTTAATTGATATATGTTTAGTCGTGCATGCATGTAGTTAATAAAATACTTGTATTTCTATTATTATTATGAGGTTTTTATTAGATCTGGTTCATGTATTTCGGAATATTGTCACTAAGGGGCTCCTCCGTCATTTGGATGACGGATATGCCCCCAGGAAGTGACAATTTTATTGGTTTGTGATTTTGGTTTGTGGGTTTTGTGTTTCGAGGATTTTCTTTTCCTTGGATTTTTGAGAGTTCTCGTGTTTTGGGACCAGGCAAGCTGAAGGATATCTCTGAGCTATAGGAAAAGTTACTATACTTTAGTGGTTAGGAAAAGTATAGACATAGTGAAATTGCCCTACTCATGGTCGGGGACGAGGTCGATGACGTATTGACCTTGCGGAACCTAACGATGATTTCAGAAGTACGGACTCTTTAGAGGTGTCGACTGATGTCGAATTAAGAAGCTAGGGATTTGGCCTGCTAGCCACCAATTTAAAGGACAAGGAGTAAATCTTCAGAGAATATCAGTCCCTACTATTAGTGATTTGGTTATGGATAATACATGTATACCTACACTGGTCAAGACGATGAAAGATCGTTTTACCTTATTATAGGAGGTGTTGGATGGGATATTTATCTGTTCTAGTATTTCTTTCAGAAAAGATCCGGAACTCTTTGTTAAAGGAGAGATGGACCTTTGAGGTTATGCATCGATTATCGATGATAGAATACAATAGTTGTAGAAGGAAATGAATATCCTTCATTGTGGAAAGATGATCTATTTAGATCAACTATAGGATACCTGTGTATACTCTAGGATTGATCTATGGCTAGTGGGTTGATATTGTAGTGACACGGTGTCATACAATTATCATTATCATTGTCATTGGGATGATTGTTATATCATTAGCCTAGAGTCAAGAGAATGCAATTGTATAGCGACGACAATTTCATACTTGGTATGAATTGTATGAGCTTGTGATTATCTTATTAGACTTATTGATGACTTAGTCGTCCAGGGATTTGGAAAGTTGTGTATTCTGGACACGATTGGCTCAGTTGTGGTCGTTGGATTGCGTAACTTGGCCACTATTGAGGGTGGTAGTTGGAGTTGCACACTCGGTCACCGTTGATGGTAGTTTTCTTGGTATTGATTTGATTATTACTATAGATATGGATAAAATGCTCAAGCGGTACTACATCGCTGACTGGATGGATCAGGAAGGTGATGGAATTTACTTGGTCTGAAGCTTGTGAAACTAGTTTCAGGGTTCAGACGATGGTTGACCTTTACGTCAGTATTGATTAATCATTCTGGTTTGGATGGAAGGGTAGTGTACATGGATGTATTATTTTGGGGATCGTAGTGGTTCCGATGCTATTGAATAAGACGTATCCTAAGCTTACGACATTTAAAGGACTGTGAGATAAGTCGTCATATATATGACGTGGACTTTGCAATTATTATGTTGTTTTGAATAGGTGAGGAGCAGAAATGCTCATGGAGTTTTGGCTAGCTACTGGATAGCTACTATAGAGTAGCTGGAACACGAACGGTTGTAACAAGGAAGTTTGGTCGTGATAGCCTCCCATGCACTTACAGAGTGTGTGGTGGAGTGGATTTTGACTAAGATGGACTATCGCCTCTCGACTTCAGGAGGATAATGGTTTTGAGTTGCATTAGTTTAAGGAACAGATGTCAGAAATCTGATTCTAATGGAAGTGAAGCATATTATTATGGATTTTGTGGTGGGTTTGCCTAGGACACATCAAGGCCATGACGCGATTTGGGTAGTCATTGACACTAACCAAATCCAGACTTTAGCGATTCTAAGACCGACTTTTCGATCGCTCGACAGAGTTATATTGCCTCGATATCATCGACATGGTGTTCCTTCGAGCATTATATCGAGAGATCCCTTGCCTCACGTCCCGATTTTGGCAGAGTCTGCAGTAGGCCTTAGACACGCAGCTTCGTTTTAGTATTGCTTTCTATCCGCAGATAGATGGACAGTCTGAGCGGACCATTCAGACATTAGAGGATTTGTTGAGGTCCTGTGTTATAGATTTCGGGGGCAACTGGGAGGACCGCTTGCCGTTAGTGGAATTCGCCTACAATAACAGTTATCATTCAGCTATCCAAATGGCCCCGTTTGAAGCATTGTATGGTAGACAGTGTCAGATACCCACCCTCTGGGAGGAGGTTGGGGAGGCCAGTTGCTAGGACCCCAGAGAGCTCAACATGAGACAGAGTTGGTCTATACTATTAGACGAAAGATGGCAGAGGCGTAGGATCGCCAGAAGAGTTATGTCGATCGGAGACGGAGACCTCTGGAGTTCTCTGTTAGAGACCATGTATTCTTGCGATTTTCACCCACGAAAGGGGTGAAGAGATTTGGACTCCGTGGTAAGCTAGCTCAAAGGTACATTAGTCCGTTGAGATTTTGGAGAGGATCGGAGCAGTCGCTTACTGCCTAGTTCTACCACCGTCTTTGGCTGGTATCTATGATGTGTTTCATGTGTCCATGCTGAGGAAGTAGGTGTCATACTCTACACATATTCTGTCAGATGTGTCAGGTTCCATTCAACCTGATGCTACTTACGAAAATGTTCCAGTACGGATTCTGGATCACAAAGAATGACAATTGCGGAACAAGATTGTCCTACTTGAGTGTGCTATTTCTTACTCATTATACATTTGAGTAGGAAATTTGGGGACTAAATTTTTATTAGTGAGGGAGAATATAAGATACTGAAAAAAATAAAAAAAAAGTACCCTTGATAATTAAGAAATGACCTTATATAATTTTTCTGGAATTTTTAGAAATTTTTCTGGACTTAAATGGAATTTCTGTGGCATTTCGTGGAGAAAGATTTAATAGGCTTTAATAAAACCTGTTTGGATTATTAGTTATTAGGAAAATTGATTTTATTAACCTAAGTTATAATTATTTAACCTAGGTTTATATTTTCTCCTGATTTCCAGTTATCTCACGTCGTAACTTCTTTTTCCACCCCCCTGATATCTTGATTTTTCCTTCTCTTCATTGCCGCACCCGACAGTTCCTTTTCACGTCGCCGTCCACCGCGTTGTCGCCTTCTCCTCATGCGCCGACCACGCCAAGTTCGTCATCGCTCCTCTTCGCGCGATCCAACCCTCAGACAACTCTTCTTTCCTCCAACGCCGCATGCTATCGCCGTCGCCGCTTTTCACAGTGGCTAGGTCGCCGTCGCTGCGGGTGACAGCCGTGTCGCCGCTCCTCTTCCTTCCTCCTCGCGCGCGCTTGCTGCTAGCCTAGTCGCCGCTACATGCTGATTTGGGGTGGAGGCTGCGATCCCTGCCGATGGTCGCTGGAGCAAGGTAGGAGTCGGCTTCCTTGTTCCTTGGACGGGATTGAAAGTCCTAGCTGTGGTTTCCTTCGTTTGGTTTAAGTCTATGGTTTTTGGTAGTGGTCTTGAATAGGGGAACAAGGGATTGGATTAGGAATGGCTGCCGGTGGAGTTTCTAAGGCAGGTATATCTCGATTGTTAATTTTCTTTAAATGTTGTGTTTGATCTTGGCTGTGGTCACTGTGAATTGGGTTGTAAATAGGCGTGAAGAGTGGTTTTGTTCCAGGCTTACAGGGCTGTGGAGATGGGTTAGGCAGAGGATTCTAAATAGGGTGGATTAGGCCTTGAGTTGTGTATTCGGTGGGTTGTGGAATGCATTGGGTGATGCTCTGTTCTTGACTGTGAATGGGCAAGGATGTTATTAGAGCTGTTATATAATGTGATTTCTAGGTGAGGAAGGTGATCCGAATAGGGATTGCTTGCAAAACAATCTGATTGGTCTAGATTTGATACCTATACTCGGATCAAAGGAGTTGTACTAGGTAAGTGTGGATTAGATTCACGGTATAAAATTGGAGGTCTATTTGTGATGTCCTGTTGGTGAGCTGTTGTGGAGCTGTGATTGATTGGTTGGATTACATACACGATGATTTTAATTTAATTACAGATTATTGTCAGTGGTTGTCTGTACTTTGGTTATATGATTTGGGTATGAGTTAGTTTTTAGTGATCTATAGTGTGCTAGGATGTTGATTTCGGTGTGATGTTTATCGATTCTGTAATTATATATGGAGGATTAATTAGGTTAAATAGGATAACTAAATCAATCTAGTGGATCGGATATGAGGTCGATGTAGGATTCGATTCGATCATTTGTTGTATGCTAGAACTTAAGGGTAATTATGTTGTATTCAGGACATGGATACGAGACAGATCCACGGGCGTGAAGATTTCATTATTTCGATCATTTTAGCAGGCGGGTATTTTGACTTATCTTTTAGATATAGTCATGTTGATATGCTAGTTAGGATAGCTTGCAATAATTTTCATGTTTATCTGCTTTGCATGTTTTAGTGCCTACTTGATACATGCATTTGATCGGTTTATGGTTATACTTTCCCTGTTTTACTCGGATTCATGGATATGTACTCATTGGTTGTGCATATTATTCGGTTATGTATTTTAGTTGGATTTACATGCTTTAGTATCATGCACCATCTTGCATGATTGCATGCTGGCTGGATGGGGTTCCTTTATAGTTGAGCCCGCAACCAGTTACATGGCTTGCACACGCTGCCACTCATGGGTTAGTGGTACATCAGGAGGGTGTGTGCAGTTGCTCTGTCAGGCTCCGCTGGTCCTCTCATGGGTAGCGATGAGGTAGCGTGGTAGCAGGAAGAGATCCCTCCTCTCGTCTATGACACCGGGAGATGAGAGCTTAGCTCCCCCTACTCTGTTTGGGGCAGGAGGATAGGTGTACTCCGACAGCATCCTGTCCACTCGGTCACTTAGGAGCAGTGATGGCAGAGTGCACAATTGTCATAGCCCTACCCACTCGACTTCACCATCACGTGTGAGGCGGCTGATTAGCGTCAGGGGTGACCATGTCATTTGCACGGCATACATTTTGCATGGATAGCATTTGTATTGTGTTTGCTGCATTTTTATTGCTGCCTTGGATGTTGCATATGATTGTCATGCATACAGGATACATATTTGTATATGGTTTGACGATTTTATTTCATCTAGTATGGCACATGCTCCTATATCAGGATAGGAGATTCAGGTAAGTACAGTCCTTTTGTATTTCTTTCTTGCATACCCTATATATGAGACTATACTGACATGATTGTTATAGTTAGCCATATCTTACTTTGCATATCGACTATATCCGCTGAGTTCTTTGAACTTACCCCGTGGTTGTATATTTATTTCAGGATGAAGCTGTCAGGAGAGTCCAGTTGCCATACCCTCCCCCCTCGTCGTGATAGTTTATTAGTTGTTTGAGTTATGGTTTTGGATTTTGTATATAAGATATGTTTAGGTCCTAATGTTTTGGTTATGTACTTGTGGAAGTTTGGAGATATTAGTTGTGTCCTTATGGACTATTCGATTGGTTTGGTTGTATGTTCCTGCTCAGATGGCAGAAGGGGTAGGTCTCGATGTTTTAGATCTTTTATTTATTTTGGTTGATGGCCTGAGGCCGCATATTATGCATAGTGTGTTGTGGTATGTTCCGGTCGTGTTGACCGATGTATAATGGCCGTGTAGGCCTTGTATGCAAAATTGGTATTGTCACCCATACAGGGGAGATACTGTTGGATTTTTGTCTGGCGGGGACTATCTCGGGGCGTTACATCATCTCTCCCGGAGATACATGGTTCCTCTTGAGTTGGCTCCGGTATTGAAAATGACCTAGTCTCCTCCCCCTCAATTCTAAAGGTGGAGGCTTCTTCCACTTCTTCCTCCTCTACCGATTCAGATGTTGATTCTCTATCAACCTCTAAATCCTCAAGCTCTTGTGATGAAGATGTGCTTACTTCTTCTTGATCTTGCGAGGATGAGTACTCCTCCTCTTCTTGAGTCGATGATGGATCTTCATGATATTTTGTCAACTCGCTCTAATGCTCTTTGGCATCCTTGTATTCACCTAAGCTACACAAGATGTCATTAGGGATTAAATCAACCAAGAATTTTATTACCTTTGTATTTTCTCAAATTCTTGGAGTTGTTCCCCGGTCCACTTCTTCATTTTGAGGAACCCTCCCTTTGGCCCTCTTGGATAATTAAATCCTTCCATCAAAATGAACCATTTTTCAAAATCCCTCATCATGATAAAGTCTTCAATCCTTCCCTTCCATGAATTGAAGCCTTCTCATCCATAGAGTGCATACGGGACCGGAGTGTTAATGTCCCATCCTAGTCTTTCTTCAAATTCCATCTTCTTCCTCTAGCAGTGCTCCCTTAGTTGTTAAACCTTGAAGAGTGACCTCGCTCTGATACCAATTGTAGGGACCGTGATGACCGCTAGAGGGGGGGGGGGTGAATGGCGTTTACGTACGGATGATGGAATTCAATTGTGCTTGCTACAAAATGTTAGTATACACAGCGGAAATAATAATGATACAAACAAATGCACAACACAATCATAAGTACACGAGATATAACGTGGTTTGGAACCTCAAGGTTCCTACTCCACAGATTGATCTCAAATGAGCTCTAGCGATGCAATCAACACCACTAATCAATAATACTCCTTCTCGACAACACGTCGGAGGTGGAGAAACCTCGTACAAGCGATTACACAAAGTAATACAACAAATGCAAGCAAATATAAGTATGAAATACAATACAAGTAAAGGAAATCACTTTACAAGAGAACTTTGATTGCTTACTTTTGGTTGCTTGAGAATAGTCTTGAAGGTCTGGATTGTAGCAGCAAATCCCCTCCGAATAGCCTAAAAAAACCTTAGCTAAATCCTTCTCCACAAGCTACTTTTATAACCTGCATTTGAGCTGAATTTTGCCTAACAGTCGACTGATCAAGACCATCAGTCGACTGCTCCTGTAGTTGTTGTCTCACAACGGCCCGAGCCACCTTGGATAAGTTCCAACGGATAGACCATCAGTCGACTGATCGAGCCATCACTCAATTGTCAAACTCTAATAGTTGACTCGAAAACTTTCTGTCCCCAAAAACTCGACCATCAGTCAACTGCCCGACACATCAGTCGACTACTCAGGCCATCAGTCGACTTCTAGGCCATTTCCTATAGTTGAACACCAGTCGATTGCCCAAAATATCAGTCGACTGATAACCTCATCCATGAGGTTTTAACACCAAGTATGATGCCCTCATACTTGCTAGACCACCTTTAGCCTAGACCTAAGCCTTCTAGCCACCTTCGTCAGTCTCATACCTATCGGATCCCTCCAAGTCATCCATGACTTGTTCATCCATATGCTAGCCTTCAGGTGCTTCCATCAGCTATTGTCATGCTAACGTGGTCTACACTGCCAAGGCACATTGGGCTTACGCCTCTAAGACTCCCACTTGGACTTTATGCCGCTAACCATTGGACTTATGTTGCCAAGACTCCCGTTTGGACTTTACGCCGCCAATATCATCCCTTGGACTTTCCTTGCCAACCCATGTTGGACTTTCCAATTGCCAAGACTCAAGCTTGGACTTTCCCTTGCCAAGACCCATGCTTAGACTTTCCATGTCAACCCATGTTGGACTTTCCAATTGCCAAGACTCAAGCTTAGACTTTCCATGCCAAGTACCCATGACTTGGACTTTCCCATCATATGGTCAACTCCATGTCAACCATATAGTCAAACAATAGTCAAACCATCATCAAACATCAAAATACCACTCGATTTACACTCAAGTCCGGTCAATTATGTCCCGGGTCGATTGCACCAACAATCTCCCTAAACCATTGTCAAACATCAAAACACTACTCGAGTCCAACTCGAGTCTGGTTAATCATGACCTGGGTCGATTGTACCAACAAAGCAATTCTTGAGGAAGTTGAAGGGAAATTGCTGCTACATTCCAGACCTTTAAGGCATTCCAAAAGCAACCTTGTGTAAAGCATTTCCTTTCGATCTGTATTTGCTTTGTTTTCTTAATCTTGTTGTGGTTGAATTTGTACTATATAAGCTCCAGGCACTTGTAAGAAGTTTTACTCCACCTCAGTGCTTACCTAAAGGAGAAAGCTAGTGGAATCGTTGAATAGGAGTGATCCACCTTAAGGATCATCGTGGAGTAGGAGCTTTATCTCTGAACCACATTAAACAACGTGTTGTGAGTTGTATTTTTGTTTATATCTTTATATGATTTTATTTCCATTGCGCATAATCATCTTATAGACAAACAAAAAGAACGCAATCGAATTGAAGAATCAAACGATGCTATTCGCCCCCCTCTAGCACGCCAATGGTCCAACAAGTGGTATCAGAGCAAGGTTGCTCTTCTATGGACCGATCGTCGAGGGAGATCAGATCTAGAGAGCAAATGGAGTTTACGGATGAATTTAGACTCGGTACAAGGTTTCCTCCTCCATATGGGCTTGGAGGATTTGATCAATGGAGATCAAGGACCGAGGTGCTCTTCCAGATGAATCTAGAAGAATGGTTTTCTCTGATAGAAGGGTTCAAGGCTCCAACAGACAAGAAGGGGAGAATCCTTAATCGAGACAAGTGGATCGAAGATCAAGTGTTGAGATCCAATGCAAATGACAAGGTAACTAAAATCTTAGTTAACCTGATTCCTAACAAAATTCTATGTTAGTTAGGAAAATATAAGGATGCTAGGGAGTTATGGAGCAAGTTTTCTAAGCTCCACGAAGAACCTACCTCAACTCAAAATGAAGATGATGATGAGTCTAAGGAAGAAGAATGCTCATCATCTCAAGACCTTGAAGATTCGGAAGTCGAGAGATATTCGACATCCAGAATAGAAGAGGTCATAGAAGTCTCCACCTCTATGATTGAGGAGGATGGCATCCTCAGAAGGGAAAAAGGGAGAGTTTAAGTGTAGGGGGAGCTCCTAAAGTTAGATGTAAGGTAACCTTTAATAATGAAATTACAATTATTAATGATAACACGAAGCATGCTAATAATAATTTACTTTCTATGTATCATGAGAAGCATGCTAGTGATAAGGCCTATTGTTTAGGGGAAGAATTCTATGAATTTAGGCCTAAGGACAATTCTAGAATAATTAACTCTAGGATGGCCACACTTAAGGATATGAAGGTGGATAACAATCGAGGCATTAACCCTAATAAGGGTAGGCATATGCCTAGAATAAAGAAGAGTGTCAAAAAATATAATGGACAACCAAAAATTAGGAAATTAGAAATAGGAAATCGAGCTTTAAGGTCTAAGCTTGATAAATTGGAGAAGACCCTTAGAAAGATAGAAAAGATGCTTAATGGGTATAGTAGTCAAAACCTATGTTTTGGTAGGCAAAATCAATATAAGGACAAGAAAGGTTTGAGTTACAAACCTAAGTCTAAGGAATCTATGCCAACCAAACACAATGTTCCATTTAACTATGAAACAAGACCTAGGTCTAGGAATACCAAGGTCACAAGGGAGGTCATCCCTAAAGTTGATTATGGTAGATGTCTAGTGGCTAAGGCTTTGAAGAAGCCTAGGAAAGTCAATAACAAGGTTACACGGGAAGTTATCCCTAGAGTTAACCTTGATATGACCAAAATGATCGAGGCTTCAAAGATTAGGAGGGACATTAGGAAGGCACTAAGGGAGGTTATCTCTAGTGAGTATCTTGTGAGCCCAAGGAGCTCAAATAGGTTTTGGGTTCCTAGGAGCTTGATTCTCTCACGCTAGATGGGTTAGGGTTTATCAACCTCAAATTGATGGGTAGTTAACCTAACCATAGTGAAGTTGACACTTCAGGGCATTTTCAAGGTATTGTTATACTTTGAAAATGAAATTAGAATTATATCCTAAAAGAGTTTAGGATGTGCCAATGGATTTAATGGAAAACAAAATTGATCAAAAATTGGCACAAATAGTTTAGGGTCAAAAGTGTGCCAAATTCGGGGTTATGACACATTTGAGGAAAATTAGGCATTATGGAAAATTGGCATAAGTCTTAGCAAATGACAATTGAGCTTAAAACTTAGGTATTCTATACCTTTGTATTTTATACTTGTCATGTTTTATTTGTCATATGCCATGTCATGACATCATAAATTCACATGATCATTTTATAATGTCATGATAGGACTTAGGTTAATTATGTCATGCTTATACTTGGAATCATTTTTATGCCATGACATAATGCATTATGTGCAAATGTTTTAATTAATGCAAATCACTTATGTCATGATCATCATTCATGCATTAAAACTAGTCAAAATGAATATAAGGACAAATGACATGATTTGATGTCCTATATAAAGGAATCAAATTGGAATGCCTAGATAAAATGCATGAACCCATTAGATTAGGGAAAAACATAAACCCACATCTCACAACAACTATAAGGATGAGTTGTGTGTGTTTTCATACACTACAGACACATGTGAGATTTTAAAAAATGAGTTAAGTTCGTGTGCTTGTAATGGTACATCAATATTAACTTAGAACTCATTCAATCATAGGTCAAAATCATGAGGAAAGCTAATGTATACGTCATGTACATCTAACCCATAGACATAATTGAAATTAAGGTCTTAAAATTATTTTAAAATCATTTTGAAAAACCTGAGTGAAACCTATCTTTTGATAGAAACCACCATTGACAAGATTGATACATGTCTAGGCTAAGGGTACCCAATGTCATGACAGTTGATGGAAGCATCTGAAGGCTAGCGTGAAGGGTGAACAAGTCATGGAGGACTCGAATGGACCCTGAGGGTGAGGCTAATTGAGGTGGCTAGAAGGCTTAGGTCTAAGCCAAGGGTGGTTGATCAAATATGAAGGGATCATACTTGGGTCAAACCTCATGTTTGAGGTTTAACAGTCGACTGATCCAGTGTGATCGACTCCCATTATGGGGATCGATCTTCAGCCTAGGTGCCCGACAGTCAACTGATGGTTTAACCCAGTCGACTAGTTCAGTAGGAAGTCGACTCTCGCTGTGGGGCTAGGATTTCAGACTGGGTGCTCGACATTGTACGACTCGAGAATAAGACATGATGCTCGGTAGTCGATTGCTGAGGAAGAGCAGTCGACTGCCCGAAGGAAGTCGAGAATCATCCTAGGTGGTCGAGCGATGTGAGAAATAGTAGCTCCAACACCGCGGTCGACTAGAGGCTTGACAACGACAGATCAGAAGTGAGGCAAGCTCGACCAATGCCTCGACTAGGCTTGCAGTGAAGCGACACCTCAACTAGTATGTTACCATTGAGTAGTAACGGTAAGAAATCAGCCCGACGTGAAGCTATAAGAGGAGCTCAGCATGGAGGTTTTGGAACTAGTTTTTGAGGAAGTTAAAGGGGAATTGCTACTGCATTCTAGACCTTCAAGGCATTCCAAAAGCAACTAAAAGAAAAGCGATCAAAGCAGTCTTCTTGTGGAAAGCATTTCCTTTCGATTTGTATTTGCTTTGTTTTCTTAATCTTGTTGTGGTTTCATTTGTACTGTATATTCTCTAGGTACTTATAAGAAGGTTTACTCCGCCTTGGTGCTTACCTAAAGAATAAAGCTAGTGGAACTGTTGAAGAGGGGTGATCCTCCTTAAGGATTTTCGTGGAGTAGGAGCTTTATCTCCAAACCACGTTAAATAGCATGTTGTGAGTTGTGTTTTTGTTTATATTGTTATATGCTTTTATTTCCACTGTGCATAATCATCTTGTAGACAACACACAACGAACGCAATCAAATCAAAGAATCAAACAATGCTATTCACCCCTCCCCCCTCTAGCACGCCAATGGTCCAACAATTTATAACTGAAAGTTTTAAATATTTATGATCATTTTTACAAAAAGATGTAGAGATTGAGAGAGATATTTTACATATAATACAAGTAAAATGGCTAAAATAGAGGAGAGCATTGAGTTTTTTTGTGATCGTAAAGTGCCTTTAAAATTTAAAAGGATGTTTTATAACATGACAATTAGATCTACTATTTATATAGAGCTAAATATTAGACTATGACTCGAATACATGAGCAAAAGATGAGAGTTACTTAGATGAGGATGTTATAATGGATGTATGGATATATGAGAATGGATAAAATAAGAAATGAGAACATTAGAGAGAAAGTTGAGGTTGCATTTATTGATAAAAATTTTTGAGAGACACATTTAAAATAATATGAATATGCACTTAGACAAACGGTAAATTCTTTAGTTAGGAGATGTGAATATAAAAATCAAATAAGAAAGAGGAAGATCAAAGAAGACTTAGATAGTAACAATAAAATAAGATAATATTTATTTAAATATAGATGATGGTATAGTATATAATAGAGTCCAATGACATAAGACGATCTATATAGTTGAACCCACTTAGTAGGATAAGACTTGGTTATTATTGGTGTTGTTCTCTATCATGATATTGAGCTTATTTCCTGTAATAAGACAAATCAAATTGATTTTTATGCATGAACCTAACTTAATGTGCTAACCCAAATCAATTAGCACACATGAAATCATCTAAAATGATAGAGTTGATTTAAGCAACCAATAAAGGTTGAGCCTTTCTCTAGCTCTTTCTTATATCCTAATCCATTTAAGCAAAAATTTACCCTTTAGTTGTCAATTATCATGTTAAGATTCTTAGACCCAATAGTAAATTATTTTAAGGTTTTTTTTAGATTTTTTGTTTGGTTTTACAAATCCTCATTTTCAACATCTAGTTCTTTATGTTAGTGTAATTGACCTTTGATCAAGGTTGATTAAATTTGAGTTGGATTTTTATGTTTGAATAATATGTTTAATGACTGAACAATATTCTCAAGGGAGAGATTGTTGGTTAAGGGTGACCAAGTTCGGTTTGATCAATATGTTTGATGCTTGATCGAGATGACAAGTAGAAGGGAAGATTATTATGAAGAGAGATTGTTGGTGCAATCGACCTTGGGTCAAGAATTGAGCAAGATTGATTTGTATTTTGATATTTGATGGTTGAGTGAAATAGCAAGTAAGTTGAATGGATACTAACAAGTAGAGAAGTCCAAGTGAGTCACAATTGGTTGATTGAACACTTAGTGAATGGAAGTCCAATAAGGAGTTAGCACGGAAGAAGTCCAAGTGGGTCAAGGTTGACTAAACAATTAGTATGTGATTGGAAGTATAATGGAGAGTTGGCATAGGAGAAGTCTAAGCGGGTCAAGGTTGATCTGACACTTAGCGGGTCAAGGTTGACTTGACACTTAGCGGATAAAAGTCTAACAGAGAGTTGATAAGGATGAGAAGGTTGAAGCTTAAGTAGATTATAGAGGATCAGATATTTGTCATGTAAAAGGAAGTCTTAATAGGTCAAGGAGGATCAGATATTAAGTATACTAGTGAAAGTCCAAATAGGTCAAGTAGAACTAGATATTTGGTACAAGAAAAGAAGTGCTAATAGGTTATAGAGAACCGGATGTTGAACATGAGTAGTGAAGTCCTAATAGGTCATGAAAGATGAGATGTCATATATGAGAAGAGAAATCTAAATAGATCAAGAAGGATCGAATGTTTAGTAATGGTGAATTCCTGGCAGATCGAGATTAACCTAATATTAGGAAGATGAAGTCTTGGTATGTCAAAATTGAACAGATGTTAAGTGAGAAAGTCTTAGTATGTTGAGGTAAATTGGATACTAAGTAAAGTGAGAGTTCAACCTAAGGCTAAAATAAAGGTATTAGTCAGTTGATATGGTTTATTAGTCGATTGATGAATCCTAAACCATGAACTCAAGGTTTGAGGGGTTTATGGTATGATCAATCTACTAATGGTTATTGGTAATCAACTGATGCACCAATCAAGTAAATGACTCAATTGATGACGCTATTGGAGCAAAAAAACATCTTTAAACTCAACTACGACACTGAATTGATGATGCATCAATCAACTAATGATGAATAACAGTAAAATATTGTGATCAATCCTGAGTTGGAAAGAGCTATTCTACAAGTACAATAATTGAATCTATGATTGAGCAATCGACTGAAGAGTATATAATAGTCTAATGTTAGGCAATTTTTAACCATGACTTAAACCTTATCAAGGAGGGCATCATGGAGGATTTCGAGGGTTGGTTCTTAGAGATTTGAAGGGAAAGTGTTATTGCATTTCAGATTTTCAGGAGGTAATCCAAAGTGACCAAAAGAGGTTAAAGTAAAGATTTACTATTGTAAAATTTTTCATTTGCATAGTTCATATTTGTTATTGTATATTTGTATTCTTGCTTGTTCTGGTTATATGAAAAAAAAAACTTTAAGTGGTTTGTTTGTCACTAGAAGACATCAAAGAAAGAGAAGACAGTGGTGCTATCATTAAGATGTTAGGTCGTAGAGTAGGAACCATGGGTTTCGAACCATATAAAATCAATTTGTGCTTGTGCTATTTTTGATGTTTTTGTTTATTTTTATACTACATATTAACTTTTGTAAATCAACACACAATTAACAAGCGATGAATCTGTTGGTGCAGTGGGCACCAAAGTCGAACCGGTATTTTGATTATGGCAAAAGGCTCAATAGTTAAGGGTATATTTGTTATCTTACGAGCTCAATTAAGTGTGCAGAAATGCTAAAGTTGAGCGGAAGGTCTGCGACACCCGGTGGGAACCGAGGTGGTCGGGCAACGCCAGAGGGACTTCGGAGGAAGCCGAGGTACTCGGGTGAAGACCGGAAGCGAGGCTACAAGGTAAGCTCGTGTGAAAGCGAAGCAAGGTCGTTAAGCGTAGATCCGACCCAATACCTCCAATGGAAGGTCTAG
Organism: Wurfbainia villosa; assembly: GCA_025175895.1. Taxonomy (NCBI): domain Eukaryota; kingdom Viridiplantae; phylum Streptophyta; class Magnoliopsida; order Zingiberales; family Zingiberaceae; genus Wurfbainia; species Wurfbainia villosa. The sequence continues at coordinate 110,891,165 of CM045988.1, read as the reverse complement.
GTCGAGATCAGATGGTTAGAACCATCGTACTTTATATTTTAAGCTAACTTGTATGCGGTCAAAACCCTTTGACTACGATCAATTGCTAGTCAAGTTCCACCTCGAGAAGAGCTCGAATTTCAAGGGGTGAATTTGGACTTGACTCGTGTTTTGGTACAAAGGGTGATGTGGCATCAAGGTGGACATCCAAACCATCACCAAGCTTCCTTGTGGTGGACGCCCAAAATAAGGTGAGTTGGCACAAGATGGTTGGCTCCCATGATGTGGCACAAGTTGAATGGCTCCAACAAGTTGGCGCCCAAGGAGGTTGGAGGTGGCACAAGGTGGTTGGATGAAACACCTCATCCTTGAGTTGGCGCACAAGAAGGTTGGAGGTGGCACAAGGTGGTTGGATGAAACACCTCATCCTTTGGCGCCAAGGAGGTTGGAGGTGGCACAAGGTGGTTGGATGAAACACCTCATCCTCAAGTTGGCGCCCAAGGAGGTTGGAGGTGGCACAAGGTGGTTGGATGAAACACCTCATCCTTGAGTTGGCGCACAAGAAGGTTGGAGGTGGCACAAGGTGGTTGGATGAAACACCTCATCCTTGAGTTGGGATAAGAACCTCACCTTGGACACTACCTATGTCTAAATTCATAGATCAATATCCATAAATAGACATGTTCACTCCAAGCAAATATAAGATATCAAGAGCTCTCAACACGCCGTCGTAACGCCGCTACTACTACTCACATTTGCTACGACGAAGTGCCGCCGACAACGAAAGCTACATCTTCTACTTATAAGAGTTGTCGGTATATTTATTTAAGTTCTACTTCTTTAAATTGTCTTTGTGCTTTAATCGTAACAAGGAAAGGGGGAGTGTCCCTTTGCCTTGATTTCTTTTTGTAATCGTTGCTCCTACCTCCAACGAGGAGGAGTGGTTTTAGTGAATTGACCTCCGTACGTGATCAAGAATCACTAGGGCCGTGGATTAGCAATCGAAAGATTGTGAACCACGTAAAAATATCTTGTCTACTTTATATTTCCGCTGTGCATTCTCTACTTGCTTTTTACTTATTGCAAAAGTTTTTTAACGACATCGTATCGCTATTCACCCCCCCCCTCTAGCGACACTTTCGATCCAACAATTGGTATCAGAGCCGGGGGCGCTAAGATTCGGTGAAACCACCAATCTAGCTTTGTTTTTCTTTTTTTTACAGATTTTTTATTTATTTATTTCTGTTTTCGTATAATTATTTCACTTGCTTATCTTCTCCTACATATAGAATTGCATTAGAGGCTTTAGGATCCGGATAAGGTTGTCCTTCGGGTTAGATCCCGAGTAAGGTTGTCCTCCGGAACTTCAACTACATTCGCATTTGATTGTTTATTTCTTTTTGCAAGTTACATTTTATATATCTTTTTTACTCCTCAAGATTACTAATCCAAGACGAAAGTCTTGGAATATTCTTTCCGTGTGTGTTTTGCAAGATTCTTTTCGTCGTTCTTCTTCTTGTTTTTAAATGGCCCATCTCGAAGGGTTTAGCACCGCCCGACACCCGTTTTACAACGGTAATGACTTTCGTTATTGGAAGGGTCGGATGGAATGCTTTCTTAAAACCCAAATCGAGATGTGGATCGTAATCCAAACCGGTTTCACACTTCCTATTAATGAAGATGGTGAATCTTTGGGTTACGATCAATGGTCAAATTCCATGAAAAAAACAAGTAGAAGCCGATGCCAAGGCAACTCAAATCTTGCAATGTGGGTTGTCCAAGGAAGAGCTCAACCGCGTCGGCCCCTTCATTAGTGCAAAGGACTTATGGACCAAGCTAGTGGAACTACACGAAGGCACCGACGACACGAAGGTATGTAAAAGAGATTTACTTTTAAATAAATTGTATAACTTGAAAATGCAGGAAAACGAGACCGCAACTCAACTACATGCTCGTATCCAAGACATCACAACCAACTCCATGCCATCGGACAAAAGGTCGAGAATCGCGACCTTATCGGTATTCTCTTAACTCGCTTTCCTAGGACCACCTTGTGGGCATCCATGGTCGATGCCTACAAGGTCTCCAAGACCTTTCTAAAATTAGGTTAGGCAATTGTTTTGAAACTTGAATTACATGAGCAAACTAACGTGGTCGGCGAGAAGAGTATTGCGTTAGTTGCGAGGTTCCAAGAAGAAGAAGCCCGCAAGCAAGCCACCCGAAGGAAGAAGGCGAGTCGAATCGGAGGTAGACTCGAAATAGAATCGAACTAGTCAATCTAGTTAGGAAGATGATCAAGAGACAGCGACCAACAACTCAAGGTAAGCCTAAACCTAATTCAAATACTTCTAATTTTAGATGCTATGAGTGCAACAGGTTCGGTCACATCAAGTCCGAGTGCCCAAAGCTAAAGAATAACGCATCAAAGACCAAGAAAGCGCTAAACGCTACTTGGGAGGAGTTGTCGGAGGAAGAAGACGATATCCAAGCTCTAATGGCCAAGCCGACCGAGCACGACTCGAAACCGAAGAAGAGTCCGAGTCGAATCCGATGATGAGCTTCCATTCAAGACAAGCCACGGATCCGTATCCGGTTCAAAAGAATCATTAAGGGTAAGTCGTTACTTAATACTTTGTATGGTGCAATTAAATTTTTAAATAAGAAACTAGCTAAGTCCGAGTCCAAGGTCGAGACCCTAATTGAGGAGGTTAACCTCCTCAAACATGAGGTCTCCCTAACCTCTTCGACTACCCGTATTCAAGAGGAGGACTCAACTCAAGTTGAAAAGCTTGAAGTTGAGAACTCGCTTTTGAAAACACAAGTCGAAGACCTTAGGAACACGTTGGAAAGGTTCACTTTGGGATCCAAGGGACTTGACCTCTTACTTGGATCACAAAGGGCCGTGTACAACAAGGCTGGACTCGGGTTTAACTCAAATACAACCAATAAGTCATATATGTCTATAGTAAACCAACATAAGAAAAATGTCCAAGCATGGGTCCCTAAGATCACTTTGATTTCAACTTTAGGATCTAACATGTATTGGGTTCCCAAGGACCAAATTCACTATGTGAATAGACCCACTCGATTCAATGGTCCAGGGGGAGCCAATACAAAATGTATTTTTGTTAAGTCTTAGAAATTGCATGCTTAGTTTTTCCTTTATTTTTAGAATGGTTAGATAGGACTCATAACCAACTAAAATCCTGCGAAAAGATTGAGCCTCGGGTAGCCTCTTTTCAAAAATAAATCAACTAAAATCCTCATTTAAAAGATTGAGCCTCGGGAGCCTCTTTTCAAAAATAACTAGTTAGACCAAGATGTAGTCTCAAGTAAGTCGAGTTATCAATTTCTTGAAATTAGCTTTGTCTAAGGAAGTGGTCGTTGTTCCGATCAAAGAAGGCCTCGTGCCTCGCCACGACACGAAGCTAATCTCTTGAAAAGATTACTTGATGAGCTTAGACTAAATCCGAATCTAACCTAATGTTGGTTAATTTAAATTCATTAAAATTAATCAAGTAAAATTGAAAGTCATCTCACAAAGAACACATAGGAATAACATGTTGTGATCATGTAGATATTGGTGAGATGATTTAGGTTTAAAAACTTACAAACAACCCTTTAGTAATTCCATTGATCCTACACATAAGAGTCGAAGAAACCATTAATATAGTTTTCGACGAAGGACACGAACCCGTTCAATCCTTAACAAAACCAACTAGCAAATCAACTTATAGCGAACCCGACTCTGATCTTGAACTTAAATCTCGTCCTAACCCAAGTCATCCTATCGACCAAGTGATAGATGACTCTAACCCGAGTCACACTAAGACTCAAACAAATCATCCTATCAATCAAGTTATAGGTGATCCAAATTTAGGGGTTCGAACTAGAGATTCATACCGAAACCTTAATCAAATCTCGTTAATTTCCAAAATCGAACCCAAAACTATTTAACAAGCACTTCTTGATCCCGACTGGATTATTGCTATGCAAGAAGAGCTAGCTCAATTCACTAGAAATGAAGTCTGGGAATTAGTACCACCACCTAAAGAAAAATCAATTATTGGAACAAGGTGGGTATTTCGAAATAAACTTGATGATAAAGGTGAAGTAGTTAGAAATAAAGGTAGGTTAGTCGCAAAAGGGTTTAGTCAAGTCGAAGGTTTAGATTACGATGAGACCTACGCCGCCGTAGCCAGAGTAGATTCCATCCGATTGTTGTTAGCATATGCACATCGAGGTTTTAAATTGTTTCAAATGGATGTCAAGTCAGCATTTTTGAATGGATACATTAAGGAAGAAGTTTACGTCTACCAACCTCCGATTCGAAAATCTAGATAAACGACCATGTCCTTAGACTTAAGAAAGCCCAATATGGACTCAAACAAGCCCCAAGAGCTTGGTACGAAAGACTTTCGATCTAACAAAACTCCAAAGGATTCAACCAAGGTATAGTCTACCAAACCTTATTCGTAAAAACCGTAGGAAAAGAAATCTTTATAGCCCAAATCTATGTAGATGATATAATTTTTGGAACTACCAACTCGATCCTGCTAAACGAATTCATCTCACTTATGAAAAGTGAATTTGAAATGAATTTAGTGGGAGAGTTAAGTTTCTTCTTAGGTTTACAAATTAAACAAACTAAAGATGGAATATATTTACATCAACAAAAATATACTAAGGACTTAATAAATCGATTTGGAATGCAAGATGCTAAAATAATTAATACACCTATAGCAACTAATGTTAATATAAACGAAGATGTAGAAGGAAAACCCGTTGACCTAAAATACTATAGGAGCGCAATAGGAAGTCTCCTATACTTAACCGCGAGCCGACCCGATATTTTATTCGCGGTAAGTATGCGCGCAAGGTTACAAACCTGTGCCAAAGAGTCTCACCTAACCCTAGTCAAGCATATCCTTAGATATCTAAAGGGCACGCTAAACGTAGGTATTTGGTACCCTAGATCTACCGAGTTTAATCTAATCGGCTACTCCGACTCCGACTATGCCGGTAGTAAACTCGATAGAAAGAGCACGAGTGGTTGTTGTCAAATCCTCGGCTCGAGTTTAGTGAATTGGTGCAGTAGGAAGCAGCATTGCGTTGCCTTATCTACCACCGAAGCCGAATACGTTGCGATGGGTGAGTGTGTCTCTCAGCTCCTGTGGATGAAGCACACTCTCCAAGACTTTAGCTTAATCTTTAACAACATTAAAACCTACATAGATAACATCAGTTCAATTAACTTAACTAAAAATCCAATATGTCATTCTAGGACAAAACATATAGAAGTTAAACACCACTTCATTAGGGAACATGTAACTAATGGAACTATACAACTAGAGTATGTTGAGTCCAAATCAAACCTACAATATATATATATTGGGAACTTGCTTGGACTTACAAACCCTAAAATATATTTACAAACTTTTTGAGTTAAGGCAAAAGGGGGAGAAAGTCACAAAAGTAAGGAAGAAAGTAAACAAAATTATTACCTTTTATATTAAGTAATTCCGTTTACTTAAGCAACTATTAAGGGGGAGTAAAAATTATTTTTCAAGAACTCACCTTCGGTCAAGGGGGAGGTTACCTCAAAGGGGAGAACTTGAAACAATAATATTTCTCACTCATGCTTAATCTTTATGCTAGCTCACTCATGCTTAATCTTTATGCTAGCTCATTCATACTTAATCATTATGCTAGCTCATTCATATTTAATCATTATGCTAGCTCATTCATATTTAATCTTTATGCTAGCTCATTCATATTTAATCTTTATGCTAGCTCATTCATGCTTAATCATTATGCTAGCTCATTCATATTTAATCTTTATGCTAGCTCATTCATGCTTAATCATTATGCTAGCTTACTGTTATGCTTAATTTTTCCTTAACTTTTGTGTCGGTTTGCCATGAATCAAAAAGGGAGAGATTGTTGTGCGGGGCACCAAAGTCGAACCGGTATTTTGATTATGGCAAAAGGCTCAATAGTTAAGGGTATATTTGTTATCTTACGAGCTCAATTAAGTGTGCAGAAATGCTAAAGTTGAGCGGAAGGTCTGCGACACCCGGTGGGAACCGAGGTGGTCGGGCAACGCCAGGGGGACTTCGGAGGAAGCCGAGGTACTCGGGTGAAGACCGGAAGCGAGGCTACAAGGTAAGCTCGTGTGAAAGCGAAGCAAGGTCGTTAAGCGTAGATCCGACCCAATACCTCCAATGGAAGGTCTAGGTCGAGATCAGATGGTTAGAACCATCGTACTTTATATTTTAAGCTAACTTGTATGCTGCGGTCAAAACCCTTTGACTACAATCAACTGCTAGTCAAGTTCGGCCTCGAGAAGAGCTCGAATTTCAAGGGGGTGAATTTGGACTTGACTCGTGTTTTGGTACAAAGGGTGATGTGGCATCAAGGTGGACATCCAAACCATCACCAAGCTTCCTTGTGGTGGACGCCCAAAATAAGGTGAGTTGGCACAAGATGGTTGGCTCCCATGATGTGGCACAAGTTGAATGGCTCCAACAAGTTGGCGCCCAAGGAGGTTGGAGGTGGCACAAGGTGGTTGGATGAAACACCTCATCCTTGAGTTGGCGCACAAGAAGGTTGGAGGTGGCACAAGGTGGTTGGATGAAACACCTCATCCTCAAGTTGGCGCCCAAGGAGGTTGGAGGTGGCACAAGGTGGTTGGATGAAACACCTCATCCTCAAGTTGGCGCCCAAGGAGGTTGGAGGTGGCACAAGGTGGTTGGATGAAACACCTCATCCTTGAGTTAGGCGCACAAGAAGGTTGGAGGTGGCACAAGGTGGTTGGATGAAACACCTCATCCTTGAGTTGGGATAAGAACCTCACCTTGGACACTACCTATGTCTAAATTCATAGATCAATATCCATAAATAGACATGTTCACTCCAAGCAAATATAAGAAATCAAGAGCACGCCCGTAACGCCGCTACTACTACTCACATTTGCTACGACGAAGTGCCACGACAACTAAAGCTACATCTTCTACTTATAAGAGTTGTCGGTATATTTATTTAAGTTCTACTTCTTTAAATTGTCTTTGTGCTTTAATCGTAACAAGGAAAGGGGGAGTGTCCCTTTGCCTTGATTTCTTTTTGTAATCGTTGCTCCTACCTCCAACGAGGAGGAGTGGTTTTAGTGAATTGCCCTCCGTACGTGATCAAGGATCACTAGGGCCGTGGATTAGCAATCGAAAGATTGTGAACCACGTAAAAATATCTTGTCTACTTTATATTTCCGCTGTGCATTCTCTACTTGCTTTTTACTTATTGCAAAAGTTTTTAACGACACCGTATCGCTATTCACCCCCCCCTCTAGCGACACTTTCGATCCAACAGAATCATGATTCACTATTCATCCCCTTCGTGATGTCGTCGATCCTAACACATTGATCATATCTTTATTTAAAGAATGCCACTCGTGACAAGGAGTGAATGGACTAATTCCACTTCCAAGTTACGAAATTTTTTCAGATTATGTTTCCACATAGCCCTATATATTGACCTAATTAGAGAAGCAACAAGACCAAGTAATTCATCTCGAACAGTGGACATTATTTCATTTATGGAGTTGTTTAAGTTGAGTGATTTCACTCCTACTTGACCAGTGTTCGCTCCTCCCTGACGAGTGTTCACTCCTCCATCATCGTCTGAGGAAACTTAGTCATGAATTACCAAAAGTTTTAGCAAAAGAATGGAATTCCCACTATGCTCACCAAAAGATGATGTATGTCAAACTTTAGTATTCCATATTATATGAGTACTAGGTAATTCTAGCCCTCTAGAAACACACTGGATCTTAGAGAGCTTGTTGTTTGGTGTGGCTAAGGTAGCTTGGAGGTTTCAAGAGATTAGAACATAATGATATGAGATATATGAAAAATCATAGTATGAGCACTATGATGATGTTGGAGTAGCTTTGGAGAATTAACCAAGTGCAACTAGATTTGTAGCTTAATAGCTCAAGGTTTATTGAGATTAGAGAAGTTTGCATGAAGCAGATCGAGCAAACATAGGATAAGGAGTATCAAGGAAATAAGGATGGCAATCGAAGGATGATGTGGAGAAGAGTTATTGACTCAAGATGCATTTGAAGGATGTGGGACTTGAAGGAAGAGTGTTTTGAGATGAAGTTGCAATACTAAACCTCCGATGAGGCTAGTGTTGAGTGAACATAGGTGGAGTCAACCTTATAAGGTCATATTTGAGGTTGCTAGTTGACTAGTGGTTGAGAAATCTAATACTCTAAATGAATTCAGAGTTAGAGGGTTTAACCATGGACTAGAATGTTATTTTAGTTGACTAGTATATCAATTGACTGGTGTAATAAATTGAGTCCACAGAACTAGCAAATAAATTGATTCTATTCATGGTTGAGTCAATTGGATAGTTGACTAATAGCATCAATCAACTGCTGGTAAATTTTCAATTGATTGATAACCCATGTGGAAAACAAAAAAGAATGATTTTGTGTGACAATGATTGAATTGTGAGAAGCTAGTAGTTGACTAATGGCAATAGACCAATTGATTAATAGTGATAAACTAGTCGACTATTAGGCAGCAAACAATCTTATAACATAGAATTTAAAGGATATAAAAGGATGTTCAATGTAAACTTTGAAGGCTAGTGAAATAGAGTTGGTCATACCCTAATAGGGGCATTGTATTCATTGAAATCCTTTATATTCTTTGAGATTGTAAAAGATTTCTCCACTTCTAATAGTTGATCAAGAAGAATAAAGAATAATTTCTTTCCAAGAGTGATCCACCAATTGATCATAAACCATGGAGTAGTAGCCTAATAATTGCTAAATCACGTTAAACAAATGTGTTAGCGATTGGTGTAGCTCGCTATTCGCCCCTTTAGCTAAGTCTTACAATTTCTCATATAAACCTACTTGATTAATTCAAACATATTACTTAAATATCAAAATATAACCTTAATGTCACGCCCCGAGAGCATGCCGAACCGAAAATCAAACGGACGACACCTCCCCTGTACGTGGCAACATTTCGGGTTAATACAAGGCCCGTAGGCCACAACAATAACAACATATATATATAACAACATAACAACATAACGAAAACACAGCGGAAACAACACGACAACAATACAATCCCACAGAGTGCATACCGGTATGACTAACACCAGAACATAAAGAAGCCTCGTCAAAACCCGCACCAACATGTGCGTACATCACATAACACACAACACCACGATAAACTCAGAATACATAACCAAAACATACGGAAGACTCAAAACTCGGACTCTCGGAGTTGAGATGAGGTGTCAGCCAGCTGTGCTCCAAGTCCATCACGAAGTCGGCTACCTGTTACCTGGGCGACAGAAAAACCCAGGGTCCGTTGGGGGGGGTGAGTAAAACTCAGCAGGTAATAGAAAACATGTATATATGTAATATCACATGTATTTCGACAACATAATCTAGATGTACAACAGGTATATCAGCATAGTATATAAATACAAGCATATACCGTCTAACTGAATGAACAACATAAAAATGCAGACATACCTGAAGTCTGCTACGCTACTCTGATCCAACCTGAACATATATCCAACATATATATATATAACAGGAAGAGTAGATCAACTCACAATATACTCTAGCTACAGGTCAAGGTATCTATGGTCTGTCCAACACATACCAGTATCCGACACAACTGTATAACATATGCAAGAAACATGCATGAATATGATGTACAATCAAATGCAGCAAGCATAATACAATCAAATGCATCATCACAATAAGCATATATATATATATATATACTGCATCTATATATGTATACTAATCACAATCATCCATATATATATATACATGCATATATGTATATATATGGCAATATGCAAAAATGTCATAAGTCGGCAATGCAGCATGCATGGTCATGTCAGCTCACCCTAAAGCTACCACGACCCTAGTGTGGCCTCGGTGGCTCGAGCATGACAACTGTCCCAACTCAACACCAACCACTGCTCTCGAGTGGCCGAGTGGGCAGTATGATCGAGTAGCATATAAGCGTAAAGAGCAAGCTACACGATGAGGGTCCCTCTGTTGGCCACTCCGACAGTTACTACCCATGAGTGGTCGAGTGCCACACACGGAGGACTACGACATGCAAATCCAACTACCACCATCTATAGTGGTAGAGTGTGGCACCACAATGCTCTTCCCTCACACGGGTGACTCCTCCTATGAGTAACCGTGGAGGCAGGATGACTGACGACACTCTCAACCACAAGGGAGACCTCGTCGCCAGCGTGTATGCAAATTCATGAATGTAATGTCTCACATACAGACATCCACCATAGACTCTCTATTCTACAGAGAATCATACTAACCAGATCAACGCACTCTCTATCCTGCAGAGAGTCATACTCAACTGATCATAATACTCTCTATCCTGTAGAGAGTCATACTAATCTAATCGATGCACTCTTTATCCTGTAGAGAGTCATACTCAACTGATGGACACACTCTCTATCCTGTAGAGAGTCGTACTCATCTGATTATAACAAGCTAGGACCACCGGTCCGTAGCGATATCCTAAGTATCATTCCTCTGACCATTTACACAATACATGTTCGGTGGTAACATACAACCTAAGGTTACTAGAACTAACCCTAGGTTAAAGACATTATCTACCTACGGATGACTTTTTTGCCCAACGTACAATCAGGTTGTCATCCGGACTTTACTATTTGCACTTAACTTAAACAAATTCTAAGTTACTTACATCACCTATATGTATAACTCCTAATCATGATAAAATAAACATGATATCAGCAATGGAGTTAATAGCCAACGGTAAAGGATCAAGCATACGATAAAAAGAGCAGGGTCAAGATAATATGAACACCTAACATGCTCATATCTATGACTAAATCTGAATGCAATACATCTACCCGGACCAGGTAGGAAATTACCCACCTGTTAATTAGCTCCGCTAGCTGTCCATGCGTACAAGCCTCTGTCACTTACCAAAGTCCTGCAAGACCACATGAACTACGATTAAGTTCTAACATGACCAAATCGAATCCTACATCGATCTCTTATTCAACTAATTCAACATTCTCCAATCTTAATCAGATTAAAATCACCGTATCGTTCATAAGTCAACTTTAGCATTAACTATAAAGATAACACATCCTACTTCATAACAAAACCAAATCAACGCTTACCTTACAATTGTTGCAATCACCCACAGCTTCTTGATCCACATCACATTTCATGGCTGCCACCCAATAACACGACCAATCAAACTTCCCTTCCACAATTGCAGACACAAAAATTCCTGGATCTGCTCTAGGGAAACTGTTCAACTGCAATCCCCTGTTCCAATCACTCTTCCTATCCAAAAATCACAACATCCACACAAATTCATCAACTATTCCAAACCAAAGAAGAAATAGGGCAACAATCGCCTAACCGTATTAGCCTAAATCACTGCACAACCTCCATAGCTGATCACAGAACCTCCCCTACCACTGAATCTGCCCCTTGGATCCATAGAGCTTCTACCCGCACTAGGAGGTGGCGGCAGATGGAGAAAGTTGTCGACAATAGAGGGAGAGACCGATGATAGCATCCATCGGACACGGTGAAGATGGGGAGTCTTCTCTTGGTAGTCGTCCTTGCTCAAGGCTGGCAAGACTGGCTATCAGCAGGTCCACGACGGAGGAGAAACGATGATCCAAAGCTCGGCTGCCACTGGGTGGAGAAGGGATCGTCAATGCCCGCAGTCGGCTGGACCGGTGGAACGCAACAAGAAGGCGGTGGCGACGGTGACGCTCGATCGGGAGAACAGAAGGGCGTTGTGGTGCCCGCGTGGCTTGCATGGAGATCCAGCCCTAGAGATCGCGACCGAAGAAATCGGCAACTCTCAGCCGGCAGTTCGTGCTAGTAGTGAAGATCAACGACGATGGCCAAGGCTGTGGTCAGCGGTCGCATGCGCAGGGACGACGAGACGCGAGGTGGTTTGCCTGGGAACCTCGAGAGGCCGTGGACGGCCGTCGCGGGCTGAGGTGGTGAGGAGGGCGGCGCCATGGCAACGACATGGCGAATAGCCGCCACCACCGGCGCGAGGGAGAAGGTGGTGTGGCTCCGACGCGGTGGCTCGGGCGCTGCGTGGATCGGCCGCGATATAGCGGGTGGTGGCGAGGGTTGCGATGGAGGTCGGGCAGCGTGCGGAAGGGGAAGACGACGCCGACGAAGAGAGGCAAAGGAGGAGAAAGAATCGGCGGTGGAAGAGAGGGGAAGGAGAAGAATCGCAAGATTGGGGAAAGTCGTACTGGGAAACGCTCGAAGAAATCCAATCAGTGCGGAGAAAGCAGTAAAAACGAATGGGGTTAAATGGGTTTAGAAAAATGGATCCGGTTTAACCTATAAGCATTAAACCCAACTCAAAATCCCTTCATAAACAGATAATTCAAACAGGCTTTTCCAAAGCCTATTAAATCTTTCTCCAAAACTACCTTAAAAATTTCCATTTAAGTTCAGGAAAATTTCTAAAAAAATTTGGAAAATTCCATAGGGTATTTTTCCTAATTAACAAGCATTATTTTATTATTAAATTTTTTTTCGATATTTTACATTCTCCCCCACTAATAAAAATTTGGTCCCCAAATTTCGTACTAACATACGAGAACCAACTCAAGAGATTTCTTGAACTACTACCTGCCTCAAGTGAAAAAATGAGGATATCGAGCTCGGATAGTATCTTCCAGCTCCCATGTAGCCTCCTCATCAGTCGGATACTGTCATCCAACCTTTACGAGTCAGATGGTCTTGTTTCGCTACTGTCGCTCCTTGCGACCCAGGCTCCACCCTGGAATCTCCTCGTAAGTCACATTAGAATGAGGTGGAATTGCTATCTCCTTCAGAACATTCTATGAATGCGGAACGTATTTCCTCAGCATAGAAACATGCAATACGTTGTGAACACCCACAAGTGTCAGAGGTAAAGTCAACCGATAAGCTACACCTCCATAATCCACGACACAAGATCTGAATAAATCCTCCAAAGTCTAAATGATACACTCAGACTGTTCATCTGTCTACGGATGAAACGTTGCATTAAGCTGAAACTTTGTGCCCATAGTATGGTGCAGACTCTGCCAAAATCGCGAGGTAAATTGAGAATCTCTACCCGATATAGTACTTAAAAGTACCCCACTCAATCCGATAATCTTTCAGTAATACAACACTGCCCGATCGTCCAACGAGTGCGACCCACGAATAGGAAGGAAATGGACAGATTTGGTTAATCGATCTACGATCACCCAAATCGCATCATGTCATTTATGGGCTCTAGGCAATCCCGTAAGGTAATCAATGTTGGTGCAATCGGCCCAGGTCACGATTGACCAGGACTCGAGTTTGACTTGAGTGATGTTTTGATGTTTCGACAAAAACATATGACAATGTAATTGTCATGGGAAAGTCCAAGTCATGGGTACTTGGCATGGAAAGTCCAAGTCATGGGTACTTGGCATTTGGGAAAGTCCAAGTCTTGAGTACTTGGCATGAGAAGTCCAACATGGGTTGGCAAGGAAAAGTCCAAGTCATGAGTACTTGGCATTTGGGAAAGTCCAAGTCTTGAGTACTTGGCATGAGAAGTCCAAGCATGGGTCTTGGCGAATAAGAAGTCCAAGCATGGGTCTTGGCAAATGGAAAGTCCAAGCATGGGTCTTGGCATGGAAAGTCCAACATGGGTTGGCAAGGGAAAGTCCAAGCTTGAGTCTTGGCATTTGGGAAGTCCAAGGGGATTGATTTTGGCAGCGTAAAGTCCAAGCGGAGTCTTGGTAGCGTAAGTCCAATGTGCCTTGGCGGTGTAGACACCGTTAGCATGACATAGCCGAGGGAAGCACCTGGAGGCTAGCGCGATGGATGAACGAGTCATGGATGACTTGGAGGGATCCGAGAGGCGTGAGGCTGATGGAGGTGGCTAGAAGGCTTAGGTCTAGGCTAAGGGTGGTCTAGCAAGTATGGGGGCACCATACTTGGGTTAAAACCTCATGTTTGAGGTTGGCAGTCGACTGGCAATATGGCTGGTTCGACTGCCGTGAGTCGACTTGAGTTCGACTACCAATTTAGAGCTGAAATTGCTCTGGCATTGCTCATTGGCGGTCATTGATCGATCTCGATAGTCGATCGCCAAGGGTTGGCGTCGACCGCTAGTTCTGTCGAGCACATAACGCCAGAGCCGATCGCTAGTCGACTACGAACAGCGATCGGCGCAATGTTAGCGTGCCAAGAGTCTCGTTGGAACTTGTCCAATGTGGATTGAGTCGTTGTCTCACGCCGATTGGCTGAGGACTTATGGCGCGATCGATTGCTAGAATCCAAACCCGATGGAGGATAAAAGCATCTGTTCATGGAAGGCTCAAGCATCAGTTCTTTAGGGGCTTTGGTGAGGCAATTTGAAGGCGATTTGCAGGTGCATTTCAGGGTCCTTCAAGCTCATCCAAGCAACCGACAAGCAAGCGCTCAAAACCCTAGTTTGTAAAGTGTTCTTTACATTTTCACTTGTATTTGCTTGTATTTCTTTTGTTTATTGTTTTAAACGTTTGTACGAGGTTTCTCCGCCTCCGACTTGTTGTCGAGAAGGAGTTTATTGATTAGTGATTGCATTGGCATCGCTAGAGCTCGTTAGAGCTCGATCCGTGGAGTAGGAACTGTTTGGTTCAGAACCACGTTATATCTCATGTTGTGCTTGTGTTCGTGATTGTATCTTTTCGTTATTGCTTTGATTATTTCTATTCCGCTGCGCATAACGAGTTTTGTAGAGACGATCGTGAACGAATTCCATCTACGTACGGTCAACGCTATTCACCCCCCTCTAGCGGCCTCAAATTCCAACAAGTGGTATCAGAGCCCGGGGCTCTTCTACGGACTAACCGCCGGGAGCTAGGACAAAGAAGCTAGAGGGTGAAGATGGAAGAACAATTGGGATGGAATATTAACACACCGATCCCTTACTCCTTCTATGGACAAGAAGGGTTTAAGCAATGGAAGTCAAGAATTGAAGACTTTCTAATGATTAGGGACTTCGAAGAATGGTCTATCTTAATGGAAGGATATAGCTATCCAAGAGGACCAAAGGGTGGATTCCTCAAGAAAAAGATATGGACCGAAGAGCAAGTCCAAGCCTTCGAAAAGAATGAGAAGGTAATGAAGTTGTTAATTGATTTAATACCTAACAATATCTTGTGTATGTTAGGTAATTATGTAGATACAAACGAGCTATGGAGCCAAGTGGCCAAGCTCCATGAAAGCCCATCAATGGTCCAAGAGGAAGAGACCGAAGAGGCTAATGCATCACCCTCACAAGGAAGTGAGGACTTGGAGGTTGAGAGATCATCAACATCCAAAGAGGAAGAGGAAGTAGAATCGGAAGTTGATAGGGAGTCAATTTCCGGGTTGGTGGAGGAAGTGGAAGAAGCATCCACTTCTAGGATTGAGGAGGAGATTAGAGTTTCCTCAACACCGGAGCATCAAGAAGAAGCCTCTACATCCAGTCAAGATGAAGAAGTGTCAATTCCGAACTCCACCACTAACCTAGGTAACTCAAACACTCTAATTTCAAATAAAAATAATATTATGTGTTTTGAGTGTAGGGAATTTGGGCACTATAAGAGCAAGTGCCCAAAGAAGATTAGGAAAGCTCCACCGGCACCAAAAGTCAAGGATGCCGGTTCCCCAACACCTAAAGGCAAGGAGCACATCATATGCTTCAAGTACAATTCAAAGGGGCATTATCGGAGTCAATGCCCTAGGGAAAAGAAAAGAAGGGCATCACAAGTAGGGGGAGCTTCTATAGCTAACCCTAAGGTATATTTTAATAATGCACCTTCCAAATTTAAAAGTCAAAAGCATGCTAGAAATTTTAATTCTCTTGCAATTCATAAAGAGCATGCTAGAAGTAAGGAATTTTGCTTAGGTGATAAAAATGTTTACCTTAGGAGTAAGGAGAAATTTGGGACTAATGTCCCTAAAAATATTTTACCTAAGGAATCAATTAGGAAAATAGGAGAACATCTAGGTATAAACCCTAAATGGACTAGGCATATGCCTAGAAAGTCCCATGCCCAAGAATTTAATCAAAAATCAAGTGGGCAATTAGAATTAGAAAACCAAGCTTTGAGGTCAAGGCTTGAGAAACTAGAAAAGACCCTTAGGAATATACAAAACCAATTTAAAGGGTCTAATGGTCAAAGTCAAAGGTCCAAAAGTCAAAGTCAACACCAAGGACCTAAGAGTCAAAAGTCAACCAAAGGCAAGCAAGGTTTGGGTCACAAACCTAAGCCTAAGGTAGCTTACCATAGTGTTCCATTTGATTATGGGACACAAACTAGGTCTAGGAAGACCAAGGTCAATAGGGAAGTCATCCCTAGAGTTGACCAAAGGGTGTGCCTAGTGGCTAGGGTTTCTAGGAAACCTAGGGTGGCCACTAAGAAGGTTGCAAGGGGAGTTACCCCTAGAGTCAACCTAGGTAAGACCACAATGACCAAGGCTAACAAGCCTAGAAGGGTCATTAGGAGGGTATCTAAGGAGGTCATCCCTAAGGAATACCTAGTTAACCCTAGGAGCTCAAATCGGTTTTGGGTTCCTAAGAGCGTGATTGATTCACTCTAGATTGGTTTAGGGTGTGCCAACCTTGATTGGATGGGTAGTTAACTCAACCATGGTAAAGGTGGCACTTTAGGATATTTTCAAGGTTATGGTTACCTTGGAAATAGATTTGAATCAATATCCTAAAAGATTTTAGGATGTGCCAATGCATTTTTGAAATTGAGAAAAATCAATTAAATTGGCACAATTTAGGTTTAGAGGTTAGTGTGCCATTTTGGGTTTTTGGCACACTAGGGAGATTAATGATAATATGGCAAAATATATCTAATTAATACAAATGGCAATTAATATTGAAATTTAGGTATTACTATACCTATATATTTTATATGTCATGCTTTGTTTGCCATATAACATGCCATGACATCATGTTTATTTCAATCATTTTATATGTCATGTTCATGTTTAGGATTAAGGTTTCAAATGTCATGTGTTTTTAGATTTCATCTTATGCCATGACATCATGATTATGAGCATATGCTTATTTATATCATCATTAATGCCATAATCATTCATGCATTTAAGAAAAATTTCGATTGAAATTGATTTAAGGACTATGGCATGACTTGGAGTCACATTCATAAGGGAATCAAGTAGGGTTGCCTTAGAAGATGCATGAAACCCTAGATTAGGATGAACAAAACCCACATCTCACATTAAATTGACATGTATGTGTATTTTATACACCTTAGATACATGTGAGATGCTAGGATATGAGTTGAGTTCAAGGTGCATAGGTTTTGCATCTAGATGAACTCAAACTCATCTTATATGATTAGTGGATCATTGGGAAATCTTGTGTACAAGTCATGTGCATAGAGCCCAAGGAATATGATCCAAAATAAGGTTTTGAAAACATTTTAAAATCTTTTTGAAAAACCTTGGCGAAGCCTATCTTTTGATAGCAATCACCATTGATGAAGTTGATACAAAGTAGGACCAAAACATTGAAAATTTCAATGGTTTTAAACTTTGTACCAATTTCTCTATTTTATGGGTAAAATAATTTTCAAATATTTTTCACCCATTGTATTGACTATAAGTAATATACGTATCAAATTTTATGATTTTTCAAATTACGTAGAATTACTTATGCTTTTCCTAATCTCGATTCGATAAATTTGAAATTGAAATTTGATCACGATCAATATACTAGTGTGGCGGTCGTGATATTAGTGGCGAGATTCGGTTTGTTTAGCCCGTGTTCAGCTATGGAAAAGATTCCTAATCACTCCTAACCCTAGGATATGCTTTAGGAAGCATTATAAAGGGTGAAAATCCATTGGATATGGATTAGGAGCTGTGTTAGGTCAAAGTATCAAATTTAGGGTGAGTGAAAGTTCTATGTTGAACTTAGAACCTTAATTTTGATGGTTTAGAGTTCCTATTGGCTTAGGGGCTTCCCAAGGACATTGTTGGTGCAATGGTCAAGGGGAAGCAAGCCTTTAGTGGGAGGTATCCATCTTGGGATGATGGATGTGTTCTTTCTCCTTGAAGAGGAGAAGTTATTGGGAGAGTATCATCAATTGGGAAAATTGATGGGTTTTTGATACCCAATTTGGAAATTGGGAGAGAGTATAGGATTGCCTTTTTTGAGTGATATGTGAATTATCACTAGGAAGATGGTAGGCATCCTAGGTATTTATTTTTTGGATCAAGGGGGAGATTGTAAGATCTCATTGGGACATGAGACATTGACCTCCTTGGAGAGAAAACCTTTTTGATGTTAGTCAAAAAGGGGGAGAATGTTTGGGGGAGAACATTTGAAGAGTGTTTACCAATTTGAGATAATTGGTAAGGGATTTGAGTTAGTGTTCTAACTCAATGATTTGTTTGGTTTTTGTCAAACATCAAAAAGGGGGAGATTGTTGGTGCAATCGGCCCAGGTCACGATTGACCAGGACTCGAGTTTGACTCGAGTGATGTTTTAATGTTTCGACAAAAATATATGACAATGTAATTGTCATGGGAAAGTCCAAGTCATGGGTACTTGGCATGGAAAGTCCAAGTCATGGGTACTTGGCATTTGGGAAAGTCCAAGTCTTGAGTACTTGGCATGAGAAGTCCAACATGGGTTGGCAAGGAAAAGTCCAAGTCATGGGTACTTGGCATTTGGGAAAGTCCAAGTCTTGAGTACTTGGCATGAGAAGTCCAAGCATGGGTCTTGGCGAATGAGAAGTCCAAGCATGGGTCTTGGCGAATGGAAAGTTCAAGCATGGGTCTTGGCATGGAAAGTCCAACATGGGTTGGCAAGGGAAAGTCTAAGCTTGAGTCTTGGCATTTGGGAAGTCCAAGGGGATTGATTTTGGCAGCGTAAAGTCCAAGCGGAGTCTTGGCGGCGTAAGTCCAATGTGCCTTGGCGGTGTAGACACCGTTAGCATGACATAGCCGAGGGAAGCACCTGGAGGCTAGCTCGATGGATGAACGAGTCATGGATGACTTGGAGGGATCCGAGAGGCGTGAGGTGGATAGAGGTGGCTAGAAGGCTTAGGTCTAGGCTAAGGGTGGTCTAGCAAGTATGGGGGCACCATACTTGGGTTAAAACCTCATGTTTGAGGTTGGCGATCGGACCGCAATATGGCGGTTCGATCGCCATGAGTCGACGAGTTTATGCCAATTTAGAGTGGAATTGCTGCGATCGCTATTGCTCGATGATCGATCGGCGATCGATCGCTAAGGGTTGGATCATTGCTAGTCGACGAAGCCGTATCCGGGCGGTCGACTACGGGCACGATCTTCCAATGTTGGCAGTCGACTGCCAAGAGTCCCGTTGGAACTTATCCAACGTGGATTGAGTCGTTGTCTCACGCCTGATCTTGCGGCAATCGGGACTTATGATGATCGCTGCGGAAATCCAGCCCGATAGAGGATAAAAGTAGCTGTTCGTGGAAGGCTCAAGCATCAGTTCTTTGGGGGCTTTGGTGAGGCGATTTGCAGGTGCATTTCAGGGTCCTTCAAGCTCATCCAAGAAATCGACAAGCAAGCGCTCAAAACCCTAGTTTGTAAAGTGTTCTTTACATTTTCACTTGTATTTTCTTGTATTTCTTTCGTTTATTGTTGTAAACATTTGTACGAGGTTTCTCCGCCTCCGACTTATTGTCGAGAAGGAGTTTATTGATTAGTGATTGCATTGGCATCGCTAGAGCTCGTTAGAGCTCGATCCGTGGAGTAGGAACCGTTCGGTTCCGAACCACGTTATATCTCGTGTTGTGCTTGTGTTCGTGATTGTATCTTTTCGTTATTGCTTTGATTATTTCTATTCCGCTGCGCATAATGAGTTTTGTAGAGACGATCGTGAACGAATTCCATCTATGTACGGTCAACGCTATTCACCCCTCCTCTAGCGGCCTTAAATTCCAACAAGTGGTATCAGAGCCCGGGGCTCTTCTACGGACTAACCGCCGGGAGCTAGGACAAAGAAGCTAGAGGGTGAAGATGGAAGAACAATTGGGATGGAATATTAACACACCGATCCCTTACTCTTTCTATGGACAAGAAGGGTTTAAGCAATGGAAGTCAAGAATTGAAGACTTCCTAATGATGAGGGACTTCGAAGAATGGTCTATCTTAATGGAAGGATATAGCTATCCAAGAGGACCAAAAGGTGGATTCCTCAAGAAAAAGAGATGGACCGAAGAGCAAGTCCAAGCCTTCGAAAAGAATGAGAAGGTAATGAAGTTGTTAATTGATTTAATACCTAACAATATCTTGTGTATGTTAGGTAATTATGTAGATGCAAACGAGCTATGGAGCCAAGTGGCCAAGCTCCATGAAAGCCCATCAATGGTCCAAGAGGAAGAGACCGAAGAGGCTAATGCATCACCCTCACAAGGAAGTGAGGACTTGGAGGTTGAGAGATCATCAACATCCAAAGAGGAAGAGGAAGTAGAATCGGAAGTTGATAGGGAGTCAATTTCCGGGTTGGTGGAGGAAGTGGAAGAAGCATCCACTTCTAGGATTGAGGAGGAGATTAGAGTTTCCTCAACACCGGAGCATCAAGAAGAAGCCTCTACATCCAGTCAAGATGAAGAAGTGTCAATTCCGAACTCCACCACTAACCTAGGTAACTCAAACACTCTAATTTCAAATAAAAATAATATTATGTGTTTTGAGTGTAGGGAATTTGGGCACTATAAGACCAAGTGCCCAAAGAAGATTAGGAAAGCTCCACTGACACCAAAAGTCAAGGATGCCGGTTCCCCAACACCTAAAGGCAAGGAGCACATCATATGCTTCAAGTGCAATTCAAAGGGGCATTATCGGAGGCAATGCCCTAGGGGGAAAAAGAAGGGGCAAGGAGGAGCATCACAAGTAGGGGGAGCTTCTATAGCTAACCCTAAGGTATATTTTAATAATGCACCTTCCAAATTTAAAAGTCAAAAGCATGCTAGAAATTTTAATTCTCTTGCAATTCATAAAGAGCATGCTAGAAGTAAGGAATTTTGCTTAGGTGCTAAAAATGTTTACCTTAGGAGTAAGGAGAAATTTGGGACTAATGTCCCTAAAAATATTTTACCTAAGGAATCAATTAGGAAAATAGGAGAACATCTAGGTCTAAACCCTAAATGGACTAGGCATATGCCTAGAAAGTCCCATGCCCAAGAATTTAATCAAAAATCAAGTGGGCAATTAGAATTAGAAAACCAAGCTTTGAGGTCAAGGCTTGAGAAACTAGAAAAGACCCTTAGGAATATACAAAACCAATTTAAAGGGTCTAATGGTCAAATTCAAAGGTCCAAAAGTCAAAGTCAACACCAAGGACCTAAGAGTCAAAATTCAACCAAAGGCAAGCAAGGTTTGGGTCACAAACCTAAGCCTAAGGTAGCTTACCATAGTGTTCCATTTGATTATGGGACACAAACTAGGTCTAGGAAGACCAAGGTCAATAGGGAAGTCATCCCTAGAGTTGACCAAAGGGTGTGCCTAGTGGCTAGGGTTTCTAGGAAACCTAGGGTGGCCACTAAGAAGGTTGCAAGGGGAGTTACCCCTAGAGTCAACCTAGGTAAGACCCAAATGACCAAGACTAACAAGCCTAGGAGGGTCATTAGGAAGGTATCTAGGGAGGTTATCCCTAAGGAATACCTAATTAACCCTAGGAGCTCAAATCGGTTTTGGGTTCCTAAGAGCGTGATTGATTTACACTAGATGGGTTTAGGGTGTGCCAACCTTGATTGGATGGGTAGTTAACTCAACCATGGTAAAGGTGACACTTTAGGATATTTTCAAGGTTATGGTTACCTTGGAAATAGATTTGAATCAATATCCTAAAAGATTTTAGGATGTGCCAATGCATTTTTGAAATTGAGAAAAATCAATTAAATTGGCACAATTTAGGTTTAGAGGTTAGTGTGTCATTTTGGATTTTTGGCACACTAGGGAGATTAATGATAATATGGCAAAATATATCTAATTAATACAAATGACAATTAATATTGAAATTTAGGTATTACTATACCTATATATTTTATATGTCATGCTTTGTTTGCCATATAACATGCCATGACATCATGTTTATTTCAATCATTTTATATGTCATATTCATGTTTAGGATTAAGGTTTCAAATGTCATGTGTTTTTAGATTTCATCTTATGCCATGACATCATGATTATGAGCATATGCTTATTTATATCATCATTAATGCCATAATCATTCATGCATTTAAGAAAAATTTCGATTGAAATTTATTTAAGGACTATGGCATGACTTGGAGTCTCATTCATAAGAGAATCAAGTAGGGTTGCCTTAGAAGATGCATGAAACCCTAGATTAGGATGAACAAAACCCACATCTCACATTAAATTGACATGTATGTGTATTTTATACACCTTAGATACATGTGAGATGCTAGGATATGAGTTGAGTTCAAGGTGCATAGGTTTTGCATCTAGATGAACTCAAACTCATCTTATATGATTAGTGGATCATTAGGAAAGCTTGTGTACAAGTCATGTGCATAGAGCCCAAGGAATATGATCCAAAATAAGGTTTTGAAAACATTTTAAAATCTTTTTGAAAAACCTTGGTGAAGCCTATCTTTTGATAGCAATCGCCATTGATGAAGTTGATACAAAGTAGGACCAAAACATTGAAAATTTCAATGGTTTTGAACTTTGTACCAATTTCTCTATTTTATGGGTAAAATAATTTTCAAATATTTTTCACCCATTGTATTGACTATAAGTAATATACGTATCAAATTTTATGATTTTTCAAATTACGTAGAATTACTTATGCTTTTCCTAATCTCGATTCTGATAGCTGAAATTCAGAAATTTCAGCTATCGATCGGCCTACTGAGTGGCGATCGATATGGGTGATCGACTAATTCGCCGAGTTTTGTTTAGCCCGTGTTCAGCTATGGAAAAGATTCCTAATCACTCCTAACCCTAAGATATTCTTTAGGAAGCATTATAAAGGGTGAAAATCCATTGGATATGGATTAGGAGTTGTGTTAGGTCAAAGTATCAAATTTAGGGTGAGTAAAAGTTCTATGTTGAACTTAGAACCTTAATTTTGATGGTTTAGAGTTCCTATTGGCTTAGGGGCTTCCCAAGGACATTGTTGGTGCAATGGTCAAGGGGAAGCAAGCCTTTAGGGGGAGGTATCCATCTTGGGATGATGGATGTGTTCTTTCTCCTTGAAGAGGAGAAGTTATTGGGAGAGTATCATCAATTGGGAAAATTGATGGGTTTTTGATACCCAATTTGGAAATTGGGAGAGAGTATAGGATTGCCTTTTTTGAGTGATATGTGAATTATCACTAGGAAGATGGTAGGCATCCTAGGTATTTATTTTTTGGATCAAGGGGGAGATTGTAAGATCTCATTGGGACATGAGACATTGACCTCCTTGGAGAGAAAACCTTTTTGATGTTAGTCAAAAAGGGAGAGAATGTTTGGGGGAGAACATTTGAAGAGTGTTTACCAATTTGAGATAATTGGTAAGGGATTTGAGTTAGTGTTCTAACTCAATGATTTGTTTGATTTTTGTCAAACATCAAAAAGGGGGAGATTGTTGGTGCAATTGGCCCAGGTCACGATTGACCAGGACTCGAGTTTGACTCGAGTGATGTTTTGATGTTTCGACAAAAACATATGACAATGTAATTGTCATGGGAAAGTCCAAGTCATGGGTACTTGGCATGGAAAGTCCAAGTCATGGGTACTTGGCATTTGGGAAAGTCCAAGTCTTGAGTACTTGGCATGAGAAGTCCAACATGGGTTGGCAAGGAAAACTCCAAGTCATGGGTACTTGGCATTTGGAAAAGTCCAAGTCTTGAGTACTTGACATGAGAAGTCCAAGCATGGGTCTTGGCGAATGAGAAGTCCAAGCATGGGTCTTGGCAAATGGAAAGTCCAAGCATGGGTCTTGGCATGGAAAGTCCAACATGGGTTGGCAAGGGAAAGTCCAAGCTTGAGTCTTGGCATTTGGGAAGTCCAAGGGGATTGATTTTGGCAGCGTAAAGTCCAAGCGGAGTCTTGGCGGCGTAAGTCCAATGTGCCTTGGCGGTGTAGACACCGTTAGCATGACATAGCCGAGGGAAGCACCTGGAGGCTAGCTCGATGGATGAACGAGTCATGGATGACTTGGAGGGATCCGAGAGGCGTGAGGTGGATAGAGATGGCTAGAAGGCTTAGGTATAGGCTAAGGGTGGTCTAGCAAGTATGGGGGCACCATACTTGGGTTAAAACCTCATGTTTGAGGTTGGCAGTCGACTGGCAATATGGCCGGTTCGACTGCCATGAGTCGACTTGAGTTCGACTGCCAATTTAGAGCTGGAATTGCTCGCGATCATTGCTCATTAGCGATCGATGATGTCTCTGACGATCGCCGAGCGGGTTGCCGATCGCTAGTTCGTGTCGAGCACGAAAGCCGTAGTCGATCGCCGATCGACTATGGGCACCGGATCGACTTCCAATGTTGGCGATCAGCAAGAGTCCCGTTGGAACTTGTCCAACGTGGATTGAGTCGTTGTCTCACGATCTTGGCGGCTGAGGGACTTATGACAATGATCGCTAGGCGGAAATCTAGCCCGATGGAGGATAAAAGCAGCTGTTCATGGAAGGCTCAAGCATCAGTTCTTTGGGGGCTTTGGTGAGGCGATTTGCAGGTGCATTTCAGGGTCCTTCAAGCTCATCCAAGAAATCGACAAGCAAGCGCTCAAAACCCTAGTTTGTAAAGTGTTCTTTACATTTTTCACTTGTATTTGCTTGTATTTCTTTCGTTTATTGTTGTAAATGTTTGTACGAGGTTTCTCCGCCTCCTACTTGTTGTCGAGAAGGAGTTTATTGATTAGTGATTGCATTGGCATCGCTAGAGCTCGTTAGAGCTCGATCCGTAGAGTAGGAACCGTTCGGTTCTGAACCACGTTATATCTCGTGTTGTGCTTGTGTTCGTGATTGTATCTTTTCGTTATTGCTTTGATTATTTCTATTCTGCTGCGCATAATGAGTTTTGTAGAGACGATCACGAACGAATTCCATCTACGTACGGTCAACGCTATTCACCCCCTCTAGCGGCCTCAAATTCCAACAATCAATAGTGATATGCCCCCACTTTCATTCCGGAATCGGAATTTTCTAGAGCAATCCACCGAGTTTCTGATATTCAGCCTTCACTTACTAGCATACTAAACATCGAGCAGCAAAATCTGCTATAACTCTCTTTATACCATTCCACCAGTATAAACGTTTCCACTCTCGGTACATCTGAGTACCACCAAGGTATATAGCCCATCCCGAATGATGTGCTTTCTGTAGCGACTCTTCCTTAAACACGGCAACTCCGGAAAACCCACCATCCTTATCAGAGATGGGAATTATTTTCTCAAAAGAGAAATCCATCAACCATCCAAGATACACTTCACCACACACTCTATAAGTGCATGGGCGACTATAGCGACGAATCTCACTCGTTGCAATTGTTGCAACTGTTCGCGCTCCAGCAACTCCATTGTAGCTACCTAATAGCTTGTTAAATTCAATGAGCACTTTTGCTCCATACAACTACAAGTCCAGATAATAACTACTAAAGTCACATCATGTATATGATAGACTATCTCGTAGTTTCTTAACTGTCGTAAGCATAAGATATGTCTCATGCAACTGTATCGGATTCGCTCCGATCCATGAAACGATACATTTGCGTACATCTTTTATCCACCCCGGAAGGATTATCTAATACTCGTGTAAAAGTTACCCACCGTTTAGGTCCTGTAACTGGTTTCACCAGCTTCCGACTAAATGATTTCCAACATCACCTTTGTCAAACAAATCTGTGGTATAGCAATGTCAAGCATT
This sequence comes from Wurfbainia villosa, assembly GCA_025175895.1. NCBI lineage: Eukaryota > Viridiplantae > Streptophyta > Magnoliopsida > Zingiberales > Zingiberaceae > Wurfbainia > Wurfbainia villosa. The sequence goes on along the minus strand of CM045988.1, from coordinate 110,865,211 downwards.
CTATCCGCATCTACAGTAATATCTAAACCATACAAGGAAAACCACCATCTACGGTGGTCGAGTGCGCAACTCCAACTACCACAACCAACAGTGGTCAGGTTACGCAACTCCAACAACTACAAAAGGATCCAATCGTGTTCAGAATACACGATTCTCAAATCCAGTGACGACTAAATCATTAATTAGTCTAACAACTTAATCACAACTCATAGAATTCATACAATTCATACCAAGTATGAAATTGTCGTCTCCACACACCTGCATCCCCTTTTACTCTAGGTTGATGATATATCAATCATCACAATGACAATGATACTTATATGGCATCATGTCACTACCATATCAACGCTCCAGCCGTAAACCAACCCTAGAGCATGCACAGGTGTCCTTAACTGATCTAAATAGATCATCTATCCACAATGAAGGATATTCTTCACAACAACTATTGTATTCCATCATCGATAATCGATGCATACTTCTCAAAGGTTCATCCCTCTTTCACAAAGAGTTCCGGATTTTCTCAAGGAGGAATACTGGGATAGATAAATATCCCTTCCAACATTTCCTATAATCGCAACGTTCATTCTTCCTATTTCCATAGTGTTTAGTAACACTTATATCAGTCAAATTATCACCCGATATAGGATCTTCGATATCGGAACTATTTCCGCAATCATTTCGATCGCCTACTCCACTTGCCTAAGCAACGACAAGCCTTGGAGTTCATCCGAAATTACATCCGAAGGCTCTCAGATTATACGCATATCCGAGAGACATATCGTACCATACTTCCAACAATTTGACCATCCGTAAGGATATGTCTACAGCAAAAGTATGTCTATCAAAGTCTAAGGGTATCCCTTGACTTCTTAATTATTGATCCACATCTCACCAGACGGTAGAGATACCACCGACCCACAAGTCGATGTAAAGGACCCTTCTAATCCAACTAAGAATGTTCTAGACAAAGATACCTGTAAACTATAAGTATCTCTCAATATATTAATCCGGAGGGTAAAACTAGAGTAATACCCTGAATCATCAATTATCTATCGATCCGATCCAAAGGCTCCCCGCAGGTCTCCTCCTTTCTCCGAAGAGAACAAGATCAGATCCAACAGTCCGCGACAAAGCGGTCACATTTCTGCGATGAATGATACGAGGATCATGCTAGATCATCTGATCACATTACTTAATCCTACGAGCTGCAACTGAAGATTACTGAGTGGATACGACCATCGTCGTATACTCTATCCTCTGTACAAAGTCAATCCACATCTGGAGGTAACTGTTGTTGTCTGCATGAGTCTTCTACAATGTCTTCTGCTGATGCTGCTTCTGTGCTGATCTCTGCTGAAGGGGAGTATCAAGGAACTCCAACCATGCCTGAGGTGGTAGATCACTGCTGATGAGATAACTCAATCTTCGGTGCTGATCTCTGCTGTCGAGACGGTGCATCATCCTCTTGGAACACCATTGGTAGTCTTCAACTGAGTCTTCAAAATACACTCTTCAATCTGTACTGGTTGCTTACAATAGCAACAGATGAACTGATCCAATAGATAATCTGACTTTGCTTGTCTTCATGATCTGCACTGCACGCACATAATTCCTTCGGAGTCTTTGTTCTGATTTTGCTGATATCCACGAGAACATCCTGATGATCTGCGGTTGGTCTTCTATAATCAGAAAATAGCTCAAAGTCTATGACTTCGATCTTGCTCCTTTGTCCAACAATTGGAGACTTCTGACTCTATTAAGTTGACCTGCATTATCTTCTTATCGGTCTCCATCTCTTAAACCCTTGTACAGAGTCATTTCTAAACTCCTATCTCATTCAACGTCTTCCGGCAGGATCTGGTAGAAGATCCCGGCATCCTAATCCAACTATAAGCCAAACTCTGGGTGGCTTAAATCATCCATCCATCTTCTTGAGCTATTAGGTGGTCGTAACCTCTGCAAGTCTCACGACTCTGCACAGTACACTGTTACTAACCGATCACCCATTCTTGAAGCTCAAGAATTCCCTACAATGTGTCATTAAAAGTGACACAGAAAAATACTCTCTTCCAACATCACTAAACAATGATCAAGTGATATATTATTTCCCGAAGATTATTTTCTGCATTTTTCACCAAATACCGGCTTGATCTCGATAATGGTATGCAAACAACTCTTCTTTCTCGGTATAACATGAGTTAAGTACTCAAAAGTACTCTCAAAGTTATACAACTCAGTACGAACAACTCAGGGATAAAATCCCTATGAAACACCGTAACCTAGCCTTCCGCTATCTGTATCACAAATAGTCTACAAGTATGTTCATTACCCACAGGTAATGATCTGACTAGCACAGTTAGTGGAAATCTCTAAGACTGTAGTCTCTGATTTCCATAATAAATGTGACGACTTGGCCCCTATTTTTTCGACTCGGTATCAGTCGGCTCTCAAAGGTAAATCACCTTCTCGACACAGGTTCAAGACTCACAGACTCAACAGGTCGTTCCCGTGGTCAACTCATACCACGGTTACGAATAATAACCAACACACTACAGGTTATTCCCTGGTATAAGTATCTAAATGCATAGCCAACATAATCGGGAGTATAAACCCTAAAGGTCACTCCGGTTGGTCGCCTCGGTGGACGACCCCTACTACAAGTCTACACAAGTGTCATAACTATACTGTATACACCTACTGATCAAGTTTAGATAAATATCTACTAAACCATAAGTTTTTAGGAATTCATACCTCGTGCTGCTTGGAGCTCAGGCTGTTGTCCATCTCATCTCAGAAAACCAAAACCGAATAAATCGACTCCCGAGAATCCAAGACTCGACACAAAACAACATTGTATGGCATCGCAGAACCTTGGGCTCTGATACCACTAAAGTTGTCATGCCCCGAGAGCATGCCGAACCGAAAATCAAACGGACGACACCTCCCCTGTACGTGGCAACATTTCGGGTTAATACAAGGCCCGTAGGCCACAACAATAACAACATATATATATAACAACATAACAACATAACGAAAACACAGCGGAAACAACACGACAACAATACAATCCCACAGAGTGCATACCGGTATGACTAACACCAGAACATAAAGAAGCCTCGTCAAAACCCGCACCAACATGTGCATACATCACATAACACACAACACCACGATAAACTCAGAATACATAACCAAAACATACGGAAGACTCAAAACTCGGACTCTCGGAGTTGAGATGAGGTGTCAGCCAGCTGTGCTCCAAGTCCATCACGAAGTCGACTACCTGTTACCTGGGCGACAGAAAAACCCAGGGTCCGTTGGGGGGGTGAGTAAAACTCAGCAGGTAATAGAAAACATGTATATATGTAATATCACATGTATTTTGATAACATAATCTAGATGTACAACAGGTATATCAGCATAATATATAAATACAAGCATATACCGTCTAACTGAATGAACAACATAAAAATGCAGACATACCTGAAGTCTGCTACGCTACTCTGATCCAACCTGAACATATATCCAACATATATATATATAACAAGAAGAGTAGATCAACTTACAATATACTCTAGCTACAGGTCAAGGTATCTATGGTATGTCCAACACATACCAGTATCCGACACAACTGTATAACATATGCAAGAAACATGCATGAATATGATGTACAATCAAATGCAGCAAGCATAATACAATCAAATGCATCATCACAATAAGCATATATATATAGACTGCATCTATATATGTATACTAATCACAATCATCCATATATATATATATATACATGCATATATGTATATATATGGCAATATGCAAAAATGCCATAAGTCGGCAATGCAGCATGCATGGTCATGTCGGCTCACCCTAAAGCTACCACGACCCCAGTGTGGCCTCGGTGGCTCGAGCATGACAACTGTCCCAACTCAACACCAACCACTGCTCTCGAGTGGCCAAGTGGGCAATATGATCGACTAGCATATAAGCGTAAAGGGCAAGCTACACGATGGGGGTCCCTGCTGTTGGCCACTCCGACAGTCACTACCCATGAGTGGTCGAGTGCCACACACGCAGGACTATGACACGCAAATCCAACTACCACCATCTATAGTGGTAGAGTGCTACACCACAATGCTCTGCCCTCACACGGGTGACTCCTCCTATGAGTAACCGTGGAGGCAGGATGACTGGCGACACTCTCAACCACAAGGGAGACCTTGTAATGTCTCACATACAGACATCCACCATAGACTCTCTATTCTACAGAGAATCATACTAACCAGATCAGCGCACTCTCTATCCTGCAGAGAGTCGTACTCAACTGATCATAATACTCTCTATCCTGTAGAGAGTCATACTAATCTAATCGACGCACTCTCTATCCTGTAGAGAGTCGTACTCAACTGATGGACACACTCTCTATCCTGTAGAGAGTCGTACTCATCTGATTATAACAAGCTAGGACCACCGGTCCGTAGCGATATCCTAAGTATCATTCCTCTGACCATTTACACAATACATGTTCGGTGGTAACATACAACCTAAGGTTACTAGAACTAACCCTAGGTTAAAGACATTATCTTCCTACGGATGACTTTTTTGTCCAACGTACAATCAGGTTGTCATCCGGACTTTACTATTTGCACTTAACTTAAACAAATTCTAAGTTACTTACATCACTTATATGTATAACTCCTAATCATGATAAAATAAACATGATATCAGCAATGGAGTTAATATCCAACGGTAAAGGATCAAGAATACGATAAAAAGAGCAGGGTCAAGATAATATGAACACCTAACATGCTCATATCTATGACTAAATCTGAATGCAATACATCTACCCGGACCAAGTAGGAAATTACCCACCTGTTAATTAGCTCCGCTAGTCGCCCATGAACTACGATTAAGTTCTAACATGACCAAATCGAATCCTACATCGATCTCTTATTCAACTAATTCAACATTCTCCAATCTTAATCAGATTAAAATCACCGTATCGTTCATAAGTCAACTTTAGCATTAACTATAAAGATAACACATCCTACTTCATAACAAAACCAAATCAACGCTTACCTTACAATTGTTGCAATCACCCACAGCTTCTTGATCCACATCACATTTCACGGCTGCCACCCAATAACACGACCAATCAAACTTCCCTTCCACAATTACAGACACAAAAATTCCTGGATCTGCTCTAGGGAAACTGTTCAGCTGCAATCCCCTGTTCCAATCACTCTTCCTATCCAAAAATCACAACATCCACACAAATTCATCAACTATTCCAAACCAAAGAAGAAATAGGGCAACAATCGCCTAACCGTATTAGCCTAAATCACTGCACAACCTCCATAGCTGATCACAGAACCTCCCCTGCCACTGAATCTGCCCCTTGGATCCATAGAGCTTCTACCCGCACTAGGAGGTGGCGGCAGATGGAGAAAGTTGTCAACAATAGAGGGAGAGACCGATGATAGCATCCATCGGACACGGTGAAGATGGGGAGTCTTCTCTTGGTGGTCGTCCTTGCTCAAGGCCGGCAAGACTGGCTATCAGCAGGTCCACGGCGGAGGAGAAGCGATGATCCAAAGTTCGGCTGCCACTGGGTGGAGAAGGGATCGTCAATGCCCGCAGTCGGCTGGACCGGTGGAACGCAGCAAGAAGGCGGTGGCGACGGTGACGCTCAATCGGGAGAATAGAAGGGCGCTGTGGTGCCCGCGTGGCTTGCATGGAGATCCAGCCCTAGAGATCGCGACCGAAGAAATCGCCAACCCTCAGTCGGCAGTTCGTGCTCGCAGTGAAGATCAACGACGATGGCCAAGGTTGTGGTCAGCGGTCGCATGCGCTGGGACGGTGAGACGCGAGGTGGTTTGCCCGAGAACTTCGATAGGCCGTGGACGGTCGCGGGGCGATAGTGTGGTGAGGAGGGCGGCGGCCATGGGCGCGACATGGCGAGCGGCATCGCCGCCACCGACGCGAGCGTGAGAGAAGACGGCGGAGGTGGCACGCGTGGCCTGCGCGCTTTGATGGATCGCGGGCTACGACATGGTGGCGTGAGGGCTGCGACGGAGGTCGGGCAGCGTGCGGAAGGGGAAGACGACGCCGACGAAGAGAGGCAAAGGAGGAGAAAGAATCGGCGGTGGAAGAGAGGGGAAGGAGAAGAATCGCAAGATTGGGGAAAGTCGCGGCGGCTGGAAACGCTCGAAGAAATCCAACCGGTGCGGAGGAGAAAACAGCGTGAAACGAATGGGGTTAAACGGGTTTGGAAAAATGGATCCGGTTTAACCTATAAGCATTAAACCCAACTCAAAATCCCTTCATAAACAGATAACTCAAACAGGCTTTCCCAAAGCCTATTAAATCTTTCTCCAAAACTACCTTAGCAATTTCCATTTAAGTCCAGGAAAATTTCTAAAAAAATCTGAAAAACTCCATAGGGTATTTTTCCTAATTAACAAGCATTATTTTATTATTAAATTTTTTTTTCATTATTTTACACTTAATCTATTAGGAATAGGTTGGATTTTATTAAGATTTCGAATGTGTTTGAATGGCTCGAGAGAACATGAGAGCATCAAACGATGTGCACCGATATTGTCTAGCATGATAGTCATCTGTGGTTGCCCCAACGAGCATAGTCAAGTTGGTACTTTGACGGATATTTTTCACATTGAAACAGGGGTCGATCTCTGAAGGTCTCCTCCGAAAGTATGATCCGCTCACCTAATAGGTCACTCGGTCACCATGACTTACCTCTCTTACGATGACTGTAAGACCGGCTAATAAGGGCGTTTGGAATGAGCGAATGACCTTTTGACACATGATAATCATCCACGTTTAATAGGTGGTTTTAGGAAAATATTTCAAAAAGAAGGAAGGGATAATAATAGATTTGGGATATCTAATGTAGTGTTGGAGGAGTTGATATAATAATTGTGGAAGTAAATCAATAGAGAAACAAAGTGCATTTGCAGTGAGAACAACAGATTGATTAGAGAAGGAGATACAAAATCAAACTGTGTTTCAGATTGATGGTGATGTTAAAGCTTGAGTATAATAAAAAAAATAGAAGAGATAATTAGTATCAAAATTGAACTACTAGATTTCGATTCTTATATCAATTAATATACCAACACAGTACATAAATAAAGACATGATCCTCACTTAAATGAATAAACTCTCGCAAAGAGCAACCAAGTGAAAGTTTCATTAATTCAAAGATGATCCAAATATAAACTTAATTTGATAATAATGCGCATAAAAAAAGATTTTCAATAAAAAATACATTAATTTTAATAAGAATTATAATTATTCCTTATTTATTGTTAGCATGGAAAACTTAATTATCAAATATAACAACAAAGCCTTATCTCACTAGGTGAGGTCGGCTATATGGATCATTCTACGTCATTTGACTCTATCCCCTACTATATCATCATCTATATTTAAATAAATTTTATCTTATTTTATTATTGCTAACCAAGTCTTTTTTCTTTCTCGTTTGATATGTATATTTGTCATGGTTTCACATCGTCTAATTGGAGTATTTATTGATCATCTAAGTACATGTTCGTACCATCTTAAACGTGTCTCTCGGAGCTTTCCTTCAATAAATGCAACACTGACTTTTTCTCTAATGTTCTCATTTCTTATTCTGTCCATCCTCGTATGTCTGCACATCTACCTTAATATTCTCATCTCTGTAACTCTCATATTTTGCTCAGGTGCTCGAGCAGGGCCAGCCTTATGCCAGGCCAAATGGGGCGCCTGGCCAAGGCCCAAAAATTTTTCATAGGTAGAAGGGCCCAAATTTTATCAAAAAAAAATTTTTCATCTATAAGAGGGCCCAATTTGTATTGATTCGCCCAAGGCCTCTAAACACTCCGGGCCGGCTTTGTGCTCGAGTTGTAATCCAACATTTAGCGACATATAACATAATAGGTCTAATTGTTGTTTTGTAGAACTTCTCTTTAAATTTTAGAGGCACTTTATAATCACATAAAGCACCCGACGCTTTCTTCAATTTCAATCATCCTGCTTATATTCTATGTAAGACATCTCTCTCAATCCCTCCATCATCTTGCAAAAATGATCCTAAATATTTAAAGCTCTCAGTTCCAGACAAATCACCCAACACTATTTCAACAAATTGATCTCGTACTATTAACCCAAGACCAAGTCTTGGATTTTTTTTTGTTCGTATTTTTACGAGGTATTTAAATGGCCCATCTTGAGGGGTATAGCACCGTCCGACCTTCATTTTTTAATGGAGTTGACTTTCGTTAATGGAAGGGTCGGATGAAGTGTTTTTAAAAAACACAAGTCGATATGTGGATTGGCTTCCAAACCGGCTTTGCTTTACCCACCAATGACCAAGGAGAACCATTGGACTATGACAAATAGACCAACACAATGAAGAGGCAAATTGAAGCCGACACAAAAGCAACTCAAATCTTGCAATGCAGCTTATCCAAGGAGGAGCCCAACCAAATTGGTCCATTCATTAGCGCCAAGGATCTATGGAACAAGCTCATCAAACTCCACGAAGGGTCATTCGACACAAAGGAATGTAAGAGAGATTTTTTAGTCAATAAATTATATAGTTTGAAAATGCAAGACAATGAGACTGTGAGCCAACTCCATGCTCGCATTCAAGACATCCTAAACGACCTTCACGCCATTAGACAGAAGGTGGAGAACCGTGATGCTCTAAGAGCTTTTCCTAGGACTACTTTGTGAGCATCTATGGTTGATGCTTACAAAGTATCTAGAGATCTTTCTAAAATTAGATCAGATGAATTATTTTCTGAATTTGAGCTTCATGAATAGTCTAACTCGACCCCGGTAGAGAAAAGTATTGCTTTATTTGTAGGTCGAAGAAAGATGAAAAGCAAGCCTCCTCTCGAAGAAGATGAGTCCAAAACGAAATTAGACGAAGATATGGAGACCGAACTAGTCAATCTAGTTCGAAAGATGATCAAGCATAGAAGGCGACCAACCAAGCCAACGAAGGAGAAGAAACCCAACACAAGTCAAACTACTACAAGTGCTACGAGTGCAATAAGAAGGGACACTTCAAGTCTGAGTGTCCGAAGATAAAGAACAAGCAACCGCAAATCAAGAAAGCACTCAACGCAACGTGGGAGGAATCGTCGGAGGAAGAAGAAGACCAAGTAGACAACTTGGCTCTCATGGCAAGACCGACCGAGTCCGAAGCAGACAACGAGTTCGAGTCCGAGTCTGATTCCGGATTCGACACCGAGCTCAAGTTCAAGACAAGTCACAAATCCGTATTCGGTTCAAAAGAGACAATCAAGATGAGTCAGTCGTTAATTAAAACTCTATACTATGTCGTTAAATTATTGAATAAAAAATTGACTAAATCCGAATCTAAAGTCGAGTCGTTGCTTAAGGAGGTTAAACTCCTTAAGCATAAGGCTACCCTAACCTCTTCAACTAGTCAAGTTCAAGAGGGAAACTCAACTCAAGTTAAAAAACTTGAGGAAGAGAATTCTCTCTTGAAATGGCAAGTTCAAGAGCTTAGGATATCGTTGAAAAGGTTCACGTTGGGATCCAAGGGTCTTGACCTAATCCTTGGATCATAAAGAGCCATGTATAACAAGGTCAGACTCAGGTTTAGAGCAACAAATAAATCTTTTATGTCACTTGTAAATCGTAATAGTAGAAGAATCCAAGTATGGGTCCCTAAGACCAGTTTAACATTGCAACTAGGTTCGACTAAGTATTGGATTTCCAAAGATCAAATCCACTATGTGGATAGACCGTATCGATTCAATGATATAGGGGGAGCCAATATTAAATTTGTGTGCTCAATTACTTGATTAATTTAGTTTTGCATGCCTAGTTAGTTATTACTTGCTTAATTTAGAATGGTTAGATAGGACCAAAGGTTAATTAATTACAATATAGTATCAGGACGTGGTGAGATGATAGTACGTTAGAGAAACGAAGTCACGTGTATCCAGGTTATACAAGGAGTATCTAGCTTGGTGCACTTGGCTAAGTAAAACTAACTAAAGCTACCTCACCACATCCTAAACTAGTTAGACCAGGATTTAACCCTAAAGTAAATTAAATGTATAATCTCTTAAGTTGCCTTTTTTTAAGGAAGTGGTCGTTGTTCCGATCAAAGAAGGTCTATGTGCCTCGCCACGACCTAGAAGTCCTCTTTTGAAATCTTCACTTAACTAACTAAAGGTTAAATCTGAATCTAACCCAAGGTTAATTAATTTAAGTCATCAAAATTAAAAAGAAATAATGGCCCTCATCTCATAATTCATATGAGGTTGACATGATTGATCATGTAGAAAGGGTGAGATGAAACTTAGGATAAAAACTTCTAAATCGATTTAAAAGTTCAATATTCGATCCAATTACTTTATGTGTAGGATCAATGGATATTGGACAGTGGGTGCTCCAGACATATGATCGAAGATCAACTGAAGTTTATGAAGCTTAGATTCAAAAACGTAGGATCAGTAGCCTTTGAAAATAACGGTAAACTCAAAATCATCGGATCGGGTGATATTGAGCTAAACTCGAACTTCATAATACGCAAAGTCTTATTAGTAGAGAATTTTGAGTTTAATCTTTTAAGTGTTAGTCAATTGTGTGATACTAGTTATCAAGTTATCTTTTTACCAAATGAATATTTAATTAAGAATAATGATTGCTCAAAAAGCATACTTAGAGGAATTATGAATAATAATATTTACACAATAAATCTATCTAACTCCTCAATCAAGTGTCTAATGATACAACAAGAGGAATCATGGTTGTGACACAGACGACTAGGCCACTCTCATATAAGACTTGTATGTAAAATAAGTAATAATAGTCTAGTTAGAGATCTATCTAAACTAGGTAATTTAGAAAATAAAATATGTAATGCATATCAATAAGGAAAACAAATTAAATCTTCACATAAATTGACTAATCAAGAGAGAACTAAAGATGTGCTTGAGCTCCTACACTTGAACCTTTTTGACTCACATAGAGCCGAGTCACTAAACGGGAGTCAATATTGTTTAATAATAGTATATGACTATTGATAACTATCATTTTATCGTATTATTTTGGTCCTTAATATCAATATTTTCATCCTCTCGAGTGATTTATTGTTGATTATTAACATGTTTTATGAGTTTGGATTCATTTTAAATCTTATTATAAATTCTCCTAAATTTTGGACTTATATGCAAATTTTATCTTTATTTGTAGGAGACTTTTTATTTGTATAAACTCAAGTTGGATCAAATAAGACTTCATCTAGGGTCATAATGAGCGTTTCAAGTTGATTTAATTTGAGCCCTTCATCAAGATCGAAAGCAATTCAATCAAGAGATCAGATTTGAGCGATATGGACCGTCCGATGAAAGAGACTTGATTCTGAGCTATCTATCCAGATTTGGACATCTTATCCCTTCATCCAGATTTGACCGATCATGATCGTCCCTTCGGATTAATCAGATCTGGCCATCCAGAGTTGGATCGATCACCACCGTTGGATGCATTACCTAGTTCAAAGATTAATCAGATTAATTAAACCCTAGCTCTAATGGACGACTGAGATCAGAGGGCATTCGATCGGATGACCATGAAAAAGAAGCTTTAAAAATCCAATATTTTCCCCAAATCGGCATATCGCGGCATATCACAGCGCAGAACGTGAAAGAGTCGGCGACGACCTTCTTCTTCATCGCACGAGCGGTGACCTCCCTCCACGAGCTACGGCGATAGCTTTGGCAGCTAACTTCCAGCGACAGCTGACTTCCGACGACCTTCCTTCCATTCAGCCAGCGACAATCTCATCCCATCCGTCGGCAGATGAGATGTTGGGATTCAGACAGCTCGTCGGCAGCGAGCAGTGGTAGAGATTCCTACAATTCCACCCTCTGCACCGGTTCCCACTCCCTTCCCGTGGTGCCAATTGGGCCGCTCCACTTCAATTCCATCCATTGGCTACGTCGATTGGGCAGCTCCGCCAACCATCGTTGGTGAAGAGTTCTACTGCCATTGTACCGATTCCCATCCCTTCCTGCGGTGCCGATTAGGCCACTCCGCTTCGACATCCATCCATTGGTTGCGCCGATTGGGCAATTCGACCACCCACAACCAGAGCAGTAGGCTCGCATCCATCCAGTTCAGCACTTATCGGAGGATTTTCGATAAGGATTCCATCCATTGGCTGCGTCGATTGGGCAGCTCTGCCATCCACCGTCGGAGGAAGTTGTTCGGGTCATCGCCGTCACCGAAGAGGGAGATCCCTTCTCCAGGTGTTGTGGATAGTCGATTTACTATATTTGGAATTTAATTGGATTGTTTGTTTACATTATATTTGGATTAGTGAATTGAGTTTGTTATCATCCCCCAATTGTTGTTGTTGTAGGTTCAATCATAGCTTAAGTTATTGACTTGTAGTTTAATTTGTAGTTAGTTTGTAGTTTGACATGTAGTTTAATTTGTAGTTAGTTTGTAGCTTGTCTTGTAGTTTACATTGTAGTCAATTCGTAGTTTGTCTTGGAGTTAATTAGTAGTTTCAATTGGATGTTAGTTTGTAGTTTAATTAGGATGTTTAATTTGTTGTTAATGAGTTTGCATGGTTAAATGCAAAGCTTAGCTTAATTGTTTGTTAGCTTGATTACTTGCCTGTTTAAGTGTTATTTCCATTAGTGAGCAGTGTTTAATACTAGATTAGATTTATTTCATGTTTTCCTTTACACTCATGTTATTTTGCACTTGAATTGTTGTTTAATTGTTTGCACTGTCTTTATGTTTTTGAATGCTTTTCTTTGAATGCTTAGTTTATATCTTCTTTAGTTTCGTTACCATCATCGTTTAGTTACATTAATACTTTAATTACTTGCATTGTCTTTCATTCAGTAGAATTAATCTTTTAAATTCCAACCCCCATTCGAATAGAAAAAAATCCAAAGCAATAATTCCAACCCCCATTTAAATTCCAACCCCCATTTGAATAGAAACAAAATCCAAAGCAATAGTTTAATCGATTACACTCGTTGGGAAACGATCTGGGTCGTTCAATATGCTATATTAGTATAGAGGGGGTTTGGTAATTAATTTACAACGGTACCACGACACATAAATGATCGTTATCAACTACTCTAGGTTTACTTAGGTAAAATTCTTAAAACATAAAAAATGAAACCTTGGATCAATTTACTAATCTATGCAAGCTATTAGAAAATGAAAAGCACTTAAAGATTAAAAGAATTAGAAGTGATCATGGTGGGGAATTCGAAAATCATAAGTTTACCGAATTTTGTAATCAAAACGGATACCACCATGAATTCTCTTGCCCTAGAACCCCTCAACAAAATAGGTTAGTTGAACGAAAAAATAGAACCCTACAAGAGGCAACTAGGACCATATTGAACGAATACAACTTACCTAATAAGTTTTGGGCAGAAGCAGTCAATACTGTCTGCTATGTCCAAAATAGAACCTTAATAATTAAACGACACAAGAAAACGTCTTATGAAATATACTACGAAAAAATATCTAACATTAAGTATTTTAGAGCCTTTGGATGTAAAGTACACATACTAAATACAAAAGATTACTTAGGAAAATATACCTTTAAATCAACTACCGACATATTTCTAGGATATTCAATCACCAGTAGAGCATATAGAGTATGTTAGTGCAATCAACCCATGATATGGTTTTGATGTGTGTGGCAAAGGGTTTAAGTTAGGTTGTTATTATGATTTGATATGTGCGTTGAAGTCATGCAGGACTTAGTAATTCGCACATGAAGCTTTGGCAGGTTCACCACTCACAACCTCGTGCTTGAGTCGGAGAAGGAGCATTGCAGAGTCGTGCATTTGATGCTGCCGAGGGACCGCCAGACTAGATGACTTGAAGTGAAGCCAAGGAAGTAGACTTCAGAGGCAAGAGACGCGAAGAAGCATTGCAGAGTCGTGCGCCTGATGCTGCCGAGGGACGTAGCCACGAACGAAGAGAGCTTCGGCGAGGGACTTCGAGTGAGATGAGAGAATGAGTGAAATGTAAGTAGCTCATTAGGTGAACTTGGCCAAATGACTGAGTGTCGGAGGTTCAACCGCAAGGGTTGAGGTTTACCTGACCGCCGGAAGCTCAAACGAATGTTAAGTTTAAGTTTCACACGACACCAGTCGACTGTCATAAAATGCAGTCGACTGCTCTAAGTTGAACGGGGTTCGACTGGTATCCGACTGATAGGTTTAGGCCTAGCAGTCGACTGCCATGGAATGACAGTCGACTACCAGAGGAAGTCGCGGGCATAGAACCTCCCGTAGCCGACTAACCAGTCGACTACGGAGGCAGCAGTCGACTGATGGCTACATCAGTCGACTGCCAAGGGAACCGTTGAACTATAATGGTGGAATCCAACGTGTTCGAAGGCCGTTGTAGCGGCGCCAATCGACTGCCAAAGGCAGCAGTCGACTGATAGCGGCCAACGGGAAGAAATCAACCCTCTCTATAAAAAGAGAGGGTGTTGGGCTTTGGGAGGCTAATGCTAATGCTCTAACCTTCTCCCAAAGCGCCCTAAAGTTTTTCCATCCTCTTGATTTTATTTACATCATATTTGTAAGAGGAGTGAATTCTTGTAAAGAGGTTACCTCCACCTAGCTTGGTGCAAAGGAGAGAATAGTGGAAGCTTGCGGAGTGATTCACCGTGGACAAATCGGACTGTGGACTAGCGGCGCAGCCGTGAACCACGTTATATTTTGGTGTTAGCATTGTTTGGTATTCTTATTTATATTTGCTTGTCTTGTTTTGTTTCCGTTGCGCTAATATTCTTTGTAGACGAGCAAATTCCATCATCGAACGAAAGAGGGCTATTCACCCCCCTCTAACCGGCCAATTCATCGACCCTACAAGTGGTATCAGAGCCGAGGAAAGTTTGTCGAGGACTAACCGCCACAACAAGCACATTCAAGAATGGCCAGCTCCAACATTCATCCATCGAAGTTTGAAGGAGAATTCTCTTGGTGGAAAAAGAGAATGGAGGTATTCTTCAAAACTGACTTCGAAATTTTATTAATTATGGAAAACGATTTCGAGATGCCTAAGAATGAAGAAGGGGAGCCATTGGAGAAATCAAGGTGGAATAAAAGACAAAGAGAGGAGTACTTGGTGAATTCAAAGGTCAAGCACCACCTCTACAATGTACTCCCCCAACAAGAAGTGAATAGGATAGGGGAGTGTGCAAGTGCCAAGGAGATGTGGGAGAAGCTAGTAGAGCTTCATGAAGGCACTTCGGAGGTCAAGCTTGCAAGAAGAGACCTCCTCCGCTCCCAATTAACAAATATCAAGCTTGAAAAGGGAGAAAAGGTAACCTCCTTACATTCTAGAGTCAAAGAAATTTTGATTGGGCTAACGAGTGTAGGAGAAAGACTTTCGAACCGGAACATGCTCATGAAAGCAATTGATGCCTTTCCCCGGTCATCAAAATGGAGCTCAATGGTGGACTCCTTCTACATGTCAAAGAACTTAGAAGTGAGCACCTTGGAGGAGTTCTTCTCAACTATGGAGCTCCACGAAACAAGGCTCGAAGGAATAGTAGAAGAGCCAAGATTTCAACCTTCAAGAGGAGTAGCCTTGGTGGCTAACAAAGGGAAGAAGAAGATGGAGACCCCCTCCTCCTCCGATGAAGCATCCTCCTCCTCCTCCATGGATAGCACGGAAGAAGCATACATGGTAAGGAAGGTAAGACGTGCTTTAAGAAATTTTAAATTTAATAAATCTAATGATAGGAGGAGAAGACCAAGGGGGAAGGTGATTTGCTACAATTGCCAACAAGAGGGACATATAAGAGATAATTGTCCCCTATTAAACAAAAGCAAGGAGGAGAAGAGAAAGAAGGAAGAAAAGAAGAAGAAGAAGGGGAACAAGAAGAAGGAAGAAGAGAAGAAGGCCAAAGAAAAAGTGAAGGCCAAGACACTAAAAGCAAGGACATGGGATGACCCCTCTTCATCATCTTCATCATCATCGGAAGAGGAGAATGCTTTTGTCACCAACCTAGCTTTGATGGCCTTTGATGATCTAGACTCCTCCTCCACCGAAAATGAAGAATCAATCACAAGTGAAGAGAGCTCTAGTGAAGGGGGAGCTTCTTCACCATCCTCATCCGAAGAAGAGGAAGATATGGAGACTATGGTAACAAATCTCTCACCCCATAAAATAGTTTCCATGATTTCTAATCTCACTAAGGACTTGTTTAGGGCTAAAAAGAAAAATAAGAGCATGCTAGATCAAATTAAGGATTTAGAAAATAAACTAGAAAAAGCATGCTTAAATATTAATGATGATATTTCTTCTAGCCTAAATGATGCATGCTCACATGATAACTATATGTCTCTTGATGTTAATGATGCATGCATTGAAGAAAATAGGGTCCTAAGGGAAAAGGTAGATCACTTGACCAAGGCCCTAGAAAAATTCACTATAGGCTCCAACACCCTTAACATGATCATAGGGAGCCAAAGAGCTAGTTTCAACAAGAAAGGCCTAGGATATAAGGAAAAGAAAAATGAAAAAGCCTATAAATGTCTAATTGCTAGGGGTCAAGATAAAAAGAAAACAATAGCTAGAAAATGGATCCCTAAGGAATTTTTAGTGAGCCCAATAGGAAAGAACTTGTTTTGGGTTCCTAAATCCATCCTTAAGGGTTAGGAAAACCCTAGGATAGTCAACCATATGGAATTTATCTATATCATATTTTGGTTGACTTAGGATGGCGGGACAAATTTTTGAAATAGTGTTGGGTGATGATAATGCACCCCTTAGATAGTTTAAATCATGCTCAACATTTGGTGTAATGTGAAACTCATGACCTATACATTTCTAGCATAGTATTGGGTGATGATAATGTGCCCATAAATAGATAATAATGCTTAAATCATGATGGTTAATGTTTTTGTTACACATGTTTGCAATCATGATTTATGATATTTGACACATAATCATGGACAATAAGGTTTAGATCATGTTTTAGGTGATGTTTGACTTTATTATCATGATGTAATACCTAATGCATGATCACAATTTGATGAATACATTTGTTTCATGATCATAATATGAAATTCATACATATATGTCTTTATGATCATGTGGGATGTTAGGATGATACTTAACCATGAGTAGAATTGCATGAAATTAATGGTTAAGTATATACAAATACCTTTAGGATACATCTCGCACTCACCATAGGCTACCTTGATTGAAAACATAGCATAAGTGAGATGATAGGATGATACTAATGGTCCACTAATGCCTATGGCATTTAGATGGTCATGTAAAGTGTCAAAATAGCAATAATAGACCAATCATGGGGAAGACTTATGTTTAATTCATAGACATATTGCCCAAAGATCATGGTTGGATATTTCATATGTTTTCAAAACAATTTCTTACTTTAAAATCTGTGTGTTCATGTTTTGAAACAATTCAAACCAAAACTAGGTGTTAAATGTGATACTAACTTGATCAAAAACCTAGTTGTTTTTAAAGCTTTTGGATTTTTGACAAATCTTTGAAAATATAATGATTTTTCATTGATAAAGAACCCTAAAAGAAATGTGTTCCCCAAAATTTCAATATTTTTCGAATTTTTTTAGAATTAATAGTGCATTTCTGAATTTCGTCCAGAAAATCAGAAAACCTGATTTCCTTGTGCCAGTCGACTGCCATACTGATAGCAGTCGACTGATGTACTGTGCACGAGCACAGTAAACTGATTTTATCAGGTTTTTGAGTGATTTTGATTTTTGCTTCTCTCTAGACTTGATGTCATGCCATATAAACCTTGTTTAATCTTTTTGATGGTGTCAAAGGAGGAGAAAGATATATGTTTAAGTAAAGGGGGAATGCATTTAGGGGGAGTTTCATGTATTAAGGGGGAGAGTTGCTAATCATATTATTTATATGCTTTCTTTCCTTAATATTCTTATCAAATGTTTACCTAACTTAAACATATTGACACACATCAAAAAGGGGGAGATTGTTAGTGCAATCAACCCGTGATATGGTTTTGATGTGTGTGGCAAAGGGTTTAAGTTAGGTTGTTATTATGATTTGATATGTGCGTTGAAGTCATGCAGGACTTAGTAATTTGCACATGAAGCTTTGGCAGGTTCACCACTCACAACCTCGTGCTTGAGTCGAAGAAGGAGCATTACAGAGCCGTGTGCTTGATGCTGCCAAGGGACCACCGGATGAGATGACTTGAAGCGAAGCCAAGGAAGAAGACTTCGGAGGCAAGAGACGCGAAGGAGCATTGCAGAGTCGTGCGCCTGATGCTGCCGAGGGATGTAGCCGCGAACGAAGAGAGCTTTGGCGAGGGACTTCGAGTGAGATGAGAGAATGAGTGAAATGTAAGTAGCTCATTAGGTGAACTTGGCCAAATGGCTGAGTGTCGGAGGCTCGACCGCAAGGGTTGAGGTTTACCCGACCGTCGGAAGCTCAAACGAATGTTAAGTTTGAGTTTCACACGGCACCAGTCGACTGCCATGAAATGACAGTCGATTGCTCTAAGTCGAGCGGTTCACCGTATCCCCGATAGGTTTAGGCCCGGTCAATGATCATGGAATGGTAGTCATTGCCCGGAGGAAGTAGTGGGCACAGAACCTCCCGTAGCCAACTGACCAATCGACTACGGAGGCAGCAGTCGACTAATGGATACATCAGTCGACTGCCAAGGGAACCGTTGGGCTACAACGGTCGAAATCCAACGTGTTCGAAGGCCGTTGTAGCGGTGCCAATCGACTGCCAAAGGCAGCAGTCGACTGATAGCGGCCAACGGGAAGAAATCAACCCTCTCTATAAAAAGAGAGGGTGTTGGGCTTTAGGAGGCTAATTCTTATGCTCTAACCTTCTCCCAAAGCGCCCTAAAATTTTTCCATCATCTTACTTGGTTTTATTTACATCATATTTGTAAGAGGAGTGAATTCTTGTAAAGAGGTTACCTCCACCTAGCTTGGTGCAAAGGAGAGAGTAGTGGAAGCTTGCGGAGTGATTCACCGTGAACGAATCAGACCGTGGACTAGCGGCGCAGCCGTGAACCACGTTATATTTTGGTGTTAGCATTGTTCGGTATTCTTATTTATATTTGCTTGTCTTGTTTTGTTTTCGTTGCGCTAATATTCTTTGTAGACGAGCAAATTCCATCATCGAACGAAAGAGGGCTATTCACCCCCCTCTAGCCGGCCAATACATCGACCCTACAGAGTATATAATAATGAATCCTTAAAAATTGAAGAAATAATTAATGAGGAAAACAATCCTACAAAATCTGAAGTAAACATTGAATTAAGCAACAAAAACTTAGAAAATGAAGTTAGACCTGAACCTAACCCACAATATGAATCAAGCATAAACTCTAAAAAGTACGAATTAATCATCCAATTAACTAAGTATTAGGTGATATAAATCTAGGAGTTTGAACTCAGACATCCTATAGAAATATGAGTTAAATCTCACTCATATCCAAAATCGAACCTAAAACTATAGAATAATCTCTTCTTGACCCGAATTGGATCATTACCATGCAAGAAGAATTAGCTCAATTCACTAGGAATTAAGTTTGGGAATTAGTACCCACATCTAAAGGCAAAATAATCATAGGAACAAGATGGGTAATTCGAAATAAACTTGATGACAAAAGTGAAGTTATAAGGAATAAAGCTAGATTAGTAGCAAAAGGATTTAGTCAAGTAGAGGGGGTGGATTATGACGAAACCTATGCACCTGTAGCAAGACTTGAATCAATTAGAATGTTATTAGCCTATGTTGCATATAGAGGATTTAAATTATTTCAAATGGATGTCAAGTCAATATTTCCGAATGATTTTATCAAAGAGGAGGTGTATGTTAGCCAACCATCAGGATTTGAAAATTTAGACCAACCTAACAATGTACTTAAACTTAGGAAATCCCTATATGGATTAAAGCAAGTACCTAGGACTTGGTATAAGAGACTATCTAAAATTTAGACCGACCTAACCAAGTACTTAAACTTAGGAAAACCCTATATGGATTAAAGCAAGCAACTAGGGCTTGGTATGAGAGATTATCTATCCACCTAAAATCTAAAGGATTTATTCAAGGATTAGTTGACCCAACATTATTCGTAAAGACTATAGGAAAAGAAATTTTTATAGCCCAAATCTATGTAGATGATATAATATTTGGAACAACAAATACGGCATTTCTAAATGAATTTATCTCACTAATGAAGAGCGAGTTTGAAATGAGTTTAGTAGGTGAACTCACTTTCTTCTTAGGTTTACAAATAAAACAAACAAGAGAAGGAATCTATATGCATCAAAATAAATACGTTAAGGAGTTAATTAGAAAATTTGGTATGCAAAATGCTAAAGAAATTAATACACCTATGACAACTAATGTAAACATTGGAGAAGATTTAGAAGGAAAAACTATATATTTAAAATACTATAGGAGTGCAATAGGTAACCTTCTGTACTTAACTGTAAGACGATCTAATATACTTTTTACAGTAAGTATATGTGCAAGATTTCAGTCTTGTGCCAAAGAATCGCACCTAACCTTAGTGAAAAGAATCTTTAGATATATAAAAGGAACTCAAAATGTAGGAATATGGTACCCTAGATCAAATGAGTTTGAACTAATCGGTTACTCTGACTCAAATTATGCCAGTAATAAACTCGATAGGAAAAATACAAGTGACTTCTGCCAACTTATAGCATCAAGTCAAGTTAATTAGTGGGTGTAGTAGAAAATAAGATTGTGTTGTTTTATCTACTAGTGAAGCAGAATACATAGCTATGGGTGAGTATGTAGCTCAACTTCTTTGGATGAAGCATACTCTAAATTACTTCCAACTAAACTTTAATAATACTAAAGTCATGATTGATAATATTAGCTCAATTAATTTAACTAAAAATTCCATACATCATTCCAGAACTAAACACATATAAGAAAAATACCACTTTATAAGAGAACATGTAACTAATGGAGACGTAAAACTTGAATACGTTGAATCTAAATCGAACCTAGTAGATATTTTTACTAAACCATTACTTGAAGCAAAGTTTAGTTCGCTTTGACGAAAACTAGATATGTGCGTAGTAAAGTAGGAATTGTTTTTACTTATTATTTATGTATCACTTTCTTTTATGCTACATGGAATTAGCATATGACTTACCTTAGAAATCATGAACTCATAGCTTTAAGGAGTCAATACATCACACAACACATAGGTTTAATGTGATTGTGTACTGAGCCACGTAGATGGGCATGAGATGTTAGGACCTTACTCCTGATTCCAAATGTAGAATAAGTGCATCAACATGAATCATGAAGTATAATTTTTCAAGTAACTAACTCCCACCAAGACTTATTGATTATCTAATATCAATTAAGTAAAAAGGGAAGTTGGACATTCTCTTAAGGACAATTTATTAGATGGTTTATATTGAAAATATTATTTAAAAAAAAAGGGGCACATGCTTGGATTAATAGACTTGATTAACTAAGTGTTTCTTAGCTTGAAAATGTTTTTACAACTCTAAGTTTCCAAGTTGAGGTATGTTATATTGCTTTTTGATATATGTCAAAGGGGGAGAAGAAAAAACTAATTCAAAAATATTATTACTCTGTCACCAAGAATTAAAGGGGTGGTACCTTTAAGGGGGAGTTCAGTTAAGGGGGAGTTGTGTTTAAGTTATGCACTTATTTTCCTTAACCTTGAATTGTATTGCCATGGATAAAAAAGGGGAGATTAAAAGGGGGAGATTGTTGGTGCATGGGCACCAGATAATCGAACCTAGATTTTTGATAATGACAAAGATTCAAAGTTAAGTTATTTTGTTATCTCATATGCTATGTTGAGTGTGTAGGTAATGTGTTAGACTTTGCTAAGGTCAAAGACGTCAGAAGAATCTCGACGGGATGAGAAACCTCGGTGGTTGGTTGACCAGGTCAAAAGATGATAGGAGAATATGTCGGTGCATGGGCATCAGATAATCGAATCTAGGTTTTGATTATGGTAAATATCCAAAGTTAAGGTTATATTGTTATCTCATGAGCTGAATTAAGTGTGAAGGAAATGATTAAGCTAAGTCGAAAGTCAGCGACACCCGAAAAATCTCGAGACGATAAACCGTGGTGGACGGGCGATACCGGGAGAACTTCATGGGAGGCGAAGAACCCAGGTGAAGACCGAAAGCAAAGCGACAGGTCATAAAGGACCAGAGGTAAGCACGAGTAAGAAGAGAGATGGTAAGGTTGTGTCCTCTTGGATTTGATGGATTTATTTTGGATTAATTGGTTATGGAAGGAATCGATTATGTATTCGATTTGTCGGTGAATGGTATTTTGTGCTTAATAATAGTTATGTGTTATGCAGGTTTCGGTCACGAGGCAGGATCACGGTCGTGACAATCTGGTTCTCTTTGCGGATATTTGGCAGGTGAGTATTTTTACTTAACTTTTAGATTAAGTCAAGTTAATATGCTAGTTAGAATAGCTTTCAATAATTTTCATGTTTATATGCCTAGTATGTTTTCTGTGCCTACTAGAAACATGCATGTGATAGGTTATAATTATATGTTTCCTATTTTATTTGGATCATAGTTACTTGGATTTTGGATATGTACATATTGATTGTACATATTATTCGGATAGATATTTTGAGTAGGATTTACATGCTTTAGTATCATGCATCATTTTTGCATTTCCATTATTGTCGAGCCTACGCCTGGGCTACATGGCTCGCATACACCGCCACTCATGGGTTAGTGGTACATCGAGGGTGTGTGCTCGTCAGCCCGTCCGCCATGGGTAGGCGAGGCAGCGCGTGGTAGCGGTAGGATCCTCCTCCTGTCTATAACACCGAGATGAGAGCTTAGCTCCCCCACTATGTTTGGGGCAGGAGGATAGGTGTACTCCGACAGCATCCTGTCCACTCGGTCACTCAGGAGCAGTGATGGCAGAGTGCATAATTGTCATAGCCCTACCCACTCTGGCCACCATCGCAGGAGACTACGATCAAGGCCAGGTGACCATGTCATTGGCACGGCATGCACTTTGCACGAATTGCATTTGTATTGTGTTTACTGCATTTTTATTGAAGCCTTGGATGTGCATATAATTGTCATGCATACATGATACATGTTTATATATGGTCAGGACTTTATTACTTCTAGTCAGGCACATGCTCCTATATCAGGGTAGGAGATTCAGGTAAGTACAGTCATTTTGTATTTCTTGCTTGCAAACCCTATTTATGTGAGACTGTACTGGCATGATATTTTTTATTGTTAGTTATACCTTACTTTGCATATCTACTATACCCGCAGAGTTCTTTGAACTCACCCCGTTGATTATATCTATTTCGTGGATGAAGTCGGGAGAGTCCACCGCCAAACCCCTCAAGCAGAAAGTTTTGATTAGTTATTTGTTTCTATGGTTTGGATATTTTGGTTAGAGGACATGTTTGGTATTGGAGTTCGATATTTGTATTTGTGGATTTTTGGTGTCCTTAGGGACTTTATTCGGAGTTTTTTTCTGGATGGATTTCAGTTGAGTATTCCCGCTATGAAGGGGTAGGTTTAGATGTGATAGATTGTTTATTTATTTACTTGGATTGAAGGCCTGAGGCCTAATTATACTCTGCGTGTGTTGTTTGGATTCCGATCATGTTGACCGATGTATGTGGCCGTGTAGGCCTTGTATGTAAATTTGGGATTGTCACCCGTACAGGGGAGATACTGTCGGATTTTCGTCTGGCGAGGTCTCCTTCGGGGCGTGACGGATCACTTGGTTACCAGGATTCATAAACTTTAGTACTTAGCCTGGAGGTCTAGAGTTCGAATCCTGGGGAAGGCAAAAACCCACTTCCAGGGGTGGGAAGTCCAGGTGAGTAACGACAGGCCAACAGGGGCGACGGTCGTCGACCAATAGGGGTCGTCGAATTCCGCCAATAGGGGTCGGGTCGTTACAATTAAAAAGGCGCCTTTTTGTATCGAAGGGCCTATTGGCGAGGGCGACTATGTCGATCGTCGCCGCTCGTTCCGTCGACTTATTGTCGACGACGGCCTATTGGCCCGTCGTTACTCACTGGACTTCACCGAAGTGTGTTTGCCTTCCCAGATTCGAACTCTCCTCCAGCAAGTACTAAAGTTTATGAATCCTGGTAACCAAGTGATCCTGGGATCACTTGGTTACCAGGATTCATAAACTTTAGTACTTAGCCTGGAGGTCTAGAGTTCGAATCTTGGGGAAGGCAAAAACTCACTTCCAGGGGTGGGAAGTCCAGGTGAGTAACGACGGGCCAATAGGGGCCAGGTCGTCGACCAATAGGGGTCGACGGGCCAACAGGGGCGACGATCGTCGACCAATAGGGGTCGCCGAATTCCGCCAATAGGGGCCCGGTCGTTACAACTGTTGCACATCAATCGACTGATGAAGGACATCAGTCGACTGATGGCGACGAATCAGCCTTGTGTGCTAGGTCAAAAAGGATAACGTTTAACGCCGTCACTTCACGATAAGATAAAGCGCTACCTCGTGATAAGTTCCAAAAGTTGAGGATCTGCATCTAGACTTATTCCAAGACACACGTCTATAAAAGGAGGGGAGGACTCCAACCCAAAAATCATTAATCTTATTCTCAAGTACTCCTACAACTCTAAAGCTCTAATGTCTTCATAACGTCGACGCAACGCCAAGCTTACAACTTCTTCATCGGCAACAGCAAGTTTGTTTCTATTTAGTTATTGTATTCGTAGTTTTAATCATAACGAGGTGAGATAGGCTTGTTGCCTCATCCTCATGCTTTTGATTTTTGTGATCGTTGTCTCCTACCTCCAACGAGGAGGAGACTTTATAGTAAATTGCTCCTTCGTACGCGGTCAAGGATCACGGGGCCTTAGATTAGCAACCATTGGGTTGTGAACCAAGTAAAAACAAACTTATGTTATTTATTTTTCCGTTGTGCATCTCTATGTTTTAATCGAACGAACGAAAAGACGAAAAGATTTTACGCTTGCTATTCACCCCCCCTCTAGCGACGCTTTCGATCCAACAGAATCTCAATGGGACGAGAAACCTCGGTGGTCGGTTGACTAGGTCAAAAATCACCAGGAGAATCTCAGGAAGTCGAGAAACCTCGGTGGTTGAGTAACCGGAAGCTAAGCGACATGTCAGAATGATCAAAGGTAAGCAAGGTAAGAACCTTATGTGGAGAGGACAGGTTGCATTCTCAGTACGGGGACAACTGTAGGCGATGATCCGACTAAGGCTTCCGGAGGAAGGCCGAAGTCGAGATCAGACATTCTAGGACTGTCACACTATATGTCATTATAATTTCTTGTGATAACCATGTGATGCAGGTAACTACTCAAGGCATCAGTCGACTAGAAGAAACATCAGTCGACTGGATCATCATCAGTCGACTGATGGATATAGCAGTCGACTGGTAATGAACGTGGACACATTGAAGCAAAGTCAAGATAAGAGCCACAATGTTAGAGATAAGGATAAGGTTTGATCCAAATCTGGATCTCAACGTGCTAGGATTTGAAAGACTATAAAAGAAGGGGTGAGACACCCCCATTAATGAATTGAAAAGCTCCCAAAGTGTTAGGATCTATGTAACGGCTAGAGGGGGGTGAATAGCCGTTAACCGTTTGTAGATGGAATTTGTTCTCGTTTGTTTCTACAATTTCGTTAGCGCAGCGGAAATAGAAAAGTAATAACGATAACGAAATGCACAACACGCTAAAACAAGGATATATCGTGGTTCGGAACCGCACGGTTTCTACTCCACGGATCGGGCTCAAACGAGCCCTAGCGATGCCACAAGCACACCACTATGTAATAACTCCTTCTCGGAACAATCCGAAGGTGGAGAAACCTCGTACAATGTATACAACAGTAATACAAGATGAATACAAGCAATATAATGAAATACAAGGCAATACAAGTAAAGAAAACACTTTACAAATGCTCTTTGAATGCTTGATCACTTGGTTGATCGAGTAGCACTTGGAGACCCTGAATTGCAGCAGCAACTCACCCCAAATCGCCTCAAAGAACTATTTTATTTTCCTCCATCACGAGCTCCTTATAAAGCTTCAACTGCGGCCGAAAAAGTCGATCACCGATCGATCGACCATCACGATCGATGTCACCGCTGTCGTGAGACAACCGGCTAGATCCACGCTGATAAGTCCAACGGATCTACCATCACCGATCGATCATACCCATCACCAATCGATGGAGTCCTCACTCAACCAGAAGTCTCGACTCCATTCGTGCGCCGATTTCGAGCACCCGATTGATCACACGATCACGATCGCTCGAGCCATCACCGATCGCCTACTTCGCAATGATCGCTAGTCCACAACCCGCAGTCAAACCCTAGTTGACTCGGTCCAGTCGACTGACATACCTCAAACATGAGGTTTTAGCCCAAGTATGGTTCCCCCATACTTGCTAGACCACCCTTAGCCTAGACCTAAGCCTTCTAGCCACCTCCATCAGCCTCACGTCTCTCGGATCCCTCCAAGTCATCCATGACTTGTTCATCTATCACGCTAGCCTTCAGGTGCTTCCATCGGCTATGTCATGCTAACGGTGTCTACACCGCCAAGGCACATTGGACTTATGCCGCCAAGACTCCGCTTGAACTTTACGCCGCCAATCATTGGACTTATGCTGCCAAGACTCCCGCTTGGACTTTACGCCGTCAATATCAACCCCTTGGACTTCTCAAATGCCAAGACTCAAGCTTGGACTTTCCCTTGCCAACCCATGTTGGACTTTTCATGCCAAGACCCATGCTTGGACTTTCCATGCCAAGACTCATGCTTGGACTTTCCCTTGTCAACCCATGTTGGACTTTTACATTGCCAAGACCCATGCTTGGACTTTTCATGTGCGACTTTTCATGCCAAGTACTCAAGACTTAGACTTTACCAAATGCCAAGTGTACCACTTGGACTTTCCATGCCAAGTACCCATGACTTGGACTTTACCTTGACAATTACATTGTCATATATTTTTTTGTCGAACATCAAAACATCACTCGAGTCAAACTCGAGTCCTGGTCAATCGTGACCTGGGCCGATTGCACCAACAATCTCCCCCTTTTTTATGTTTGACAAAAACCAATCAAATCATTTAGTTAGAACACTAACTCAAATCTCTTACCAATTATTCCAAATTGGTAATCTTAAATGTTCTCCCCCAAACATTCTCCCCCTTTTTGACTAACATCAAAAAGGTCTTCTCTCCAAGGAGGTCAATGTCTCATGTCCCAATGAGATCTTACAATCTCCCCCTTGATCCAAAAATACCTAGGATGTCTACCATCTTCCTAGTGATAAGTCACATATCACTCAAGAGAGGCAATCCTATACACTCTCCCAATTTCCAAATTGGGTTTGTAAAAGTTCCATCAATTTCCCAATTGATGTCATATTCTCCCATAACTTCTCCTCTTCAAGGAGAAAAACACATCCATCATCTCAAGATGGATACCTCCCCCTAACAGCTTGCTCCCCCTTGACCATTGCACCAACAATGTCCTTGGGAAGTCCCTAAGCCAATAGGAACTCTAAGCCATCAAAATTAAGGTTAGAAATTCAACATTGAACTTCCCAACACCTTAAAATTGATACAAACCCTAAACACCTCTCCTAATCCATATCCAATGGATTTTCACCCTTCACCATGCTTCCCAAAGCATGTCCCAGGGTTAGGAGTGGTTAGGGACCTTAACCGCAGCTGAAATCGGGTTAAACAACTCTGGTTACCCCGAAATCAGCTATCAATGAGTGGTTCTACGAATCGACACATATCATCGATCGCCACCCAATGGCGATCGGTAATAAAAAAATCCGATTTTCAGTTTTCAGAAACAAGTTTTGGAAAATCATAAATAATTATACATATATCGAAAAATCATGAAAATTGATACGTATAATACCTATGACCAATAAAATGGGTGAAAAAGTTTGAAAATTATTTTACCCATAAAATAGTGAGTTTGATACAAAACTCAAAACCATTGAACTTTTCAATGTTTTGGCCCTATTTTGTATCAACTCTATCAATGGTGATTGCTATCAAAAGATAGACTTCACCAAGATTTTTCAAAATGATTTTAAAATGTTTTCAAAACCTTATTTTGGATCATATTCCTTGGGCTCTATATACATGACTTGTACATATGCTCTCCCAATGATCCACATGTTGAATTAATATGAGTTTGGATTCAACTAGATGCAAAAACTATGCACCTTGAACGTAACTCATATCCTAGCATCTCACATATATCTAGGGTATATAAATATACATACATGTCAATTGGATGTGAGATGTGGGTTTTGGTTCATTTAATCTAGGGTTTCATGCATTTCCTAGGCAACCCTACTTGATTCCCTTATAAATGGGACTCCAAGTCATGTCATTGTCCTTAGTTCAATTTTAATCAATTAAATGCATGAAATTATCATGGCATAAAGATAGCAATAATTAAACATGACCAATGATCATGATGTCATGGCATATGATAAAATCTAAAAACACATGATACTTAAATCCTTAACCTGAGCATATTCATGACATATAAAATGATTAAGAATAAGCATGATGTCATGGCATGTCATATGACAAACAAAGCATGACATATAAAATATATAGGTATAATAATACCTAAATTTTAATATTAGTTGTCATTTGTTGTGATTAAATATATTTTGCCACATTATCACTAGTTTTCCCTAGTGTGCCAAAAACCCAAAATGACACACTAACCGCTAAACCTAAATTGTGCCAATTTGATCACTTTATCAAACTTCATAATTAATATTGGCACATCCTAAAATCTTTTTAGGATTAAAGCTCAAATGTATTTTCAAGGTAACCATAACCTTGAAAATATCCTAAAGTGTCACCTTTACCATGGTTGAGTTAACTACTCATTCAATCAAGGTTGGCACACCCTAAACCCACCTAGCGTGAATCAATCATGCTCTTAGGAACCCAAAACCGATTTGAGCTCCTAGGATTAATTAGGTATTCCTTAGGGATAACCTCCCTAGATACCTTCCTAATGACCCTTCTAGGCTTATTAGCCTTGGTCATTTTGGTCTTACCTAGGTTAAATCTAGGGGTAACTCCCCTTGCAACCTTCTTAGTGGCCACCCTAGGTTTCTTACCAACCTTGGCCACTAGGCACAACCCTTGGTCAACTCTAGGGATGACTTCCCTATTGACCTTAGTTTTCCTAGGTTTAGTTCTATAATCAAATGGAACATTGTGATAGGTTTCCTTGGGCTTAGGTTTGCCCTTGGATGAATCTAATTTCCTAGGCCTTGATTCTTGACCATTTGACTCTAGGCTTTGACTTCTAGACCCTACATGTTGACCTCTTGACCCTTGAAATAGATTTTGCATTTTTGAAAGGGTCTTTTCCATCTTTTCAAGCCTTGACCTCAAGACTTGATTTTCCTTTTCTAGTTGCCCAATTTTAGAATTTTGATTTAATCCTTGGGCATTTGACTTCCTAGGTATATGCCTAGTCCATTTAGGATTGAAACCTAGGTGTTCTCCTATTTTCTTGATAGATTCCCTAGGTAAAATATTTTTAGGGACATTAGTCCCAAATTTCTTTTTATTTCCTAAGTGGACACTCTTAGCACCTAAACAAATATGTCTATTATTTCTAGCATGCTTCTTATCCCTAGAAATTGAAGGTGCATTAATAAATTTTACCTTAGGGTTTGCCTTGGAGGCTTCCCCTACTTGTGTTGCTCCTTCTTGCCCTTTCTTCTTCCCCCTTGGGCAATGACTCCGGTAATGCCCCTTTGAGTTGCACTTGAAGCATATGATGTGCTCCTTGCCTTTAGATGTTGGGGAACAAGCATCCTTGACTTTTGGTGCCGGTTGAGCTTTCTTGACCTTCTTTGGGTACTTGCTCTTGTAGTGTCCGGTTTCCCTACACTCAAAGCAAATTATATGTTTTTTACTTAAAACCAAATTGCTTGAGTTACCTAGTTCGGTGGTGGAGACCGGAATTGGACTTTGGGCTTCTTCATCTTGACCGGATGTCGAAGCTTCTTCTTGATGTTCCGGTATGGAGGTTCTCTCCTCCCCCTCAATCGTTGAGGTGGATGCTTCTTCCACTTCCTCCACCTCTTCCGATCCGGAAGTTGACTCCTCACTTTCTTGTGAGGATGATGATGATTCTTCTTCGGTCTCCTCCTCTTCCAAGTCTTCTTGGACCGATTCGGGATTGTCGTGGAACTTGATCAACTTGTTCCACAACTCCTTGGCATCCCTATAGCTTCCTAATCTGGACAAAATGTCGTTAGGTATCAAGTTAATCAACATTTTTGTTACCTTAACGGTTGTCTTGAATTTTTCCCGTTGCTCCTCGGTCCATCGCTTCATTTTGAGGATTTCGCCGTTCTCTCCTCTCGGAGCATCAAAACCTATAGTCACGGCAAACCAATTTTCGATATTTGTCATTAGAAAATATTCCATCCTACCTTTCCAATACGCGAAATGTTCACGATTGAAGGAAGGTGGAATGTTGACGTCATCACCCAATTTTTCTTGGAAATCCATATTCTTCCCTCTAGCTTCTTGACTCCGGGTTGTTAATTCGTAGAAGAGCCCCGAGCTCTGATACCACTTGTTAGGATCTTTGTAACGGCTAGAGGGGGGTGAATAGCCGTTAACCGTTTGTAGATGGAATTTGTTCTTGTTTGTTTCTACAATTTAAATTGTAGCGAAATAGAAAAGTAATAACGATAATGAAATGCACAACACGCTAACACAAGGATATAACGTGGTTCGGAACCGCACGGTTCCTACTTCACGGATCGGGCTCAAACGAGCCCTAGCGATGCCACAAGCACACCACTATGTAATAACTCCTTCTCGGAATAATCCGGAGG
Source organism: Wurfbainia villosa (assembly GCA_025175895.1). Taxonomy (NCBI): domain Eukaryota; kingdom Viridiplantae; phylum Streptophyta; class Magnoliopsida; order Zingiberales; family Zingiberaceae; genus Wurfbainia; species Wurfbainia villosa. Next base: position 110,834,234 of record CM045988.1, on the reverse strand, counting down.
TGGAGAAACCTCGTACAATGTATACAACAGTAATACAAGATGAATACAAGCAATATAATGAAATACAAGGCAATACAAGTAAAGAAAACACTTTACAAATGCTCTTTGAATGCTTGATCACTTGGTTGATCGAGTAGCACTTGGAGACCCTGAATTGTAGCAGCAACTCACCCCAAATCACCTCAAAGAACCATTTTATTTTCCTCCATCACGAGCTCCTTATAAAGCTTCAACCTGTGATGGAAAAAGTCGATCAGTCGACTGATCGGGACCATCAGTCGACTGATGCCACTGTTGTCGTGAGACAACGGCTAGATCCACGTTGGATAAGTCCAACGGATCTACCATCACCGACTATCATACCCATCACCGACCGATGGAGTCCTCACTCGACCGATCAGTCTCGACTCCATTCGCGGGTCGATTTCGAGCAGGCACCGACCGATCACACGATCGATCGGCCGATCGCTGAGCCATCATCCGACCGCCACTGGCAATGATCGCTAGGCCACAACCCGCAGTCAAACCCTAGTTGACTCGGTCCAGTCGACTGGCATACCTCAAACATGAGGTTTTAGCCCAAGTATGGTTCCCCCATACTTGCTAGACCACCCTTAGCCTAGACCTAAGCCTTCTAGCCACCTCCATCAGCCTCACGTCTCTCGGATCCCTCCAAGTCATCCATGACTTGTTCATCCATCGCGCTAGCCTTCAGGTGCTTCCATCGGCTATGTCATGCTAACGGTGTCTACACCGCCAAGGCACATTGGACTTACGCCGCCAAGACTCCGCTTGAACTTTACGCCGCCAATCATTGGACTTATGCTGCCAAAACTCCCGCTTGGACTTTACGCCGCCAATATCAACCCCTTGGACTTCTCAAATGCCAAGACTCAAGCTTGGACTTTCCCTTGCCAACCTATGTTGGACTTTTTATGCCAAGACCCATGCTTGGACTTTCCCTTGCCAACCCATGTTGGACTTTTACATTGCCAAGACCCATGCTTGGACTTTTCATGTGCGACTTTTCATGCCAAGTACTCAAGACTTGAACTTTACCAAATGCTAAGTGTACCACTTGGACTTTCCATGCCAAGTACCCATGACTTGGACTTTACCTTGACAATTACATTGTCATATATTTTTTTGTCGAACATCAAAACATCACTCGAGTCAAACTCGAGTTCTGGTCAATCGTGACCTGGGCCGATTGCACCAACACAAAGTGCTCCATCAATCCAAATCTCTCATCTCCATGCAACAACGTCGTAACGCCGACAAAGCTCTCTTCTTTCACTTCTTAAAGTTGGTACTTATTTATTTGTGTTTCTTATTTTTTTTACTTGCTAAGAGGAGAGATAGACTTGTTATCTTATTCCTCCACATTTCTTGTAATCCGTTTGTCTCTTACCTCTAACGAGGAAGAGACTCTTTTAGTTATTGCCCCTTGAAAGCGATCAAGGATCACAAGGGTCTTAAACTAGCCGCTGATTGGTTGTGAACTAAGTAAAAACAACCGTGTCATTTTGTCTTTTACTTTGTGCTTCTTCCGCTGCATTTAACTCTATTTTACAAATAAAAAGAAAGATTTTAAATATGTTATTCATCCCCCTCTAGCATCTTTCTTGATCCTTCAGAGCATTGAAGGGGCTTGCCAAGGGTCACCCCTTAGCTTTTTCTTAATCCTTCACTGTCTATACGAGGAAGGAGTCATTCCCTAAAGCTTGATGGGAATTGTCTTCTTCCTGGACGCACAACGAATTATTGACTAAAGTGATAGAGGACTCAATCAATCATCATTCCAAATTGTTGTAGACCCGAATGTTTGTCGACTTGCACCATAATCGAACTAAGATAAAGTTATTTGATAACTTGTGGTTGACCTGTTAAAGAAGGCCACCTAATTAAATCGACCTACTGATGAAGACATATTTGACAAGTTGAGCGAAGTGAGAAGTCTATTCATAGGCTCACCTATTAAAGCTTGCTCATCTAAAATTCTAAAGAATCTGATCTGAACAGATCAATTAGAAATTGAAGTTTTTGATTGTCTAAGAACTTAATTTGTATTTGATCTTTTATATATATATCGTTCTTCGCACGGAGATGCACAGTAAATGAAAAATATACAATGTTTCTTTTTCAATAATCTCCAACCAAATTCTTCGATGTCGATCGTCATCTGAACTATAGCCCAATTCTTGAACTCGTCGTAGTCACCATTGTTGTCGGACCGACCGAATCACAGTTGGATTCTGTCCTAGATTGGATCGGAATCCGACCAAATTATGGTCGTCAACGCTGCAGTCACTGGTAGGCACAATCGTGATCGATTTCGACCACAATCTGATCGGAATCCGACTGTCATTGGAGTCCGATCGGAATCGACCGAGGCATTGACAACCACAATTCGACCTTGATTTGATTGAAATTCGACCGTGATTCAGTCGAACTCCGACTTCGATGAGATTCCAGCCAGATCACGATAGGAATTTGACCGATTTGCTACCGCTAGCGCTGCAATCGCAATTTCGACCAATTTCGACCGTGATTTAATTGGAATCCGTTCGCGATCCGATTGAACTTCGGTCTCGGCAGGACCGCAGTCAGAATCCGACCGCTTGGCGGTGATGCCGAGTGGCAAACAACTCCGACAGAATGAAACACTGTGTATTCTCTGTTACTGTGCGTGCTCGGACACTTACGAGCATATATATACACACCTTCAGTATCCATCGTTCGATCCTCTATAGTTTAAGATTAGGCTGTAGTACTCGTCCGATTAGATGGTGAATAATAGAAATATTCATATATATTTATAGATGAGTTAGATAAGGGATCATTCCTCTATATATATAACCTGGTTAGCTCTTAGAAATGAAATGCAAGAGATTATTGACACCATGCCTTTCTCATGATATAAAGCAGCTTCAAGGCACGCGCATGTCTACTTGAATGCCTGATTTAAATGAGATTCAATTTCAACCCATGTAATCACCACAATTAACCTTTCATACCCATGTTTTTAATATTAATAGGAAAACTTAATGTGGTAAGACAAATAATTTTTCGAATGAGATATCAAATGAGATTTGAAAAGAAACAAAAAAAAACAAACAAACAAATCAAGTTTACCGTAGAAGCACCTGCATCAAATAGTTGGATCTAAGAATGAGCACGAAGCTAAAGCTTGCGCCACGTGCAGTCAATTCAAAGACCCAGGGACCCACGTTTTCTCAGTTAATCGACCAATTGCGATCCAACACGTGGTTTGTATTTGTTAGTTGATTAAGCCAAGTTCAATTTCGTGGTTCGTGGTCACGTGCTTTTTTTTTTCTTGATTAAGATAACGGGACAAGCGTTTGTATTTTATTGGTGGCAGCATTAATTGGTAATTTGGCGACAGGGATTAAGTCGGAGATCGGTCAACGTCGTGGCTAAACGCCTAAACCCCCTTCTCTTCACCTTCTCGCCATATCCCTGCGTCCTCGACGGATCTCTCGGCTTCGACTCCTCCTTTTCTTAGGATCTTTCAGCGCCTCGCTCACGATCACGAGCTCGTCTTCTGTTCTCGCGTTTTGAATCTTTGGATTTTGGCTCCCATTGTGATGGTTGTTGCGACTTTGCTAATTCTCCCATCTGCTTCGAAAGTATCGTGAAGCATTTGATCCAAAGACACGATGCTCCCTAGGGCAACGGAGGTTTCGAGTTGCGGAAGGAGTATCTGACCCAAAGGTCCTTTCTTTTTGTCTTTCTCCGGCGTTCTCGGGCCATTTTGAATTACAACTAGGACAGGTTCCTCAACAACTCCACGTTATATTTGGGAATGGTACGATTTTTCAGCTGATTCCTTTTTTTTTTCTCTCTGCCTTTATCGTACTCAGCTGATCTGGGCGGCCTCTGGATCTGAAAATTCATGGTTTAGTTTATTTTGTTGTCCTATAAGTCTAGATCTGAAGGAAGTCCGCTCATCTTTGCACAACGATGAATGTTTTCTGAGGGTATCTTGACAAAAAGCAGTTATTGGTTTGCAGATGATTTCTCCACTGGCTTCTCAGGTTTCTGAGGATGAGCAGGGCATGGAAGAGAAGATAGCGCTAGCTGGAGAGGGTAAGAAGCCGAAGGAACCTCCTGAAGAAGGGTTGCTGGATTCCAATCAAGGGCATCAGCTTTCGAGGTGGTCTCCTTTTCGATGGTTCCGAATGCTTGCTGAGGAAACTCACTGGAGCTTTGTGTTCGGAGTGATCACAGTGTATGGGATCAGCCAGGGGTTGGGTGGTGCCATTGCCAGAGTTGCTACTGACTACTACTGGAAGGATGTCCAAATGGTGCAGCCTTCCGCTGCACAGGTCTACCAAGGAATTATTTCAATTCCTTGGATCGTGAAACCTCTCTGGGGTCTTCTTACTGATGTACTCCCCATGGTTGGGTATAGGAGGCGACCATACTTCATCTTATCAGGCAAGGGGGCAAATGCCATTTCATTCTCTCTTAATACAGACACTTTTTGATTTTTCATATCAGCAACCTGCATATTGTGGCCAAAGTTAATGAAAAACTTCTTTCATCACCAGATTTATTAATAATGAGTTCAATCTCTGCTTTTGGTTTCATTTTCATCTTAAATTTAAAAGATTATGCAGCATCCTAAACTCTTCATTTTGATTATGTGCTTCTCCATTTAGATTTTTAGTTTAGTCTTTTCTTGTTTTCTCACCTACCTTTTAGCTTTTGTGGCCATTAAGTTATCATCATTTTGCCTCTCATTTCTTAAATTTTTCCACTCATTAAATTTGAAGCTTAACTTCTGGAAAAAGAAATTTTAGAAACTAAAATTATTTTTTTTAGAGCTAAAATTGAATTTATGAACTACAGTTTCAATAATAAAAAAGTAATTGTGGGAATAAGTAAGATGTATAGACAAAATTTCTACTAGTTTTAGATATCTTGAATTTGTTATTTAGTAAGAAGGATATATTAAGAAGTTATCATTAGAATGTGTCCTTGAAATATATAGGAGCTTTCCAAAGTCTTACAAGATCATGATGTACTCCATAAGCTAAAAAGACTGGGGATGATCCTTTCAATTATCAAAATGTTGTCGTGTTAGGAATTAACAGATACTAAAAAATGTAGTGGAGAAGAGAAGACTATGATGGCAGGTGGATTCACTAGAAAGGATAAAATAAGCAGAGCAATTTGGTATAGCTTAGATACATCAAAATGAGCAAAAACTAGATTGAGATGCTATGTGTTTGAAAAATGACCAAAATATACTATAGTTGGAAGACTTACATCAATTAGAGGGTGGTTTAAAAGGTAAACAACAATAATCAAGTCTTATCCCACTAAGTCGGGTCGGTTATATGAATCATTCTAGCCATTGGACTCTATCCCCTACTATTTTATCATCTATACTTAAATAAATTTTATCTTGTTTTATTGTTGTTAACTAAGTTTTTTTTTATCTTCCTCATCCTCATTTAATGTGCGTATTTGTTATAGTTTCACATCACCTAAGCGTAATATTTATTGGTCATCTAAGTACATGTCCGTATCACCTTAAACGAGTCTCTTGGAGTTTTTCCTCAATAGATGCAATTCTGATTTTTCTCTATTGCTTTCATTCTTTATTTTGTTTATCATCGTATGTCCACATATCCACCTTAACATCCTCATCTCTACAACTCTCATCTTTTGTTCATATGCTTGAGTTGTCCAACATTTAACATCATATAACATAGCAGGTCTAGCTACTGTTTTATAGAATTTTTCTTTAAGTTTTAGAGGTATTTTACGATCACATTGATTTTATGTCATTAGGCTCTACCTCCTACTATATTATCATCTATAATTAAATAAATTTTATCTTGTTTTATTGTTGCTAACCAAGTCTTTTTTTGTCTTTCTCATCCTCATTTAATGTGCTTATTTGTTATAGTTTCACATCACCTAACTAGAGCATTTATTAGTTGTATATGTAAATGTTTGTACCACCTTAAACGAGTCTCTTGGAATTTTCCCTCAATAGATGTAACTCCAATTTTTCTCTAATGCTTTCATTCTTTATTTTGTCCATTATCGTATGTCCACACATCCACATTAACATCCTCATCTCTGCGACTCTCATCTTCTATTCATATGCTCGAGTCGTAACTTAAAATTTAGTATTATATAACATAGTGGGTCTAACCGTTATTTTATAGAATTTTTCTTTAAGTTTCAGAGGTACTTTATGATCACATAAATTTTATATCATTGGGCTATATCTTCTACTATATTATCATCTATACTTAAATAAATTTTATTTTGTTTTATTATTGCTAACCAAGTCTTTTTTTGTCTTTCTTTTACTCGTTTAATGTGCGTATTTGTTATAGTTATACATTGCCTAACTTGAACATTTATTGGTCATCTAAGTACTTGTTTGTACCACCTTAAACGAGTCTCTCGGAGTTTTCCTTAATAGATGCAACTCTGACTTTCTCTTTAATGTTTTCATTCTTTATTCTGTCCATCCTCGTATGTCAACACATCCATCTTAACATCTTTATCTCTGCAACTCTCATCATCTGTTCATGTGCTCGAGTCGTAACCCAATATTTAGCACCATATAATATAGCAGGTCTAACTGCCGTTTTATAGAATTCTCTTTTAAGTTTTAGAAGTACTTTATGATCACATAAAACATCTGACGCTCTCTATTTCAATTATCTTGCTTATATTTTATTTAAGATATCTCTCATAATCCCTCTATTGTCTTATAAAAAAAATCCTAAATGTTTAAAGCTCTCAGATCTAGACAACTACTTGTCATCTGATATCTTAATACTTGTCTCATTATGTCTAATATTGCTAAGCTTAAATTTCATATATTCTCTCTTTAGTCTACTAAGTGTAAAGCCTTTAACTTTTAGTATTTTCCACCAAGATTCTAGTTTAGTATTTACTCCTTCATGTGTCTCATCTACCAAACTAATATCATCTGCAAACAACATGTACTACGGTTCAGTTTCTTGAATGTGTCCTGTGGGTTCATCCATGATTAGTGTAAAAAAAATAGGGACTTAGAGCTGATTCTTGATGTAACCCTATCTTTATTGGAAATGTTTCAGTTAATCCGCCTGAAGTCTTCACTCTGATCGTTATTTTCTCATACATATCTTTAATTAGTTCAATATATACTACGCTAACACTTTTCTTTTCTAGAATTCTCTATATAATTTCTCTTAGGACTCTATCATAAGCTTTTCTCTAAGTCAATGAATACTACGTGTAGATTTTGTTTTTGCTCCCGATACTTTTTAATTAGTTACCTAAGAAGATGTATGATTTTTATTGTCGACCTTCCAGTCATTAACCTAAATTGATTTTCGAAAATCATGGTCTCTTAATTTTTTTCTATTACTCTTTTCGAAAGTTTCATGGTATGACTCATTAGTTTAATACCCCTATAGTTTGTACAACTTTGTATGTCTCCTTTATTCTTATATAAGAGAATTAGAGTATTTACCCTCTATTGATCAAACATTTTTTTTGTTTCAATATCATGTTAACTAATTTTATAAGTTATTCAATACCTTATTTCCCTAGACACTTCCATATCTTTATTGGAATATCATCTGGTCCTACGACTTTTCCATTTTTCATTCCATTTAAAGCTTGCTCTACTTCTGAAATTTGAATTATACAATAAAATTTTAAATTTCTACCTTCATTTGACTTGCTTAAATTACCTAAATTAAGTTGGTCACCTAAACTTTCATTAAAAAGTGGATGAAAATACCTCTTCCATCGCTCTTTTATTTCTCCATCATTTACTAGTATTTTATTGCATTTATCTTTAATACATCTTATTTGGATAAAATCTTTTGTCTTTCTCTCACACACTTTAGTTATTCTATAAATGTCTATTTCTCCTTCTTTTATATCCAATTTTCAATATAACCATTCAAAAGTTTCATTCTTAGCTTTATTTATTGCTTTCTTAGTTTCTTTTTGGCTATTGTATATTTAAGTTTTCTTCGTTCTTACAAATATATAATTTCTTATAGGCTATTCATTTTTCCTTCGCTTTCTCCTGTACTTTCTCATTCCACCATCAAGATTCTTTAATTGGTGATGTATGCCCCTTTGACTCACCGAGTATACTCTTGGCTATTATTTTTAACTTTGAGTTTAAAAGGTAAAGCGAAACAAAAATAAATTAACATTTTAGCAAGAATATAATTGATTTTAATAGTATCAGTGACATAGCTCCATATTGAGCCAACCCTAAAACCAAAACACGACTTGGTGATTATGAAGATGATTAATTGATTTTTGTCAATTGTTTGGTATTAGTGAAATGCCTTCTTGTCTATCAGCACCCATGAGTTATCACTATGTTCTTTTTTCCTTTTTGCAAAAAAGAAGGAAAATTTTGATGGTATATTTGTATTTAACTCAACCAAAACACATCTCTATATCTTTAAAATTGCATATCTGAGAATTCTTCTTTAAAATTGTAGGTCTTTTGGGAATTACATCAATGCTTACCCTATCTCTCCATTGGAAACTCCATGTACTGTTTGCTTTGCTAGCATTAACAGGAGGAAGTGCTGCTGTGGCAATAGCAGATGTTACAATAGATGCCTGTGTTGCAGAAAACAGTATAAGCCATCCTTCCCTTGCGGCTGATATGCAAAGCTTGTGTGGATTAAGTTCATCTATTGGGCGACTTCTTGGATTTTCATTTAGTGGTCTACTCATCCATGCAATTGGCTCAGCGGTTAGCTTCTTAAATTGTCTCAATTACCAAGATTAGTGCCTTATCAATGACCCTATCTGAGATAAAAGTACTATGATAATAGCAGTGACTGCATACATGACAAGCCATACACCTTCTTTAAAAAATCATAATTCATTTTGAATCTTTACTTTGCTCTTATTGTTTTCTTAATTTATTCTGAAAGGGTGTACTTGGCTTGTTAAGCATCCCGTCAGCACTCGTACTCTTAGTTGGTGTAAGGTTGAAGGAGATGCGTATGCCAGACTTTGTTTATGGAGAGGTTAGATTTTGACTAACGATTTTTCTGGGAAAGCTTTCTTTTACTTTCATCGGTTGAGAATCTTCTATTGCATTCATATGATTTAAACTATCAGGTCTTCCAAAAGTTACAACAAGCAAGTGAAAAAATGTGGAATACTTTAAAATACCCTTCTGTCTGGAGACCTTGCGTATACATGTACGTTTCTTTGGCTTTAAGCTTGAATATCCAAGAAGGGTTGTTTTACTGGTACACTGATCAAAAGGCAGGACCATCTTTCTCCCAGGTATATCTGCCGTTTTAAATGTTGGAAAAATCATAGATCCAATACTTATGAGCTAAACTTTCTCATCATACAGGAAACAATTGGATTTATTTATTCCATTGGCTCTGTGGGTTCTCTTCTAGGAGTGCTGTTATATCAAAATGTTTTGAAGGACTATAATTTCCGTGGGCTGCTTTTTTGGAGTCAGTTGATTTCTGCTTTTGCTGGAATGTTGGATTTAGTTTTGGTTCTCCGTTTGAACTTGAAGTTAGGATTGCCTGATTATTTATTTGCTGTGATCGATGAGAGTGTTACACAACTGATTGGCCGTCTCAAGTGGATGCCACTTCTTGTGTTGAGTTCTAAGCTTTGTCCTTCGGGCATTGAAGGAACCTTTTTTGCTCTGCTCATGTCTATTGATAACTTTGGCTTACTCACATCATCATGGGGTGGAGGTCTACTGCTTCATTTGCTAAAAGTTACACGAACAGAATTTGGCAATCTCTGGGCGGCTATATTGATAAGGAACATAATACGGGTTGCACCCCTAGTGCTGTTGTTTTTGATACCTGCAAGTGATCAAAATTCCACAATTCTTCCTGCTGACATGCTTAATGGAAATGATAATGGGGAAGCTCTTGAAGAAGACATGCACGAGATGAATGACATCGAATTAGTTTCACTTGTTAGCAGAACGGGATATTGAAATGAAGAAGTTACTTATGTCAAATTGGACAGCCGTTATTTATGTGGTTTGATCGGAAGCCTTCTTAATTTTTTCTTCAATTGAGCCATGAAGTGTTTTACCTTATTTATAGAAGTTTGAAGATGTTTTCATACAAGTATTGGCATCCTGAAGAAAAAGGGTTCCTTATTCTTTTTTTTTTTTTCATATTCTAAGCGAAGGTATAAAATTGAGATTATAAGGTATCCATTCTTCAAATGTATGTTATATTCAATTTGTAATACTTAGATTAGTATTTGGATGCCAAACCATGTTGTAGAATTAATTTTTTTCAGAACAAAAAGGAGTTAATATCCTGTTACTATTGCCAAACCATCAAGGTAGGAATTTTATGGTAAGAAGTATTTTGGTTATTACTGATGTTGTTATTGTTGATGTAGGCAGTTTTTTAACTGCTCACATGTTGCCATGAATGACAACGTATGATTGTATGATTGTGCGCACGAAATGTGCATTTCGTGTGCAGAAGAAGAGAAGTAAAAGCTGTGAGAGCAAGAGGAATCGCAGCGGAAACTCTGGTGAGATCAAGAGCTGTAAGGCTATCCTGAGACTGTCGAGACTTTGTGTCAAGGTCGGAAAATATCTAAGGCGCGATCAGATCTCAGTTCGTGGAATAGTAGGAATCTTCTGAATCTACGAATCGTGATCGTCCTTCAGACGACAAGTTTAGATTGGAGGAACATATCATCGTCGACAGTTCAAAAGATTTTTTCCTAGAACTATTCATCTTCGGAAGCACAAAGAATTTGACGAATCGCTGTGAGTTTAGTATTTGTTTATAGCATTTTAAATTCATGCAACTCGTATAAGATGCAATAAATTTTTACATTGGTATCAGAGCAAATGTAGATTTGTGTCTGATTTGTACGAATTTATTTAGATTGTAAATGTCATAGTTCATCGTGAAGACGATGAACAGTGAAAATTGTCAAGTGGAGCTCGACTGGAAAATACAATTACACGAGCACTTTACATGCTCGGAACAAGGAGTGCGAAGCGCTTGGCGATTTCCCAATGGTCGAGAAACCATTCTCGAGTGGGAAATTGATTGTAAACCAATCGCTGCTTGGGTCACTCGACGAGAAGAAATTGGACATGCGGTGCTTGAGCACTAGGTGCTCGACACCGCGTCAGACACACAATGCCTAAGCACATTGTGCTCGGGCGTGCGGTGGTTAAACATTGACTTCTCGGTACTGCGGCAAAAGCATAACGTCCGAGCCCACAGTGCTCGAGCACTAAGTGCTTGACACTGCGGTAGGCACAAAGCGGCCGAGCAGGCAGTGCTCGACACCGTAAGTCGAGTGATGATACTCTGTGGTTGTGCACTCGGGAGTACTCGAGCATCGGGTGCTGAGCAAAAATGCTCGGCATTCTGCTCGACTGTGAAATGCATAGTGCTCGAGCTGGACATGTGGTGGTTGATGTGTGCAAATCATATAGGATTTTAGAAGTAGTTTTAGTCTACATCTTATCGCATTTCATGGTTGTTTTATACATATTTTCTTTACTTTGTACTTATTTGCTATTTTCTAGTTCGAATATCTGTTTTTGTTACTTTTATGTGCAGGACAGAGTTTTTGGAGCTAAATGGCATGCCAAACGAAGCAAGAGGAAGAAGAGCATGCTCTAGTCGTAGTTTCGAGACAAGGGCGCGCTTTAGGACGAAAAGATGACATCCATATGGCGCTCCAGAGGAAGACACGGTCGACCATGTAAAATTCACACGACCGTGAATTTTCTTGAACCTTGAGTTTAGGCCGCGATTTCTAGCCTTTCATACAGCTAGCTGTGTGGAATCCACACAACCGTGTGGTGATGACGTAGAATATGAAAATTTGACCGACAAATAAGGAAAGACGGGTTCACTCCTATATAAGGGAAGGCATGCCTAACCCTAGAGGGAGGGAGATGACGGCTAGGACGGCAAAAAGGGGTGCCCTCAAATGCACCGGAGGCTCGCAAACAGGGAGGAGGAAAGCAACTCAAGGCCGACGACAAGGCTTCAATACATTTGAAGGCTGCCAAGATAACTCGATAAATCAAACAGGGCGTATTTCTTCTATTTTAATTATTGTTTAGTTGTAATGATTAAGAATACAATGTCTTGTGTTTGTCCTTCAATATTTATGGAGTAGAGACTTCGATTCTAAGATTAGGGAGTAGCTTGTGCTTGTTGGACATGTTAGAACAAATATATATTAATGTCTTTTAATTATGTTTGTGATTTATGTTTTCTAGTTCAATGATAATTACGACTTAGTTCTGTTTCTATTGCGCTTAGTCAATATAGAGATCAAAAGCCTCTATATCGAAATCTAGAAGAATCAAGGAGGAACCGAATGATCATCCTTCCTCTCAAAACCATAGACAATAGTTCGTGAAGGAGTAATGCATGAAACATGGTCCACCTGTTCATGGGGAATACATGGGACATCTTAGAACTCTATGAACCTAGTTTATCTAGAGGCCGCGAAGTAGGAGAAATCAACTCAGTGGTTGTAGAACCTGTGACAGGGGCTACCCAGTGACAACAGTCTCCTAAGCTCTGTGGATTCGAAAGGGATGCTCTAGAAAATTAGATAAGTCTCGTGTAGAAGCAAAAATTCATCGGGATTACACAAGATGATCCTCCCATAAGAACGTAATTAGAGAATTTAGGAGCATATAATTATGACATGTCCAACATAGCATAAGTGAAACCGAAATCCTGGAATCTCTTGATTGACCTTGAGCACACCCCTTTTCCTTTCTCCAAGTGACACTGTACTTGAGCCTGTCCACAACTGACTACCTTAACTCGTGAAGAATTACTTCGAACGATTAACATTCACTAGACACCCCAATAATTAAATCTCAATCCATGTGGGATCGATATTTATTATTACTTGACGACAATCATGCATTTGCGGGCGTTGAGCGTTGACCCGGTCCTTAGTCTCACGGTTGAGCACTTTGGTCGGCGCACATTAAGTTTTTGGAGCCGTTGTCGGGGACTGATCGATTTGATATTGGATCGAAAGTGAATAGATTGGATCAGACCTAAATTTTTTTAGTTGTAGCTTTAATTCAATTTTAGTAGTTGTAGCTTTAATTTAGTTGTAGTTTCCTATAGTTGTTAATATTAACTTTTTCCTAGCAATTTTTCCTTTTTAGTTATTTTCATAACACTTTATTTTCTTTATTTTGTTGTTTGTTTTAAAGTTTCTTGTCGAGACACTTCTGAGTTTTTCCTTATCTATATATCCTTGAATACAATAATGCATGCTCTAACTCGAGATTTTAATCAATTTAATGCTATGAATTTCGGTACATATATTGTGAGATGTGTGGTGATAGAGGGCATATCATTGACAATTGTCCCGCTATATTTGAACAAGTTCATATCGCCTACGATCACGATTAGTGGCTATAGGATGATCCTTATTCATACAGTTATGACCCTAGCTGCATAAACCTTCAATATTATTTTCCAAGTGAGAATGAGAGCTATGAATCACCATTCGAATTTTATCAAGCACCAAAGTCCGACTTAGAAGTCTTGTTCGACAATTTTATTAGACAATGCGAGGAGTCTAACCAACAATTCACAAAGCTTAGGCAACAAAAGCTAACAGAGGAAGAGACCAAGCGACTCGTATGTAGCTTTGATGTCGGGATTACACCTAATATGTCAAAGACTCAATTTGAATGAATGGATGAGGGATACGCAGATGACATACAAAATGAAGAAAGAATATCAATTCAATCACCACTTGAAGGAGAACTTGAGCAATACAAAGTTGATATTTCAACTGAGGAGTGCATTGCTTTAATTAACACACCTCCTAACCTCAAGGATCAAGAAGAGTCTGCCTTAACTCTCACCGAAGCTTCAGTTACCAATAATAAAGCCTTTTTAGTGATTAGTGATGATAAAATTTTAATTGATATAATATAAATTGTTAATCAATCTTTTATTGAGGATGTTTGTGACGGGATACATTATTCACAACATATGGACGAAAATGAATATCATGATCGAACACTTGATGACCCCTTGAAGTTAAGCATGTTCAATCTTAGCCCAAGGAAAGAAGCTAGGAAGTATATTGCTCCTCCACGAGCAAGATTTAAGAGATATGGTGATTAAAACCCACTAGGCAAAAGAAGTGGAAAGTGAGCAAACATCTTGCTCCACAATGAGCAAGATTCAAACTCAGCAAGAAAGGGAGGAAGAAAAACCTCCTTGAACCATCAGCACCTAGCTGAAACATGGGAGTATGGTCGAGCTAAAGACCTTAAACAAGTGCTTCTTGGGAGGCAACCTAAGTTTGTTTTAGTTTCCTTCAATTTTTACTTTCGTTTATGCTAGTTTAAATTTTTAGTTGTTACTTATCATCATGTTTTAAGTTTATAGTTGCATATAGGACGTACCATGCAGAAGAAGAAAAAGTTTTTCGAAGCCATAAAACGAAGCACGAGCGGTCTATTAGAGATCAGTTGACGTCGCTAGAGGGGGTGAATAGTGATTTCTCATCATTTGATGGGTTCAATCGCTTTCGTGTTGTGCTCGACTACAAAAGCGTTATATGCAGAGGAATATACAATACAAAATACAAATAGAAATACACAAGAACAATAAGACAATATAACATGGTTCGGAACTAAGGTTTCTGTTCCACGGATCGAGTTCTAGTTGAGCTCTAGTGATGCACACCACCATTATCAAACTTCTCATTCTCAATGACACACCGGAGGTGGAGAAACCTCTTATAATGTATTAAAACAGTAATAAACACAATATAACAATTATACTAAGCAATACACAAATATAAGTAAAGAAAACTTTACACAAAAGGACTTTTGATTGCATGCTTGTTGATTGCTTTGGATTGCTCTTGAAGGTCTGGAATGCAACAGCAATTCCCCTTCAAATCACCCCAAGAACCATTGCCAAAATACTCCTTCTCGAGCTCCTTATAAAACTGCAACTTGGGATGATTTTCGCCTTCCAGTCGATTGCTCTTACCCAACAGTCGATTAGTCTTTATGTCGTCGTCTCACAACGTCTCTATCCATGCTAAAAAAATTCCAACGGATACCTCATCAATCGACTGCCCTTATTAGCAGTCGAGTGATACCTGGCAATCGACTGGCCAGTCGACTACCAAAGTTTCTATGCTCGTGTCCACTTAAATCAATCGACTGTCCTTCATGGCAGTTGACTGCCCAAGGCCAGTCGACTACCCAAAGCTGGCAGTCGACTGCCAAAGCTTCATTCAAGCAGTTTGAAGCTCAGTCGACTAATCATAATCTCAGTCGACTGATGCAAGTTGACTAAGCTGCCAAGTGTCAAACACTTGGCTAGTCGACTGGTCCATAACCCCAGTCGACTGATAAACCTTAAACATGAAGTTTAACCCAAGTATGATCCCCTCATACTTGGTAGACCACCCTTAGCCTAGACCTAAGCCTTCTAGCCACCACCATCATCCTCACACCTATCAGATCCCTCCAAGTTATCTAATACTTGTTCATCCATACGCTAGCCTTCAGGTGTTTCCATTGGTTATTGTCATGTTAATCGTGTCTACCTTGCCAAGGTACATTTGGACTTACGCCGCCAAGACACACGCTTGGACTTTACGCCTCTAAACATTGGACTTATGCTGCCAAGACTACAACTTGGACTTTACGTCGCCAATATCACACCCTTGGACTTTCCAAATGCCAAGTATCCATACTTGAACTTTCACCGCCAAAGTTCGCTTGGACTTTACGTTGCCAAGACTATACACTTGAACATATGCTACCAAGACTATACCTTTGGACTTCCCATGCCAAGTATCCATGACTTGGACTTGACCTTTGTCGAGACCCAATGCCAATATCATTCTTGGACTTTCCATGATAATCACATTGTTATATGTTTTGTCGAACATCAAAATACTACTCGAGTCAAACTCACTTGGGTTTAGTCAATCGTGGCATGGGCCGATTGCACCAACAATCTTCCCCTTTTTGATGTTTGACAAAACCTTTGAGTTAGGCTACCTAACTTAAGCCATCAATTCTCCCCCTTGTTGACATGCATCAAAAAGTCTCTCCCTAAGGGTATCAATGTCTCATATACCAATGAGATCTTACAATCTCCCCCTTGATCCAAAAACATTTAGGATGCCTCCACTCTTCCTAGTGATAAATCACATATCACTAAATGAGAGGCAATCCTCACTATTCTCCAACTCTCCCTCTTTGAGGAAAAAACTCATCCATCATCCCTTGATGGATAACCTCTCCTTAAAGGCTTGCTCCCATTTAACCATTGCACCAACAATGTTCTTGGAGAGACCCTAAGCCAATAGAAACTCTAAACAATCTAAATTAAGGGTAAAGAGTCAACATTGAACTTCCACCTTCCTTAAAATTCGATTTTCACCCTGGACAACTCTCCTAATTCATTTCCAATGATTTTCCACCCATTCAATGCTTTCTAAAGCATATCCTAGGGATAACTGAAAATGGGATAAACAACTTTGTTTGCTCAAAATTTGACCTGACAGCCGACTTGATCAGCAATCAGTCGACTTCCATCAGCATCAATTGACTTCCCTCAAGCGACAGTCAACTGATATCTGCAAATGCAAAAATAAAAAATAAAAAATGGTTTTTAGAAAATCATAAGTAATTATATATAATTTAAAAAATCATAAAAAATTCATACATATAATACTTATGTCAAGTGCAATGGGTGAAAAATAGTTTTAAATTAAAATACCCATTAAAATGAGAGATTGATACAAAGTTCCAAACCATTAAAAATTTTAATATTTTGAGCCTACTTTGTATTAACTTCATCAATGGTGATAACTATCAAAAGATAAACTTCACCAAGGTTTTTCAAAATAATTTTGAAATATTTTTGAAAACCTATTTTGAACCATGGTCTATTGGCTCAATGCACATGACTTGTACATAAGTTTTTCTCATGATTCATCCATGGTATACTATGAGTTTGAGTTCATCTAGATGCAAGAACTATGCACCTTGAACTTAACTCATTTTTTTAACATCTCACATGTGTCTAGGGTGTATTAATATACACATATGTCAATTTGATGTGAGATGTGGGTTTAGGTTCTTAGGGGTTCATGCATTTTTCTAGGCAACTCTATTTAATTCTTTTATACTTAGGACTTCAAATCATTTCATAGTCCTTAAATCAATTTAATTAACCAAAATGCATGAAATGATGATTATGTCATATAAGATTGCATAAATAAAACATGCATCAATAATCATGATGTCATGACATAAAGATATAACCTAAGTATAAGCATGACATTAAAGTGAACCCTAAGCATTATCATAATATTTTATATGATTAAATGAAATATGATGTCATGACATAGTACATGACAAACAAAATATGACAAATAAAAGTAAAGGCACAAGAATATCTAAATTTTAATATTAATTGACATTTGTTAGAATTAAGCCCAATTTGCCATAATATCAAATCTCCTAAGTGTGTCAAAAATCCAAAATGACACACCATGACCTCTAATCCAAAATTTTTCAACCTTCTTAAATTATATTGGCACATCCTAAAATCTTTTAGGATCAAAATTCTATCCTCATTTTTAAAGTATCACATCACTTTGAAAATGTCCTAAAGTAACAACTTTGCTATGTTTAGATTAACTATCCATTCATTCAAATTTGACACAACCTAACCCATCTAGCGTGATGGAATCACGCTCCTAGGAACCCAATACCTATTGGAGCTCCTTGGATTAACTAGGTACTCACTAGGGATATCCTTCCTTAGTGCCTTCTTAATGACCCTCTTAGGCTTAGAAGCCTTGGTCATTTGGGTCTTGTCAAGATTACTCTAGGGATTTCCTCCTTTGTAATCTTCTTAGTGGTCTTCCTAGGTTTCTTGGAAACCTTTGTCACTAGACACCTAACATGGTCAACTCTAGGGATAACCTCCCTTGTGACCGTGATTTTTCTAGACCTAGACTTGGTTCCATAATTAAATGGAAGACTATGGTAGGGCTCCTTGGGCTTAGGTTTGTGACCCAAACCTTTCTTGCCCTTAGATGGTTCTTGCCTATTAACCCCTAGATTTTGTTCATTAGACCCCATAATTGATTTTTCTATTTTTCTTAGGGTCTTTTTTAATTTCTCAAGTTCTAACCTCAAAACTTGATTTTCTACCACTAATGCCTCAAATTTTGAATTTTTATTTGTTCTTTGGGCATTGTTCCTCCTTTTAGGCATATGTCTACCTTTCTTAGAGTTAATGCCTAAATGATTCTCTATCTTCTTAATAGCTTCCTTAGGTAGAATTATTCTTGAGTTATTGATTCTAGATTTGTCCTTAGATGAATTAACATGCTTGACACCTAAGCAATAAAAGCTATTTCTAGCATGCTTTTCATGATTATGCACAAATTGCAAGTGAATTGAAAGCATGCTTTTTGTCATAACATAAAGAAGGAGCATTATTTAAATTTACCTTAGGGTTTGCCTTAGCTCCCCCTATATGTGTAACTCCTCCTATGCCCTTGGTTTGCTTCCTCCCCCTAGGGCATTGAGTCCTATAGTGGCCCCTTTGATTGCATTTGAAACAAATAATATGCTCTTCCTCCTTGTGCAAGGATTCGACCTTAGACTCGGACTTAGCTAACTTCCTATTTAAGTACTTAGTTGCATTATACAAAGTATTGATTAAGGATCAACTTACCTTGATAGACTCCTTTGAATCGAATGCGGATCCGTGACTTGTCTTGAATTGAAGCTCGGTGTCGGATCCGGAGTCGGACTCGGTCTCGGACTCGTAGTCGGTCTCGGGTTCGGATTCGGATTTAGACTCGGTTGGCTTTGTCATGAATGCCAAGTTATTGAGTTCTTCTTATTCCTCCGAGGTCTCTTCCCAAGTTGCATTAAGAGCCTTCTTGGTTTGTGGTTGCTTGTTCTTTAGCCTCCGACATTCGGATTTGATGTGACCTCTCTTATTGCATTGGTAGCACTTGTAATCGAGTCTCTTCTCCTTAGTTTGCTTGATGGGTCGCCTTCAATTTTTTATCATCTTTCGAACTAGATTGACTAGCTCGGTCTCTATTTCATCCTCAACCTCCGATTCGTACTCTTCTTCTTCGGGAGGTGGCTTGCTCTTTACCCTTCTTCTTTGTCCTGCATCTAAAGCAACACCTTTCTCGACCGGGGCCGAGTTAGACTGTTCATGTAATTCGAATTCCAAAAACAATTCATCTAATCTAATTTTTGAAAGATCTTTAGATACTTTGTAGGCATCAACCATGGATGGCCACAAAGTGGTCCTAGGGAAAACATTTAAAGCGTACCTTATAATGTCTCAGTTTTCCACCTTTTGTCCAATGGAGTGGAGGTCGTTCATTATTTCTTGGATCCGTGCGTGAAGTTGAGACGTCGTCTCATTGTCCTGCATCTTTAAATTAAACAACTTATTTAAAAGTATGTCTCTTTTACATACCTTCGTGTCAGTCGTCCCTTCATGCAACTCGATGAGTTTGTTCCAGAGGTCCTTGGTGCTGATGAAGGGGCCGACGCGGTTGAGTTCTTCCTTGGAGAGACCGCACTGTAAAATTTGAGTGGCTTTCGCATCAGCCTCTACTTGTCACTTCATGGCGTTTGTCCACTTGTCGCAGTCAACGAATTCTCCATCCTCATTTGTTGGTAAGGAGAAACCCGTCTGGATGACGATCCACATCTCGACTTGGGTTTTAAGGTAGCATTCCATCCGACCCTTCCAATAATGGAAGTCATCTATGTTAAAGAACGGAGGTCGGGCGGTGTTATACCCCTCAAGATGAGCCATCAAAAAACATTGCAAAAAGAAACACAAAAAACGAGAATTTCCAAGACTTTGTCTTGGATTAGTAGTGCGAAAAAAACTTAAATTAAATAGAAAACCAAAAACACAAAAAGACAAAAAATTGCTCGACCTATGGTTGTGCCGAATATGAGCGCCCCCGCTCTGATACCAATTGTTGGATCGAGGAAAACGCTAGAGGGGGTGAATAGCGTTCGAAAATCCTTTATCTTTTCGATGTATAAAATCGAGTGCACAGCGAAAAACAAAAGTAAAAGTAAAAAATGAACACACATTCTTTTTACTTGGTTCACAACCAAATGGTTGGTAGTCCAAGGCGCCACGGTCCTAGACCGCTTTCGATGGGCAATCCACTAAAAGAGTCTCTTCTTTGTTGGAGGTAAGAGACGACGAATACAAAAGAGATATAGAGGAAGAGGCAACAATCCTATCTCTCCTCTTAGCAATTAAAAATACAAGTAAGAAATAAATAAAACTATAGAGAAGGCTACCGACTTAAGGATGTGAGGTTGTGTGTGTTGTCGGCGTTATGACGACGTTGTGTTGTCGAAGGAGCTTGGAATTATTGGAGCACTTTGAGAGCAATTAGAGATGATCGAATGAGGTAAAAAGTTTCTTCTTTTATAGCCCTTTGAGCTCTAGTTCGTTGAGATCTAGATCTGGGTCAAAGTTCTTCATCTCCCCTCATTTTGTGGCTCTTGTCTTGACTATCTTCGAAGTGATCAGATTGACCAACAGTCGATTGATGGTAAGTTCAGTCGACTATTAGCTTGATTACTCACCTACAGTACACGGTTAGCACAGAATACTTCATTGATGGTAATTACGACGGTACCTTACTGTCCAACCTCGACCTAGATCTTCCTCTAGAAGTCTTAGTCGGATCATCGCCTATGGTTGTCCCCGTATGGAGGACCCTGTAGGATCGTGTTTCTCCGAGAGAGGGGGGGGGTGAATCTCAGAGGTTTAAAAAATTTATTTTAATTTTAAAACAATTTAGAATATTTTAAAAATACTGTGAGTATGCAACGGAAAATAATAATGTAATATATTGAAATATATATATATATATATATATATATATATATAATGTAATAATAATATAATTAAAAATGAAATAAATTTATTTATTTAATTTTATTAAAATTAAATTTAGTTATTAAATATTTATTAGAAATTTTGGGATAAAATTTTATTAGGTCTGGTTAAATCTAATTATTTTATCCATGATATTGATTAAGTTATATAACCTAGGGTTATATAAATTAAAGCCTAATTTAGGATTTTAATGGGATAAAATCTAGGTTAAAGGGGAAATTAGGGATTTAATCCCTTTGTTTTTTTTCTCTCCTCGTTTCCCCCTTTTTCTCACGCCGCGTCTCGCCGCTCCTTCTTCTCCTCGCGCCATAGCCAGCAGCCATGATATCGTGATCACCGCTCAACCTCAACGCCGCCCCTTCGGTTGCTCCATGCTCGACGGGATGGTGCAACCCCCTCCTTGGCAGCGATCAACCTTGCCGACGCCGCCAGCCTTTCCGACGTCGTCGACCTTGCAACGATCGCCCAGTCAACGCTGTAGCCCTCTCTGCCACCGATGCCGCAGTGCCTCTTCCTAACGAGCATGAGCCGCCGCCGCTGTAGCACCCTCAGCGCGAATGGATCAGCAACGTTGTCGCCACGACAGAGGACTGCTGCCACCGGTCTCACGGTGGTCACCGGAGCAAGGTTAGGGCAGTAGGATTTTTGACGTAGCTCCTATTGCTGGTAAAAGGTTTGATTCACTGTGTTTTCTTTTTGTCCATGTTGTTATGTAGATCGATTGCTGTCGTGAGGAATTGTGGGTGTCGTGCGACTGGTGTTGGAGGTTTGGTCATGCAAGGTCGACTGTGAACAAGTGTTGAGTAGGCTGTGAAGATGTAGGCTGGACAGAGTTTGGTCGTATGGTATAGGTTCGATTTTGGGTCTCAAAAGGGGGTTGTGCAGTGGGGGTGAACTGGCGGTGAGGAAGGAGTGTCGGTTGTGCCGACTGTGATGAGTGGATGAAGTTGGTTCGGTTGTGAATTTATTGTTAGGTGAGCTGTGAACGACCGTACGATTGTGGGCAGGAGAATTAATGGTTGTAAACAGCTGTGATGGCTGTGAATGGGTTAGATCCCTAAATTAGTGAAATTGGGAGTTGATTGGGAAGGAATTATATTTTGATACGGCAGTGAGTGAGCATTTAGGTGGATAGTTTAATCCATTAGGTTTTGGACTTGATATTAGGGTTGACAACATAATCTGGGTATATTATGTTTTATGCAGGTTTCGGTCACGAGGCAGGTCCCGGTCGTGACGATTTCATTCTTGCGGACATTTTTATTCAGGCGGGTATTTTGACTTATCTTTTAGATATAGTCATGTTGATATGCTAGTTAGGATAGCTTACAATAATTTTCATATTTATATGCCTAGTATATTTTTGTGCCTACTAGATACATGCATTTGATCAGTATGATTATATCTTCCCTGTTTTATTTGGATCATAGTTACTTGGATCATGGATATGCACTTATTGATTGTGCATATTATTTGGATAGGTATTTTTAGTTGGATTTACATGCTTTAGTATCATGCACCATCTTGCATGATTGCATGCTAGCTGGATGGGGTTCCTTTATAGTTGAGCCCGCAGTCAGTTACATGGCCTGCACACACTGTCACTCATGGGTTAGTGGTACATCAGGAGGGTGTGTGCAGTTGCTCTGTCAGGCTCCGCTGGTCCGCTCATGGGTAGCGATGAGGCAGCGTGGTAGCGGGCAGGGATCCCTCCTCTGGTCTATGACACCGGGAGATGAGAGCTTAGCTCCCCCACTCTGTTTGGGGCAGGAGGATAGGTGTACTCCGACAGCATCCTGTCTACTCGGTCACTCAGGAGCAGTGATGACAGAGTGCACAGTTGTCATAGCCCTACCCACTCGGCTTCACCATCGCGTGTGAGGCGGCTGACTGGCGTCAGGGGTGACCATGTCATTTGCACGACATGCACTTTGCACGGATCGCATTTGTATTGTGTTTGCTGCATTATTGTATTGATGCCTTGGATGTTGCATATGATTGTCATGCATACAGGATTCATATTCGTATATGGTGATGACTTTATCTCTTATAGTAGGGCACATGCTTCTATATCAGGGTAGGAGATTTAGGTGAGTACAATCTTTTTGCATTTATTTCTTGCTTACCCTATATGTGAGACTGTACTGGCATGATTTTTATTGTTAGCTATATCTTACTTTGCATATCGACTGCACTCGCTGAGTTCTTTGAACTTACCCCGTTGATTTATATCTATTTTAGGATGAAGCTGTCAGGAGAGTCCAGCTGCCAAACCCCACTCGTCGTGAAAGTTTTTATTTGTTATTTGTTTCTATGGTTTGGATATTTTGATTAGAAGACATGTTTAGGATGGGAGTTGGATATTTGTATTCGTGGATTTTTGGTGTCCTTATGGACCTTTATTCGATTTAGTTTCGATTGGATTTGGTTCGGTATTCCTGCCCAGATGGCAGAAGGAGTAAGTCTAGTTATTGTGGACTGGTTACTATTTACTGTGATAGTTGGCCAGAGGCCTATTTTATTACCTGCGTGTGTGTTTGGATTTCGGTCGTGTTGACCGATGTATAGTGGCCGTGTAGGCCTTGTATGAAAATTGGTATTGTCACCCGTACAGGGGAGATGCTGTCGGATTTTTGTCTGGCGAGGACTCCGTCGGGGCGTGACAATTTATTTGGTATCAGAGCGTAGGTTTTCGAGTTCCTTAGGGTCTTTGGGTTTTCGGAGTTTGCCACGTTTTGGCAAGTTAACTGGGGTATTTTCGGAGTTGTACGGATTTTCGACGATTATTATGTTTCAAAAATTTGAGGTATTATTGACGAGGTCAATTTGGGGATTTGGCAGCAACAGGACATCTCCAGACGGCTAACAGGTGAATTAATTCTAGAAAATTTTCTAGATTTAGTGCATATTTGTATTGGTTATATTGGTTATGTGGTGGTATCATGTTTTGTCTAGTATTGTTTTAACTTTATATCTGTTAGACTGCATATGGTTATTAATTGTTATTTCTGCTATAGGTAGCTAGTTATCATTGTGATATAAATGATTAGATATTATTGATAGATGTTTACCTCTTACTTATTGGACTAGTATTAGGATAAGACTAGTCGAATAATATGACTAAGATGGATAAATTCGTAGAAGGTATACATAGAGGTTCTTTGACTCTCTAGATCCTAGTGCATGATGACATGATTACATTGCTTACGTGGTTTAGGGTATATATAGGCATCTGATGCTTTATTTAGGATTGCCTTGACTTTGTTCTGGCATGACTTTTTTAGTTATACCCTAATTAATTTCAGCCATTGATTGTCATTAGTATGACTATGCTGTCGTTTATTAGACAGTGTGTTATATGGTTATATGGTTATGTGTTTTTTTGCGGTGGATACCATGATTAAGACTAGTAGAGATAGAATAACTTAGATGAGGTTATTCTGTAGGAGTGGATCTCAGGAATGAAATAACATTAGTAAAACCCTAGGTGTTGGAACCCTAGGCGTAATAACCCGGATGTGCTTAATGATATATGGTTATCCATTTACTGTTTCAGTGATATGGTGATCGGACTAGTAGAGTGTTGGGTTTCCGGCACCACGGCGAGTGTGTGTTCATATATGTTTCGTAAGCATGTGCACAACGGAAGAAAAAAAAATAAATCTACATTTATTACAACACACACAACACACACATGCATAGTACAACAAGTGTAGACATAACCGTAAATTTAAATTTGCAATAAAAGGAAATTTAACTACGTTATACCTTTCGTATTACGTGTAGCGGGAACGGCATCAACCGGAACGATCCTCGCTAGAATCGTCTCTATCCGTATCCACGCCGAGTATCCTTAGGATGACTTCGCTAAGCCACGAGCTTCGTCTTCGTATGGGTTACTAGCCTCGTGTTGAAGACAACGTGATCGAGAGATGATCACGATCCGAATCCAAATTCGGATCCAAAACGAGTCCTCAAAACTCGCTTCTCCGGAGAGGTATTCGTCAACCGATTGATGAATCGTTCGTCCTCCACCTCAGAGGATTACCGAAGATCGAATCCCTGGTAAGTTAGGCTCTGTCGGAGCTCTAACCGTCGTCCAAACGATGCTCCGACGAGAAGAGAATAAGCTGTCTAGAAAACTGGACAGCTTTGGTGGAGGAGTAGGCGCCGGCCAAACAAGGGAAGCCAAGTGCTCACCTTATCACCGAAGCCTAGGAAGATCACCGGAGGGTCGCTGGAGGATCACCGGCTGAAGCTTGGACGGCGGCACAAGGGGCTGGGCGGCAATGGGGGTTGGCGCCGAGAGTCTCCAAGGAGAGGTGGGCGACAACTATTGCTAGGGTTTTGGATTAGGGCTTAATTATCCCTTAAGCCCTCTTTTATAGAGAACTAATTCTCTTAATGGTTATTGGATCATAACCATTAGGCCCGTTAACCCGCTCCATTAAGATAAGTTAAAATAAACCAAACCATGATGGTTTATTTTAAGTTAAAACGAGTCGAACCAACTTTTGGTTCATTCGTTTAAAATAAACCAAACTCTTTGGTTTATTCTCCTCCATTGGATTAGAACCAAACCATTTTGGTTCATCCATTATATCTTCATAAGACACGGCCCATCCACGCTTCCATTGCGACTGAAATGATTTCATGCTCGCTTCTTGTTTGGTCCAACCAAACCTAGTTTCTCTCGGTCTGAGAATCCCATTCTCAAGCTCGTTTTAAATCCTTCGGATTACGCTCGTTGTTCGTGTGACCAAATAGGTTCTCAGTTTATGTTGACTGTCTATAATTAACCATTAATTATAGAACGATCATGAGTGGCACCTAGTAGTACATCATGATCCCCAATTAACCGAAAAGATCAACGGTTGATCCAGAACTATTTCTGAAACCCTTCAGCAGCTCGAATGAATCGTGCCCCATTCCCTTCACTCATCTTATACCCACTTGGTTCAGGATATGGTCTATAGTGTCAGTCCCCACTAGGCTGACTACGTCACACCTAGCCCAAGTATCATTTCCTCGTCCTACGGATTCTAGTTACTGCACATGTATCGAAGAGTACCTTACTCTAAACATGTAATGCTTTGGCCAAAGACTTTAGTAACAATCCGATGAGAGGCCATGGGTATACATCTCCTCGCAAGGAGTGGTGAATCCTTTATAGGCTATTCAAACACCTTCGATCACTTCGACTTACCCAATCATCCCGGGTCCATATCTCCTTAGAGATGCTTGCTTAAGATGTCAAAGCATAAGTCTCCATGATCAAGATGACTTGAATACCGCAAGTCAAAGGAACATCGCACTTAAGCTACAGTAAGAACTTCATTGACATATCTATATATGCAGAGAACCATATGAAGTCTTACTACCGGTCACTCCAATGAACTAGTTACCATAACTAGCATCCACGATCAACTCCGACATCACAATATCTCCAACCAAAGGAGAATCACCGCTTGGATACACCAAGGAGTATACCTGCGTTAGTCTCGGCTGTAATCGATGGTGTCCAAATCCATCAATTCATCGACTAGGATAATTCCATACATCACAATTACACATGTAGAGATACTCACTAGTTGTGATCCAATCACAAATTCTCTCATGCCGTGAATCGCATCGTGACATTCAAGAAATGAGTTTAAGATCCAATCAAATACATGAAACATGTATACTCAAATAGTGAATCTTCATTTATCATATAAATGGTTCATACATAAGGCGATTGCCTTAGGACATCTCTCATATATTACTAACAGACTACTTGGCCTAATCAATCGCCACAGATCCAATACCATAAGCACTAACATGACCCTCAAACTTACTTTGAGGTAATGCTTTAGTCAAAGGATCCGCTAAGTTCCTTTCAGTGGGAATTTTCTCGATTTGTATTTCATTCCTACTGATGATCTCTCTGATAAGATGATAGCGGCGAAATACATGTTTGGATCGTTGATGAGACCTTGGCTCTTTCGCCTGTGCAATTACTCCATTGTTGTCGCAGTAGACCGGTATTGCTTCAACAATGGCCAGAATCACACCAAGTTCATAAATGAACTTCTTGATCCAAATCGCTTCCTTTGCTGCTTCCAAAGCTGCAATGTATTCTGCCTCAGTGGTAGAATCCGCTACAGTGTCTTGTTTGGAACTTTTCCAACTCACTGCGCCCCCATTCAAGGTGAACACGATCCGCATCCGAGACTCGAATCATCCTTGTCGTCGAAGCCGCATCCGTGATACCCGTATCACCATGTCCCTTCTCCATATATTAGGAACACATCCTTAGTTCTTCTTAAGTACTTAAGGATCGCCTTAATACCACCCAATGATCCATTCCTCGATCGACCGGTATCTGCTCGTGACACTCAGAGCATACGATACATCGGGCCTCGTACATAACATAGCATACATGATAGATCCTATTGCGGATGCATAGGGAATCTTACTCATGCAAATCCTCTCGTCTTCTGTGCGCGGACACATAGATTTCGAAAGGTGTACCCCATGCCTGATGGGTAGGAAACCTTTCTTGGATTCCGACATGCTAAACCTCTTTAGCACTCGGTCTATATATGTAGACTGCGAAAGACCAAGCAACCATTTCGATCTATCTCTATAGATCTTAATCTCGAGGATGTAGGTTGCTTCTCCCAGGTCTTTCATGGAGAATGTTTTGGATAACCAAACCTTAACTGACTGTAAGATTGAAACATCATTTCCTATAAGTAATATGTCATCGACATATAATACTAGGAACACGACTGCACTCCCACTAACCTTCTTGTACACACAAGGTTCGTTTGGATTTTGTGAGAAATCAAACTTTTTGATGGTCTCATCAAAACGGATATTCCAGCTCCTGGATGCTTGCTTCAATCCATAAATGGACCATCGCAATTTGCATACCTTGGTTTTATCAACCGATGTGAAACCCTCAGGCTATATCATATACACGTCCTCGAGCAGGTTTCCATTAAGGAAAGCTGTTTTCACATCCATCTGTCATATCTCATAATCATAATGAGACGCTATGGCCAGGAGCATCCGAATGGATTTAAGCATAGCTACAGGCGAATAGGTTTCGTCATAATCAACGCCTTATTTTTGACGATATCCTTTCGCCACCAATCTAGCCTTATAGGTAATCACATTACCATCCATGTCGGTTTTCTTCTTGAAAACCCACTTGCACCCTATAGGCTTTATGCCTTCAGGTGGGTCAACCAAGTTCCAAACTTGGTTTTCATACATGGAATCCATTTCCGACTTCATGGCACCAAGCCACTTATCCCTTCTCAACTTGTCGACTTCTTCATAACTGGTAGGCTCTCATCATCAATGAGTAACACGCCGCTCGATTCGATTACGAGAAATCCATATCTCTAGAATATTGTGTGTTCTACCGTGATCTACGAAGATGTGGTGTTACAACAGTCCATTGATTGCTCATCACTATGAGTTGTCGGTTGTTGTGCTTCACCAGGTATCTCATCAATGTCTATTTGAGTCTCTCGAGCCTCCTTAAGCTCGACGACACTTCCACTGTTTTCTTGCAAGAGAAACTCTTTCTCTAGAAACACAGCATGCCTTGAAACAAACACCTTTTGTTCCACAGGATGATAGAATTGGTAACCCCTTGTTTCCTTAGGGTATCCAATAAATAGACATTTATCGACTTAGCATCCAATTTGTCCGACATCGTCGCTTCACATAAGCAGACAACCCCATATCTTCAAGTAAGATACATGAGGTTTCTTACTATTCCATATCTCATGGAGTAGTTGAGACTACCTGTAGGCATTCGCTTAACAAGTAAACAAATTGTCAAGTGCATAACCCCAAAAGGACTTGGGAAGAGTCGCATGATTCATCATTGACCTGACCATGTCCAACAAGGTCCGGTTACACCTCTCAGATACACCATTATGCTGTGGTGTATAGGGCGGAGTCCATTGAGACAATATACCATTGTCTCTTAGGTAATCAAGAAACTCCTGACTCAAGTATTCACCACCTCGATCCGATCGAAGTATTTTAATACTCTTGTCATGTTGTTTCTCTACTTCATTTCTGAATTCTTTGAACCTTTCAAAGGCTTCAGACTTGTGTTTCATCAAGAACACATACTCAAACTGTGAGTGATCATCGGTGAAGGTAATGAAGTAGCTATAGCCTCCTAAAGCTTGAGTTGACATAGGTCCACATACATCAGTATGTATTAGACCTAATAACTCTCCCACTCGTTCACCTTTTCCAGTAAAAGGTAACTTGGTCATCTTGCCTTTTAAGCATGATTCGCATGTATCGTATGAATCCAATTCAAACGATTCCAGATTCGAACATGCATTTCTTGCTTATATGGCCAAGACGACAATGCCACATATAGGAGTCTATTTGATTATCCTTTCGAGCACGCGTGTTGCTTGCTTTGATATTGAAAATGTCACTGGATACGTCCAACGTATAAATTCCATTACTCAAAGTTCCAATTTCATAAAGTACGTCATTCAAAGTTATATAACAACAATTGTTACTAAACGTCAAATGGAAACTATTTCTATTTAAACAGGAAATAGAAACAATGTTCTTTATTAGAGAGGGAACATAATAGCAATTGTCCAGTTCCAAGACTAGTCCACTGGGGAGCTTCAGCAAATAAGTTCCGATGGCGACTGCAGCAACCTTTGCTCCATTGCCAACTCGCAAATTTGACTCCCCTCTGATGAGTCTTCTTCTATTCCTTAGCCCCTGTATGTCATTACATATATGTGAGCCACACCCAGTATCCAATACCCAAGTGTCTAAGGAAATAGAATGACAATCAATAACGAAGATACCTGAAGAGGATGGGGCATCGGATGCCTTCTTCTTCTTCATGGACTCAAGATAAATCTTGCAGTTTCTTTGCCAGTGGCCTTCCTTGCCACAATGATGGCAAGTGTCTTTTTGCGCTGGTTCCGCCTTCTTTGCCTTTTTATTCTTCCCTTTCTTTTGTTCTTTTGCCTTCCTCTTAGAACCTTTCTTTGAGGAATCAACTAACAGAATCGCCATCTCCTCATGCTTCACAGAAGGCTCCACAGTTTTCAGCATATTGAGGAGCTCGGGAATAGTGGATTCCAATTTGTTCATCCGATAGTTCATCACGAATTGTGAGAAACTCTTGGGCAAACAATGCAGAATTAAGTCAATACTTAATTCGTGATCCATCACAAACCCGAGGGTAGCTAGCCGCTCGATGTACCCGTTCATCTTTAGCACAAACTGCACTACAGACGAACCTTCTTGCATCTTCGTGGTGAAGAGGAGCCTAGAGACCTCGAACCTTTCGGATCTCGCTTGCTCATCGAACAACTCATGAAGATGGAAGACCATAGTATTAGCATCCATATGCTTTTGCACGGTACCATCGCCGCTAGCATGATGCAACTCGCCTCGAATCGCCATGCTTCTGATAGACCAACATTTGGTCTGGAGTTGCATCGTCCTTAGGACGGTTGGGAAGAGGCTCTTCAAGGACATATGCAAGCTTTTCCGCCTTGAGAACAATTCTCGTGTTTCTAAGCCACCCAGAAGTTAGGCCCACTACTTTGTTTGAATCCAAAATAGTGCGCAAATTCAAAGACGTCATGATCAATTTATTGACCTAGAAATACAAAACGAGCATATATGAGAAAATGATTTAAAATGCATCAATATACATTCATAAATCCCATTCAATTTTCGAATTTTAAAAACCCCAAAATCACTTCGGGAGATCGTAGGTCTATCTCCGAATGGGATGATATCCATCATAGATATGAACAACCTTGGAGAGAGTCCAACAAGCCATTCATAACTACGACGGTAGGTATCAACTATACCGATTGCATATCACGTATATGCAACTATCACAATGTGCTATCAACTAATTGAATGTTCACACATACATCGGGTTGTTAACACATTAACAAGTATGCATCATATGCATAGCACCCAACTTCACCTCCCTTTACATCGACCTTGGAGAGAGTCCAACAAGCCGATGCTCCAGGTTAAAGCCAACCCATTAATCGAGAAATAGTTTTAATATAGTTAGAGCGCATTCAACCAATTAGCCCAGCTTGGAGTGAGTCCAACAACCAAAGCTAACGATTGACCTCTGACTCTTACCATATTAGTATTAAACTATTCCATGGTTTGAACATGTTCGGGTTCGAGCCGGGCTTGGAGAGAGTCCAACAACCCAAATAAGAAATGGAACTCTGGTTCTAACCATATTAATGGAAGGTGTAGGCTTTAATATTGAGTTAGGGTTTTTATGTCTCATCCTCTTTGCATGCAAATAACTATTATCTACATGGCATACATCTACATGTCACGACACGCATGGCATAATGATATGCATCTAATACAATTACATGACATACAATTATGTCATGTACATAATTTCCTTATTTGTCATAATTATTTATGGAAATAAAATATGTTTAAGATTTGATTCTCCAAATCAAATCATGATTAAATTAGGAAACAAATTTCTAAATCTAATCACATATTTTATTTATGAAAATAGTTGATTAAGGAAAATCAATTTAGGAAACCAATTTCCTAAATCATCAAAACTACTTATGGAAATAAAATATTTTAAGATTTGATTTCCCAAATCAAATCATGATTAAATTAGGAAACAAATTTCCAGAATTTAATCAAATATTTTATTTATGGAAAATATCAATTTCCATAAATACTTCCAACTTTCCAAAAGTGGAAGATTTCCATAAATACTTCTAGACTTTCCAAAATTGAAAAATTTCCATAAATACTTCTAAATTTCCAAAATTAGAAAATTTTCAGAAATAATATTATGACTATCGCAAAACTATTTTACGATTATGTCGAAACACAACCTGGGCTCTGATACCACTGTTGGGTTTCCGGCACCGCGGCGAGTGTGTATTCGTACATGTTTCATAAACATGTGCACAGCGGAAGAAAAAAAATAATAAATCTACATTTATTACAACACACACAACATACGCATGCATAGTACAACAAGTTTAGACATAACCGTAAATTTAAATTTGCAATAAAAGGAAATTTAACTACGTTATACCTTTCGTATTACGTGTAGCGGGAACGGCATCAACCGGAACGATCCTCGCTAGAATCGTCTCTATCCGTATCCACGCCGAGTATCCTTAGGATGACTTCGCTAAGCCACGAGCTTCGTCTTCGTACGGGTTACTAGCCTCGTGTTGAAGACGACGTGATCGAGAGATGATCACGATCCGAATCCAAATTCGGATCCAAAACGAGTCCTCAAACCTCGCTTCTCCGGAGAGGTATTCGTCAACCGATTGACGAATCCTTCGGCCTTCACCTCAGAGGATTACCGGAGATTGAATCCCTGGTAAGTTAGGTGCTGTCGGAGCTCTAACCGTCGTCCAAACGACGCCCACGAGAGAACAAGCTGTCCAGAAAACTGACAGCTTTGGTGGAGGAGGCGCCGCCAAACAAGGGAAGCCAAGTGCTCACCTTATCACCGGGCCTAGGAAGATCACCGGAGGGTCGCCGAGGATCACCGCTGAAGCTTGACGCAAAGGAGCCGAGACGGCGCACAAGGGGGCGCACGAGGTTGGCGCCGAACTCCAAGGAGAGGTGGGCAACTATTGCTAGGGTTTTGGATTAGGCTTAATTATCCCTTAAGCCCTTTTATAGAGAACTAATTCTCTTAATGGTTAATGGATCATAACCATTAGGCCCGCTAACTCCGCTCCATTAAGATAAGTTAAAATAAACCAAACCATGATGGTTTATTTTAAGTTAAAACGAACCAACCAACTTTTGGTTCATTCGCTTAAAATAAACCAAACCCTTTGGTTTATTCTCTCCATTGATTAGAACCAAACCATTTTGGTTCATCCATTATGTCTTCATAAGACACGCCCATCCACGCCTCCATTGCATCAAACGATTTCATGCTCGCTTATGTTTGGTCCAACCAAACCTAGTTTCTCCTTCGAGAATCCCATTCTCAAGCTCGCTTTAAATCCTTTGGATTACGCTCGCAGCGTGTGACCAAATAGGTTCTCGGTTTATGCTGGCCGCCTATAATTAACCATTAATTATAGAACGATCATGAGTGGCACCTAGTAGTACATCATGATCCCCAATTAACCAAAAGATCAACGCTGATCCGTAACTATTTCTCAAACCCTTCAAGAAATTCGAATGATTCGTGCCCCATTCCCTTCACTCATCTTATACCCACTTGGTTCAGGACATGGTCTATAGTGTCAGTCCCCACTAGGCTGACTATGTCACACCTAGCCCAAGTATCATTTCCTCGTCCTACGGATTCTAGTTACTGCACATGTATCGAAGAGTACCTTACTCTAAACATGTAATGCTTTGGCCAAAGACTTTAGTAACAATCCGACGAGAGGCCATGGGTCTACATCTCCTCGCAAGGAGTGGTGAATCCTTTATAGGCTATTCAAACACCTTCGATCACTTCGACTTATACCCAATCATCCCGGGTCCACATCTCATCGGAGATGTTTGCTTAAGATGTCAAAGCATAAGTCTCCATGATCAAGATGACTTGAATACCGCAAGTCAAAGGAACATCGCACTTAAGCTACAATAAGAACTTCATTGACATATCTATATATGCAGAGAACCATATGAAGTCTTACGGCTGGTCACTCCAATGAACTAGTTACCATAACTAGCATCCACGATTAAATCCGGACATCACAATGTCTCCACCAAAGGAGAATCACCGCTTGATACACCAAGGAGTATACCTCGTGCTAGTCTCGACAGAATTGATGGTGTCCAAATCCATCAATTCATCGACTAGGGATAATTCTGATACATCACAATTACACATGTAGAGATACTCACTAGTTGTGTTCCAATCACAAATTCTCTCATGCTGTGAATCGCATCGTGGACATTCAGTAAATGAGTTTAAGATCCAATCAAATACATGAAACATGTATACTCAAATAGTGAGTCTTCATTTATCATATAAATAGTTCATACATAAGGCGATTGCCTTAGGACATCTCTCATATATTACTAACATAGAGTTCGTATGGTTAGGATGCGATTAATCCTTAATATATCCCCCATTCTTGGTTGAGAGAGAGTCTGCAGTAGAGTCTCTCTATAGGTAGGTGCTTTGTATATTTGTGGTCAATCATGCATCCCAATCATGGTTGAGATGACCTACTGTAAGGTTATATTCTTGCGTTATTCGTTCGGAGTTGATGATAATCGGATTCGTATGATGCCTGTAGCTAGATAGCTACTTTACATCTTTGGTACCCACGAGATATGTTCGTGGTAGCAGGTTGAGGCATGCATGATTGAACTGGTAGGATGATATAATTTAGGCTTAACCCTCTTAAAGGGCTTGATAGTAGATTTGTGGTCCTTATTAGCCTTGATAGACGTTTCCTATTAGCTGGGATGAAACCTTATGAGCAATCGTCTCGATGTGTTTGTTAGTGGACTTGTGATTTTTATCGACTTTGATAACCGATCATGTTAGAAGGGTTGGAACCCTAGACTTAACCATCTCGACTTATTTATTAATAAGTCGATGATCTTTACCGGCTTTGGTAAACATTTCGTATTAGAGGTGTTGAAACCCTCGCTTGACCGTCTCAATGGGCGTAATCGTAGATCGATGATCCTTATCGATTTTGATAGTCATTTTATGTCGGATGTATTGGATAACCCTAGGCTTAACAACCTAGGATAATCGACTGCCCACGCGACCTATTAGTGGTAGCATGCGGTTGTGAGCAGTCAATAACTAGATATCTATATACGCGGTCTGGCCATGAGACCCATTCATGGTAGCATGTTGTTGCTGCAGACACCGAGTCTTTCTACTGCCTGTTTACCCACGAGTTTCATTCGGGGTAGCATGTAGTTGCGTGTAGACAGTGCTTAGCGTATTGATTGTCGACCCATGAGTATCGTTCGCGGTAGCTCATAGACAGTTTCCTTTTTGTGCGAGAGCCACGAGGCTTTGTCGTGGTATCCGGATGTGCACTGCTTGTTGCAGTGGTTGGGTTTTACGGGTATATTTTTTATATTGTTGATCAGGATAGTTGCAGACTGATATTGGTACTCTGAGGGTTGGGTTACTCTAGCTTGTTTCCTGTGACTTCCATTATGTGCATTATGATTATGCACTATTGTCAATATATCCACAAAGTGGTTGTACTCACCCCCTCTTCACTTATCCTTTTGATTAACTGATGGAGGACGTGTCCTGTTGACCTATCTTTGAGTCGCTCAAAGAGTTCCTTGACGT
This sequence comes from Wurfbainia villosa, assembly GCA_025175895.1. Taxonomy (NCBI): domain Eukaryota; kingdom Viridiplantae; phylum Streptophyta; class Magnoliopsida; order Zingiberales; family Zingiberaceae; genus Wurfbainia; species Wurfbainia villosa. The sequence continues at coordinate 110,798,909 of CM045988.1, read as the reverse complement.
GCTTGTCTCCCTGCATCGTTGGGATGTCGCTTTGTTTACGTTATTGGTGTTGCATTTTGATTATGCACTTTGGATTTTTGTCGCAATTTGATTTGGGGTCATAAAACTATTTTACTTTGATTGATATATGTTTAGTTATGCATGCATGCAATTATTAAAATACTGGTATTCCTATTATTATTTTGAGGTTTTTACCAGATCTGGTCCATGTATTTTGGAATATGATCACTAAGGAGCTCCTCTGTCATTTGGATGATGGATATGTCCCCAGGACATGACAATTTTATTGGTTTACGGTTTTAGTTTATGGGTTTTGTGTTTCGAGGATTTCTTTTCCTTGGATTTTTGGGAGTTCTCGTGTTTTGGGGACCAGGCAAGCTGAAGGATATCTCTGAGCTATAGGAAAAGTTACTGTACTTTTGTGGTTAGGAAAAGTATAGACATAGTGAAATTGCCCCTACTCATGGTCGGGGACGAAGTCGATGACATATTGACCTTGCGGAACCTAACGATGATTTCAGAAGTATGGACTTATTAGAGGTGCCAACTGATGTCGAATTAGAAAGCTAGGGATTTGGCTTGCTAGCCACCAATTTGAAGGACAAGGAGTAAACCCTCAGAGAATATCAGTCCCTACTATTAGTGATTTGGTTATGGATAAGGCGTGTATGTCTACACTGGTCAAGACGATGAAAGATCGTTTTACCTTATTATAGGAGGTATTGGAGGGGACATTTATCTGTCCCAGTATTTTCTTCTAGAGAAGATCCGGAACTCTTTGTTAAAAGAGAGATGGACCTTTGAGATCATGCATCGATTTTCGATGATAGAATGCGGTAGTTGTGGAAGGAAAAGAATATCCTTCATTTGTGGATAGAGGATCTACTTAGATAAGCTATAGGACACCTATGTATACTCTAGGATTGATTTGTGACTGGTGTGATGATATTGTAGTGACATGGTGTCATACAATTATCATTGTCGTTGTGATGGTTGTTATATCATCAACCTAGAGTAAAGAGAATGCAGTTGTATAACGACGACAATTTCATACTTGTTATGAATTGTATGAGCTTATGATTATCTTATTAGACTTATTGATGACTTAGTCGTCCAGGGATATGGGAAGTCGTGTATTCTGGACACGATTGGCTCAGTTGTGATCGTTGGATTGCGTAACTTGGTCACTGTTGAGGGTGGTAGTTGGAGTTGTGCACTTGGTCACTGTTGATGGTAGTTTTCTTGGTATTGTTTTGATTATTATCATATATATGGATAGGATGCTTTAGCAGTACTACATCGCTGACTGGTTGGACCAGGAAGGTGATGGAATATACTTGGTCTGTAGCTTGTGAAACTAGTTCAGGGCTCAGACGATGGTTGACATTTACGCCAGTGTTGAGTAATCATTCTGGTGTGGATGGAAGGGTAGTGTATATGGATGTATCATTTCGGGGATCGGAGCGATTCCGATGCTATTGAATAAAACGTATATTAAGCTTACGACAGTTAAAGGCCTGCGAGATAAGCCGTCATATATATATGACGTGGACTTCGCAGTGATTGTGTTGTATTATCGAGGTGAGGAGCAGTAATGCTCATGGGGTTTTGGCTAGCTACTGGATAGCTAGTATAGAGTAGCTGGAACACGAACGGTTGTAACAAGAAAGTTTGGTCGCGATAGCCTCCCATGCACTTACAGAGTGTGTGGTGGAGTGGATTTTGGACGGTAGATGGACTTCTCTTGTAAAAAGATAATTCCCCATCTCTGACTCCGAGGAGGATAGTAGTTTTCGGAGTTGCATTAGTTTAAGGAAGAGATGCTTCAGGGAATTTCGATTCCGGAATGGAAGTGGAAGCATATTATTAAGGATTTTGTGGTGGGTTTGCCTAGGATACATCAAGGCCATGACGCGATTTGGGTAGTCGTTGACCGACTAACCAAATCCATGCACTTCTTAGCGATTCGGAAGACCGACTCTCTGGATCGTTTGGCAGAGTTATATTGTCGGGAGATCATCAGATTTCATGGTGTTCCTTTGAGCATTACATCAGATAAAGATCCCCGGTTCACGTCCCGGTTCGGGCAGAGTCTGCAGTAGGACTTAGGCACACAACTTCATTTTAATACTGCATTCCATCCACAGACAGGTGGATAGTCTGAGCGGACCATTCAGACTCTAGAGGATTTGCTAAGGTTCTGTGTTATGGTTTTCGGGGGCAACTGGGAGGACCACTTACCAATAGTGGAATTCACCTACAACAAAAACTATCGTTCGACTATCCAAATGGCACCGTTTGGAGCATAGTATGGTAGACAATATCGGATACCACCCTCTGGGAGGAGGTTGGGGAGGCCCAGTTGCTAGGACCCCAGAGAGCTCAGCATGAGGCAGAGTTGGTCCGTACTATCAGACGTAGGATGACAGAGGCGCAGGATCGTCAGAAGAGTTATACGGATCGGAGACGGAGACCTCTGGAGTTCTCTATTGTGATCATGTATTCCTGTGAGTCTCACCCACGAAAGGGGTGAAGAGATTTGATCTCTGTGGTAGGTTAGCTCCAAGGTACATTAGGCCTTTCGAGATTTTGGAGAGGATCGGAGCAGTCGCTTACCGCCTAGCGATACCACCATCGTTGATGGGTATTCATGAGGTGTTTCATGTGTCCATGCTGAGGAAGTATATGTCAGACTCTACACATTCTGTTAGATGTGTCAGGTTCCATTCAACCTGATGCTATTAGCGAAGAGGTTTCGGTACGGATTTTGGATTACAAGGAACGACAGTTGCGAAACAAGGTAGTACGACTTGTCAAGGTCGGGTGGAGTCACCTCACAGATGAAGAGGCTACTTGGGAGCTTGAGGAAAAGATCAGAGCTCAATATCCCCACCCCCACTTGTTTACTTAAGGTGCATGAGATATAATTTTCAGTACTTGTGGTGTCTCTTACTCATTATGCATTTGAGTAGGAAATTTGGAGACCAAATTTTTATTAGTGTGGGAGAATGTAATATATTGAAATATATATATATATATATATAATATAATTAAAAATGAAATAAATTTATTTATTTAATTTTATTAAAATTAAATTTAGTTATTAAATATTTATTAGAAATTTTGGGATAAAATTTTATTAGGTCTGGTTAAATCTAATTATTTTATCCATGATATTGATTAAGTTATATAACCTAGGGTTATATAAATTAAAGCCTAAGTTAGGATTTTAATGGGATAAAATCTAGGTTAAAGGGGAAATTAGGGATTTAATCCCTTTGTTTTTTTTTCTCTCCTCGTTTCCCCCTTTTTCTCACGCCGCGTCTCGCCGCTCCTTCTTCTCCTCGTGCCGCAGCTAGCAGCCACGACGTCGCGATTGCCGCTCAACCTCAACACCGCCCCTTCGGTTGCTCCACGCTCATCGGGATGGTGCGACCCCCACCTTGGCAGCGATCAGCCTTGTCAACGCCGCCAGCCTTGCCGACGCCGTCGACCTTGCAACGATCGCCCAGTCGACGCTGTAGCCCTCTCTGCCACCGACGCCGCAGTGCCTCTTCCTCACGAGCACGAGCCACCGCCGCCGTAGCGCCCTCAGCGCGAATGGATCAACAACGTTGTCGCCGCGACAGAGGATTGCTGCCACCAGTCTCACGGTGGTCACCGGAGCAAGGTTAGGGCAGTAGGATTTTTGACGTAGCTCCTATTGCTGGTAAAAGGTTTGATTCGCTGTGTTTTCTTTCTGTCCATTTTGTTCTGTAGATCCATTGTTGCCGTGAGGAATTGTGGGTGTCGTGCGGTTGGTGTTGGAGGTTTGGTCGTGCAAGGTCGACTGTGAACAAGTGTTGAGTAGGCTGTGAAGATGTAGGCTGGACAGAGTTTGGTCGTATGGTATAGGTTCGATTTTGGGTCTCAAAAGGGGGTTGTGCAGTGGGGGTGAACTGGCCGTGAGGAAGGAGTGTCGGCTGTGCCGACTGTGATGAGTGGATGAAGTTGGGTCGGTTGTGAGTTTATTGTTAGGTGAGCTGTGAACGACCGTACGATTGTGGGCAGGAGAATTAATGGCTGTAAATAGCTGTGATGGCTATGAATGGGTTAGATCCCTAAATTAGTGAAATTGGGAGTTGATTGGGAAGGAATTATATTTTGATACGGCAGTGAGTGAGCATTTAGGTGGATAGTTTAATCCATTAGGTTTTGGACTTGATATTAGGGTTGACAACATAATCTAAGTATATTATGTTTTATGCAGGTTTCGGTCACGAGGCAGGTCCCCGGTCGTGATGATTTCATTCTTGCGGACATTTTTATTCAGGCGGGTATTTTGAATTATCTTTTAGATATAGTCATGTTGATATGCTAGTTAGGATAGCTTACAATAATTTTCATGTTTATATGCCTAGTATGTTTTTGTGCCTACTAGATACATGCATTTGATCAGTATGATTATATCTTCCCTGTTTTATTTGGATCATAGTTACTTGGATCATGGATATGCACTTATTGATTGTGCATATTATTTGGATAGGTATTTTTAGTTGGATTTACATGCTTTAGTATCATGCACCATCTTGCATGATTGCATGCTGGCTAGACGAGGTTCCTTTATAGTTGAGCCACTTGACAGTTATAGCTTTGCTGCACATAGTGGTACATCGGGAGGTGTGTGCGGTTGCTCTGTCGAGCTCATTGATCGCTCATGGGTAGCGATAAGGCAGCATGGTAGCGGGCAAGGATCCCTCCTCTGGTCTATGACACCGGGAGATGAGAGTTTAGCTCCCCGCTCTGTTTGGGGCGGGAGGATAGGTGTACTCAGCGGCATCCACATCACTCGGTCACTCGGGAAGCGATGATGGCGAGTGGTTGTCATAGCCCTACCCACTCGGCTTCACCATCGCGTGTGAGGCGGCTGATTGGCGTCAGGGGTGACCATGTCATTTGCACAGCATGCACTTTGCACGGATCGCATTTGTATTGTGTTTGCTGCATTATTGTATTGATGCCTTGGATGTTGCATATGATTGCCATGCATACATGATTCATATTCGTATACGGTGATGACTTTATCTCTTATAGTAGGGCACATGCTCCTATATCAGGGTAGGAGATTTAGGTGAGTACAGTCCTTTTGCATTTATTTCTTGCTTACCCTATATGTGAGATTGTACTTGCATGATTTTTATTGTTAGCTATATCTTACTTTGCATATCGACTATACTCGCTGAGTTCTTTGAACTTACCCCGTTGATTTATATCTATTTCAGGATGAAGCTGTCAGGAGAGTCCAGCTGCCAAACCCCACTTGTCACGCCCCGAGAGCATGCCGAGCCGAAAATCAAACGGACGACATCTCCCCTGTACATGGCAACATTTCGGGTTAATACAAAGCCCACAATAACAACAATGTATATAACAATATAACCAAACCACAACAACATAACAAACTACTACAACAAATACACAGCGGAAATAATACAACAACAATACAATGCCACACATGCATACCGGTATGACTAACACCATAACATAAAGAAAACCTCGACAAAATCCGCACCAACATGTGCGTACATCACATAATACATAACATCACGAAAACTCCGAATGCAAAACAAGACATACGAAAAATTCAAAACAAACACGGGAGCCTCGGAGGTGAGATGAGATGTCACCACGGTGTGCTCAAGTCCATCACGGTCTACTGTTACTGGCGCAGAAAAACCCAGGGTCCGTGGGGGGTGGTGAGTAAAACTCAGCAGGTAATAGAAAAACATGTATATATGTCATATAACATGTATTTTCAACAACATACTATAGAGGTACAACAGGTATATCAGCATAGTATATAAATACAAGCATATACCGTCTAACCAAATAAACAACATAAAAATGCAGACATACCTGAAGTCTGCTACGCTACTCTGATCCAACCTGAACATATATCAAACATATATATATATATAACAGGAAGAGTAGATCAACTTACAATATACTCTAGCTACAGGTCAAAGTATCTAATGGTCTGTCCAACCCATACCAGTATCCGACACAATCGTATAACAAATGCAAGAAACATGCATGAATATGATGTACACCCAAATGCAGCAAACATAATACAATCAAATGCAACATCACAATAAACATATATATATATACTGCATCTATATATGTATACTAATCACAATCATCCATATATATATATACATGCATATATGTATATATATATGACAATATGCAAAAATGTCATAAGTCGGCAATGCATGCAATGTGTCGGCTCACCCTAAAGCTACCACGACCCCAGTGTGGCCTCGGTGGCTCGAGCATGACAACTGTCCCAACTCAATACCAACCACTACTCTCGAGTGGCCGAGTGGGCAGTATGATCGAGTAGCATATAAGCGTAAAGAGCAAGTTACACGATGGGGGTCCCTGCTATTGGCCACTCCGACAGTCACTACCCATGAGTGGTCGAGTGCCACACACGCAGGACTACAACACGCAGATCCAACTACCACCGTCTATAGTGGTAGAGTGCAGCACGATACTCGCTCGCCTGCTGACTCCTCCTATGAGTAACCGTGGAGGCAGGATGACTGGCGACACTCTCAACCACAAGGGAGACCTCGTCGTCAGCGTGCATGCAAATGACATGAATGCGATGTCTCACATACAGACATCCACCATAGACTCTCTATTCTACAGAGAATCATACTAACTAGATCAACGCACTCTCTATCCTGCGGAGAGTCGTACTCAACTGATCATAATACTCTCTATCCTATAGAGAGTCATACCAATCTAATCGACGCACTCTCTATCCTGTAGAGAGTCGTACTCAACTGATAGACGGACTCTCTATCCTGTAGAGAGTCATACTCGACTGATCATAACTCTCTCTCCAATAGAGAGTCGTACTCAACTGATCGACGCACTCTCTATCCAATAGAGAGTCATACTCGACTGACCATATCAAGTTGGGACCACCGGTCCGCAGCGACACACTAATCACCCTTCACTTAACCATTACACAACTCATGGTTGGTAACAGTATGCAACATACGGGTATTGGAAATAAATCCTACATTTAGGGCATTACCTACCCATAGATGACCTTTTTCTAATTTATAAATTGGGTCATCCCCCGTACTAACATTTACACCCTGCTAAACATCTAGGCCAATTTACATCACATCTATAACTCCTAAATCATGATAGGGTATATGTGATATCAACAATTGAGCATGAATATATCCAACGATAAGTTCAAGCATACGATAATGAGAGCAGGGTCAAGGTAATATGAACACCTAACATGCTCATATCTATGACTAAATCTGAATGCAATACATCTACCCGGACCAGGTAGGAAATTACCCACCTGCTGTAAATGCTCGTAGTAATGAAGTCCTCACGACCGCGGACCTATCTCTTATCCACGTCCTGCAAATATCATCAACTACATTTTAATACAAGCAGACTACAAAAATACAAATTAATTACTATATCGTTCTTATAGTCGCATCCCTTTTTATCGAATACGATTTAGGAGAAATCCCCCAAACTATCCAAGGTTGATTCACTATAACTAACCTTCACATTAGACCCTCAATCACATCATAAGTCACCTTATTTCCTAAATTCACTTACCCAACCATATATCTGTTAATTCCCAGTCAACCATACATTACCCTATCCTTTTGTTGACGTATCAGCTAATCACGAAACCCCAAGGCTTTGCAACGAATAAACAAAAGGATCCTTATGCCACCACTTTATCTCACTGCCCTTACATCCATTCATAGCCAATGCACTTACACCTTCCACAGTTAACTAAATAAATCAAGGGGAAACCTTGAACGATACCCAAACATCAAAGCTGCCCTGTTCTACTGCTCGAGACCACTCCCCAAACTCAAACAACCATCATCACCGAATGAAATTTACTGAACAAAAGGGAGGGAATTTATGCTTACCAACAATTGGAGTCTTCACCGGCAACAACACTCCTTGATACTCTGTTCACCCGACAAACACAGCCACTGCCCACAAACGGATCGAGCTCAAATGAAAGAAAAACACAGCAGCATCTTACTCTCGTTCAAGGTAAGGAAAAATCCATGCCTTACCTTGCTTTTGTATTTTCCACCGGCAGCTCAAACCCCCAAAACCGACAGCCAACTCCTAGAATCTGGCAGTCCTATTCTCCGGCACCATCGGCGCTCCTGATTCTCTGGCCAAATCACTAGGTCAAGCTCAGGGAAAGAAACCCACCGCAGGAGTTCATCCACAAACAGATTCCCTTTGAGATCGAGGGAAAAGCAAGGGAACGGTCAGCCCTTACCTCGCTCCGGCAACGATCGGACAGCAGAGATCAGCAATCGCCCGACCGCCTACCGTCAGGAAATCGCCAAATCAAAGCTTTCAGCCATCCCAGGGAGGTTGTCAGGGTCGTCGGCCGCTGCTTGCAGAGGGGTGGTTCGCGAGAAGAAGCAGATGAGCGAAGAGGGCTTCGTTTCGAAGAGGCGCAGAAGGTGAATGGCAAAGCTGCGATCGAGAGAAGAAGAGAAGGAGAGGGGTTCAGGAGAGCTAACGCTGGCGGCGGAGTCGGCGACGAATAACGCGTGCGCAAAACGCTCGGACGAGGAGGAATCTTCGACGAGAAACGGAAAGGGAGAAGCGGCGGAGTTTAATGGTTTAGTGGGTCAGGTTTTGAGAATGGGTTGGGTTTAAATCCAATAAGCCATTAACCAAATTCAATTAACCCAATTTTAATTGAACTATTAAAATTTCCTAAGCTAGGTTAGATGTAATTAACTCTTAACCATACGATTTTTTTTTCGCCGTATCTTACATTCTCCCCCACTTATTAAAAATTTGGTCCCCAAATTTCGTACTAACATGCAAAAATTACTTTAAGCAAGTTTTCGAAAGAACCATATATATTCCTCAAGTGAACATATGAGGGTATCGAGCTCAGATAGTATCTTCTAGCTCTCATGTAGCCTTCTCATCGGTATGATGTTGTCATCCAACTTTTATGAGTCGGATGGTTTTGTCCCACTATTGTCGCTCCTTGCGACCCCAGGCTCCCCCCTAGAATCTGCTCGTAAGTCATATTAGGCTGAGGTGGAATTCGGAACCTCTTTTAGAGCATGATCAACATGCGACATGTATTTCCTCAGTATAAAAATAGGAAATACGTTGTGAGCACCTGCAAATGTCGAAGGTAAAGCAAACTGATAAGCTACACCTCCATAATCCACGACACAAGATCTAAATAGATCCTCCAACGTCTAAATGATACACTTAGACCGTTCATCTGTCTGCGGATGAAATGTTGCACTAAGCCGAAGCTCTGTGCCCATAGTCTGATGCAGACTCTGTCAAAATCGTAAGATAACACGTGGTCTCTATCAGATATAGTACTCAAAAATACCCCACGCGATCTGATAATCTTTCGACAATACAACTCTGCCGGATGATCCAACGAGTACGACCCACGAATAGGAAGGAAGTGAGCTGATTTGGTTAGTCGATCCATGATCACCCAAATCATATCATGTTATTTATGGGTTCTAGACAATCCCGTAACGAAATCCATAGTGATACGCTCCCACTTCCATTCCAAAATCGGAATTTTCCTAGAGCAATCTATCGAATTTCTGATGTTCAACCATCACCTGCTGGTATAGTATATATCCAGCGACAATGTCTGCGGTATCTCTCTTCATACCATTCCACCAGTATAAGCATTTTCAATCTCAGTACCTCCAAGTACCACCAAGGTACATAACTCATCTCGAATGATGTGCTCTCAGTAGCAACTCTTTCTTAACTGGATGCGTGTCCGGAACACACTATCCCTACCAGAGATGGGGAATTGTTTTCTCAAAAGAGGAGTCCACCAACCATTCAAAATCCACTCTACCACACACTCTGTAAGTGCATGGAAGACTATAGCGATCAATCTCACTTGTTACAACTGTTTGCGTACCAGCAACTCTCTAGTAGCTACCGAGTAGCTAGTTAAAATCCCATGAGCATTCCTGCTCCATACATCTGTAAATCCAGATAATAACTACTAAAGCCTCGTCATGTATATGACAGCCTATCTCGTAGTTTCTTAACTTTCGTAAGCATAAGATACATCTCATGCAACTGTATCAGATTCGCCCCGATCCCTGAAACGATACATTTGCGTACAACATCTTTTATCCACCCCAGAAGGATTAACTAATACTCATGTAAAAGTTAATCACCGTCTAGGTCCTGCAACTGGTTTCATTAGCTTTCGACTAAATGATTTCCATCATCACCCTTGTCAAACAAGTCCGTGGTATAGTAATGTCAAACATTCTATCAACATCTACGGAATTAACCAACCCATACAAGGCAAACCACCAACTACGGTGGTCGAGTGCGCAACTCCAACTACCACAATCAACAGTGGCCAGGTTACGCAACTCCAACAACTACCAACTGATCCAATCGTGTCCAAGATGTTGGTGCAGTGGGCACCTAAGTCGAACCTATGTTTTGATTATAGCAAACGATACAAAGTTAAGCTTATATTGTTATCTCACGAGCTAAATCAAGTGTGCAGAAAAGTCTCAATGCTGGAGCTGAAGGCTAGCGACACCCAGAGGAAGCCGCGGTGGTCGGGCGACACTCGAGTTACTTCGGAGGGAGCTGAAGGAATCGAGTGGAAGGCCGGAAGCAAAAGCGACAAGTAAGTATCGAGGTAAGCTCGTGTGTGCAAGCGTAAGTGAGGTCGTGTCCTTTGTACGGGGACGTCCTTAGGCGACGATCCAACCCAAGACTTCCCATGGAAGGTCTATGTTGAGATCGGACGGCAAGTGGCCGTCGAATTCACTTGTATTTTGAGCTAAACTCCTTTTTTAGTCAAAAATCGTGGCTGCCAGTTCAACCGGCCAGTTCAACCGGCCAGCGGATTCAAGCAAGCCCAATTCAGCCGTGGCGCCCAGTCAAAAATTAGCCTCGAGGAGTCAAGCTTTATCACCATTTTTCAAGGAGTTTTGTGCCCATTTGTGATTGGTTGAAGACCCATTCGTTGAGGGGCTTAAAGGCTATAAAAGGAGGGCCAAACCTAGGGTTTTTCATCAATTCAAAAGCTTCCAAGTGCTCCGATCGCTCCGACATCCCTACGGACGAAGCACTTCTGAGACGACGACTAAAGCTTCAACCTCCAATCCTTGAAGTCGTCGGTATAATCTTTAATTTTGTATAAGTTGTCTTTATTTTCAAGCTTTAAATCATATCAAGGAGAGAGGAGTGTCCTCTACCTTGAAGCTTTATTGAGTTTTTGTATTGCTAACTCCTATCTCTATCGAGAAGGAGTTCGCTTAATATTTGCCCTCGTGCGTGGTCAAGGACCATTAGGGCCTTGGAGTAGTAGCCATAGGCTACGAACCAAGTAAAAACCCTCGTGTTTTTATTTATTTATTGCTATCTTTCCGCTGTTTTTTACAATTGAATTCGAACGAAAAGTTTTTTTCTTATCGCTATTCACCCCCTCTAGCGCCAAATCGATCCAACAATTGGTATCGAGTAGGGGTTGCTAAGATTTGGTGAAACCACCAATCTAGCTTTTTTACAGATTTATTTTCTTTTAATTCTGTTTATTTCTATTTATTTTGTTTGTTAAATTCTCTCCTCTACTAATCCAAGGCCTTGAGTCTTGGTACTTGTTTTTGAGTTTTTGTCTTTGCTAGCTTTTTCGTCTTCGTCTCTTTTGTCTTTTTGTTTCAATGGCCCATCTCGAGGTTTTAGCACCGTCGACCTCCGTTTATAACGGAGATGACTTCCGTTATTGGAAGGGTCGGATGGAATGCTTCTCAAAACCCAACTCGAGATGTGGATCATAATCCAAATGGGTTTCACACTTCCGACTAATGAAGTGGGTGACTCCTTGGATTATGATCAATGGACCGCTGCAACAAAACGACAAGTCGGCCGACGCCAAGGCAACACAAATCCTCCAATGCGGCCTATCCAAGGAGGAGTTAAATCGCGTCGGCCCTTCATAAGCGCAAGGATCTTTGGACTAAACTAATCGAGTTACACGAAGGATCGGATCAAGCCAAGGTATGTAAGCGTGATTTGTTATTCAATAAATTGTACACACTAAAAATGCAGGAACACGAATGACGCGCGACTCCACGCCCGTGTCCGAGGACATCGTCAACAACTTACACGCATCGGGCAAAAGGTTAAAAACCGCGACCTTATAAGGTATGTTCTAAACTCTTTTCGAGGACTACCTTGTGGGCATCCATGGTCGATGCCTACAAGGTCTCCAAGGATCTTTCTAAAATTAGGTTAGATGAACTCTTTTCCGATTTGAATTACATGAACAATCCAACTTCGGAACCCGAGAGGGGTATAGCTTTATTTGCAGGATCAAAGAAGAAGAAAATCGCAAGCAAGCCACCACCAACCGAGGAGGAAGACGCGAGTCCAAGAAGAAGTTGACCGGGAATTATTCTGCCGAACTAATGAACCTAGCTCGAAGAATAGCCAAGGGGCAGCGAACCACGACTACTCGACCCAACCAAGGTAAACCTAAAAGTTCTAATATTAGGTGTTATGAGTGTAACAGTTTGGACATATCAAGTCCGAGTGCCCCAGCTCAACCACCAAGGACCTAAGCACAAGAAGGCCCTCAACGCGACATGGGAAGAAGCGTCATCCAAGAAGAGCGAAGACCACGTCTTCATGGCGAAATCAATTGAGTCGAACGGAGGCCGAACCCAACTTGAGTCGAACCGAGGATGATTCGGACTACGAAGCAACCTTCAAGTCAAGCCACGGATACGCATCCGGTTCAAAAGATACCCTTAAGGTGAGTCGACTTTTATTTAATACTTTACATAATACGGTTAGGTTTTTGTCTAGGAAGTTAGCTAAGTCCGAGTCCAAGGTCGAGACCACGGTTGAGGAAGTTAAACTCCTCAAACACGAGGTCTCCCTAACCTCTTCGACTAGTCGAGTTCAAGAGAAGGACTCAACTCGGGTTGAAAAACTCGAAGTTGAGAACTCACTCTTGAAAAGTCAAGTCGAAGATCTTAGGAAAACGTTGGAAAGGTTTACTTTGGGATCCAAAGGACATGACCTCCTACGTGGATCGCAAAGGGCCGTGTACAACAAGGCCGGACTAGGGTTTAGCTCAAACACGACCAATAAGTCGTATATGTCAATTGTAAGTAGACATAAAAAATGTGTCCAAGCATGGGTCCCTAAGACCACTTTGATTTCAACTCTAGGATCTAACTCGTACTGGGTTCCCAAGGACCAAATCCACTATGTGGATAGGCAGAACCGATTCAAGTCTAGGGAGCCGATTACAAAACATGTTTGTGCTTTAACTTAGAAATTGCATGCTTAGTTTTTTTGTTGTTTTTTTAACTCACTTGGAAAACACAAATACCCAACTAATAAATCCTTCGAAAAGATTGAGCCTCGGGGAGCCTCTTTTCAAATAACCAACTAAAATCCTTCGAAAAGATTGAGCCTCGGGGAGCCTCTTTTCAAAAATAACTAGTTAGACTAGGAAATAGTCTTAGGTGAGTCAAGTCATCATTTTCTTGAACATGGCTTTGTCTAAGGAAGTGGTCGATGATCCGATAAAGAAGGCCCACTGTGCCTCGCCACGACACGAAGCCATGATCTTGAAAAGTAAACTTGACAAGCCTTGGGTTAAATCCAAATCTAACTTGGACCTAAATCCACTTAATCAAACTTAATTGAAAATCATCTCAACATAAAATTACTTGAACCTAAATCCACTTAATCAACTTAATTGAAAATCATCTCAATATAAAATTACTTGAACCTAAATCCTAATTACTTGAACCTAAATCCACTTAATCAATTTAATTGAAAATCATCTCAACATAAAATCACTTAAACCTAAATCCACTTAATAAATTTAATTGGGATTCATCTCACAAAAACACATAAGTATAACATGCTTGATCATATAGACTCGGGTGAGATGACCTAGGTTTAACAACTTACAACCAATTTAAAAAAAAAATCTAACATCCAATCCAACCACCTTGTGTGTAGGATCAATGGATGTTGGATGGTTGCTCGACACATGGAGGGATCAACTCAAATTCACAAAGCTTGATTCAAGCGACAAGGATCGGTAGCCTTTGGGAATAACGCAAGCTCAAAATCATCGGATCGGGTGATATCGAGCTTAACTCGAATTTTGTTATTAAAAATGTATTACTTGTAGAGAATTTTGAATATAACTTTGCTTAGCATAAGCCAATTATGTGACAATAACTATAAGGTCGTATTTTTAGAAAATGAATGTGTAATTAAAACAAATAAAATAGCTAAAACAATACTCAAAGGAACTAGGACAAATAACATTTATACAATTAACTTAATCAAATCCTCACCAAATGTCTTATGACACGGAAGAGGAATCATGGTTGTGTAAGCGACTCGGTCACTGCTTTTAAGACTAGTCCACAAGATGAGTCGAGTGGCTTAGTCGGAGGTTTACCCAACCTCAACAACTTAGTTAATAAAATCTAATGCTTGTCAACAAGGAAAACAACCTAGGACACAACACAAGTTAACTAACCAGAGCAGACCTCAAGTGTACTTAGCTCCATATGGATCTATTCGATTCACATGGAGCCAAGTCACTCAATAAAAGTCAATATTGCTTAGTAATTGGCGACTACTCGAGTTTACACAGGTTAGGTTCATCAAACATAAAAATGATACCTAGATCAATTAATCAATCTATTCAAATTAATCGAGAATCAAAAGACCTTAAGGTTAAAAGACTTAGAAGCGATCATGGTGGTGAATTGAAAATCAAAGGTTCACCGACCTAGAACCTCGGATACCACCATGAATTCTCTTGCCCTAGGACCCCTCAACAAAATGGCCTAGTGGAGCGGAAAAACCGAACTCTACAAGAAGCCGCTAGGACCATGTTGAGCGAATATAACCTACGATAGGTTTTGGGCGAAGCCGTTAGTCGACGGCTTGCTATGTCGAATAGGATCCTTATGGTAAAGAGGCACCTTAAGACCTCGTGTGAGATTTATCACGATAAAATACCTAACATCAAGTACTTTAGGGTATTTGGGTGTAAGGTACATATTCTAAACACTAAGGATTACCTAGGAAATTTACATCCAAAACCTCACAGGAATATTTCTAGGATACTCAACCACAAGTAGGGCTTATAGAGTATATAACCACGACACCCTTAGAGTCGAGGAGACTATCAATGTAGTATTTGATGAAGGACACGAACCTACAAAACCCGACAACCCCAATTAGCGAGCCTACTCATACTAGACCTAACTCGACCTGAGATCGAGTCTAATCCACATCAACCAACTTCTCTTGTCGACCAAGTGACAAGTGATCCGAGTCAAACTAGTGTTCAACCAAGTCACCCCATTGATCAAGCATTAGGTGACACAAACCCACCCAATCTAGGATTCGGACTAACCACCCTATCGATCAAGTGATAGGAGATCCTAATCTAGGAGTTGAACTAGAGCATCCTATAGGAACCTTAGTCAAATTTCCTTAATTTCAAAGATAGAACCCAAATCAATTGAACAAGCTCTTCTTGATCCGATTGGATTATTGCAATGCAAGAAGAGCTAGCTCAATTTACTAGGAATGAAGTGTGGGAATTAGTACCACCACCTAAAGACAAAGCGATAATTGGAACAAGGTGGGTGTTTGAAATAAACTTGATGATAAAGGTGAAGTAGTTAGAAACAAGGCTAGGTTAGTAAGCCAAAGGGTTTAGTCAAGTCGAAGGCTTAGATTACGAAAACCTATGCCCCAGAGCTAGACTCGAATCCATTCGAATGTTGCTAGCTTATGCCGCACATCGAGGATTTAAGCTATTTCAAATGGATGTTAAGTCGGCATTCCTAAATGGATACATTAAAGAAGAAGTTTATGTTAGCCAACCCCGGATTGAAAATCTAGATAAACCCGACCATGTTCTAAAACTTAAGAAAGCTCTCTATGGACTTAAACAAGCTCCTCGAGGCTTGATGCGAAGACTTTCAATCCATCTTAAGTCAAAAGGGTTTAACCAAGGCTTAGTTGACCCAACTCTCTTCGTAAAAACCTTAGGTAAAGAAATATTCATAGCTCAAATTTACGTAGGCGATATAATTTTTGGAACCTCTAACTCTTACTAAGCGAGTTCGTTTCACTCATGGAAAGTGAGTTTGAAATGAACTTGGTAGGCGAGTTAAGTTTCTTTTAGGTCTACAAATTAAACAAACTAAGGATGGTATATACCTATATCAACAAAAATACACTAAGGAGTTAATTAAAAGATTTGGAATGCAAGGCGCTAAGATAATAAACACCCCGATGGCGATTAATGTTAACATAGGAAGACCTAGAAAGTAAGTCCATTGACTTAAAGTACTATAGGGCGCGATAGGAAGTCTCTATACTTAGCTATGAGTCGACCCGACATCCTATTCGCGATAAGTATATGCGCTTGAGTTTCAAACACGTGCTAAGAGTCTCACTAACCTAGTTAAGCGTATCCTTAGATATCTTAAGGGTACATAGCGTTGGTATTTAGTACCCTAGATCTCACGAGTTGAACTAATCGGCTACTCGATTCGGATTATGCCGGTAGTAAACTCGATAGAAAGAGCACGAGTGGTTGTTGTCAACTACTGCTCAAGTCTAGTGAGTTGGTGCGATAGGAAGCAACATTGTGTTGCCTTATCTACCACCGCCGAATACGTTGCGATGGGTGAGTGTGTAACTCAGCTTCTTTGGATGAAGCACACTCTCGAGACTTTAGGTTGGACTTCACCAAAACTAAAATTTTTGTAGACAACATAAGTTCGATAAATCTAACTAAGAACCCTATATGCCATTCAAGAACAAAGCATATAGAAGTAAACACCATTTCATTCGAGAACATGTGTAGCCAGCTCCATACAACTTCGAATATGTTGACTCGAAGTCTAACCTAGCGGACATATTTACTAAACCACTACCCGGCGAATTTAGTCTCTTGAGGCGAAAATTAGGCATGCGTAATAGAATAGGTTTTGCAAATTATATTACTACTATTTCTTACTTTTCATGAAACTAGCATAGGTCATACCTTAGATATCATGCACCTATAGATTTAAGGAGCCAATACATCTCACAACACATAGGACTAATGTGTTTGTGTACTTAGCCACGTAGATGGCGTGAGATGTTAGGACCTTACTCTGTTCCGGATGTAGAGCTAGTGCATCGCTATGAACCATGGAGTATAATCATACATACTAACCGACTCGACCGGTGGTTGATCCTTCATATCAATCAAGCCAAATATGAGTCGAACATTTCATAGATGAGCTTATTTTCAATATACTATTTTTTAATAAAAATGTGGAACATGCTTGGACTTTAAATTTAGCAATTATTTTGATTTCCACACACCCTTACTCTTTTCGATATACGGCAAAAGGGGAGAAAAGGCCAAAGTTAAGGGGTCAAATTTTTCAAATTTTTTGATAACTTAACTCTTACTTCATGTTTAAACCAAAAGTTAACTTTAGGTTTTGAGAACTTATTTAACTTTGACAAAGGCCAAGTTAAGAGAATTCTTAACTTATTTATGTCGTTAGTGTTTTACTTAAGGGGAGAAAGGGCTTAACTAAAAGCGTTTTACTAAAGCTAATTTTAAAGCGTTTTACTAAAGCTAATTTTAAGTAATGTTAATTACTTAAAGCAACCCTCAAGGGAGGATTAAGGTCTTTCTTCAAAGACTCACCCTCGGTCAAGGGGGAGGTTTCCTCAAGGGAGTACTTGAAGAAAATCCTTACTACTCCAACTTAATCTTCATTTTTTTCTCTCACATTATTATTCTTCATGCTTAACTTTGTATGTGGGTTTGCCATAAATCAAAAGGGGAGATTGTTGGTGCAATGGGCACCTAAGTCGAACCTATGTTTTGATTATAGCAAGCGATACAAAGTTAAGCTTATATTGTTATCTCACGAGCTAAATCAAGTGTGCGAGAAAGTCTCAATCTTTGGAGCTGAAGGCTAGCGACACCGAGGAAGCCGCGGTGGTCGGGCGACACTCGAGTTACTTGGAGGAGAAGGAATCGAGTGGAAGGCCGGAAGCAAGCGACAAGTAAGTATCGAGGTAAGATCGTGTGTGCAGCGTAAGTGAGGTCGTGTCCTTTGTGCGGGGCGTCCTTAGGCGATCAACCCAAGACTTCCATGGAAGGTCTATGTTGAGATCGGACGGCAAGTGGCCATCGAATTCACTTGTATTTTGAGCTAAACTCCTTTTTAGTCAAAAATCGTGGTGCCAGTTCAAGCCGTGGCGATTCAACCTACGATTCAACCGGCGGCTCAATTAGCCTCGAGGAGTCAAGCTTTATCACCATTTTTCAAGGAGTTTTGTGCCCATTTGTGATTGGTTGAAGACCCATTCGTTGAGGGCTTAAAGGCTATAAAGGAGGGCCAAACCTAGGGTTTTTCATCAATTCAAAAGCTTCCAAGTGCTTCCGATACGCTCACGACTCTCACATCCCTACGAAGCACTGAGACGGCGACTAAAGCTTCAACCTCCAATCCTTGAAGTCGTCGGTATAATGTTTCATTTTGTATAAGTGGTCTTTATTTTCAAGCTTTAAATCATATCAAGGAGAGAGTGTCCTCTACCTTGAAGCTTTATTGAGTTTTTGTATTCGCTTAACTCCTATCTCTATCGAGAAGGAGTTCGTTTAATATTTGCCCTCCGTGCGTGGTCAAGGACCATTAGGGCCTTGGAGTAGTAGCCGTAGGCTACGAACCAAGTAAAAACCCCTCGTGTTTTTATTTATTTATTGCTATCTTTCCGCTGCGTTTACTCGTGCCAATTCGAACGATTACGAAAAGTTTTTTCTTATCGCTATTCACCCCCCCTCTAGCGCTCAAATCGATCCAACACAAGATACACGATTCTCAAATCCAGTGGTGACTAAATCGTTTATTAGTCTAACAACTTAATCAAAACTCATAAAATTCATACCAATTATGAAATTGTTGTCTTTACACACCTGCATTCCCTTTACTCTACGCTGATGATATATATTAATCATCACAACGACAATGATAATTGTATGACACCATGTCATTACAATGTCAATGCTTCAGTCGCAAATCAACCTTAGAGTATACACAGGTGTCCTTTGCTGATCTAAACAGATCATCTATCCCCCAACGGAGGATATTCATCACGACAACTACTATATTCTATCATCGATAATCGATGCATACTTTCAAAGGTCCATCTCTCTTTCAACAAAGAGTTCCGGATCTTCTCAAGGAGGAATACTGGGATAGATAAATATCCCCTCCAACCTCTCCTATAATCGCAACTCACGTTATTCCAATTCTTTTATAGTGTTTAACAACACTGATACCAACAAAAATATCACTCGATATGTGATCTTCGATACCGGACTATTTTCGCAATCATTTCGATCGCCTACTCCACTTGCCTAAGCAACGGCAAGTCTAGGAGTTCATCCGAAACTACATCCGAACACTCTCAGATTATATGCACATCCGAGAGACATATCGTACTATAATCTCAACAACTTGACCATCCGTAAGGATATGTCTACAATAAAGATATGTCTATCCTAGTCTAAGGGCATCCCTTGACTTCTTAATTGTTGATCCTCATCTCACCTGACGGTAGAGATACCATCGACCCACAAGTCGATGTAAAGGACCCTTCTAATCCAATTGAGAATGTTCTAGATACAGATACCTGTAAACTACAAGTATCTCTCAATATATTAACATTGAGGGTAAACTAAAGTAATACCCTGAATCATCAATTATCTATCGATCCGATCCAAAGGCTCCCCGCAGGTCTCGGCCTTTCTCCGAAGAGAACCAGATCAGATCCAACAGTTCGCGATAAAGCGATCGCATTTCTGCGACGATTGCCTCGGGGATTTTTCTCGGATCGTCTGATCTCATCACTTAATCCTATGAGCTACAACTGTAGAATACCAAATAGATACGACCATCGTCGTATACTCTCTCCTCTGTACTAAGCAAATCATATATGGGGGTAACTATTGTTGTCTGCATGAGTCTTCCACGATGTCTTCTGCTGATGCTATTATATAGATCACTTCCCCTGGAGGGAAGTATCAAAGAACTCCAATCACGCCTGAGGTAGTAGGTTACTGCTGATGAGATAACACAATCTTCTGTGTTGATCTCTGCTGTCGAGACAATGCATCTTCCTCCTAGAATACCATCGAATGTCTTTAACTGAGTCTTCAAAGTACAACTCCTCAAATGTATCGGTTGCTTACAATAGCAACAAATGAACTGATCCAATAGACAATCTGACTTCATGTGTCTTCGTGATCTGCACTGCACGCATACAATCCCTTCGAAGTCTTTGTTCTGATTTTGCTGATGTCCACAAGAACATTCTGATGATCTGCGATTGGTCTTCTATAATTGAAAAGTAGCTCAAGGTCTGTGACCCTGATCTTACTCCTTTTATCCAACAGTCGGAGACTTCTGACTCTATTAAGTTGATTTGCAATATTTGCTTATCGGTCTCCAACTCTTAAACCCTTGTACGGAGTCATTTCTAAACTCCTGTCTCAATCCAATGTCTTCCGACAGGATCTGATAGAAGATCCCGACATCCTAATCCAACTATAAGCCAATAACTCTGGGTGGCTTAAATCATCCATTCATCTTCTTGAGCTATTAGGTGGTCATAACCTCTACAAGTCTCACGACTTTGCACAGTACACTATTACTAACCGATCACCCTTTCTTAAGCTCAAGAATTCCTTACAATGTGTCACTAAAAGTGACACAGGAAAATACACTCTTTCAACATCATTAATCCATGATCAAGTGATATATTATTTCTCGAAGATTATTTTCTGTATTTATCACCAAATACCGGCTTGATCCCAATAATGGTATGTCAACAACTCTTCTTCCTCAATATAACATGAGTTAAGTACTCAGAAGTACTCTCACAGTTATACAACTCAGTACGAACAACTCAGGGATAAAAATCCCTATGAAACACCGTAACCTAGCCTTTCGCTATCTGCATCACAATAGTCTACAAGTCTGTTCATTACCCACAGGTAATGATCTGACTAACACAGTTAGTGGAAATCTCTTAGACTATAGCCTCTGATTTCCATAATAAATGTGACGACTTAGCCCCTATTTTCCGACTCGGTATCAGTCGGCTCTCAGAGGTAAATCACCTCCTCGACAGAGGTTCAAGACTCACAGATTCAACAGATCGTTCCCGTGGTCATCTCATACCACAATTACGAATAATAACCAACACACTACAGGTTATTTCCTGGTATAAGCATCTAAAAGCATAGCCAACAAAACCGAGAGTATAAACCCTAAAGGTCACTCCGGTTGGTCGCCTCGGTGGACGACCCCTACTACAAGTCTGCACAGGTGTCATAACTCTATTGTATACACCTACTGATCAAGTTTAGATAAATATCTACTAAACCATAAGTTATCAGGAATTCTTACCTCGTGCTGCTTGGAGCTCAGGCCGCTGTCCATCTCATCTCAAAAACCAAAACCGAATAAATTGACTCCCGAGAATCCAAGACTCAACACAAAAATAACATTGGATGGCATCGCAGAACCTAGGGCTCTGATACCACTAAAGTTGTCACACCCCGAGAGCATGCCGAGCCGAAAATCAAACGGACGACATCTCTCCTGTACGTGGCAACATTTCGAGTTAATACAAGGCTCGTAGGCCCACAATAACAATAATATATATAACAATATAACCAAACCACAACAACATAACAAACTACAACAAATACACAGCAGAAACGATACAACAACAATACAATGCCACACATGCATACCGGTATGACTAACACCATAACATAAAGAAAATCTCGACAAAACCCGCACCAACATGTGTGTACATCACATAATACATAACATCACGAAAACTCCGAATGCAAAATAAGACATACGGAAAATCCAAAACAGACAAGGGAGCCTCGGAGGTGAGATGAGATGTCAGCCAGCGGTGCTCCAAGTCCATCACGAAGTCGGCTACCTGTTACCTGGGCGACAGAAAAACCCAGGGTCCTTGGGGGGTGGTGAGTAAAACTCAGCAGGTAATAGAAACACATGTATATATGCCATATCACATGTATTTTCAACAACATACTCTAGAGGTACAATAGGTATATCAGCATAGTATATAAATACAAGCATATACCGTCTAACAAAATAAACAACATAAAAATGCAGACATACCTGAAGTCTACTACGCTACTCTGATCCAACCTGAACATATATCAAACATATATATATATATAACAGGAAGAGTAGATCAACTCACAATATACTCTAGCTACAGGTCAAGGTATCTAATGGTCTGTCCAACCCATACCAGTATCCGACAAAATCGTATAATAAATGCAAGAAACATGCATGAATATGATGTACACCCAAATGCAGCAAACATAATACAATCAAATGCAACATCACAATAAGCATATATATAGACTGCATCTATATATATATATACTAATCACAATCATCCATATATATATATATATATAAATATATATATATATGTATATATATATGGCAATATGCAAAAATGTCATAAGTCGGCAATGCAACATGCATGGTCATGTCGGCTCACCCTAAAGCTACCACGACCCCAATGTGGCCTCGGTGGATCGAGCATGACAACTGTCCCAATTCAACACCAACCACTACTCTCGAGTGACCGAGTGGGCAGTATGATCGAGTAGAATATAAGCGTAAAGAGCAAGCTACACGATGGGGGTCCCTGCTGTTGGCCACTCCGACAGTCACTACCCATGAGTGGTCGAGTGCCACACACGCAGGACTATGGCACGCAGATCCAACTACCACCGTCTATAGTGGTAGAGTGCGGCACCACAATGCTCTGCCCTCGCACCGGTGACTCCTCCTATGAGTAACCATGAAGGCAGGATGACTGGCGACACTCTCAACCACAAGGGAGACCTCGTCGCCAGTGTGCATGCAAATGACATGAATGCGATGTCTCACATACATACATCCACCATAGACTCTCTATTCTATAGAGAATCATACTAACCAGATCAACGCACTCTCTATCCTGCGGAGAGTCATACTCAACTGATCATAATACTCTCTATCCTGTAGAGAGTCATACCAATCTAATCGACGCACTCTCTATCCTGTAGAGAGTCGTACTCAACTGATAGACGGACTCTCTATCCTGTAGAGAGTCATACTCGACTGATCATAACTCTCTCTTCAATAGAGAGTCGTACTCAACTGATCGACGCACTCTCTATCCAATAGAGAGTCGTACTCGACTGACCATATCAAGATGGGACCATCGGTCCGCAGCAACACACTAATCACCCTTCACTTAACCATTACACAACTCATGGTTGGTAACAGTATGCAACATACGGGTATTGGAAATAAATCCTACATTTAGGGCATTACCTACCCATAGATGACCTTTTTCCAATTTATAAATTGGGTCATCCCCCGTACTAACATTTACACCCTGCTAAACATCTAGGCCAATTTACATCACATCTATAACTCCTAAATCATGATAGGGTATATGTGATATCAACAATTGAGCATGAATATATCCAACGATAAGTTCAAGCATACGATAATGAGAGCAGGGTCAAGGTAATATGAACACCTAACATGCTCATATCTATGACTAAATCTGAATGCAAACATCTACCCGGACCAGGTAGGAAATTACCCACCTGCTGTAAATGCTCGTAGTAATGAAGTCCTCACGACCACGGACCTATCTCGTATCCACGTCCTGCAAATATCATCAACTACATTTTAATACAAGCAGACTACAAAAATACAAATTAATTACTATATTGTTCTTATAGTCGCATCCCTTTTTATCGAATACGATTTAGGAGAAATCCCCCAAACTATCCAAGGTTGATTCACTATAACTAACCTTCACATTAGTCCCTCAATCACATCATAAGTCACCTTATTTCCTAAATTCACATACCCAACCATATATCTGTTAATTCCCAGTCAACCATACATTACCCTATCCTTTTGTTAACGTATCAGCTAATCACGAAACCCCAAGGCTTTGCAACGAATAAACAAAAGGATCCTTATGCCACCACTTTATCTCACTGCCCTTACATCCATTCACAGCCAATGCACTTACACTTCCACAGTTAACTAAATAAATCAAGGGGAAACCTTGAACGATACCCAAACATCAAAGCTGCCCTGTTCAACTGCTCGAGACCACTGCCCAAACTCAAACAACCATCATCACCGAATGAAATTTACTGAACAAAAGGGAGGGAATTTGTGCTTACCAACAATTGGAGTCTTCACCGGCAGCAACACTCCTTGATACTCTGTTCACCCGACAAACACAACCACTGCCCACAAACGGATCGAGCTCAAATGAAAGGAAAACACAGCAGCATCTTACTCTCGTTCAAGGTAAGGAAAAATCCATGCCTTACCTTGCTATTGTATTTTCCACCGACAACTCAAACCCCCAAAACCGGCAGCCAACTCCTAGAATCTGGCAGTCCTATTCTCCGGCACCACCAGCGCTTCCGATTCTCTGGCCAAATCACTAGGTCAAGCTCAGGGAAAGAAACCCACCGCAGGAGTTCATCCACAAACGAATTCCCTTTTAGATCAAGGGAGAGCTACGCAGTGGCGAGAGTGACGAATAAGCAGCGTCTTGTAAACGCCTCGATGAGGAGGAATCTTGAAAGAAAGGAGAAGCGGCGGAGTTTAATGGTTTAGCGGGTCAGGTTTTGAGAATGGGTTGGGTTTAAATCCAATAAGCCATTAACCAAATTCAATTAACCCAATTTTAATTGAACTATTAAAATTTCCTAAGCTAGGTTAGATGTAATTAACTCTTAACCATACGATTTTTTTTTCGCCGTATTTTACACCACTCGTCGTGAAAGTTTTTATTTGTTATTTATTTCTATGGTTTGGATATTTTGATTATAAGACATGTTTAGGATGGGAGTTGGATATTTATATTCGTGGATTTTTGGTGTCCTTATGGACCTTTATTCGGTTTTGTTTTGATTGGATTTGGTTCGGTATTCCTGCCCAGATGGCAGAAGGGGTAACTCTAGTTATTGTGGACTGGTTACCATTTACTGTGATAGTTGGCCAGAGGCCTATTTTATTACCTGCGTGTGTGTTTGGATTCTGGTCGTGTTGACCGATGTATAGTGGTCGTGTAGGCCTTGTATGAAAATTGGTATTGTCACCCGTACAGGGGAGATGCTGTCGGATTTTTGTCTGGCGGGGACTCCGTCGGGGCATGACAAATAATACTTTTTATTTTACTTGATTCACAACCCTAACTGGGTTGCTAGTCTAAGGCTCGTAGCTCTTCCGAGAGCTACCTCGATGGGCAATCACTAACTACCCTCCAACTCGAGAACTCTCGACTTCAGAGGGTTTCTCTTTTTACAAATATTAGAGTTGGATAACAGATTACCCACTCTTAAAGTTAAGTACACAAGCAAAATAATAAGTTAAAAAGAAATACAAGACTTTATACTGACACTTAAGGATTGTCGAGGTAGTCGCAGAGTGTCGAAAGGTTGCCTTGTTGTGGAATGAGAATTTTGTAGACGAGCAAGTATTTCGGTAGCACTTCAACGTAGATTGGTTGTTCTCCTCGGATCCGATCGAGCACATATTTTATAAACCTTTTCCAATCGGCTGGAATGCCTTCCAATCGACTCCACATCAGTCCGTGGATATGGAATTCATGGTCTTCTAGTCGACTGAAACCTCTCCAATCGACTCCACGTCACTCGGCTCCGCATCAAAAAATTTGCCTCTTCAGTCGACTCAAACCCTTTCCATCTGCATCGCACAATCTCCAATCGATCACCAGCTGATCCTGCCAAATAGGTATCCAGTCGACTAAACTTTAGTCGACTAATCTCTAGAAAACAGGATTAGCACAAATAGATAATATAAATGTGACAACAGTAGTAATACTATTCGAACTCGACTACTAAGTCCCACGAGGACTTTTCGTCAGATCGACGCCTAGCTTTGTCCCCCTACAGAGAACTCGGCCTCACCTCTTCACTCGAGGCTTACCTACCGGCTACATGCCGGACTTACCACTCTTGACATCCAATCTGACCCACCAGGGCTTCCACCAGCTGTCCGGTCTGCCTGATCCAGCTGGACTTTTTGTCGATTGTTCGGTCTCCTGACCCAACTGGTCTTCATGCCAAATGTCCGATCCACACGACCCATCTGAACTTCATGTCTAGTGTCCGGTCCTCCTGATTTGTCAAGATACATGCCTAGTATCCGGTCAACACGACCTACTAGGACTTTCTGTTAAGCCTGCACACTTAACACTGATATAAGAATACAAGTGAATCCTAACATTTAACTATGGTTCATACATCAAAACTAAGGAGTGATGCTCACTGCATCAACAATCTCCCCATTTTTTATGTATAACAACACATCAGTTAAAGTTAGGAGAATCAAATACCAATATCCAAATGTTGACATGTATAAGAGATGAACTAACAAAATTTGATATGTATAATAGATGCATAAAATAAACCATGTATGAGATGCATAAACCCTTATCAAATTTTTGCATCTTTCTTTCAATAAATCTCTTCTTTTAATAAATCTCTAACTTTATATCTCTTCTCTCCCCCTTTGACATACATCAAAATAAAGATAAATTTTAAAAATGAAAAAATGATATAGTGGAGAGTTGAAATGAAAAATTTTCAAGCTCAATATTTCACCTGCGAATTTGATTTCAAAAACTAAATTTAATCTTTTCAACAATTTGTCTAACTCCCCCTTAATATTTTAAAGTTTTCAAAATTTTCAAACATTTTCAAGCACCCCCCGAATAACAACTTTTCAAAATTTTCAAACTCCCTGAATAATATCATATAATCAAATTCCAAAATATTTAAAAATTTCTCCCCCTGAATAACATCTTCTTTTTAATTTTCAAAAAAAAAATTAAAAATTTTCAAAAATTCCAGCTCAATATTTTTCAAAATTTTTAAAACTAAGAACTTTTTCATAACATTAGAACACTTTTGAAACTCCCCTTCAATTAAAGCTTTACAATGTTTAATTTTTTTCTTCCCATACATCAAAACCTAAGTAGAATTTTTACGTAATTAAACTTGAAACTATTTAAGCCTATGTTTTTCTCCCCTTTAATTTAAGTTTTAAATTTTAAATTTTCATTAAAATTTTGAAACTTTTCCTTAATTAAAGCTTTAAGTTTTTAAAAAAATAGTTTCTCATAGATTCTTAGCTAGCTTTAAATTTTTCTGTTTCCCCCTTAAGAATATTTGTTATCCAATTCCAACATAATTTTAGAGAAGATATTAAACATATCATAATTTAGCAGAATATTTTAGGTTCCCCCTTGACTCTTAATCTCTCCCTTAAAGTAACATTGTTATATTCATACTAAATTTCTTTTCAAAATAAAATTTTAAGTGTTTAACTCCACCTAGAAGTATAATATAACTTAACTCCCCCTTAATTGTGTTGATTCTCTTAGAATTAAAGTTGAGTTGATTAGAATTGAGTTGAATATGTTGATTGGAGTTGAATCAATTGAGTTGATTAGAGTTGAACTGATTAAATTGGTTAGGTTAGGTTGTTTAGTTAGGTTAAGTTAAGTTTAGTTAAGTTATTAAGTTTAATTAAGTTGTTATTAAGTTTAATTGAGTTGTTGTTTAAGTTTAATTGAGTTGTTATTAAGTTAAATTAAATTGTTGTTAAGTTGTTATTTAGTTTGATTAAGTTGTTGTTAAGTTTAATTAAGTTGTTGTTAAGTTTAATTAAGTTGTTATTAAGTTTAATTGAGTTGTTGTTTAAGTTTAATTGAGTTGTTGTTTAAGTTTAATTCAGTTGTTATTAAGTTTAATTAAGTTGTTATTAAGATTAATTGAGTTGTTGTTTAAGTTTAATTGAGTTATTGTTTAAGTTTAATTGGGTTGTTATTAAGTTTAATTAAATTGTTATTAAGTTGTTATTTAGTTTGATTAAGTTGTTGTTAAGTTTAATTAAATTGTTGTTAAGTTTAATTAAGTTGTTGTTAAGTTTGATTAAGTTGTTGTTAAGTTTAATTAAATTGTTATATTTAAGTTTAGTTTAAGTAAATTGTATTAAACTAATTAAGCTTAATTAATTTCTAAATCATCTCACCCAAGTTAGGTTTTCAATACACATTAATCTATGGATTTTGTGAGATGAGGATTTCTTTTTATCTTAATTAAGTTTAATGAGCAATTTCAAAGTTTTTTAAACTTATGTTAGATTCAAGCTTGGTTTGAGCTAGTCAAGCAGGTTTTTTCAGTATTGACTTCGAGGTCGTGGCGAGGTACATGACCTTCTTGGTTATCAAAGCAACGACCACTTCCTAGACAAAGTCAATGAAGGAATCAAGTACTTGATTCACTTTGGACTAAGCCTTGGTCTAACTAGTCAAAGACTTAGTGAGTTAGCTTCGGTCAGTTCCACTCGACTTAGTGCACCAGGTCATGGCGAGGCACATGACCTTCTTGGTTATCAGAGCAACGACCACTTCCTATGTTGGATCGAAGCGAATCGCTAGAGGGGGGGTGAATAGCGATAAACCTTTTTTTTCTTTTCTTTCGGTAGACGATTCAAAAACACTTATACGCAGCGGAAATGTAAATGTAAAGTAAAAAGAGACAAGGGAATTTTACTTGGTTCATAGCCTTCGGCTACTACTCCAAGGCCCTAGCGGTCCTTGACCACGTACGAAGGGCAAAAACACTAAAGAACTCCTCCCCGTTAGAGGTAGGAGTTTAATCGATACAAGTGAAGCACAAAGCTTGAGGTAGAGGGGCACTCCCCCTCTCCTCGTTACGATAAAAGCTCCAAGAAATGAAAGTACTAAACTGAAATAAAAACTTTAACCGACGTAATAAAATGAAAACAAATAAACCTAGACGTCGGAGAAGAAGCACTTCGTTGTCGGAATGTTGTAGCTTGGCGGAGGCTTTTGGAAGCTTAGAATTGATGAAGAAACCCTAGGATTGACCCTCCTTTTATAGCCTTTGAGCCCCTTTTCGAGAGGAACTTCACCCAATAGAGTTTTGGCACATGGCTCCTTGAAAAATGGCGATAAGGCTTGACTCCTCGAGGCTGATCCTTGACCATCAGTCGACTGATGGCCATCATCACCGATCGGATGGTAGCATCGAATGTCGACTCGTGCAATGATCGATGGACGGCGACGAGTCCTCCGCCGGGCAATGATCGATGCTAGCTGCAAGGCAAAGTTAGCTTAACAAAAACATTATTTTGACGGCCTCCGACCGTCCGATCTCAACCTAGACCACCTATAGGATGTCTTTGGTCGGATCTATGCTTAAGATCATCCCCGTAAAGAGGATACGACCTCACTCGTACTCGCACACACGAGCTTACCTCGATACTTACTGTGTTGCTTTTGCTTCCGGCCTTCCACTCGATTCCTTCGGCTCCCTTCGAAGTCACTCGAGTGTCGCCCGACCATGCGACATCCTCCGGGTGTCGCTAGCCTTCAGCTCCAGCTATAGCAATTTTTTGCGCACTCGATTCAGCTCGTGAGATAACGACATGAGCTTAACTTTGTATCGTTTGCTATAATCAAAACTCAGGTTCGACTTAGGTGCCTACTGCACCAACATCCTAGACATGTACTTCGAAGAGCTTCTCTAACTTACTATCAGTTCACTTATTTTAGTACTAGGTTGTTCAAGTTTAAACTACTTTGTTTCTTATCTAGTCCATTCTAAACTAAGCAAGTAAAGTAAACTAAAGCATGCAAGAGTTTAATTAAACAAGGAAACAAACAAAGTGTTAGCTCCCCCTAAATGGTAGCTAGATTGAGTTTTGTTCACTAAGTGAACTTGACTCTTAGGAACCCAAAATTAATTTGGTCCAACTTGGTTGACTAAGCTAGACTTAGGAACCCAAGCTTGGATTCGACCCTTAGCGTTTCTATTAAACAAGGACATATATGATCTATTTGTATCCTTAAACTTGTATCCGAGTCCGGACTTGTTGTACATGGCTCGTTGAGACCCAAGCATCATGTTGAGATACTTGGATTCCGATGTGAACCTTTCCAACGATCCGGTGCGATCTTCTACTTGCCTTTTTAAGACAGAGTTCTCTTCCTCAAGCTTTGCAACTCGAGTTGAGTCTCTATCTTTAATTTGATAAGTCGAAGTCTTCGAGTTTACTTGCTCCTTAAGTACTTGAACTTCCTCAAGAAGCGAGTCGACTCGATTCTCGGACTTGGCTAGTTTTCTACCTAGGCATGCAATTATGTTGTACAACTTATCTTCTTGGGGAGATGTTACCTTGTTTGAACCTTCGGAAATGGATGCGGATCCATGGCTTCTCTCGAACTCAGACTCGGAGTTTGTCTCGTCCTCGGACTCGTCGGCTGTCACGAGTGTTGGGATCTTTGTAATGGCTAGAGGGGGGTGAATAGCACGTGTTTGTTCGTTGATGGAATTCGATCGAGATTGTGTCTACAAGTTTCGTTAGCACAGCGGAATATATATATAATAACAATAACGAAACACAATCACAACACAATAACACGAATATTTAACGTGGTTCGGAACCGAACGGTTCCTACTCCACGGATCGGGTTCGCACGAACCCTAGCGATGCCAATCACACACCACTATAATAAACACTCCTTCTCAGAACAATCCGGAGGCGGAGAAACCTCGTACAAGATTATTACAACAATAATCAAAAGCTACAAGCAAATACAATGAAATACAAAGCAAGACTAGTAAAGAAAAATACTTTACAAATGCTCTTGAATGCTTGATCGCTAGGTTGATCGAGTAGCACTTGGAGACCCTGAATTGCAGCAGCAACTCGCCCCAAATCACCTCAAAGAACCATCACAATTTCCTCCATCACGAGCTCCTTTTATAGCTTCAACCTGTGCTGGAAAAAGTCGATTAGTCGACTGATCAGGACTATCAGTCTACTGATGTCACTGTTGTCGTGAGACAACGGCTAGATCCACGCTGGATAAGTCCAACGGATCTACCATCAGTCGACTGATCAAACCCATCAGTCGACTGATGGTGTCCTCACTCGACTGCTGGTCCCAGCGGTCGAGTGAGACTACACTCTGTGGCCGAATTCCCGAGCACCAGTCGACTGATCATGCAATCAATCGATCGGCGTCGCCATTAGTCGATCGTCATCCTCTGGCGATCGCTAGGCTACTTCCCGCAATAAACCCTAGTTGATTTCGGTCGATCGCTACATGGCACAACATGAGGTTTTAGCCCAAGTATGGTGCCCCCATACTTGCTAGACCACCCTTAGCCTAGACCTAAGCCTTCTAGCCACCTTCATCAGCCTCACGCCTCTCGGATCCCTCCAAGTCATCCATGACTTGTTCATCCATCGCGCTAGCCTTCAGGTGCTTTCATCGGCTATGTCATGCTAACAGTGTCTACACCACCAAGGCACATTGGACTTACGCCGCCAAGACTCCGCTTGGACTTTACGCCGCCAACCATTGGACTTATGCTGTCAAGACTCCCGCTTGGACTTTACGCAGCCAATATCAAACCCCTTGGACTTCTCATGCCAAGACTCAAGCTTGGACTTTCCCTTGCCAACCCATGTTGGACTTCTCAAATGCCAAGACCATGCTTGGACTTTTCCTTGCCAACCCATGTTGGACTTTTACATTGCCAAGACCCATGCTTGGACTTTTCATGTGCGTCCCACTTGGACTTTTCATGCCAAGTACTCAAGACTTGGACTTTACCAAATGTCAAGTGTTCCACTTGGACTTTCCATGCCAAGTACCCAAGACTTGGACTTTCCCATGACAATTACATAGTCATATATTTTTGTCGAACATCAAAACATCACTCGAGTCAACCTCGAGTCCTGGGCCGATTGCACCAACAATCTCCCCTTTTTTGATGTTTGACAAAAACCAAACAAATCATTGAGTTAGAACACTAACTCAAATCCCTTACCAATTATCCCAAATTGGTAATCTTAAACATTCTCCAAATGTTCTCCCCCAAACATTCTCCCCCTTTTTGACTAACATCAAAAAGGTTTTCTCTCCAAGGAGGTCAATGTCTCATGTCCCAATGAGATCTTATAATCTCCCCCTTGGTCCAAAAATACCTAGGATGCCTACCATCTTCTTAGTGATAAATCCCATATCACTCAAGAGAGGCAATCCTATACACTCTCCCAATTTCCAAATTGGGTTTCTAAAAATCAATCAATTTTCCCAATTGATAACATTTTCCCCTTCAAGAAGAAAGAAAAACACATCCATCACTCCAAGATGGATACCTCCCCCTAAAGGCTTGCTCCCCCTTGACCATTGCACCTACAATGTCCTTGGGAAGTCCCTAAGCCAATAAGAACTCTAAACCATCAAAATTAAGGTTAGAAATTCAACATTGAACTTTCCAACACCTTAAAATTGATACAAACCCTAAACACCTCTCCTAATCCATATCCAATGGATTTTCACCCTTCATTATGCTTCCCAAAGCATATCCTAGAGTTAGGAGTGGTTAGGGACCTTAACCGTAGCCAAAATTGGGTTAGGCAAGCTTGTTTATCCTGAAATCAGGCAATTAGTCGAGTGATTGAAAATCGATCATTGAACCTCATCACACTATAAGCGATCGATAATAAAATCCGATTTTCAGTTATCAAAAATGAGATTTGGGAATTCATAAATAATTATACATTTATCGAAAAATCACGAAAATTGATACGTATAATACCTATGACCAATACAATGG
Source organism: Wurfbainia villosa (assembly GCA_025175895.1). Classification (NCBI taxonomy): domain Eukaryota; kingdom Viridiplantae; phylum Streptophyta; class Magnoliopsida; order Zingiberales; family Zingiberaceae; genus Wurfbainia; species Wurfbainia villosa. The sequence goes on along the minus strand of CM045988.1, from coordinate 110,765,962 downwards.
GTGAAAAATGTTTGAAAAATATTTTACCCATAAAATATCGAAGTTGATACAAAATTCAAAAGTGAAGAAAACTTCTAAGTTTTTGGCTCACTTTGTATCAATCTCATCAATGGTGATTGCTATCAAAAGATAGACTTCACCAAGGTTTTTCAAAATGATTTTAAAATATTTTCAAAACCTTATTTTGGATCATATTCCTTGGGCTCTATGTATATGACTTGTACACAAGCTTTCCCAATGATCCACCATTGAAATAAGATGAGTTATAGTTCGTCTATATGCAAAAACTATGCACCTTGAACTTAACTCATATCCTAGCATCTCACATGTATCTAAGGTGTATAAATACACATACATGTCAATTGGATGTGAGATGTGGGTTTTGGTTCATTTAATCTAGGGTTTCATGCATTTTTCTAAGGCAACCCTACTTGATTCCCTTATAAATGGGACTCCAAGTCTTGTCATTGCCCTTAAATCAATTTCAATCAAATTATCTTAAATACATGAGTGATTATGGCATTAGAGATGATATAGATAAACACATGCTCATAATCATGATGTCATGGCATAATATGAAATCTAAAAACACATGACATTTAATCCTTAATCCTAAACATGTACATGACATATAGAATGATTAAAAATAAGCATGATGTCATGGCATGTTATATGGCAAACAAAGCATGACATATAAAATATATAGGTATAGTAATACCTAAATTTTAATATTAATTGTCATTTCATATAATTAATTATATTTTGCCATATTTCTATTTTTCTCCCAAGTGTGCCAAAAACCCAAAATGGCACACTAACCTCTAAACCTAAATTGTGCCAATTTTGATCATTTTATCAAACTTCTCAAGTAATATTGACACATCCTAAAACTTTTAGGATTAAGACTCAAATGTATTTCCAAGGTAACCATAACCTTGAAAATATCCTAAAGTGCCACCTTTATCATGGTTGAGTTAACTACCCATCCAATCAAGGTTGGCACACCCTAACCCCATCTAGCGTGAATCAATCACGCTCTTAGGAACCCAAAACCTATTTGAGCTCCTAGGGTTAATTAGGTATTCCTTAGGGATAACCTCCCTAGATACCTTCCTAATGACCCTCCTAGGCTTATTAGCCTTGGTCATTTTGGTCTTACCTAGGTTGACTCTAGGGGTAACTCTCCTTTCAACCTTCTTAGTGGTCACCCTAGGTTTCCTAGAAACCTTAGTCACTAGGCACAAACTATGGTTACTCTTAGGGATAGCTTCCCTAGTAACTTTGGTCTTCTTAGACTTAGTTTGTGTTCCATAATCAAATGGAACACTATGGTAAGCCACCTTAGGCTTAGGTTTGTGACCCAAACCTTGCTTGCCCTTGGTTGACTTTCGTCTTTGAGGTCCTAGATGTTGACTTTGAGATCTAGACTTAGACTTTTGATCATTAGACCCTTTAAATTGAGTTTGTATATTCCTAAGGGTCTTTTCTAGTTTCTCAAGCCTTGACCTCAAGGCTTGGTTCTCCAATTCAAATAGCCCAATTTTTGAGTTTTGATTTAAACCATGGGCATTGTCCTTTCTAGGCATATGCCTAGTCCATTTAGGGTTAAAACCTAAGTGTTCTTGTATTTTCCTAATAGATTCCTTAGGTAAGGTTTTTCTAGGGACATTAGTCCCAAATTTCTCCTTATTTCCTAAGTGGACCTTTTTAGCACCTAAACAAATATGTCTATTACTTCTAGCATGCTTTTCATGTACAATAGCAAGAGAATTAAATCTTCTAGCATGCTTTTGCCTATTAACTAAGGAAGGTGCATTATTGAAATATACCTTAGGGTTTGCCTTGGATGCTCCCCCTACATGTGTAGCTCCCTCTTTGGTCTTTTTGCTCCCCCTAGGACATTGATTCCTATAATGTCCTTTTGAATTGCACTTGAAGCATATGATGTGCTCCTTGCTCTTTTGACTTGGGGAACCGGCATCCTTTGACTTTTGTTGACTTTTGGGCGCCGGAGGAGCTTTCTTAACCTTCTTTGGGCACTTGCTCTTGTAGTGCCCAGTTTCCCTACACTCAAAATATATTATATGCATTTTATTATTAACACATATGCTTGAGTTACCTAGGGTGATGGTAGGTGTCGGAGTTGAATTTTGAGCTTCCTCATCTTGACCGGATGTTGAAGGCTCTTCTTGAGGTTGCTCCGGTGTAGATGGTCTCTCCTCCTCAATCCTAGAAGTGGATACTTCTTCCACCTCTTCTTCTTCTTCTTGTTGGACCGATGATGAGTTTTCATGGAGCTTTGCCACTCGGCTCCATAACTCCTTAGCATCCATGATACACACAATATCATTAGGGACCAAATCAAAAATAAAATTTACTACTTTTACGTTTTTCTCGAAGGCTTGAATTTGATCTTCACTCCATCTCTTCCTTTTGAGGAATCCACCTTTTGGTCCTCTTGGAAACTCAAATCCTTCCATTAATAGGGACCACCCCTCAAAATCTTTCATCATCAAAAAATCTTCAATCCTTTTCTTCCAAGAATTGAAGCCTTCTCGTCCATAGAATGAATAAGGGACCGGTGTGTTGATGTCTCATCCTAATTGTTCTTGGACTTCCATCTTTCCCTCTAGCGTCTTGACTCCGGGTTGTTAATCCGTAGAAGAGCCCCGAGCTCTGATACCACTTGTTGGGATCTTTGTAATGGCTAGAGGGGGGTGAATAGCACGTGTTTGTTCGTTGATGGAATTCGATCGAGATTGTGTCTACAAGTTTCGTTAGCACAGTGGAATATATATATAATAACAATAACGAAACACAATCACAACACAATAACACGAATATTTAACATGGTTCGGAACCGAACGATTTCTACTCCACGGATCACGTTCGCACGAACCCTAGCGATGTCAATCACACACCACTATAATAAACACTCCTTCTCGGAACAATCCGGAGGCGGAGAAACCTCGTACAAGATGATTACAACAATAATCAAAAGCTACAAGAAAATACAATGAAATACAAAGCAAGACTAGTAAAGGAAAACACTTTACAAATGCTCTTGAATGCTTGATCGCTAGGTTGATCGAGTAGCACTTGGAGACCCTGAATTGCAGCAGCAACTCGCCCCAAATCGCCTCAAAGAACCATCCCAATTTTCTCCATCACAAGCTCCTTTTATAGTTTCAACCTGTGCTAGAAAAAGTTGATCAGGCGACTGATCGGGACCATCAGTCGACTGATGCCACTGTTGTCGTGAGACAACGGCTAGATCCACGCTGGATAAGTCCAACGGATCTACCATCGATCGGATCGATCAAACCCATCATCGATGGTCTCCTCACTCGATTCGGTCCCGGTCGAGTGAGACTACACTGTGGTCGCGTAGTCGAATTCGACCGGCACCAATCGGTGATCATGCGATCGATCCATTTGCTCGAACCATCGATCATGTCATCCTCCGGCGATCAGCTAGGCCACTTCCCACAATCAAACCCTAGTTGACTCGGTCCAGTCGACTGCCACATGGCACCAGTCGACTGGCACACCTCAAACATGAGGTTTTAGCTCAAGTATGGTGCCCCCATACTTGCTAGACCACCCTTAGCCTAGACCTAAGCCTTCTAGCCACCTCCATCAGCCTCACGCCTTTCGGATCCCTCCAAGTCATTCATGACTTGTTCATCCATCGCGCTAGCCTTCAGGTGCTTCCATCGGCTATGTCATGCTAACGGTGTCTACACCGCCAAGGCACATTGGACTTACGCCACCAAGACTCCGCTTGGACTTTACGCTGCCAACTATTGGACTTATGCTGCCAAGACTCCCGCTTGGACTTTACGCAGCCAATATCAAACCCCTTGGACTTCTCATGCCAAGACTCAAGCTTGGACTTTCCCTTGCCAACCCATGTTGGACTTCTCAAATGCCAAGACCATGCTTGGACTTTCCCTTGCCAACCCATGTTGGACTTTTACATTGCCAAGACCCATGCTTGGACTTTTCATGTGCCAAGTGTCCCACTTGGACTTTTCATGCCAAGTACTCAAGACTTGGACTTTACCAAATGCCAAGTGTTCCACTTGGACTTTCCATGCCAAGTACCCAAGACTTGGACTTTCCCATGACAATTACATTGTCATATGTTTTTGTCGAACATCAAAACATCACTCGAGTCAAACTCGAGTCCTGGGCCGATTGCACCAACAACGAGTGCTATGAAATAATTCATTTATATTTCCGCATTCGACTCTTCCAACAATGACTTGTCCAATTTCGCCTTAGATGTTTTCTTCCTTTTCCTCTTTCTTGATTTGGATTTCTTTCCTTTGTGTTCGTTCCTGCCATCAAAACTAAACCATCCTCAGGTGGACTCAAGTTAGCATGTTCATGCAATTCAATTAAATTGTCCCATAATTCTTTAGAATTTTGAATCGACCCAACTCGATTAAGTTCATCATTTGTAAGTCCGCTTGCAAGGTGTTTAAAGTCTTGTAATCGACTTGAGCCTTTTTCCTAAAATCTGCGGTTCATTTCTCCAGATCTAATAACTCACCCGAGTCTCTACCGGAGCTACGAACTCTTTCATAATCGAAAACCAAACCTCTAGGTCGGTTTTCAAAAAACATTCCATTCGCCTCTTCCATGAGGGAAAATCCTCTCCGTTAAAGAGAGGAGAGCGAACAATGCTTAGACCCTCTAAATGCGACATTATTAAATTTAATTTAAATTAATTTAAATTTAGAATTATTTCTAGAGTTGTTTTTAAAAAAAAATTATTCTCAATGCAAGAATTAATAAAGATTTTCTTAAATATAAAAAATTAATAAAAATTAATTAAATACTTTCTTAAATGCAGAAAATTAATTAAATACTTTTCTAAATACAAAACATTAATTAAATACTTTCCTAAATATAGAAAATTAATTAAATGCTTTCTTAATTGTAGAAAATTAATTAAATACTTTTCTAAATACAGAAAATTAATTAAATTATCTAATATGTAGAAAATGAATTAAATTATCTAATATGCAGAAAATGAATTCAATTATCTAATATGCAGAAAATAAATTAAATTAATCTAAAGTATAGAAAATTAATTAAATTAATCTAAAGGGAAGAAAATTAATTAAATTAATCTAAAGGGAAGAAAATTAATTAATTTTTCTAATATGCAGAAAATGAATTCAATTATCTAATATGCAGAAAATAAATTAAATTAATCTAAAGTATAGAAAATAAATTAAATTAATCTAAAGGGAAGAAAATTAATTAAATTATCTAATAGGCAGAAAATGAATTAAATTATTTAATATGCAAAAAAATAATTAAATTAATCTAAAGTGTAGAAAATTAATTAAATTAATCTAAAGTGTAGAAAATTAATTAAATTAATCTAAAGTACAGAAAATTAATTAAATTAATCTAAAGTGCATAAAATGAATTAAATTATCTAATATGCTGAAAATTAATTTCTAGCAATTTTTAAAATGCAGAAAAATATTCTAAATTATTCTAAAGCAAGAAAATTTATTCTAAAGTTTACGATGGTGGTTGCACCAATTTGGAGCGTCCCTGCTCTGATACCAATTGTGAGATCGTGTTTCTCCGAGAGAGGGGGTGAATCTCGAAGGTTTAAAAAATTTATTTTAATTTAAAAATAATTTAGAATATTTGAAAAATATTATGAGTACGCAGCGAAAAATAATAACATTTTTTATTTTACTTGGTTCACAACCCTAACTGGGTTGCTAATCCAAGGCTCGTACCTCTTCCGAGAGCTACCTCGATGGGCAATCACTGACTACCCTCCGACTCGAGGACTCTCGACTTCTGAGGGTTTCGCTTTTTACAAATATTAGAGTTGGATAAAAGACTACCCACTCTTGAAGTTAAGTACACAAGTGAAATAATAAGTTAAAAAGAAATACAAGACTTTATACCAACACTTAAGGATTGTCGAGGTAGTCGCAGAGTGTCGGAAGGTCGCCTTGTTGTGGAATGAGAATTTTGTGGACGAGCAAGTATTTCAGTAGCACTTCAACATAGATTGGTTATTCTCCTCGGATCCGATCGAGCACATATTTTATACACTTTTTCCAGTCGACTGGAATGTCTTCCAGTCGACTCCACATCAGCCCGTCGATATGGAATTCGTGGTCTTCCAGTCGACTCCACGTCACTCGACTCCGTATCGAGAAATTTACCTCTTCAGTCCACTCAAACCCTTCAGTCGACTGAAACCCTTTCCATATGCATTGCACAATCTCCGATCGATCACCAGCTGATCCTGCCAAATAGGTATCCAGTCGACTGATCCATTTCAAGTTGACTGAACTTCAATAGACTTGAATCCATCCAGTCGACTGATCCCTACAAAACAGGATTAGTACAAATAGATAATATAAAATGTGACAGCAGTAGTAATACTGCTCGAACTCGACTACTAAGTCCCACGCGGACTTTTCGTCGGATCGACGCTTAGCTTTGTCCCCCTACAGAGGACTCGACCTCACCTCTTCACTTGAGGCTTATCTGCCAGCTATCTGCCGGACTTAGCACTCTTGACATCCAATCTGACACACCAAGGCTTCCACTAGCTGTCTGGTCTGCCTGACCTAGCTGGACTTTTTGCCAATTGTTCGGTCTCTTGACCCAATCAGTCTTCATGCCAAATGTTCAGTCCACGCGACCCATCTGGACTTCATGCCTGGTGTATGGTCCTCCTGATTTGTCAAGATACATGCCTAGTATCCGGTCAACACGATCTATTAGGACTTCCTGTTAAGCCTGCACACTTAACACTGATATAAGAATACAAGTGAATCCTAACATTTAACTATGGTTCATACATCAAAACTAAGGAGTGATGCTCACTGCATCAACAGACCCGACCTTACCATCACTCTACACCTGATGCATACCTTTTGTCCTCCTGACCTGTCGCTTAGCTTTCGGTCACCACCGAAGTTCCTCGACTCTCCGAGATTCTTCTGGTGTAATCCGACCACGAAAGTTTCTCGTCCCGAGATTCTCCTGGTGTCATTGGCCTTGGCAGAGCTTAATACATTACCTGCATACTCAACATAGTATGTGAGATAACAATAATGTGTTAACTTTGAACTTTTGTTATTATCAAAATCTATGTTCGATTATCTGGTGCCCTTGTACTAACAATCAACAAATATAAATTGCTCTAAAGGACTAATTTGTTGATAGAGTCTCGAATTAGAGTAAAGAAATGGTTGGAATCGATGTGTTACAATGCTTCCAGTGCTCATTCTAAGCTTACCATCTAAAGGCAAGCTACCGTAGTTATAGGGTTTCCATAGTTAAGTGTTATAATAATTTTGATCAAGTTGAAATAATATTAATCATGTTTGAGCAATTTTAACTAAGTTGATAAAAAATTTTAATATAAAAATATTTAATGTATAATAATTTTGATTAAGTGAAGTAAGTTTATTTTTTATTATAGTAGGTAATTGTTTCTGTTATAATAACACAAATAAAAAATAAATTTTTTATGAGAAATGTATTAAATACTATTTAATATTTTTTAAAAAAAGGAAATAATTTTTTAGCTAGTACCTGTTGGATCGAGAAAGACGCTCGAGGGAGGTGAATAGCGTTCGAAAAAAATTTCTTTTCTTTTGAAAACGAGTTAAATGCAGCGGAAAATAATACAAAGATAAAATAATAAGCACTTTGTTTTTATTTGGTTCACAGCCCACCAGCTATTAATCCAAGGCTCTACGATCTTTGATCGCATCCGAAGGGCAATCATTAAAAGTCTCTTCCTTGTTGGAGGTAAGAAACAAGACGATTACAAAGATTATAAGGTCGACAACAACCTTACAGGTCCTTATACAAATTAAGTACAAAAAAATAATAACAATATACCGACAATAAATAGTAGAGGATGACGGTCGGAGTAGCATTGTAGATGGAGAATTACGGTTGGAGAGCAAGAGCACTTAGGAATTCATTGATCGATTAGGGTTTGTGTCCTCTCCTCCTTTTATAGACTCGTACCTTGGAATAAGTCATGATCTAGATCCAAATCTCGTAGATCTTATCTTGAGGTGACAGCTTTGATCGAAAACTCTTTAACCTTGTGTTTTGGGTTGATTCGTTGCCATTAGTCGACTAGTTCATCATCAGTCAACTGCACCATGTCAGTCGATTGGTAATTCCTATCAGTCAACTACTATAAAACACTTGCTTGATGTTTCTTCAGTATTTCACCTGCATTACAAGATTATCATAGAACATTCAAGTATATTAATAGTGAAAGTCTTTTGACTATCCGATATCGACTTCGGCATTCCTCTGGAAGCCTTGGTCAGATCGACGCCTAGGATTGTCCCCTTACCGAGGACGCGTCCTTACCATCGCTTTACACCTAGAGCTTACCTTTGGTCTTTCTAACCTGTCGCTTAGCTTCCGGTCACTCAATCGTCAAGGTTTCTCGACTTCCTGGAGGTGACAATCCAGATAGCTAGCGCAGCTGTGTTAAGACTTGAAATGGCAAGGGGTCGACTCCTGGAGGTGACGATCAGGCTACCGATGATTCCGAATTTCTGCGCTAGCCACCTGGGACCTGATTTACCCCCCTCCACAGGTAGGGGCAGCGGTGGGGGGGCCACTAATGTGGTGGTTCCACATCAAGGTTTCTCGACTTCTCGAGATTCTTCTAGCGTCTTTTGACCTGGTCAACCGACTACCGAGGTTTCTCGACTAGTCGAGATTCTCCTAGCACCTTTGACCTGGTCCATCGACCACCGAGGTTTCTCGTCCCATCGAGATTCTCTTATTGTCTTTGACCGTAGCAAAGTCTAACACATTACCTGCACACTCAACATAGCATATGAGATAACAAAATAATTTAACTTTGAATTTTTGCCATTATCAAAACCTATGTTCGATTATCTGGTGCTCCTGCACCAACAATCTCTCCCTTTTTGATCTATGACAAACCAATTCAAAGTTAAGGAAATAAAAGCATAAAAGCATTTAAAGATTATTTTTCAAAACTCTCCTTTAATTTTCTTAACTTTACCCTCTCCCCCTTTGATATATATTAAAAAGAATAAAATATTAAGTTCTTTTAAATTCTGCACCAATAATATTTATCCTAGGTTAAGATGTCACCTTCCAACCTTTAACATTGTTATAAAATTTTAAGAAAGAACTTCAAAACTTAAGGTTGACATTAATATTTTTAAGGAATTAAAGACATTTTTAAATTTATAAGATATTGAAGGCTCATGTCTATTAGGTTTTGCGTCAAACTAGAGGTAGCTAGAGAATTAGGTTTTATGTCAAACTAGAGGTAGCTAGAGATATTAAGTTTGTTTAACTTAAGTCTTCTCTCTCCCTTGGCATAATTTTTTTTTAAATAACACACGAAATTTTCAAAGTAAAATTTTTGAAAGCATTGTAACATTTTTCAAATATATTTTAAAATCTCTACAAATACTGGTCTTTCAATTAGAACCTTCCCCTTAACCTGACATCCTTATTAACCACAAGGAAGGTTTATCTAGAGGGCCTCAGTCAATCAAAACGTCCGCCTTTGTTTGACAAACTCTTAGGATATCCTTGTTGGCCACAAGGAAGGCTTACCTAAGTGTCCAGAGGGCCTAGGTGTCTAAAGTTGATCTAAGGATCTACAAGTTCAATATTGGTCAACTAATCATTATTTTAAGAAACATAGTTTTTCAAGCACTAAGTATAACTACACACAATAATCATGACAACCAATAAAAATAGTTTTAAGAATATATTTATCTATAAGTTTTGAAATCGTTTTCAAAACTATTTTCAATTTATTGTCTTTAACATCTCACTCATTCTACATGATCAACCAAGTTATCCTTATAGGTGTTGTGAGATGAATTTAATTTTACTTAGTTAAGTTTAATGTCTTAGAAATTAATTAACTTGGGTTAAATTCGAATTTAATCTTTAGTTAGTTAAGTGAACATTTCAAAAGAGGGCTTCCAGGTCGTGGCTAGGCACAGAGGCCTTCTTTGATCGGAACAACGACCACTTCCTTATACAAAGTCAACTTATGAAATTACACACTTAATTTACTTAGGGTCAAATCCTGATCTAACTAGTTTACGATGTGATGAGGTAGCTTCAGTTAGTCCCAATTAGTTAAATGCACCAAGCTAGATACTTCTTATCCAACCTGGATACACTTGACTTCGTTTTCCTAACGTACTATCATCTCACCGCATCCTGATACTATGTTGTCAAGATTAATTAATCATTAATTTCCTATCTAATCGTTCTATTAATTTAGGGCTAATATGTATGACATGACTTAAATAAGTATAATGAATAAACATGATAAGTATAATGTCATATTCGATTAATTCAATCAATTTAAATTAGTTGATCTCTTGGATAGACTTTTATTTGTTCCATAGTTATAAGGTATTCTATGATAATTATGTTTACAAATTTTAGGGTCTTGATTTTTTATTAACTTAGACTTGTAATCTAAGTATATATATTTATTTGTTGAAATTCTAAAAGTTAAAGGTTTAATTACTAAATTATTAATTTATGTATAATAAAATGGTACTTTTATTCTAACTAATTTTATTAGTTTGATTATTTAATATTGAATTCTTAATTAAGTTAGATTTTGAATTATTTAAAATAGATTTAATAGGATTATTAGAATTTTTCAAAATAAGATTATTAGGATTATTAGAATGTTTTAAAATCGGATTATTTGAATTATTAGAATTTTTCAAAATAGAATTATTAGAATTTTCACGATAAGATTATTAGAATTTTTTAAGATATAATTAATAGAATTATTAAAATTTTTCAAGATATGATTATTAGAATTTTTCAAAGTAGAATTATTAAAAAATTTCAAGATAAGATTATTTGAATTTTTTTAAAGTAGAATTATTAGAATTTTTTAAGATAAAATTACTAGAATTTTTCAAGATAAGATTATTAGAATTTTTTAAATTTAATTTCAAAGTTTTTAAGGTTGAACTTTTCAAAATAGAATTTTTTAATTTGGAATTATCTTAATTAATCAGATTTAGAGTTTGATAATTCTGCCCTAGGTTTTGATTATTCTGATCTAGGCTTTGATTATTCTGATTATGTCCTAGGTTGGTTTTATTCTTGGTTGATTAAACTAAAAATTTGATTAAGCTCTTGATTAATTTTATCAAAGGTTAGATTAATTTGATCATTTTCTTCAATAACATTATTATTATTTAAACTAATTAAATGTGAATTATTTAATTTTTTATTAGTTGAATTATTAAGTGTGTTAACTAATTGATAACAATCAACTAATTTGATAGCTTTAACACACAATTTATCTAAATTATCAAGTATTTTAAAACTTAAATTCTCAAAACTATTAATTTTACTAACTTTCTTTTTCTCTGAGGTACCGATTTTTGTAGTGACCAAATCTTCTACACCTGAAGCACTTGATGTGCTCCTTGTTCCTCCGGACTTCTGGCATTGGTGTCTCCTTTGTCGCTAATTGCATCGTTCGAGTCTTACGAGTAAGACACTTATTTTTATAGTGTCCTCTCTCTCTACACTTGAACAAATAATATGAAATTTAAATTTTAAATTTAATTTGTTACCTTGTGAGTCCTGATCTGAATTCTCCCCTTGAATCCTTGATATAATAGATTTATCCATTTTCCTGCAATATTAATTACAAAAACAAATGTCCCAAGACTTGGTCTATTGGTTATGTCTTCGAGTCTGTGAGGAGAAACTTCGCTTCCCACTTCAACTCGGTCGCTTGTTCATGGCGATCCCATCAATGTCCCCGGATTAAAAAATTTAATTCTAGATAAAAGGGAACACCCAAGCAACCTTGTCATCATTGTGTTATTCGTTTAGAGTGGTCACTTGAACAAACTTGTTGTTCAAGCGACCTACCTCTATTCTACGAGTAGCCGCGGAATAGACGATGTACGGATCGTCGGCTTTTGTGTTTATATTCGGGATCCAAGTATTATTTAGTCACAAACAGAATATATCATGCTCATAATTAAAAAACAAATATAAACATGTTACAAAAGAGAATAGAGAATCGATATACCTTTCGATCTTCTAATGTATGACCTTCCTCCTTTCGGACGTCGTGTGGGCAACGATCTACCAAAAGTTGAAGCTCCTAGATCACCAAACTTCCTTCCTTGCTCTTCTAAAGCAAGAGGAGAAATAGAAACAAGCCTCTTCTCCTTCTTTCAACCAACCACCAAACTCCAAGGTTGGAGCTTGCTGCCGGCCAAGAAGGAAGAGGAGAATAGGTGAATGCCAACCAAAGCCCCAAGGGAGAACCCTAAGCCTAGGTTTTACCGGACAAAGAGAGGGAGAGGGGCTGCTTTGGATGCCGGCCAAGGGCTGGAAAAACTGCTAGGTCGCCGGCCACCTTGAGGGAAGAAGAAGAAAGGAAAGACCTTCCTTATTTGGTGCCGCCAAGCCCTAAACCCTAGCCTCCAAGCCTTGTCGCCCAAAAACCCTAATCCTATCTCTAGTTGGATTCTAGTTGCCGCCCACCCCTTGCCCTCCTTTTATAGAGTAAGGGATAAGCCTTGTTTTAATCTCCATCATTGGTTCTAGGGATTTAATCTCAACCGTCGGATCTAGAGATTTAATCTCAACTGCCGGATCTAGAGATTTAATCTCTACCTTTAGATCTAGAGTTTTGTTTCTATCCATTGGATCTAAGCTTCATGAGGTTTTAATAGGCTACAATAGGGACCATGAGGAGGAGTTGGATCTTGGCCACCCAATGGATCAAGCCCACATAAAGTTCGATCCATTAATGATAATCCAATCCACTAAAGGTTTATCATTGATCTACCTCACCAACCCCCATAAGTTAATATGAGCTCCATATATTATAGGTACATTTTCTCCCCGTGTTTAAGATCTCGAATGTCCGTCGATTAATTAATTTACTGACCATTAATTAATCAACATCTAACTCCATGAGTAGTACCACTCAACCTTTTCATCATGTCGGACTAAGTCCACCTGCAAGGTTTACATGATGAACCTTATGAGCTCCTCAAGGGGACATCATCATCCTAATATATAGGACACGGTTTCCTCCTATAATCAACGACACACCATCTAAATAATATCATTTCCCAACTTACCGAGCCTATCGATTTAATCTATAAATCTCGCCCATTGGTAAATCAAAGAAATGAATACTAAGTATATGTGCCCGTTATTATATCGGGATTAAGAGTATGTACAATATAATATCTGAGGTCTGATTCGATTATGTAGTCAACAATAAATCGAATCACCTCTAAGTCGGTCCTACTCAATACACACGAAGTGCACTAGTGTGATTCTATGGTCAAGACAAACCAATACCAAATCACACTACAACAATTCCAATGGTTTGTCCAAAGTCATCTCGGTTGTGAGTATTTACTTATACTTTACAAGGAGCCGATAACATAATCTCCCGTGTGACACCACACACCATGTTATCTACAATATAATGTATTAGACAATATGCATAGCCATAAAAATATGCAAACAATGATCATGTGATTCTTATTTCAAAATAAAGATGTTCATACAAAAGATAGACTTTTCAGTATACATCCCAACATGGTCTTGGATTAGTAGTGCATGAGCTAATAAATAAAATAAAAATGATAAGAAAATGGTCGATCGATGGTTGCACTGAATCTGAGCACCCCCACTCTGATACCAAATGTTGGATCAAGAGAGACGCTAGAGGGTGGGGGAGTGAATAACGTTCGAAAAACTTTTCTTTTCTTTTGAAAATGAGTTAAATGCATCGGAAAAAAAATACAAAGATAAAAACAATAAGACACTTTGTTTTTATTTGGTCCATATCCCACTGGCTGCTAATCTAAGGCCCTGCAATCCTCGATCGCTTCCGAAGGACAATCACTAAAAGTCTCTTCCATGTTAGAGGTTAGAGACAAGACGATTACAAAGATTATAAAGCCGGTAACAACCTTACTGATCCTTATACAAATTAAGTACATAAAAATAATAACAATATACCGACAGTAAATAGTTGAGGATGCACGGTCAGAGTAGCGTTGTAGTACGAAGAATTACGGTCGAAGAGAAAGAGCACTTAGGAATTCATTGATTGATTAGGGTTTGTGTCCTCCCCTCCTTTTATAGACTGATGCCTTGGAATAAGTCCTGAACTGGATCCAAATCTCGTGGATCTTATCTTGAGGTGACAACTTATCTTATCTTGAGGTGACAACTTTGATCGATAACTCTTTGACCTTGTATTTTGGGTTGATTCGTCGCCATTCGTTGATTGTGTTCATCATTAGTCGACTACACCATGTCAGTCGATTGGTAATTCCTATCAGTCGACTGTAAGACACTTGTTTGATGTTTCTTCAGTATTTCACCAGCATTAAAAGATTAATTAGCATAGAACATTCAAGAACATTAATAGTGACAATCCTTTGACTGTTCGATCTCGACTTCGGCATTCCTCTAGAAGTTTTAGTCGGATCGACGCCTAGGATTGTCCTCTTACCGAGGAGACGTCCTTACCATCACTCCACACCCGAAGCTTACCTTTGCGCCTTCTGATCTGTGCTTAGCTTTCGATCACTCAACCACTGAGGTTTCTCGACTTCTCTAGATTCTTCTAGCGTCTTTTTGTAGGGGATCGTTGGAATGCTAGAGGGGGGTGAATAGCATCGTGCACATACGTCGATGGAACTCGTTTCGTGTTCATCTACAAACTTCGTTAGCGCAGCGGAATATAGATAATAATAACAATAACGAAATAGACAATCACACGAACACAAGCATATAACGTGGTTCGGAACTGAATGGTTCATACTCCACGGATCGAACTCTAAAGAGCTCTAGCGATGCTACAAACACCACTAAGGAATAAACTCCTTCTCGACAACACGTCGGAGGTGGAGAAACCTCTTACAATAGTTTACAATAATAAACTAAATACAACAAGCAATTATAATGAAATACAATGCAATACAAGTAAAGAAAACACTTTACGAATGTATTTGGATTGCTTGCTTTTGGTTGCTTGAAGAATGGCCTTGGAGACCCTGATTTGCAGCAACAAATCGCCCCAAGGATGCTCAAGAACCGTTGGCTTTTTCCTCCTTCACGAGCTCCATTTAAAGATTCAACCTATGCTGGAAAAAGCCGATCAGTCGACTGTTGCCACTATTATCGTGAGACAACGGCTAGATCCACACTGGAAAGATCCAACATATCCATCATCAGTCGATTGATTATGACCGGATCGATAGATTCTCCACTGATCGATGACCCTAGCAATGAGTCGACTCTATTCTGCGGCCCAAAAAATCGAGCACCGGGCCGATCGATCACACGATCACCGATTGATCACGATCACGATCGACGTTTGACCGACCGCCTCCTCCGCAAATGATCGTTATGACACTTCCCGCAGTCAAACCCTAGTTGACTTACATCAGTCAACTGTCATATGGCGCCAGCCGACTGACACACCTCAAACATGAGGTTTTAACCTCAACCATGAGGTTTAACCCAAGTATGGTGCCCCCATACTTGCTAGACCACCCTTAGCCTAGACCTAAGCCTTCTACCCACCTCCATCAGTCTCACGCCTCTCAGATCCCTCCAAGTCATCCATGACTTGTTCATCCATCGCGCTAGCCTTTAGGTGCTTCCATCGGCTATGTCATTCTAATGGTGTCTACACCACCATGGCACATTGGACTTACGTCGTCAAGACTCCGCTTGGACTTTACGTCGCCAACCATTGGTGTCACGCCCCGAGAGTATGCCGTGCCGAAAAGCAAACGGACGGCATCTCCCCTGTACGTGGCAACATATCGGGTTAATACAAGGCCCGTAGGCCCACAACGACAACACAATATATAAAGATATCAATATATCAAACACAGCGGAAACATAATACAGATAAAACAAAATACAAGACTCAACTGTGCACTCCGGAGTGACTTGACATGACAAGAATCATAACAGAAATCGAATCAAAGACCAAATACATACAACACATCCGTATATCACAACTACGGAAACCATACAGGGTAAAGACCCCAAAACAACAATCCATAGTAATACAACAATACAGAAAACATATCCATCTGTCCGATGTGAGATGGGATCAGCTGGCAGAGCTCCGAACGTCCAAGGAATCTTCTACCTGTTACCTGAGCGACAGGAAGCCCAGGGTCCCGGGGTGGTGAGTATAAACTCAGGGGTAATATATAGAAAGTGCATGAACATATAGGGTAAAGAAATCTACAAGTATACATGTGAAGATCTACAGGTATACAACATGAGTCCAATAGACATACAGTCCTATCCAACTCTAATAACAAGTAACTACAGTAAAGTACATACTGTATATACTAAACTCGATCAATCAACATGAAGTAATGTACCAACGCACTGACGGCTCAGAACACTGATGCTAGATCATCCCGAATGATTTACAATGACATAACTCATATAACGACTAAGTCAATCCCATACCGACCAATACTCCAACATATGAACAAGATATATGATCAATTGTAATAACAACCCTATCCGTACACAATGATGACATGATGCTAATCAAATGCATATAACAGTCTGAATCAACGCATGTATCATGCTCAACACATAGCAGTATATAAAATGCAGATGGCATGTATCATGATGAACAACCATATGCAGCAATCATAGCTCAATCAAATGCAGCATCTCACAGGCATATGTAAAACATATATCAAATACATGCATACATATATATATCAGCAATGCATATGCATGGTCACTGTCTGCGGACCCGTCCAACCACGACCCCAGAGTGGCCAGGGTGGCACGACAAATGACAACTAGCCCGACTCCAGCTGCCACCACTCTCGAGTGACCGAGTTGGGCGACGAAGCAGGGAAGAAATTCGTGCACTGGGGATTTGGGGATCGCGGCGCGTAATCGAAACAGGGGAAGAGAATCGCTGAGAAATCAAGATTTAAAGGCCGGTTCGATTGAGCTAGCTTAGGTTTGACCTAGATCTAACCTAATTAACATTTAATCCATCCCTTTTTAAATCAACTAATACCAAATGAACTCAGCCCAATGGGCTCAACCCAATAGATTCAACCCAATAACTAATTAAACCCCATTAACCCACTTATTGAGCCCAATTTAATCCACTAATTAAACTCAATTAACCCACTAATTAAATATAATTAATTAAAGGGTTAATCCATATAATAATTTTTTTTTCCGTATTTTACATTCTCCCCCACTTATAAAAATTTGGTCCCCAAATTTTCGACTCATGTACAAGCGAGATGTCACAATAATCATCTCAAGTATCCGGAGGAAAGTCACACATCTCAAGTGACTAAGTGGGATACTGAGCTCGAATATTATATTCCAGCTCTTATACGCTCTCAGCCAACCTATTAAGAGGTCAATGACTGTACCCGAGTGGAGCTCTATACCCGTATCTGATGGGAAACTTTGCCAGAATCGTAAGGTGAATCATGAATCACTATCAGAAATGATATTCAAGGATACTCCATGGATATAATTCCATCAAGCGATCCAACGAAATCCATCTTACGACTCGGAAGAAAATGAGCGGACCTAGCTAATCGATCATCGACTACCCAAATCCAATCAAGTCTTTTCCGAATTCTAGATAATCGCCCAACACAGTCTAACGTACTAGGCTCCCACTTCATCACTGACGAACCCTACCGATCACAATATTCCACCTTTGCTTGTTGGCATACCCAACATCAAACTATGAAATCAATCATGTCCATATATCGTTCCACCAACAGAACGCCCCAATACTCACTATTTTCTGGATACACCAATAAATCGATCACTCAATGAAGAGTCTCCTGAAACAACTCTTCCTAAATCGAATGCAACTCTGGAAACCACTATCCTTCCCAGAGATGGAGATTTATTCTCACAAGAGAAATTAAACTAATGTCCAAAATTCACTCACATATAGAATCAAAGTAATCGGAAGACTATAATGACTAATCTCGCTAGTTTCTCAACTAGCATACACATAATATATGTCTCATTCAACTGCACGGATCGCTTCCTAATCCTCAAATATTGCATCTATGTGCAATACCCTTCCATCAATATCGACAGATTAACTAACACCGACACAAAAGTCACCACCGCCTAGGCCTTCAAACCTAGCTTCACAAACTTCCGACCAGGTAATTCCCATCACCTTCTTGTCCAACAAGTCGACAGTATAGTATCGCTAAAACATCCTTTCCTCATCTATGGTAAATATCAAATCAATCTAGGGAAACATAACTTCCCTTAAGATTGTGAATATATCTCCAAAAAATATATCATCCACAGATATGATGACAATCGATCTCAAATACTCTAAGAGTACTTGATTCCTCAAATCTATGAACGACTAACTCGTCGATAAGTATAACAACATTATCAACATCTCCTAAAATTCATACCAAGTATGAAATATCATCTTCACACACCTGCATCCTTTTACTCTAAGC
Source organism: Wurfbainia villosa (assembly GCA_025175895.1). Taxonomy (NCBI): domain Eukaryota; kingdom Viridiplantae; phylum Streptophyta; class Magnoliopsida; order Zingiberales; family Zingiberaceae; genus Wurfbainia; species Wurfbainia villosa. The sequence goes on along the minus strand of CM045988.1, from coordinate 110,747,387 downwards.
TGATGATATATATGTCATCACACCAACAATGATAATTATATGACATTAAGTCACTACAATATCAACCCTAGGATATACACATGTGTCATTTAACTGATCTAAACATATCATCTATCCCTAACGAAGGATACTCATTCTCAACTACTGTGTTCCAATCATCGATAATCGATGCATAACCTCAAAGGTTTGTCTCTCTTTTAACAAAGAGTTACGAGTCTTCTCAAGAAGAAACACTAGGGAAGATAAATCTCCCATAGTGTTTAGCAACACTAATACCCATAAAATCATCTCCCGGTATGAGGTCTTCAATATCGGAACCATTTCCGAAATCACCTCAATCGCTTACTCCACTTGCCCATGCAGTGGCAAGCTCGAGAGTTCATCCGTAACTACATCCGAATACTCTCGGATTATACGTACATCCGAGAGTCCTAGTATACCAACGCTCTAACAATCCAACTATCCGTAAGGATATGTCTATAGTGGAGGTATGTCGAGCAAAGGCTAAGGGTATCCCTTGACTTCTTGATTGTTGATCAACATCTCACCTGACGGTAGAGAAAATCACCAACCCATAAGTCGATAGGAACCCTTCGAACCCTATCCAAGAATGTTCTAGACAAAGATACCTGTAAACTACCAGTATCTCTCGATATATCCGCAAATAGGATAACCTAAAGTAATACCCCAAAGGACCGATCCTTCGGTCTTCTATACTTTTTCTCGAGTAATCATGTAAACTTGTCCAACATCTATTCCGAACGAGCTCATGTAGATGCAAAGACTATCATGGAGGAATCAAGTCAATCACAACTGAGGTACAATCTGAAACAACTGCATTGGAGATGGTAAACACTGTTATACTGGCAAAGGATACACATCCGGCTGTAAAATACTGAAGAACTGTCAACATCATAGCACGCTCCATCTCTGTGAAAGGTATAGTTGCAATCAAGAATATATGTGAGATACGACCATCATCGTAAAAGCTCTCCTCTGTATAAAGCATATCTACATCTGGGCAAGTAACAGTTGTCGTCGTCTGGAAAGGTTTGTTGTCTGTAGGTCTGGGTCTTCTGAGATGTCTTCTGCTAATAGTACTGATGAGTAACTTACTTCCTCCGGATGAAAGTATCAAAGAGCTTCAACTATATCCGAGGTAGTAGATCGCCATGATGTGATAATCCCTTCTTCTTCATGATCTCGCCCGAGGTTGTGGATCGTCCGCCAAAGCATCATCCATAGTCTTCAACCGAGTCTTCAAAGTACATACTTTCCTCGTAGATACTACCGCTATAGTAGAAACAGATACTATGGTCCATCGGATAATCTCTCGTGTCTCATCGAACCCGTGACCGCACACACATAATCTCCCTTCGAGTCTTTCCTCCGAAGTTCACCGATAAACACGAAAATCATTGCCGATCTGCAATCGGTCTTCTATGATCGAAAAACTCTCCAATAGTCGCTCGTGACTCATGACTTTAATCTTGCTCCTTTTATCCAACATTCGGAGACTTCTAATTCCAATAATTTGACTTGCAATATATGCTTATCAAATCTCCAACTCTTAAAACACTTGCTACGGAGTCATTTCTATACACATGACTCGGTCTATGCACTTCCGGTAAGATCTGGTAGGAGATCCAAACATCCTGATCAAGATGTCAACCGATAACCCGTGGGTGGCCAAAACCAACCCAATCACATTCTTGGGCTATTAAATGGTCGTAACTTTCGCAAGTCTAATGACTCTGCATGGTACTTCCATTACAAACGATCACTCGACCTAAAGCCCAAGAATTCCTTGACAATGAGTCAAAGAAAATGATGTGGGAAAATACTTTCACAACATCACTACACCGTACAAGTGATGTGTGATTTCCCGTAGGTTATTTCCTATATCTTCCACCAATTACCGGCTAAATCCGGATAATGGTATTCAACAAACACTACTATCTTCATATAACCCGAGTCAAGTACTCTAAAAGTACTCCCAATATTATACAACTTAGAATGACCAGTCTAGGGATCAAAATCCCTATGAAACACCGTAAACTAATCCTCTACTATCTGCATCAGTAATAGTATACTCGCTTAGTCCATTACCCCATAGGTAATGATCTGACTAACATAATTAGTGAAAATCCTTAGGACTATAATCCTTGATCTCCACAAGAGATGTAACTACCTAACTCCTCGCTTCCGACTCTAGATCACTGGCTCTCAAAGGTAATTACCTTTTCGATAGCAGGTACATATCTAATAACCTTAACATATCGTTCCCGTGGTCAAACTCAAACCACAGTTACGAATACTAACCAATATCCTACAAGTCATCCATGTTATAAGCAACTAAATGCATAACCAATAGAAGGATATGTAATAACAATTAACATACCTTAAACCTTGTAGCTCGGAGATGTCCGCAATAGCCAGATCCCAGAACTCACGAAACCAAAACCGAGTAAAGAAAAACTCGATGTCCGAATGAAATAAAAATCCAAAAATGGACTTCGCAACCTAGGGCTCTGATACCAATAAAATTGTCACGCCCCGAGAGTATACCGTATCGAAAAGCAAACGGACAGCATCTCCTCTGTACGTGGCAACATATCAGGTTAATACAAGGCCCGTAGGCCCACAACAACAATATAACATAATGATATCAACATATCAAACACAGCGAAAACATAATACAGATAAAACAAAATACAAGGACCCAACTGTGCACTCCGGAGTGACTTAACACGACAAGAATCATAACAGAAATCGAATCAAAGACCAAATACATACAACACATCCGTATATCACAACTACGGAAACCATACAAGGTAAAGACCCCAAAACAACAATCCATGGTAATACAACAATACGGAAAACATATCCATCCGTCCGGTGTGAGATGGGATCACCGCAGAGCTCAACGCCCAAGGAATCTTCTACTATTATCCGGCGACAGGGAAGCCTGTGGTCCGGGGTGGTGAGTATAAACTCGTGGGTAATATATAGAAAGTGCATTAACATATAGGGTAAAGAAATCTACAAGTATACATGTGAAGATCTACAGTATACAAAGATGAGTCCAATAGACATACAGCCCCTATCCAACTCTAATAATAAGTAACTACAAGATAGTCATACTCAATGTATATACTAAATCGATCAATCAACATGAAGTAATGTACCAACGCATTCGACGGCTCAGAACATATGCTAGATCATCCTCAACAGATTATACAATAACATAACCTATATAACGACAAGTCAATCCCATACCCGACCAATACTCCAACATATGAAGATATTTATCACATGTAATAACAACCCGGTCCGTACTACACAATGACATGATGCTAATCAAATGCATATAATAATCAATCAACGATGTATCATGCTCAACACATAGCAAGATATAAAAATGCAAATGACATGTATCATGATGAACAACCATACGCAATCATAGCTCAATCAAATACAAGATCTCACGTGCATATGTAAAACATATATCAAATACATGCATACATATATATCAAGAATGCATATGCATGGTCATCTGTCATGACCCATCCAACCACGACCCCAGAGTGGCTGTGGTGGCACGACAAATGACAACTAGCTGACTCACCGCCACCACTCGAGTGACCGAGTTGGGTAAGATGAATGAGTAGCATATGTTTAAAAAGATAACTACTCCTAGGGGCCCCTGCTGCAAGCCACGCTGTCCCTACCCATGAGTAGACAAATGCCTCACACAGGACAACTGCACGTCACACAACCACCGTCTATAGTGGGTGAGTGCTAACACCACTGCAGTGGTGGTCGCGATCTCCCCTACCACCATCCATAGTGGTTTAGCGCGCAGACATCCAATGCTCGCCTCAACCCTGCTACCACTACCCCGAGTGGCCGGGGAGGCAGGATGACTGACGACCCGTCTCATCCATAAGGGAGACCCAGTCGTCAGCATGCATGCAAATGTAATGATGCATAGATCCACACAAGTATCCTCGCAACACTCCCTATCTCACGGGGAGTCCTGGTCAACCAAAAGTCAAACTATGCAAGGACTATAATCCACAAGACTCTCTCTATCGTACAAAGAGTCATACTCATCTGACAGTCAACCACGCTAAGACCTCTAGTCAGTAGCGAGATACTATCGACCATCCATATAATCATACACATATACTATCCATATTGTATATAAAATAATGATAGGACCTCTAGTCCTTAACCACATACTGACAACCACACACATTTATCTATGCACAGACAACTAAATCCACCATAGATGCACAACTAATATGTGTACGATACAACAATCGACTCCATAATCCAATTCATCACCTAACCCTAGTGATGTAACACAGTAACCCAATCTGAAGTCACAAAGATAACCCTAACCACCTGTACTTACTGAACATCCATCAGCTAATAAATAATAGGGTTTATAGTTCCTATCCGAGCTAGATAATCAATGAAGTACCAGAGTATATATCTCAAAGGGTTAAGGCAGTACAAGCATATGATTAAATAAGAGTGGATTTAAGATAAACAGGTATAAACATATATCCAATATCATGCACTAGAATTTGATCAAAACTACCGGACCAGGTAGATATTACCCACATGATATGTAGCCCGTGCTATTCATCTCCACGTCCATGTATCTATCACAATCAAGGTCCTGTAACAATAGGATACAATAAAGTACTGTCACATATCTAATGATCGAATCAAATTCTACATCAACCTTGTATCTCGATCAACTAAATCGAACAATCTAATACTACAGGATGAATGAATTCATATTAACCAATTAATCTACAATATTAACTGTAAATATACCAATCGGACATACCTTGCATTTCCGAATTAGATCCACAAGGAAATCTCTGCTTCCACACAATTGCGTGTCAATTCCCATAACTGAGCTCACATCTCATCAATACACCAATTCACAATACCTTATTGTCAATACCTCCAACCGTAGCTCAACTAGTGCAGCTTCAATCACAGCTGCTCAATTCCAAGTATAGGTATTAGATCTTGCTTACCCTCACCAGCACAACTTCAGATCCATCAGCCCTTAACAGAAAACCCATCGAACATGATACATCTCATACCACCAATCACACAGCAGCCTCCAAAGGAAAATCAACAATTAGCATTGAAATAACCAAGGTAAACCAAACTTACCGACCCAAATCTTCACCGGCAATCATTTCCCCCCTAGCTGCCCAGTTCACCAGAGAATCACAGCTCCAAAAACACTGCCAAACCACAAATCGAAACTCAACCGATGAATCCACAGCTGAAATCACAGCGATCTCTTGATCCAAACTCTACTACCATCCAAGCAACATCCAGATCGGCTTACCTTGCACAAGGAAATCTGACGATGGCAGAAATCAACTAGCGGCAACTCCTGATCCAGCAGAGCGACGTCGTTGTCATAGTCTTCCTCAACAACTCTTCACACCAGCGAGGATCGCCCAATCCGGTCGGTTAGAGGATTGCTCGTGGTCTGCTGCGCCTGCCTTCGCTAACTCCGGCAACGATCAGAATGGCAGCTCCCCAATCCGACAGATTGAAGCCGCTGCCGATCCAAACTCCCAGCCTCTTATACTCCAGCTCATCCACGGAGAACATCGAAAACCCTAAGCCACCAGCCTCTCCTCTTGAAATTGCTAACTCTAGTAGCTGCAGCGTCAGCCGACGAGAGACAGTAGAGATTGACCGGAGCTCAGCTCGACACGACATAAAACGGTGACAAACGGACAAGGAAGAAGAGACACCGACGAATCGAGCTCGCAATCCAAGGTGACTGTCGATCGGGTCGGCGTCGAAGGAGATCAGCCGCGGCGACGAAGCAGGGAAGAAATTCGTGCGCTGGGGATTTGGGATCGCACAGAATCGAACAGGGAAGAGAATCGCTGAGAAATCAAGATTTAAAGGCCGGTTCGATTGAGCTAGCTTAGGTTTGACCTAGATCTAACCTAATTAACATTTAATCCATCCCTTTTTAAATCAACTAATACCAAATGAACTCAGCCCAATGGGCTCAACCCAATAACTAATTAAACCCCATTAACCCACTTATTGAGCCCAATTTAATCCACTAATTAAACTCAATTAACCCACTAATTAAATATAATTAATTAAAGGGTTAATCCATATAATAATTTTTTTTTCCGTATTTTACATTCTCCCCCACTTATAAAAATTTGGTCCCCAAATTTTCGACTCATGCATGTACGAGATGTCACAATAATCATCTCAAGTATCCGGAGGAAAGTCACACATCTCAAGTGACTAAGTGGGATACTGAGCTCGAATATTATATTCCAGCTCTTATACGCTCTCAGCCAACCTATTAAGAGGTCAATGACTGTACCCGAGTGGAGCTCTATACCCGTATCTGATGGGAAACTTTGCCAGAATCGTAAGGTGAATCATGAATCACTATCAGAAATGATATTCAAGGATACTCCATGGATATAATTCCATCAAGCGATCCAACGAAATCCATCTTACGACTCGGAAGAAAATGAGCGGACCTAGCTAATCGATCATCGACTACCCAAATCCAATCAAGTCTTTTCCGAATTCTAGATAATCTCCCAACATGCCTAACGCATACTAGGCTCCCACTTCATCACTGCAGTAACCCTACCGATCACAATATTCCACCTTGCTTGTTGGCATACCCAACATCAAACTATGAAATCAATCATGTCCCATATATCAGAACGCCCTCCCAATACTTACTATTTTCGGATACACTCCGAATAAATCGCCACTCCTGAATGAAGAGTCTCCTGAAACAACTCTTCCTAAATCGAATGCAACTCTGGAAACCACTATCCTTCCCAGAGACGGAGATTTATTCTCACAAGAGAAATTAAACTAATGTCCAAAATTCACTCTGTCATATAGAACTGAAAGTAACTGGAAGACCATAATGACTAATCTCGCTAGTTTCTCAACTAGCATACACATAATATATGTCTCATTCAACTGCATCGGGATCGCTCCTAATCCCTGAAATATTGCATCTATGTGCAATACCCTTCCATCAATATCGGACAGATTAACTAACACTGACACAAAAGTCAGCCACCGTCTAGGCCCTGAAACCTAGCTTCACAAACTTCCGACCAGGTAATTCCCATCACCTTCTTGGTCCAACAAGTCGACAGTATAGTATCGCTAAAACATCCTTTCCTCATCTATGGTAAATATCAAATCAATCTAGGGAAACATAACTTCCCTTAAGATTGTGAATATATCTCCAAAAAATATATCATCCACAGATATGATGACAATCGATCTCAAATACTCCAAGAGTACTTGATTCCTCAAATCTATGAACGACTAACTCGTCGATAAGTATAACAACATTATCAACATCTCCTAAAATTCATACCAAGTATGAAATATCGCCTTTCACACACCTGCATCCTTTTACTCTAAGCTGATGATATATCAGTCATCACACCAACAATGATAATTGTATGACATTAAGTCACTACAATATCAACCCTCCAATCGTATATCAACCCTAGGATATACACAGGTGTCATTTAACTGATCTAAACAGATCATCTATCCCTAACGAAGGATACTCATTCTCAACTACTGTTCCAATCATCAATAATCGATGCATAACCTCAAAGGTCCTCTCTCTTTTAACAAAGAGTTACGAGTCTTCTCAAGAAGAAACACTAGGGAAGATAAATCTCCCATAGTGTTTAGCAACACTAATACCCATAAAATCATCTCCCGGTATGAGGTCTTCAATATCGGAACCATTTCCGAAATCACCTCAATCGCTTACTCCACTTGCCCATGCAGTGGCAAGCTCGAGAGTTCATCCGTAACTACATCCGAATACTCTCAGATTATACGTACATCCGAGAGTCCTAGTATACCAACGCTCCAACAATCCAACTATCCGTAAGGATATGTCTATAGTGGAGGTATGTCTAGCAAAGGCTAAGGGTATCCCTTGACTTCTTGATTGTTGATCAACATCTCACCTGACGGTAGAGAAAATCACCAACCCACAAGTCGATAGGAACCCTTCGAACCCTATCCAAGAATGTTCTAGACAAAGATACCTGTAAACTACCAGTATCTCTCGATATATCCGCAAATAGGATAACCTAAAGTAATACCCCGAAGGACCGATCCTTCGGTCTTCTATACTTTTTCTCGAGTAATCATGTAAACTTGTCCAACATCTGTTCTGGACGGCTGAGCTCATGTAGATGCAAAGACTATCATGGAGGAACTGAAGTCAACTGCTGAAACTGAGGTACAATCTGAAACAACTGCATTGGAGATGGTAAACACTGTTATACTGGCAAAGGATACACATCCGGCTGTAAAATACTGAAGAACTGTCAACATCATAGCACGCTCCATCTCTGTGAAAGGTATAGTTGCAACTGAAGAATACTGCGTAGATACGACCATCATCGTAAAAGCTCTCCTCTGTATAAAGCATATCTACATCTGGGCAAGTAACAGTTGTCGTCGTCTGGAAAGGTTTGTTGTCTGTAGGTCTGGGTCTTCTGAGATGTCTTCTGCTAATAGTACTGATGAGTAACTTACTTCCTCCGGATGAAAGTATCAAAGAGCTTCAACTATATCTGAGGTAGTAGATCGCTACTGATGTGATAATCCCTTCTTCTGTCATGATCTCGGCTTCCGAGGTTGTGGATCGTCCGCTCGAAAGCATCATCCATAGTCTTCCACTGAGTCTTCAAAGTACATACTTTCCTCGTAGATACCAGCTGCTTATAGTAGAAACAGATACTATGGTCCATCGGATAATCTGGCTCTGTGTCTCATCGTAACCCGCACTGCACACACATAATCTCCCTTCGGAGTCTTTCCTCTGAGTTCGCTGATAAACATGAGAAGCTGCTGTCGATCTGCAATCGGTCTTCTATGATCGAAAAACTCTCCAATAGTCGCTCGTGACTCATGACTTTAATCTTGCTCCTTTTATCCAACATTCGGAGACTTCTAATTCCAATAATTTGACTTGCAATATATGCTTATCAAATCTCCAACTCTTAAAACACTTGCTACGGAGTCATTTCTATACACATGACTCGGTCTATGCACTTCCGGTAAGATCTGGTAGGAGATCCAAACATCCTGATCAAGATGTCAACCGATAACCCGTGGGTGGCCAAAACCAACCCAATCACATTCTTGGGCTATTAAATGGTCGTAACTTTCGCAAGTCTAATGACTCTGCATGGTACTTCCATTACAAACGATCACTCGACCTAAAGCCCAAGAATTCTCTGACAATGAGTAAAAAAAATGATGTGGGAAAATACTCTCTCACAACATCACTACACCGTGGCCAAGTGATGTGTGATTTCCCGTAGGTTATTTCCTATATCTTCCACCAATTACCGGCTAAATCCGGATAATGGTATTCAACAAACACTACTATCTTCGTATAACCCGAGTCAAGTACTCTAAAAGTACTCCCAATATTATACAACTTAGAACGACCAGTCTGGGGATCAAAATCCCTATGAAACACCGCAAACTAATCCTCTACTATCCGTGACGAATAGTATACTCGCTTAGTCCATTACCCCATAGGTAATGATCTGACTAACATAATTAGTGAAAATCCTTAGGACTATAATCCTTGATCTCCACAAGGGATGTAACTACCTAACTCCCGCTTTCCGACTAGATCACTCTCAAAGGTAATTACCTCTTCGATAGCAGGTACATGTCTAATAACCTCAACATATCGTTCCCGTGGTCAACTCAAACCACGGTTACGAATACTAACCAATATCCTACAAGTTATCCATGTTATAAGCAACTAAATGCATAGCCAACAGAAGGATATGTAATAACAGTTAACATACCTTAAACCTTGTAGCTCAGAGATGTCCGCAACAGCCAGATCCCAGAACTCACAAAATCAAAACCGAGTAAAGCAAAACTCGATGTCCGAACGAAATAAAATCCGAAAGTGGGCTTCGCAACCTAGGGCTCTGATACCAATAAAATTGTCACGCCCCGAGAGTATGCCGTGCCGAAAAGCAAACGGACGGCATCTCCCATGTACGTGGCAACATATCGGGTTAATACAAGGCTCGTAGGCCCACAACGACAACACAATATATAAAGATATCAACATATCAAACACAGCGGAAACATAATACAGATAAAACAAAATACAAGACTCAACTGTGCACTCCGGAGTGACTTGACACGACAAGAATCATAACAGAAATCGAATCAAAGACCAAATACATACAACACATCCGTATATCACAACTACGAAAACCATATAGGGTAAAGACCCCAAAACAACAATCCATAGTAATACAATAATACGGAAAACATATCCATCCGTCCGGTGTGAGATGGGATCAGCTGGCAGAGCTTCGAACGTCCAAGGAATCTTCTACTTACTGGCAGGAAGCCTGTGGTCCCGGGTGGTGAGTATAAACTCAGGGGTAATATATAGAAAGTGCATGAACATATAGGGTAAAGAAATCTACAAGTATACATGTGAAGATCTACAGGTATACAGCATGAGTCCAATAGACATACAGTCCTATCCAACTCTAATAATAAGTAACTACAGTAAAGTCATACTCAGTGTATATACTAAACTGATCAACTGAACATGAAGTAATGTACCAACGTACCTGACGGTCTGTAACACCAGATGCTAGATCATCCTGAACAGATTTACAATGACATAACTCATATAACGTACCAAGTCAATCTCATACCTGACCAATACTCCAACATATGAATAAAGATATGATCAATTGTAATAACAACCCTGGCCGCATACACAATGACATGATGCTAATCAAATGCATATAATAATCAATCAACGCATGTATCATGCTCAACACATAGAAGATATAAAATGCAAATGACATGTATCATGATGAACAACCATACGCAACAATCATAGCTCAATCAAATGCAAGATCTCACGTATGCATATGTAAAACATATATCAAATACATGCATACATATATATATCAAGAATGCATATGCATGGTCATGCTCATGACCATCCAACCACGACCCCAGAGTGGCTGGTGGCACGACAAATGACAACTAGCCCGACCCACCGCCACCACTCTCGAGTGACCGAGTCAGGGCAAGATGACCGAGTAGATAAGTTTAAAAAGATAACTACTCCTAGGGGCCCTCACGAAGCCACGCCCCCTACCCATGAGTAGACAAATGCCGCACACAGACAACCGACGCCACACAACCACCGCCTATAGTGGGTGAGTGCTACACCACTCAGACAAAGGGTGCGATCTCCAGCCTACCACCATCCATAGTGGTCGAGCGCGCACATCCAATGCTCGCCTCAACCTCAAGCTACCACTACCCCGAGTGGTCGGGAGGTAGGATGACCGACGACCTGCCTCATCCATAAGGGAGACCTACCACAAGATGCATGCAAATGTAATGATGCATAGATCCACACAAGTATCCTCGCAACACTCCCTATCTCACGAGGAGTCATGGTCAACCAAAAGTCAAACTATGCAAGGACTATAATCCACAAGACTCTCTCTATCGTACAAAGAGTCATACTCATCTGACAGTCAACCAAGCTAAGACCTCTAGTCAGTAGCGAGATACTATCGACCATCCATATAATCATACCCAGATATACGATCCATAATGGATATACAATCATGTTAGGACCTCTAGTCCGTAACCACATACTGACAACCACACACATTTATCTATGCACAGACAACTAAATCCACCATAGATGCACAACTAATATGTGTACGATACAACAATCGACTCCATAATCCAATTCATCACCTAACCCTAGTGATGTAACACAGTAACCCAATCTGAAGTCACAAAGATAACCCTAACCTCCTGTACTTACTGAACATCCATCAACTAATAAATAATAGGGTTTATAGTTCCTATCCGAGCTAGATAATCAATGAAGTACCAGAGTATATATCTCAAAGGGTTAAGGCAGTACAAGCATATGATTAAATAAGAGTGGATTTAAGATAAACAGGTATAAACATATATCCAATATCATGCACTAGAATTTGATCAAAACTACCGGACCAGGTAGATATTACCCACATGATATGTAGCCCGTGCTATTCATCTCCACGTCCATGTATCTATCACAATCAAGGTCCTGTAACAATAGGATACAATAAAGTACTGTCACATATCTAATGATCGAATCAAATTCTACATCAACCTTGTATCTCGATCAACTAAATCGAACAATCTAATACTACAGGATGAATGAATTCATATTAACCAATTAATCTACAATATTAACTGTAAATATACCAATTGGACATACCTTGCATTTCCAAATTTGATCCACAAGGAAATCTTTGCTTCCATACAATCGCGTGTCAATTCCCATAACTGAGCTCACATCTCATCAATACACCAATTCACAATACCTTATTGTCAATACCTCCAACCGTAGCTCAACTAGTGCAGCTTCAATCACAGCTGCTCAATTCCAAGTATAGGTATTAGATCTTGCTTACCCTCACCAGCACAACTTCAGATCCATCAGCCCTTAACAGAAAACCCATCGAACATGATACATCTCATACCACCAATCACACAGCAGCCTCCAAAGGAAAATCAGCAATTAACATTGAAATAACCAAGGTAAACCAAACTTACCGACCCAAATCTTCACCGGCAATCATTTCCCCCCTAGCTGCCCAGTTCACCAGAGAATCACAGCTCCAAAAACACTGCCAAACCACAAATCGAAACTCAACCGATGAATCCACAGCTGAAATCACAGCGATCTCTTGATCCAAACTCTACTACCATCCAAGCAACATCCAGATCGGCTTACCTTGCACAAGGAAATCTGACGATGGCAGAAATCAACTAGCGGCAGCTCCTGATCCAGCAGAGCGACGTCGTTGTCATAGTCTTCCTCAACAACTCTTCACACCAGCGAGGATCGCCCAATCCGGTCGGTTAGAGGATTGCTCGTGGCCCGTTCCGTGCACACCGCCCTGTTCGCTTGCTAACTCCGGCAACGATCAGAATGGCAGCTCCCCAATCCGACAGATTGAAGCCGCTGCCGATCCAAACTCCCAGCCTCTTATACTCCAGCTCATCCACGGAGAACATCGAAAACCCTAAGCCACCAGCCTCTCCTCTTGAAATTGCTAACTCTAGTAGCTGCAGCGTCAGCCGACGAGAGACAGTAGAGATTGACCGGAGCTCAGCTCGACACGACATAAAACGGCGACAAACGGACAAGGAAGAAGAGACACCGACGAACCGAGCTCGTGATCCAAGGTGACTGCCGATCGGGTCGGCGTCGAAGGAGATCAGCCGCGGCGACGAAGCAGGGAAGAAATTCGTGCGCTGGGGATTTGGGGATCGCGGCGCGTAATCGAAACAGGGGAAGAGAATCGCTGAGAAATCAAGATTTAAAGGCCGGTTCGATTGAGCTAGCTTAGGTTTGACCTAGATCTAACCTAATTAACATTTAATCCATCCCTTTTTAAATCAACTAATACCAAATGAACTCAGCCCAATGGGCTCAACCCAATAACTAATTAAACCCCATTAACCCACTTATTGAGCCCAATTTAATCCACTAATTAAACTCAATTAACCCACTAATTAAATATAATTAATTAAAGGGTTAATCCATATAATAATTTTTTTTCCCGTATTTTACATTCTCCCCCACTTATAAAAATTTGGTCCCCAAATTTTTGACTCATGTACAAGCGAGATGTCACAATAATCATCTCAAGTATCCGGAGGAAAGTCACACATCTCAAGTGACTAAGTGGGATACTGAGCTCGAATATTATATTCCAGCTCTTATACGCTCTCAGCCAACCTATTAAGAGGTCAATGACTGTACCCGAGTGGAGCTCTATACCCGTATCTGATGGGAAACTTTGCCAGAATCGTAAGGTGAATCATGAATCACTATCAGAAATGATATTCAAGGATACTCCATGGATATAATTCCATCAAGCGATCCAACGAAATCCATCTTACGACTCGGAAGAAAATGAGCGGACCTAGCTAATCGATCATCGACTACCCAAATCCAATCAAGTCTTTTCCGAATTCTAGATAATCTCCCAACACAGTCTAACGTACTAGGCTCCCACTTCATCACGGTACGTAACCCTACCGATCACAATATTCCACCTTTGCTTGTTGGCATACCCAACATCAAACTATGAAATCAATCATGTCCCATATATCGTTCCACCAACAGGAACGTCCCAATACTTACTATTTTCGGATACACTCCGAATAAATCGCCACTCCTGAATGAAGAGTCTCCTGAAACAACTCTTCCTAAATCGAATGCAACTCTGGAAACCACTATCCTTCCCAGAGACGGAGATTTATTCTCACAAGAGAAATTAAACTAATGTCCAAAATTCACTCTGTCATATAGAACTGAAAGTAACTGGAAGACCATAATGACTAATCTCGCTAGTTTCTCAACTAGCATACACATAATATATGTCTCATTCAACTGCATCGGGATCGCTCCTAATCCCTGAAATATTGCATCTATGTGCAATACCCTTCCATCAATATCGGACAGATTAACTAACACTGACACAAAAGTCAGCCACCGTCTAGGCCCTGAAACCTAGCTTCACAAACTTCCGACCAGGTAATTCCCATCACCTTCTTGGTCCAACAAGTCGACAGTATAGTATCGCTAAAACATCCTTTCCTCATCTATGGTAAATATCAAATCAATCTAGGGAAACATAACTTCCCTTAAGATTGTGAATATATCTCCAAAAAATATATCATCCACAGATATGATGACAATCGATCTCAAATACTCCAAGAGTACTTGATTCCTCAAATCTATGAACGACTAACTCGTCGATAAGTATAACAACATTATCAACATCTCCTAAAATTCATACCAAGTATGAAATATCGCCTTTCACACACCTGCATCCTTTTACTCTAAGCTGATGATATATCAGTCATCACACCAACAATGATAATTGTATGACATTAAGTCACTACAATATCAACCCTCCAATCGTATATCAACCCTAGGATATACACAGGTGTCATTTAACTGATCTAAACAGATCATCTATCCCTAACGAAGGATACTCATTCTCAACTACTGTGTTCCAATCATCAATAATCGATGCATAACCTCAAAGGTCTGTCTCTCTTTTAACAAAGAGTTACGAGTCTTCTCAAGAAGAAACACTAGGGAAGATAAATCTCCCATAGTGTTTAGCAACACTAATACCCATAAAATCATCTCCCGGTATGAGGTCTTCAATATCGGAACCATTTCCGAAATCACCTCAATCGCTTACTCCACTTGCCCATGCAGTGGCAAGCTCGAGAGTTCATCCGTAACTACATCCGAATACTCTCAGATTATACGTACATCCGAGAGTCCTAGTATACCAACGCTCCAACAATCCAACTATTCGTAAGGATATGTCTATAGTGGAGGTATGTCTAGCAAAGGCTAAGGGTATCCCTTGACTTCTTGATTGTTGATCAACATCTCACCTGACGATAGAGAAAATCACCAACCCATAAGTCGATAGGAACCCTTCGAACCCTATCCAAGAATGTTCTAGACAAAGATACCTGTAAACTACCAGTATCTCTCGATATATCCGCAAATAGGATAACCTAAAGTAATACCCCGAAGGACCGATCCTTCGGTCTTCTATACTTTTTCTCGAGTAATCATGTAAACTTGTCCAACATCTATTCTGGACGGCCGAGCTCATGTAGATGCAAAGACTATCATGGAGGAACTGAAGTCAACTGCTGAAACTGAGGTACAATCTGAAACAACTACATTGGAGATGGTAAACATTGTTATACTGGCAAAGGATACACATCCGGCTGTAAAATACTGAAGAACTGTCAACATCATAGCACGCTCCATCTCTGTGAAAGGTATAGTTGCAACTGAAGAATACTGCGTAGATACGACCATCATCGTAAAATCTCTCCTCTGTATAAAGCATATCCACATCTGGGCAAGTAACAGTTGTCGTCATCTGGAAAGGTAACAGTTGTTGTCTGTAGGTCTGGGTCTTCTGAGATGTCTTCTGCTAATAGTACTGATGAGTAACTTACTTCCTCCGGATGAAAGTATCAAAGAGCTTCAACTATATCTGAGGTAGTAGATCGCTACTGATGTGATAATCCCTTCTTCTGTCATGATCTCGGCTTCCGAGGTTGTGGATCGTCCGCTCGAAAGCATCATCCATAGTCTTCCACTGAGTCTTCAAAGTACATACTTTCCTCGTAGATACCAGCTGCTTATAGTAGAAACAGATACTATGGTCCATCGGATAATCTGGCTCTGTGTCTCATCGTAACCCGCACTGCACACACATAATCTCCCTTCGGAGTCTTTCCTCTGAGTTCGCTGATAAACATGAGAAGCTGCTGTCGATCTGCAATCGGTCTTCTATGATCGAAAAACTCTCCAATAGTCGCTCGTGACTCATGACTTTAATCTTGCTCCTTTTATCCAACATTCGGAGACTTCTAATTCCAATAATTTGACTTGCAATATATGCTTATCAAATCTCCAACTCTTAAAACACTTGCTACGGAGTCATTTCTATACACATGACTCGGTCTATGCACTTCCTAGAAGATCCGTAGGAGATCCAAACATCCTGATCAAGATGTCAACCGATAACCCGTGGGTGGCCAAAACCAACCCAATCACATTCTTGGGCTATTAAATGGTCGTAACTTTCGCAAGTCTAATGACTCTGCATGGTACTTCCATTACAAACGATCACTCGACCTAAAGCCCAAGAATTCCTTGACAATGAGTCAAAGAAAATGATGTGGGAAAATACTCTCTCACAACATCACTACACCGTGGCCAAGTGATGTGTGATTTCCCGTAGGTTATTTCCTATATCTTCCACCAATTACCGGCTAAATCCGGATAATGGTATTCAACAAACACTACTATCTTCATATAACCCGAGTCAAGTACTCTAAAAGTACTCCCAATATTATACAACTTAGAATGACCAGTCTAGGGATCAAAATCCCTATGAAACACCGTAAACTAATCCTCTACTATCTGCATCAGTAATAGTATACTCGCTTAGTCCATTACCCCATAGGTAATGATCTGACTAACATAATTAGTGAAAATCCTTAGGACTATAATCCTTGATCTCCACAAGGGATGTAACTACCTAACTCCTGCTTTCCGACTCGGTATCAGTCGGCTCTCAAAGGTAATTACCTCTTCGATAGCAGGTACATGTCTAATAACCTCAACATATCGTTCCCGTGGTCAACTCAAACCACGGTTACGAATACTAACCAATATCCTACAAGTTATCCATGTTATAAGCAACTAAATGCATAGCCAACAGAAGGATATGTAATAACAGTTAACATACCTTAAACCTTGTAGCTCAGAGATGTCCGCAACAGCCAGATCCCAGAACTCACAAAATCAAAACCGAGTAAAGCAAAACTCGATGTCCGAACGAAATAAAATCCGAAAGTGGGCTTCGCAACCTAGGGCTCTGATACCAATAAAATTGTCACGCCCCGAGAGTATGCCGTGCCGAAAAGCAAACGGACGGCATCTCCCATGTACGTGGCAACATATCGGGTTAATACAAGGCTCGTAGGCCCACAACGACAACACAATATATAAAGATATCAACATATCAAACACAGCGGAAACATAATACAGATAAAACAAAATACAAGACTCAACTGTGCACTCCGGAGTGACTTGACACGACAAGAATCATAACAGAAATCGAATCAAAGACCAAATACATACAACACATCCGTATATCACAACTACGAAAACCATATAGGGTAAAGACCCCAAAACAACAATCCATAGTAATACAATAATACGGAAAACATATCCATCCGTCCGGTGTGAGATGGGATCAGCTGGCAGAGCTCCGAACGTCCAAGGAATCTTCTACCTGTTACCTGGGCGACAGGAAGCCCAGGGTCCCGGGGTGGTGAGTATAAACTCAGGGGTAATATATAGAAAGTGCATTAACATATAGGGTAAAGAAATCTACAAGTATACATGTGAAGATCTACAGGTATACAGCATGAGTCCAATAGACATACAGTCCTATCCAACTCTAATAATAAGTAACTACAGTAAAGTCATACTCAGTGTATATACTAAACTGATCAACTGAACATGAAGTAATGTACCAACGCACTGACGTCAGAATACACATGCTAGATCATCACGAGCAGTTTACAATGACATAACTCATATAACGTTAAGTCAATCCCATACCGACCAATACTCCAACATATGACGTGTATATGATCACCGTAATAACAACCTCCCGTACCACACAATGACATGATGCTAATCAAATGCATATAACAGTCTGAATCAACGCATGTATCATGCTCAACACATAGCAGTATATAAAATGCAGATGACATGTATCATGATGAACAACCATATGCAGCAATCATAGCTCAATCAAATACAGCATCTCACAGGCATATGTAAAACATATATCAAATACATGCATACATATATATATCAGCAATGCATATGCATGGTCACTGTCTGCGGACCCATCCAACCACGACCCCAGAGTGGCCAGGGTGGCACGACAAATGACAACTAGCCCGACTCCAGCTGCCACCACTCTCGAGTGACCGAGTTGGGCAGTATGACTGAGTAGCGTATAAGCGTAAAAAGATAACTACTCCTAGGGGCCCCTGCTGCAAGCCACGCTGTCCCTACCCATGAGTAGACAAATGCCTCACACAGGACAACTGCACGTCACACAACCACCGTCTATAGTGGGTGAGTGCTAACACCACTCTGCACAGTGGTCAGGTGCGCATCTCCAGCTACCACCATCCATAGTGGTCGAGCGCGGCACATCCAATGCTCTGCCCTCAACCCTGCTACCACTACCCCGAGTGGCCGGGGAGGCAGGATGACTGACGACCCGTCTCATCCATAAGGGAGACCCAGTCGTCAGCATGCATGCAAATGTAATGATGCATAGATCCACACAAGTATCCTCGCAACACTCCCTATCTCACGAGGAGTCATGGTCAACCAAAAGTTAAACTATGCAAGGACTACAATCCACAAGACTCTCTCTATCGTACAAAGAGTCATACTCATCTGACAGTCAACCATGCTAAGACCTCTAGTCAGTAGCGAGATACTATCGACCATCCATATAATCATACCCAGATATACGATCCATAATGGATATACAATCATGTTAGAACATCTTATGACCACACACATTTATCTATGCACAGACAACTAAATCCACCATAGATGCACAACTAATATGTGTACGATACAACAATCGACTCCATAATCCAATTCATCACCTAACCCTAGTGATGTAATACAGTAACCCAATCTGAAGTCACAAAGATAAACCTAACCACCTGTACTTACTGAACATCCATCAGCTAATAAATAATAGGGTTTATAGTTCCTATCCGAGCTAGATAATCAATGAAGTACCAGAGTATATATCTCAAAGGTCAAGGCAGTACAAGCATATGATTAAATAAGAGTGGATTTAAGATAAACAGGTATAAACATATATCCAATATCATGCACTAGAATTTGATCAAAACTACCGGACCAGGTAGATATTACCCACATGATATGTAGCCCATGCTATTCATCTCCACGTCCATGTATCTATCACAATCAAGGTCCTGTAACAATAGGATACAATAAAGTACTGTCACATATCTAATGATCGAATCAAATTCTACATCAACCTTGTATCTTGATCAACTAAATCGAACAATCTAATACTACAGGATGAATGAATTCATATTAACCAATTAATCTACAATATTAACTGTAAATATACCAATCGGACATACCTTGCATTTCCGAATTAGATCCACAAGGAAATCTCTGCTTCCACACAATCGCGTGTCAATTCCCATAACTGAGCTCACATCTCATCAATACACCAATTCACAATACCTTATTGTCAATACCTCCAACCGTAGCTCAACTAGTGCAGCTTCAATCACAGCTGCTCAATTCCAAGTATAGGTATTAGATCTTGCTTACCCTCACCAGCACAACTTCAGATCCATCAGCCCTTAACAGAAAACCCATCGAACATGATACATCTCATACCACCAATCACACAGCAGCCTCCAAAGAAAAATCAGCAATTAACATTGAAATAACCAAGGTAAACCAAACTTACCGACCCAAATCTTCACCGACAATTGTTTCCCCCCTAGCTGCCCAGTTCACCAGAGAATCACAGCTTCAAAAACACTGCCAAACCACAAATCGAAACTCAACTGATGAATCCACAGCTGAAATCACAGCGATCTCTTGATCCAAACTCTACTACCATCCAAGCAACATCCAGATCGGCTTACCTTGCACAAGGAAATCTGACGATGGCAGATATCAACTAGCGGCAGCTCCTGATCCAGCAGAGCGACGCCGTTGTCATTGTCTTCCTCAACAACTCTTCACACCAGCGAGGATCGCCCAATTTGGTCGGTTAGAGGATTGCTCGTGGCCCGTTCCGTGCACACCGCCCTGTTCGCTTGCTAACTCCGGCAACGATCAGAATGACAGCTCCCCAATCCGGCAGATTGAAGTCGCTGCCGATCCAAACTCCCAGCCGCTTATACTCCAGCTCATCCACGGAGAACATCGAAAACCCTAAGCCACCAGCCTCTCCTCTTGAAATTGCTAACTCTAGCAGCTGCAGCGTCGGCCGACGAGAGACAGTAGAGATTGATCGGAGCTCAGCTCGACACGACATAAAACGGCGACAAACGGACAAGGAAGAAGAGACACCGACGAACTGAGCTTCGCGATCCAAGGTGACTTCCGATCGGGTCGGCGTCGAAGGAGATCAGCCGTGGCGACGAAGCAGAGAAGAAATTCGTGCGCTGGGGATTTGGGGATCGCGGCGCGTAATCGAAACAGGGGAAGAGAATCGCTGAGAAATCAGGATTTAAAGGCCGGTTCAGTTGAGCTAGCTTAGGTTTGACCTAGATCTAACCTAATTAACATTTAATCCATCCCTTTTTAAATCAACTAATACCAAATGAACTCAGCCCAATGGGCTCAACCCAATAGATTCAACCCAATAACTAATTAAACCCCATTAACCCACTTATTGAGCCCAATTTAATCCACTAATTAAACTCAATTAACCCACTAATTAAATCCAATTAATTAAAGGGTTAATCCATATAATAATTTTTTTTTCCGTATTTTACAATTGGACTTATGCTGCCAAGACTCCCGCTTGGACTTTACGCCGCCAATATCAAACCCCTTGGACTTCTCAAATTCCAAGACTCAAGCTTGGACTTTCCCTTGCCAACCCATGTTGGACTTTCCATTGCTAAGACCCATGCTTGGGCTTTCGTTGCCAACCCATGTTGGACTTTCCATTGCCAAGACTCATGCTTGGACTTTCCCAAATGTCAAGTGTCCCACTTGGACTTTCCATGCCAAGTACCCATGACTTGGACTTTCCCATGACAATTACATTGTCATATGTTTTTGTCGAACATCAAAACATCTCTCGAGTCAAGCTCGAGTCCTGGTCAATCGTGACCTGGGCCGATTGCACCAACAATCTCTCCCCTTTTTGATGTTTGACAAAAACCAAACAAACCATTGAGTTAGAACACTAACTCAAATCCCTTACCAATTATCCCAAATTAGTAATTTTACCTTCTCCCAATAAGTTCTCCCCCTTTTTGACTAACATCAAAAAGGTTATCTCTCCAAGGAGGTCAATGTCTCATGTCCCAATGAGATCTTACAATCTCCTCCTTTGTCCAAAAATACCTAGGATGCCTGCCATCTTTCTAGTGATAAGTCTCATATCACTCAAGAGAGGCAATCTTATGCACTCTCCCAATTTCCAAATTGGGTATCTCAAAATCCCTTTTTCCCCCTCATGAGGAAAAATATCATCCATCATCCCATGATGGATACCTCCCTCTAAAGGCTTGCTCCCCCTTGACCATTGCACCAAACATGTCCTTGGGAAGTCCCTAAGCCAATAGGAACTCTAAACCATCAAAAATAAGGTTCAAAGTTCAAACATGAACTTTCCTTTACCTTAAATTTGATATATTATCCTAACACATCTCCTAATCCATATCCAATGGATTTTCACCCTTTATAATGCTTCCCAAAGCATATCCTAGGGTTAGAAGTGGTTAGGGACCTTAACCGTAGCTAAACACGGGCTAAACATATATTGTTTTCAATGATCACACCTCATCGATCACCACCAGTAGATTGATCGATAATCAAATATCGAATTTGATTATCAGAAATGAAATTTGGAAAATCATAAGTAATTCTACATATATCGAAAAATCGTGAAAATTCATATATATATTACTTATAGTCAATACAATGGGTGAAAAATAATAGAAAAATATTTTACCCATAAAATATCAAAATTTATATAAAATCCAAAAGTGAAGAAAAACTCTAAAGTTTTAGCTCACTTTGTATCAATCTCATCAATGGTGATTGTTATCAAAAGATAGACTTCACCAAGATTTTCTAAAGTGATTTTAAAATGTTTTCAAAACCTTATTTTGGATCGTATTCCTTGGGCTCAATGTACATGACTTGTACACAAGCTTTCCCAATGATCCACAAATGAAATAAGATGAGTTTTAGTTCATCTAGATGCAAAAACTATGCACCTTGAACTTAACTCATATCCTAACATCTCACATGTATCTAGGGTGTATAAATACACATACATATAAATGTAATGTGAGATGTGAGTTTTGTTCTCCCTAATCTAGGGTTTCATGTATTTTTCTAAGGCAACTCTACTTGATTCCCTTATAAATGGGACTCCAAGTCATGCCATTGTCCTTAAATCAATTTTAATCAATTTAAATGCATGAAATAATCATGGCATAAAAGATAACATAAGTAAAGCATGGCCAATGATCATGATGTCATGGCATATGATTAAATCTAAAAACACATGACATATAATCTTTAATCCTAAACATGATCATGACATATAAATGATAAAAATAAATATGATGTCATGGCATGTTATATGACAAACAAAGCATGACATATAAAAAGTATAGGTATAATAATACCTAAATTTTAATATTAATTGTCATTTGATATAATTAAATATATTTTTTCATATTATCACTTTTCTCCCTAGTGTGCCAAAAACCCAAAATAACACACTATGACCTTTAATCCTAAATTGTACCAATTCAATTGATTTTTCATAATCTTCAAGGTATATTGGCACATCCTAAGTTCTTTTAGGATCATAATATCAAATCTATTTCCAAGGTATCTATAACCTTGAAAATTACCTAAAGTGCCACCTTTATCATGGTTGAGTTAACTACCCATCCAATTAAGATTGGCACACCCTAAACCCATCTAGCGTGAATCAATCACGCTCTTAGGAACCCAAAACCTATTTGAGCTCCTAGGGTTAATTAGATATTCCTTAGGGATAACCTCCCTAGATACCTTCCTAATGACCCTCCTAGGCTTGGTAGCCTTGGTCATTTGGGTCTTACCTAGGTTGACTCTAGGGGTAACTCCCCTTGCAACCTTCTTAGTGGCTTTCCTAGGTTTCTTTGAAACCCTAGCCACTAGGCACACACCATGGTCAACTCTAGGGATGACTTCCCTATTGACCTTGGTCTTCCTAGACCTAGTTTGTGTTCTATAATCAAATAGAACACTATAATAAGCCACCTTAGGCTTAGGTTTGTGACCCAAACCTTTCTTGCCCTTGGTTGACTTTTGTCTTTTAGGTTTTAGGTGTTGACTTTGAGTCCTAGACCCTTGACTTTGACCATTTGACCCTTGAAATTGATTTTGCATCTTCTTGAGGGTCTTTTCTAATTTTTCAAGCCTTGACCTCAAGGCTTGATTTTTTAATTCTAATTGCCCCATTTTTGAATTTTGATTTGGTCTTTGGGTATTGTCCTTTCTAGGCATATGTCTAGTCCATTTGGGATTAAGACCTAGATGCTCTTGTACCTTTTTAAGTGTCTCCCTAAGTAAAGTTGGTCTAGAGTTGTTTGACCTAGGTTTGTCCTTAGATAAATTATTTTTAGGGACATTAGTCTCAAATTTCTCTTTATTTCCTAAATGAACATTTTTAGCACCTAAACAAAAATATTTGTTATTTCTAGCATCCTTTTCATGATAAATAGCAAGTGAATTGAAATTCCTAGCATGCTTTTTATCCCTAGAAATTGAAGGTGCATTAATAAATTTTATCTTAGGGTTTGCCTTAGAGGCTCCCCCTACTTGTGTTGCTCCTTCTTGCCCTTTCTTCTTCCCCCTTAGGCATTGACTCCGGTAATGCCCTTTTGAATTGCACTTGAAACATATGACATGCTCATTGCTCTTTTAACTTTGGGCACCGGCATCTTTTGATTTTTCTTGAGGTTTTGGTGTCGGAGGAGCTTTCCTTACTCTCTTTGGGCATTTGCTCTTGTAATGCCCACTTTTCCTACACTCAAAGCAAATTATATGTTTTTTATTTAAAACCTAATTGCTTGAGTTACCTAGTTCGGTGGTGAGGGTCTCTTGAGCTTGTTCTTCCTCTCGACCGAATGTAGATGGTTCTTCTTGTTGCTCCGGTGTTGAGGATGCTCTAATCTCCTCCCCCTCAATCCTAGAGGTGGAGGTCTCCTCTTCTTCCACCGATCCAGAGGTTGACTCCCTATCAACTTCCAAATCCTCAAACTCTTTAGATGACGATGTAATTTCTTGAGCTTGAGAGGGTGAGCACTCCTCTTCTTCTTGAACCGATGATGAATTTTCATGGAGCTTTGCCACTTGGCTCCATAACTCCTTAGCATCCATATAATCCCCTAACATACACACAATATCGTTAGGAATCAAATCAAAAATAAACTTTACTACCTTCATATTTTTCTCGAAGGCTTGGATTTGATCTTCACTTCATTTCTTCTTCTTGAGGAAACCACCTTTTGGTCCTCTTGGATACTCAAATCCTTCCATTAGTATGGACCATTCCTCAAAATTCTTCATCATCAAAAAATCTTCAATCCTTCTCTTCCAGGAATTGAAGCCTTCACGTCTATAGAAAGTGTAGGGCACCGGTGTGTTGATGTCCCATCCTAGTTGTTCTTGGACTTCCATCTTCACCCTCTAGCGTGCTCCCTTAGTTGTTAAACTTTGAAGAGCGGTCTCGCTCTGATACCACTTGTAGGGGATCGTTGGAACGCTAGAGGGGGTGAATAGCGTCGTGCATGTACGTCGATGGAACTCGTTTCGCGTTCGTCTACAAACTTCATTAGCGCAACAGAATATAGATAATAATAACAATAACGAAATAGACAATCACACGAACACAAGCATATAACGTGTTCGGAACCGAATGGTTCTTACTCCACGGATCGAGCTCTAAAGAGCTCTAGCGATGTTACAAACACCACTAAGCAATAAACTCCTTCTCGATAACACGTCGGAGGTGGAGAAACCTCTTACAACAGTTTACAACAATAAACTAAATACAACAAGCAATTATAATGAAATACAATGCAATACAAGTAAAGAAAACACTTTACGAATGTCTTTGGATTGCTTGCTTTTGGTTGCTTGAAGAATGACCTTGGAGACCCTGATTTGCAGCAACAAATCGCCCCAAGGATGCTCAAGAACCGTTGGCTTTTTCCTCCTTCATGAGCTCCATTTAAAGCTTCAACCTGTGTTGGAAAACGGTGATCAGTCGACTGCTCGGGACCATCAGTCGACTGTTGCCACTGTTGTCATGAGATAATGGCTAGATCCACGCTGGAAAGATCCAATGGATCCATCATCAGTCGACTGATAGAGCCTCCACTCGACTGCTGACCCTAATAGTCGAGTCAGACTCCATTCTGTGCCCGAAAAATTGAGCATCAGTCGACTGATCACACGATCAGTCGACTGATCGGCCAATCAGTCGACTGCCCTCCTCTGACAGTCCACTGCTATGGCACTTCCCATAGTCAAACCCTAGTTGACTTACACCAGTCGACTGCCATATGGCACCAGTCGACTGGCACATCTCAAACATGAGGTTTTAACCTCAACCATGAGGTTTAACCCAAGTATGGTGCCTCCATACTTGCTAGACCACCCTTAGCCTAGACCTAAGCCTTCTAGCCACCTCCATCAGCCTCACGCCTCTCGGATCCCTCCAAGTCATTCATGACTTGTTCATCCATCGCGCTAGCCTTTAAGTTCTTCCATCGGCTATGTCATGCTAACGGTGTTTACACCGCCAAGGCACATTGGACTTACGCCACCAAGACTCCGCTTGGACTTTACGCCGCCAACCATTGGACTTATGCTGCCGAGACTCTCGGTTGGACTTTACGTCGCCAATATAAAACCCCTTGGACTTCTCAAATGCCAAGACTCAATCTTGGACTTTCCCTTGCCAACCCATGTTGGACTTTCCATTGCCAATACCCATGTTTGGACTTTCCTTACTGACCCATGTTGGACTTTCCATTGCCAAAACTCATGCTTGGACTTTCCAAAATGCCAAGTGTCCCACTTGGACTTTCCATGCCAAGTACCCATGACTTGGAATTCCCATGACAATTACATTGTCATATGTTTTTGTGAACATCAAAACATCTCTCGAGTCCTGGTCAATCGTGACCTGGGGTGATTGCACCAACACTTTTGACTTGGTCAATTGACTATCGAGGTTTCTCGACTCATCGAGATTCTCCTGGCGCCTTTGACCTGGTCCATCGACCACCGAAGTTTTCCGTCCCATCGAGATTCTCCTAGTATCTTTGACCTTAGCAAAGTTTAACACATTACCTACATACTCAATATAGCATATGAGATAACAAAATAACTTAACTTTAAATATTTGTCATTATCAAAACCTAGGTTCGATTATCTGGTGCCCCTGCACCAACAACACCATGTCTTTGGTCCGATTAATTCTAGGATGATCAATCCGTTCCCATGGAAATTTTTCATTGATTATCCGTGTCACGCCCCGAGAGGGGTACTTGTCCGATGAAAATCGAACAACACCTCTTCTGTACTACGGACAATTGAAGCCTGTATACAAGGCCTACACGGCCCACTATACATCAGCCAACATGGCCGGAACATAACACCACAATACATATAATATATGGGCCTCAGGCCAACAACCAAAGTAAATAAGAGGCCTAAAACCTCTAAACTTACCTCTTCTGTCATCTGAGCAGGAATACACAACCACACACATAACCAAGACAAATTGAAACAAAAATCCATAAAGACATAATCAAGTACTACCAAAACAACCACGAGTATAAAGTACTACAAGTTTAAAACATAAAGTACTAGTGATAAAAATACGGAAAAACTAAAAAGGGAAGAACGGAGTCGTCAGATCAGGGGACTGACAACTGAACCCTCCGGAAGGCTTCATCCTAAATAACATAGATATCAATGGAGTGAGTAAAACTCAGCGGATATCGTCATGCATAGTAAACTATAAGTAGCAATAATAATCATGCTGGTACAGTTTCTCGACAAAAATACATACCTGAAACTGTACATACCAGAATCACCTAAACTGACATAAGATACATCCATACAAGCAAATGTAGAATCACCAAAACAAACTACATAATACCTCCTATATGCGCATGACAATCATATGCAACAACCAAAAATGCAACAAGCAATGCATATAGTAAAAGCGTATGCACATGATGCAATGACCTGTGTCACCCCTAACACTAGTCAAGCCACCGACATGTCATGCGTGTCAGCCGAGTGGGTAGGGCTGTGACAACTGTGCACTCTGCCGTCACTACACCTAGGTGATCGAGTGGACAGGATGCTGGCGGAGTATCACCCTCCTACCCCATGTATATATATGGGGGACATCACCTCGTCTCATCTCCTCATCTCACAACAAAGGAGGGATCCCTGTCTGCTACCACGCCGCAATACCAATATCCTGAGCGACCACCGTGGAGCCTTGACAGAGCAGCTACACACACCCTCCTGAAATACCACTAACTCACGAGTGGTTGTGTGTAGATAATGAAACTGACGATGGACTCAACTACTAAGTAGTATAACCTCCTACCGAAGAGCCGATGATCGCCAGTCATGCAATAATACAAGATGGTGCATGTCACTAATGCACGATATACCTGTCAATCCATGGCTACCTATGGTATGTACCAATATGAGCCCATATCAACTAACCTAAGTACATAAGTCTATGTACACATGTATAGTATATCCATTATTCATTCAATGCCCAATATGTAAGGTATGTCACTACTCTAGTGCTAAATAAACAAATAACAAGTATCAAAGTGATAGAGCATCAATATAATAAGCATATGAAAAGGCTACAATACGTACTAAGTAGTGACATATCAGGGCAGTTAAAAGCATAGAAAATTATTACTAGCTATAGTAAACGATGCACAACAATATGACAATATCTAAAAGAAGATAAGTCAAAGATACCCGCCTGCTATGAAGAATATCAACTGTCTTTACGCCCGTGGACAGACCTCGTATCCACGTCCTACAAATATCATCAACTACGATTAATTCAAAACACGACAACATACTAACTTTCTACTATATAGTTCCTATATTTGCATCCTTTTATTGAATATGAATTTGAAACCCCCCACTGAACTCTCAGCTGGTATATTTAATACATTCACACAACAAAACCCAAAATAGCCGACTTAACCACTTCATAGCTCAAAATCAATCTGGACAACTCCTGGGCAACACACAAATCTAACCCACAACCCACACCACCGTTCCAATCCACCCTGATGTCGCTGCCCTTGTCTCACAAGTCGACAACCCCTTCCATTCAACAGTTACAATCCATATAAATACACTGGACAAAAGAGAGAGAGAAAAAATGAGGTATTTACCGGAAGCTTCAACCTCACTGGTGGCACTTCCCTCCCAACAGCTCTATTCATCGGCCGAAAACTATCGATGCCCCCAAATCCTAGGTTTGTATGCTACAAGAGGAGATGGAATATGATCAGAGATAGCTTCTCATCCCAGATTGGGGGGGAAACCCCATACCTCATCTCCGACAGAGATTGTAGCCTCCGATCAACACATGCTGCAGACGCCACTGACCCAAGCCCGCTGCTCTGGCTCGGGCGTGGGCACCGGCGAGCTATGGTCGGCCTTCACTTGTAGAGGAGGGGGAGAGGTGGCCGAGAACCGGAGATGCGGAGCGGGGAGAGGGTCACGAGAAGAAAATTACGAGGGGAAGAGGGTGTCGCGAGGAATTGGATCGCGGCGGAGAATAGTTGGTTCGGTAAAAATAAATCGGATTAACCCCTTATATAAGAATTAAACCTAGGTTAGGTTTTTTTATTAATCCCTCATTAATCTAATTATCCCAATAATAAATTTCTAAGTAAGGAATAATAAAAACATTATTCCAGAAATTTATTTTGTGGTATTTTACATTCTCCCCCACTAATAAAATTTGCTCCCTAAATTTCTCACTCAGATGTATAATGAGTAAGAGATAGCACTCTCAAGTAGCACAAGTACTGAAAGTATATTTCACATACCTTAAGTAAACAGGTGAGGGTATTGAGCTCTGATTTTTTCCTCAAGCTCCCAAGTAGCCTCCTCATCGGTGTGGTGACTCCACCCTACTTTAACAAGTCACACAATCTTGTTCCGCAATTATCGTTCTTTGTGATCCAGAATCCATACCGGAACCTCTTCATAAGTAGCATCAGGTTGAATGGAACCTGACACATCTGATAGAATATGTGTAGGGTCTGGCACATACTTCCTCAGCATGGACACATGAAACACATCATGAATACTAGTCAAGGACGATGGTAATGATAGGTGATAAGCGACTGCTCCGATCCTCTCCAAGATCTCGAAAGGACCGATGTACCTTGGAGCTAGCTTACCACGAAGGCCAAATCTCTTCACCCCTTTCGTGGGTGAGACTCGCAAGAATACATGGTCGCCAATAGAAAACTCCAGAGGTCTCCGTCTCCGATCGGCATAACTCTTCTGATGATCCTGCGCCTCTACCATCTTTCGTCTGATAGTACGGACCAACTCTACTTCATACTGAGCTCTCTGGGGTCCTAGCAACTGGGCCTCCCCAACCTCCTCCCAGAGGGTGGGTGTCCGACACTGTCTACCATACAATGCTTCAAACGATGCCATTTAGATAGCTGAATGATAGCTGTTGTTGTAGGCGAATTCCAGTAATAGCAAGTGGTCCTCCCAACTACCCCCGAAATCAATAACGTAGGACCTCAGCAAGTCCTCTAGAGTCTGAATGGTCCGCTCAGACTGTCCATCAGTCTGCGGATGAAATGTTGTACTAAAACGGAGTTGTGTGCCCAAGGCCTACTGTAGACTCTGGCAGAACCGGGACATAAACCACGGATCTCTATATGATATAATGCTCAAAGAAATGTTGGAGGATCGGTGACCGGCTAGAGGGGGGTGAATAGCCTTTCGTGTGTACGGTGGAGATCGTTCGTTGAGTGCTCGTCTACAAACTCGTTAGTGCGGCAGAAAACAAATGCTAACAAAAGATTAAGCTAAATACAAGAAGTAAAAAGAAGAGAAATCGCTAACACAATTATGTAACGTGGTTCATGATCTTGCCGCTAATCCACGACCCAATTCGTATGGCGAATCACTCCCTTCAAATCCACTAGTCTCTCCTTTGCACCAAGCTAGGTGGAGGTAACCTTTCTTACAAGAAATCACTCCTCTTACAATATGATTGAAATAAACTCAAGGAAGAGGAGGAAATTCGTGTTGGGCACTTGGGAGATGTTTAGAGTAGAAGCATTAACCCCCCAAGATGACCCAAGGCCCCTTCTTATAGGGAAGAGGCCATTCTTCCCATTGGGCAGCTAGCAGTCGACTGATCGAGCCATCAGTCGATTGCTGCTGTAGCCGTTGCCTCGCAACGACTTCTTCCACATTGGATTCCAACCAACGACTCCCACATTAGTCGACTGATCTTCCCATCACCGATCGATGGAGCTACAATGAGTGCCCGGCGAGCAGAGACTCTCCAACATTCTGCGTCGAAACCTCATGACTGGGCCGATCCCGCCATCGCTAGCCAATCGATGGTTTCGGCTGATCGACGATCGCTTATCCTTGGCGGCCAATCGCTTGAATAAAAACTAGACTCGAACACCAGTCGAGTCTTCAATCGAATGCCACTTCATGGCAGTCGACTGATGTCGGGAAAACTCATCCGACACTTAGCCATTTGGCCAAGTTCACCTATGAGCTACCCAATCCCGGGTTACAATCGCTCACTCTCATCTTCCCTTGGAGTCCCTCGCCTTGAAGTTCTCTTCGTCCGACCACATCCCTCGGATGCACCAAGCGCACAACTTCGCAATGACATCTTTCGCGTCTCGCCCTGAAGTCTACTTCCTTTGGCTTCACTCCAATGCTCCTCATCCGGTGGTCCCTCGGATGCACCAAGCGCAAGGCTTCCGTAATGCTATCCTTCACCGACTCAAGGACCGAGTCATGAGATGGTGACTTGCCAATGCTTTCGCCATGTGTGAATTACTAAGTCCTGCATGAATTCAACACACATATTAAACTCATAATCAACCTAACTTAAACCCTTTACCACACCTATCAAAACACATTATTCATGGGTTGATTGCCCTAACAAGGAACACCATGCAATCTGATGATCTCCCGATAATATAACTCTGCCAGACGATCCAGAGAGTCGGTCTTCCGAATTGCTAGGAAGTGTACAGATTTGGTTAATCGGTCAACGACTACCCAAATCGTATCATGACCTCGCCGTTTCCTAGGCAAACCCATCACAAAATCCATGGTAATATGATCCCACATCCACTCGGGAATAGGAATCCTTTGAAGTAGTCCGGCTGGTCTCTGGTGCTCAACCTTCACCTGTTGACAAACTAGACATCTAGCTACAAAATTTGCGATGCCTTTCTTCATGTCGTTCCACCAATACAAACGTCTTAAATCTTGATACATGCGGGTTCCACCTGGGTGGATCGTAAATCGAGAGCGATGAGCCTCCTGGAGTAACTCCTCCATGACCGGGTGAGACTGAGGTATGGATAGTCTGCCCCGAAAATAAAAAATACCCTCATCATCTCAGGTGAACTCAGTCTGTTGTCCAGAGGTTATCTGGATGCCAATGAACTGTAAGTGTCGATCACCGGCCTGAGCCTCTCGGACTCTCGTCTTGATAGATGACTGAGCAACCATGGTAACAAGAATGCCCAGCTCTATCAGTCCCTGCTCCTCAAGGCCTAACTCAGAGAAACCCTGAATCAAATTCATGACTAAAACTCGGTAGCAAACTAAAGTCCCTCGGGACTTCTGGCTAAGTGCATCGGCAACCACATTAGCTTTCCCTGGGTGGTAGCTAATGGTACAGTCAGTCCTTTAGGAACTCTATCCATCTCCTCTGTCGGAGATTGAGTTTCGTCTATGTAAATAGATATTTGAGGCTCTTATGATCAGTGAGAATCTCAAACGTAATACCATACAGATGATGCCTCCAAATTTTCAAGGCAAAGATAATAGCAGCTAACTCTAGATCATGTACACCAGTTTTTCTCATGCTCATTCAATTGGCGAGAAGCATAAGAGACCACCCTACCATGCTGCATCAGTACTGCGCCTAAGCCCTGGAGAGACGCATCGGTATAAAGGACGAAACCATCGTCCCCTGATGGCAATACCAGAATCGGTGTTGACACCAGTCTCTTCTTCAACTCCTGAAAGCTGGTCTCGCAGGCCTCTGACCATGTGAACTTCACACCCTTCCTAGTAAGGCGTGTCAACATCATAGCAATGCTTGTGAAACCCTCAACGAACCGTCTGTAATATCAGGCTAAGCCCAAGAAACTGCGAACCTTCTGAATTAATTTCGGCTGCTCCCAACTAGTGACAGCCTCGATCTTTTGGGAGTCAATTGAAATGTCTTTGCTAGAAACCACGTGTCCTAGAAAATCGACTGAGGGTAACCAGAATGCGCATTTACTAAACTTCGCATATAGTTACTTTTATCGAAGCCTATCCAGGACAATGCGAAGATGCTGCGTGTGTTCCTCTTCGGAACGGGAATAGACCAGAATGTCATCAATAAAGACAATGATGAACCGATCTAGGAACTCCATAAATACACAATTCATCAAGTCCATGAATACTGTCGGAGCATTAGTAAGGCCAAATGGCATTGCCAAAAACTCATAATGCTCATATCTGGTATGGAATGCTATCTTCTGAACGTCCGAATCTCTGACCCTTAGCTGATGATATCTGGACCGCAGATCAATCTTAGAATACACTGACGTACCTTTGAATTGATCAAACAAGTCCTCAATGTTGGTGCAATTGGCCCAAGTCACGATTGACCAGGACTCGAGCTTGACTCGAAATATGTTTTGATGGTCGACAAAAACATATGACAATGTGATTGTCATGGGAAAGTCCAAGTCTTGGGTACTTGGCAATGGAAAGTCCAAGTGGGACACTTGGCATTTGGGAAAGTCCAATCATGGGTCTTGGCAATGGAAAGTCCAACATGGGTTGGCAAGGAAAAGTCCAAGCATGGGTCTTGGCATGGAAAGTTCAACATGGGTTGGCAAGGGAAAGTCCAAGGTTGAGTCTTGGCGGCGTAAAGTCCAAGGGTGAAGTCTTGGAAGCATAAGTCCAATGGTTGGCGACGTAAAGTCCAAGCGGAGTCTTGGCGGCGTAAGTCCAATGTGTCTTGGTAGTGTAGACACCGTTAGTATGACATAGCATATGGAAGCACCTGAAGGCTAGTGCAATAGATGAATAAGTCATGGATGACTTGGAGGGATCTGAGAGGCGTGAGGCTGATGGAGGTGGCTAGAAAGCTTAGGTCTAGGCTAAGGGTGGTCTAGCAAGTATGGGTGAACCATACTTGGGTTAAAATCTCATGTTTGAGGTGTGCGACCGGGTGTCATGGGACAATGACCGCCCGAGTCAACTAGGGTTCACCGCGGATTCGCCTGAGTTGATCGCCATAGGTGGGCAATGATCGATTGGGCCGAGCAATGATCGATATTGTGATCAGACGACTAGTGCTCAGTTTTTCGGGCACAGAATGGAGTCTGACTCGACTACTGGGTCTAGCAGTCGAGTGGAGGCTTGATCAGTCGACTGATAGTCATAATCAGTTGACTGATGATGGATCCGTTGGATTTTTCTAGTGTGGATCTAGCCATTGTCTCACACAACAGTGGCAACAGTCGACTAATGGTCCCGAGCAGTCGACTGATCGACATTTTCCAACACAGGTAGAAGCTTTAAAAGGAGCTCGTGGAGGAGGAAAATGCTAAGGTTCTTTGAGGTGTTTTGGGAAGAGTTGATGCTGCAATTCAGGGTCTCCAAGTGCTACTCGATCAACCTAGCAAGCAAGCATTCAAAAGCAAAGTGTTGTAAAGTTTTCTTTACTTATCTTTTGTATTTCATGTTGTATTTTCTTGTAGCATTTAGATTATTGTTGTAATCAATTGTAAGGGGTTTCTCCACCTCCGACTTGTGTCGAGAAGGAGTTATTTGTGATTAGTGATTGCGTGTGCATCACTAGAGCTCTTTAGAGCTCGATCCGTGGAGTAGGAACCGTTCGGTTCCGAACCACGTTATATTCTTGTGTTCGTGTGATTGTCTATTTTGTTATTGTTATTATTATCTATATTCTGATGCGCTAACAAAAATTGTAGACGAACACGCGAACGTATTCCATCGACGTAGAGCACGACGCTATTCACCCTCCCCCCTCTAGCATTCCAACGGTCCCCTACAAGTGGTATCAGAGCCCGGGGCTCTTCTACGGACTAATCGCCGGGAGCTAAAGAAGCTAGAGGGAAGATGGAATTCCAAGACAAGCTTGGATGAGACATCAAAACTCCACCATCATACGACCGAGAAGATTTTCCGATGTGGAGAGCAAGAATGGAGACATTCTTGATGATGGATATAGAGGATTGGTTCATCCTTGTAGAAGGCTTTGAACCCCCTCGGAATAAGAAGGGAAATGTCTTGAAGTTGAAGAAGTGGACACAAGAGCAATGTCTCAAGTTCAAGACCGAAGTCAAGGTAACAAAGCTTTTAGAAGATTTGATACCTAATTGTAGGTGACCGTTGGAACGCTAAAGGGGGGGTGAATAGCGTCGTGCTATACGTCGATGAAACTCGTTTGCGTGTTCATCTATAAATTTCGTTAGCACAGCGGAATATAGATAATAATAACAATAACGAAATAGACAATCACACGAACACAAGCATATAACGTGGTTCGGAACCGAATGGTTCCTACTCCACGGTTCAAGCTCTAAAGAGCTCTAGCGATGCCACAAACACCACTAAACAATAAACTCCTTCTCGACAACACGTCGGAGGTGGAGGAACCTCTTGCAAAAGTTTACAACAATAAACTAAATACAACAAGCAATTATAATGAAATACAATGCAATACAAGTAAAGAAAACACTATACGAATGCCTTTGGATAGCTTGAAGAATGACCTTAGAGACTCTGATTTGCAGCAATAAATCGCCACAAGGATGCTCAAGAACTTTGGTTTTTTCCTCCTTCACCAGCTCCATTTAAAGCTTCAATCTATGCTAAAAACGCCGATCAGTCGACTACTCGGGACCATCAGTCGACTGTTGCCACTGTTGTCGTGAGACAACGGCTAGATCCACGCTGGAAAAATCCAACGGATTCATCATCAGTCGACTGACTATGACCATCAGTCGACTGATCAAGCCTCCACTCGATTGTTAGACCCAGCAATCGAGTCAGACTCTATTATGTGCTCGAAAACCCGAGCATCAGTCGACTGATCACAAGATCAGTTGACTACTCATCCAATCAGTTGACTCCCAAGCTTTGGCAGTCAACTGCTGGGACACATCCCGCAGTCAAACCCTAGTTGACTCTCACTAGTCGACTGTCATATGACACCAGTCGACTGGCACACCTCAAACATGAGATGTTAGCCCAAGTATGGTTCCCCCATACTTGCTAGACCACCCTTAGCCTAGACCTAAGCCTTCTAGCCACCTCCATTAGCCTCATGCCTCTCGGATCCCTCCAAGTCATCCATGACTTGTTCATCCATTGCGCTAGCCTTCAGGTGCTTCCATCGACTATGTCATGCTAACGGTGTCTACACCACCAAGGTACATTGGACTTACGCCACCAAGACTCCGCTTGGACTTTACGCCACCAACCATTGGACTTATGCTGCCAAGACTTCACCCTTGGACTTTACTCCACCAATATCAACCCCTTGGACTTCTCAAGCGCCAAGACTCAAGCTTGGACTTTCCCTTGCCAACCCATGTTGAACTTTCCATTGCTAAGACCCATGCTTGGACTTTACTTGCCAAGACCCATGCTTGGACTTTTCCTTGCCAACCCATGTTGGACTTTCCATTGCCAAGACCCATGCTTGGACTTTTCCAAATGCCAAGTGTCCCACTTGGACTTTCCATGCCACATTGTCATATGTTTTTGCCGAACATCAAAACATATCTCGAGTTAAGCTCGAGTCCTGTTCAATCGTGACCTGGGCCGATTGCACCAACAATCTCCCCCTTTTTGATG
This sequence comes from Wurfbainia villosa, assembly GCA_025175895.1. NCBI lineage: Eukaryota > Viridiplantae > Streptophyta > Magnoliopsida > Zingiberales > Zingiberaceae > Wurfbainia > Wurfbainia villosa. The sequence continues at coordinate 110,710,636 of CM045988.1, read as the reverse complement.
TTTGACAAAAACCAAACAAACCATTGAGTTAGAACACTAACTCGAATTCCCTTATCAATTTCTCAAATTGATAATCTTACCTTTCTCCCCCTTTTTGACATACATCAAAAAGGTTTTCTCCAAGGAGGTCAATGTCTCATGTCCCACTGAGATCTTACAATCTCCCTCTTGGTTCAAAAATACCTAGGATGTCTATCATCTTCCTAGTGATAAGTCTCATATCACTCAAGAGAGGCAATCCTATTCACTTTCCCGATTTCCAAATTGGGTATCTCAAAATCCCATCAATTTTCCCAATTGATGATACTCTCTCAATAAGTTCTCCCCTTTCAAGAAGAAAAAAATACATCCATCCTCCCATGATGGATACCTCCCCCTAAAGGCTTACTCCCCCTTGACCATTGCACCAACAATGTCCTTGGGAAGTCCCTAAGCCAATAGGAACTCTAGACCTTCAAAAATAAGGGTCAAAGTTCAAACACAAACTCTCCACACCTTAAATTTGATACATTATCCTAACACCTCTCCTAATCCATATCCAATGGATTTTCACCCTTTATAATGCTTCCCAAAGCATATCCTAGGGTTAGAAGTAGTTAGGGACCTTAACCGTAGTTGAACACGGGGTTAAACAACCTTGTTTTCCCGAAATCAACATTGTCAGTCGACTCTCTCAGCTACGATGATCGACACCCTCATCGATCGCCACCAAGTGCGATCGATAATCAAATATCGTAATTTGATTATCAGAAATGAAATTCAGAAAAACATAAGTAATTCTACGTATATCGAAAAATCATGAAAATTTATACGTATATTACTTATAGCCAATACAATGGGAGAAAAATATTTGAAAATTATTTTACCCATAAAATAGTTAAATTGATACAAAATCCAAAAGTGAATAAAAACTTCAAAGTTTTAGCTCACTTTGTATCAATCTCATCAATGGTGATTGCTATCAAAAAATAGATTTCACCAAGGTTTTTCAAAAGGATTTTAAAATATTTTCAAAACCTTATTTTGGATCATATTCCTTGGGCTCAATATACATGACTTGTACACAAGCTTTTCCAATGATCCACCAATCATATAAGATGAGTTTTGATTCATCTAAATGCAAAAACTATGCATCTTGAACTTAACTCATATTCTAGCATCTCACATGTATCTAGGGTATATAAATACACATACATGTCAATGTAATGTGAGATGTGGGTTTTGTTCTCCCTAATCTAGGGTTTCATGCATTTTTCTAAGGTAACCCTACTTGATTCCCTTATAAATGAGACTCCAAGTCATGCCACTGTCCTTAAATCAATTTTAATCAATTTAAATGCATGAAATGATCATGGCATAAATAATAGCATAAGTAAAGCATGACCAATGATCATGATGTCATGGCATATGATACAATTTAAGCATACATGACATTCAATCTAAGCATGATCATGACATTTTAAATGATTAAGAATAAGTATGATGTCATGGCATGTTATATGACAAACAAAGCATGACATATAAAAAGTATAGGTATAATAATACCTAAATTTTAATATTAGTTGTCATTTGTTATAATTAGATTTATTTTGCCATATTACCAACTAATCTCTCAAGTGTGCCAAAAACCCAAAATGACACACTATGACCTCTAATCCTAAATTGTGTCAATTTAATTGATTTTTCATGATTCCAAAGATGTATTGACACATCCTAAAATCTTTTAGGATCATAAGATCAAATCTATTTCCAAGGTATCCATAACCTTGAAAATAATCTAAAGTGTCACCTTTACCATGGTTAGGTTAACTACCCTTCCATTTAAAGTTGGCACACCCTAACCCCATCTAGCGTGAATCAATCACGCTCTTAGGAATCCAAAACCTATTTGAGCTCCTAGAGTTAATTAGGTATTCCTTAAGGATAACCTCCCTAGATACCTTCCTAATGACCCTCCTAGGCTTGTTAGCCTTGTTCATTGTAGTCTTACCTAGGTTGACTCTAGGGGTAACTCCCCTTGCAACCTTCTTAGTGGCCACCCTAAGTTTCCTTGGAACCCTAGCCACTAAGCACACACCATGGTCAACTCTAGGAATGACTTTCCTATTGACATTGGTCTTCCTAGACCTAGTTTGTGTTCCATAATAAAATGGAACACTATGATAAGCCATCTTAGGCTTAGGTTTGTGACTCAAACCTTTCTTGTCCTTGATTGACTTTTGTTTCTTAGATCCTAGGTATTGACTTTGAGATCTAGACCCTTGACTTTGACCATTTGACCCTTTTATTTGATTTTGCATAATTCTAAGGGTCTTCTCAAGTTTCTTAAGCCTTGACCTCAAGGCTTGATTTTCAACCTCTAATTGCTCAATTTTAGAATTTTGATTTAATCCTTAGGCATGGTTCTTTCTAGGCATATGCCTAGTCCATTTAGGGTTGAGGCTTAGATGCTCTTGTACCTTTCTAATGGTCTCCCTAGGTAGAATTTGTCTAGAATTGTTTGACCTAGAGTTGTCCTTAGGTAAAATATTTCTAGGGACATTAGTCCAAAATTTCTCCTTCTTCCTAAGGTTGACTTTCTTAGCTCCTAAGCAATATTCTTTATTTCTAGCATGCTCTTTTTGATAAATAGCAAGATTGCTAAAATTATTTCTAGCATGCTTTTTGATATTATTTGAATAAGGAGCTTTATTTAATAATACCTTAGGGTTAGCTTTGGAAGCTCTTCCTACTTATGATGCTCCTTCCTTCTTCCTAGGACATTGACTTCTATAGTGCCTCTTTTGATGGCACTTGAAACATACTACAAGCTCCTTGCCCATCCTAATTAAGGCACCGACATCCTTTGAATTTGTGTTGACTTTTGGTGCCAGAGGAGTCGTCTTGACTTTCTTTAGGCATTTGCTCTTGTAATGCCCACTTTCCCTACACTCAAAGTAAATTATATGTTTTTTATTTAAAACCAAATTGCTTGAGTTACCTAGTTCGGTGGTGAGGGTTTCTTGAGCTTTCTCTTCCTCTCGACCGGATGTGGATGGCTCCTCTTGTTGCTCCGGTGTTGAAGATGCTCTAATCTCCTCCCCCTCAATCCTAGAGGTGGAGGTCTCTTCTGATTCTACTTCTTCTTCCTCCTTGGATGTTGATGGTCTCTCAACCTCCAAGTCCTCACTTCCTTGTGAGGATGATGCGTTTGCCTCTTCGGTCCCTTCCTCTTGGACCGGTGATGGACTTTCATGGAGCTTGGCCACTTGACTCCATAGCTCCTTGGCATCTACATAATTACCTAACATACACAAGATATTGTTAGGTATTAAATCAATTAAAAACTTCAATATCTTATCATTTTTCTCGAAGGCTTGGACTTGCTCTTCGGTCCATCTCTTTTTCTTGAGAAACTCTCCCTTTGGTCCTATTGGATAGCTATATTCCTCCATTAAAATGGATCATTCTTCGAAGTCCCTCATCATTAGGAAGTCTTCGATCCTTGCCTTCCATTGTCTAAACCCTTCTTGTCCATAGAAGGTATAAGGGATAGTTGTGTTGATATCCCATCCTAGTTGCTCTTGAACTTCCATCTTCACCCTCTAGCGTGCTCCCTTAGTTGTTAAACCTTGAAGAGCGGCCTTGCTCTGATACCACTTGTAGGGGACCGTTGGAATGCTAGAGGGGGGAATGGGTGAATAGCATCGTGCTATACATCAATGGAACTCGTTCGCGCGTTCGTCTATAAACTTTGTTAGCGCAGCGGAATATAGATAATAATAACAATAACGAAATAGACAATCACACGAACACAAGCATATAACGTGGTTCGGAACCGAATGGTTCCTACTCCCCGGTTTGAGCTCTAAAGAGCTCTAGCGATGCCACAAACACCACTAAACAATAAACTCCTTCTCGACAACACGTCGAAGGTGAAGGAACCTCTTACAATAGTTTACAATAATAAACTAAATACAATAAGCAATTATAATGAAATACAATGCAATACAAGTAAAGAAAACCCTTTACGAATGCCTTTGGATTGCTTGCTTTTGGTTGCTTGAAGAATGGCCTTGGAGACTCTGATTTGCAGCAATAAATTGCCCCAAGGATGCTCAAGAACCTTGGCTTTTTCCTCCTTCACGAGCTCTATGTAAAACTTGACATGTGTTGGAAAGCGGTGATCGATCATTGCTCGAGATCATCATCGATCATTGATGCCACTTGTTTGTCGTGAGACAATGGCTAGATCCTGTTGGAAAAATCCAATGGATCCATTATCGATCGATTGATCAAGCCTCCACTCATTGCTAGACCCCAGTCGAGTCCGACTCCATTACGTGCTCACCACGAGCATCGATCGGTGATCACAAGATCGATCATTGCTCGTCAATCGATCGACTCCCAGCTCTCGGCGATCATTGCTGGTTATCCCTCAAACCCTAGTTGACTCTCACGGTCGGGTCATATGGCAGCACACCTAAAACATGAGGTTTTAGCCCAAGTATGGTTCCCCCATACTTGCTAGACCACCCTTAGCCTAGACCTAAGCCTTCTAGCCACCTCCATCAGCCTCACGCCTCTCGGATTCCTCCAAGTCATCCATGACTTGTTCATCCATTGCGCTAGCCTTCACGTGCTTCCATCGGCTATGTCATGCTAACGGTGTCTACACCGCCAAGGCACATTGGACTTACGCCGCCAAGACTATGCTTGGATTTTACACCGCCAACCATTGGACTTATCCTGCCAAGACTTCACCCTTAGACTTTACGCTGCCAATATCAACCCCTTGGACTTCTCAAGTGCCAAGACTCAAGCTTGGACTTTCCCTTGCCAATCCATGTTGAACTTTCCATTGCCAAGACCCATGCTTGTACTTTACTTGTCAAGACCCATGCTTGGACTTTCCTTGCCAAGACTCATGCTTGGACTTTTCCTTGCCAACCCATGTTGGACTTTCTATTGCCAAGACCCATGCTTGGACTTTTCTAAATGCTAAGTGTCTCACTTGGACTTTCCATGCCACATTGTCATATGTTTTTGTCGAACATCAAAACATATCTCGAGTCAAGCTCGAGTCCTGGTCAATCGTAACCTGGGCTGATTGTACCAACACTAATGACATTTTGTCTAGCTTAGGTGAATTTTAAGATGCCAAGGAGCTATGGGACAAATTGGCCAAGTTCCATGAGAAGCCTCACTTGGCACAAATAGAAGAAGAAGAATCTTCATCGACTCAAGAAGAGGAAGAAGCCGAGGAAGAATCATCATCATCCTCACAAGCGAGTGAGGACTCGGAAGTTGAGAAGGAATCAACTTCCGGATCGGTGGAAGAAGAGGAGACCTCCACCTTTAGGATTGAGGGGGAGGAGATTAGAGCATCTACACCGGAGCAATCTCAAGAAGAACCATCCACATCCGGTCGAGAAAAAGCTCAAAATTCCACCATTGACCTAGATAACTCAAGCATTTCGGTTCAAAATAAAATCCATATAATTTGCTTTGAGTATAGGGAAATCGGGCACTATAAGAGCAAGTGCCCAAAGAGGATCAAGAAAAGTCCACCGGTGCCAAAGGTTAAGGATGCCGACGCCCAAAGTCAAAGGAGCAAGGAGCACATCATTTGCTTCAAGTGTCATCAAAAGGGGCACTATAAGAGTCAATGCTCTAGGGGGAGCAAGAAGACTCAAGAGGGAGTATCACATGTAGGGGGAGCTTCTAAAGCAATCCCTAAGGTAAAAGTTAATAATGCATCTTCTAAATTTAAAAGTCAAAAGCATGCTTTTAATTCAATTGCTATTACTCATGAAAAACATGTTAGTCGAAATAGATTCTATTGCCTAGGAGCTAAGAATGTTAACTTAGGAGGTAAGGAGAAATTTGGGACTAATGTCCCTAAATCAATATTACCTAAGGAAAGCATTAATAAAATAAGAGAACATCTAAGTTTTAATGCTAAGAATTCTAGACATTTGTCTAGAAATAACAAAAATGATCAAAGAAATAATGGGCACACAAAATTAGAGAGGTTAGAGTTAGAAAATCAAGTCTTAAGGTCAAGGCTTGAGAAATTAGAAAAGACCCTTGCAAATATGCAAAATCAATTTAAAGGGTCAAATTGTCAAACTCTAGGATCTAGAAGTCAACGTAAAGGGTGTAAGAGGCAAGAATCATCTAGGAGATAAGGTTTGGGTCACAAGCCTATGTCTAAGAAAGTAATGTCTACTTACCACAATGTTCCATTTGATTATGGAACTAAACCTAGATCTAAGAAAACCAAGGTCTCTAGGAAAATTATCCCTAAGGGCAACCATGGTGTGTGCCTAGTGGCTAGGGTTTATAAGAAACCTAAGGAAGCCACTAAGAAGGTTACTAGGGAGGCAATCCCTAAGGTTAACCATGGCAAGACCATAATGACCAAGGCAAACAAGCCTAGAAGGGTATCTAGGGAGATTATCCCTAAGGAATACCTAATTAATCCAATGAGCTCAAATAGATTTTGGGTTCCAAGGAGCGTTATTGATTCACGCTAAATGGGTTAGGATGTGTCAACTTTGATTGTATGGGTAGTTAACTCAACAATAACAAAGTTGACATTTTAGGTTATTTTCAAGGTTATGGATACCTTGGAAATAGGTTTGATCCATGATCCTAAAAGATTTTAGGATGTGCCAATATACCTTGAAGATTATGAAAAAATAATTAAATTGACACAATTTAGGTTTAGAGGTTAGTGTGTCATTTTGGGTTTTTGACACACTTGGGAGATTAGTAATAATATGGCAAAATATATTTAATTATATCAAATGGAAATTAATACAAAAATTTAGGTATTACTATACCTATATATTTTATATGTCATGCTTTGTTTGCCATATAACATGTCATGACATCATGTTTATTTTTATCATTTATATATCATGATCATGTTTATGATTAAGGATTAAATGTCATGTATTTTTAGATTTAATCATATGTCATGACATCATGATCATTGGCCATGCTTAATTATTGCTATCATTATGTCATGATCATTTCATGCATTTAAATTGATTAAAATTTATTTAAGGACTTTGGCATGACTTGAAGTCCCATTTATAAGGGAATCAAGTAGTATTGCCTTAGAAAATGCATGAGGCCTTAGATTAGGGAGATCAAAATCCACATCTCATATTACACTGACATGTATGTGTATTTATACACCCTAGATACATGTGAGATGCTAGGATATGAGTTAAGTTTAAGATGCATAGTTTTTACATCTAGATGAGCTAAAACTCATCTTATATGATTTGTGGATCATTGGAAAAGCTTGTGTACAAGTCATGTACTTTGAGCCCAAGGAATATGATCCAAAATAAGGTTTTGAAAACATTTTAAAATCACTTTAGAAAACCTTGGTGAAGTCTATCTTTTGATAGCAATCACCATTGATGAGATTGATACAAAATGAGCCAAAACTGAGAAGTTTTCTTCACTTTTAAATTTTTGTATCAATTTCAGTATTTTATGGGTAAAATATTTTTCTATCATTTTTCACCCATTGTATTGCCTATAAGTAATATACGTATGAATTTTCACGATTTTTCGATATACGTAGAATTACTTATGATTTTCCAAATTTCATTTCGATAATTCAAATTTGATATCGAGTTATCGATCATTTTAGGTGGCAATGATCGATGAGGGTGATGATGATTCGTAGAGAGTCGACTGCCAATGTTGATTTCGAGAAAACAAGGTATGTTTAGTCTGTGTTCAGCTACGGTTAAGGTCCCTAACCACTTCTAACCCTAGAATATGCTTTGGAAAGCATTATAAAGGGTGAAAATCCATTGGGTATGGATTAGGAGAGGTGTTAGGACAATGTATAAAATTTAAGGTGTGAAGAGTTCGTGTTTGAACTTTGAACCTTATTTTTGATGGTCTAGAATTCCTATTGGCTTAGGGACTTTCCAAGGACATTGTTGGTGCAATGGTCAAGGGGGAGCAAGCCTTTAGGGGGAGGTATCCATCATGGGATGATGGATGTATTTTTCTTCTTGAAAGGGGAGAACTTATTGGGAGAGTATCATCAATTGGGAAAATTGATGGGATTTTGAGATACCCAATTTGAAAATTGGGAGAGTGAATAGGATTGCCTCTCTTGAGTGATATGAGACTTATCACTAGGAAGATGATAGGCATCCTAGGTATTTTTGAACCAAGGGGAAGATTGTAAGATCTCATTGGGACACGAGACATTGACCTCCTTAGAGAGATAACCTTTTTGATGTATGTCAAAAAGGGGGAGAAAGGTAAGATTATCAATTTGAGAAATTGATGAGGAAATTTGAGTTAGTAGTCTAACTCAATGGTTTGTTTGGTTTTTGTCAAACATCAAAAAGGGGAGATTGTTGGTGCAATCGGCTCAGGTCACGATTGACCAGGACTTGAGCTTGACTCGAGATATGTTTTGATGTTCGACAAAAACATATGACAATGTAATTGTCATGGGAAAGTCTAAGTCTTGAGTACTTGGCATGGAAAGTCCAAGTGGGACACTTGGCATTTGGGAAAGTCCAATCATGGGTCTTGGCAATGGAAAGTCCAACATGGGTTGGCAAGGAAAAGTTCAAGCATGAGTCTTGGCATGGAAAGTCCAACATGGGTTGGCAAGGGAAAGTCCAAGCTTGAGTCTTGGCGGCGTAAAGTCCAAGGGTGAAGTCTTGGCAGCATAAGTCCAATGGTTGGCGGCGTAAAGTCCAAGCGGAGTCTTGGCGGCGTAAGTCCAATCTGCCTTGGCGGTGTAGACACCGTTAGCATGACATAGCCGATGGAAGCACCTGAAGGCTAGCGCGATGGATGAACAAGTCATGGATGACTTGGAGGGATCTGAGAGGCGTGAGGCTGATGGAGGTAGCTAGAAGGCTTAGGTCTAGGCTAAGGGTGGTCTAGCAAGTATGGGGGAACCCTACTTGGGTTAAAATCTCATGTTTGAGGTGTGTCAGTCGACTGGTGTCATGGGGCAGTCGACTGCCCTGAGTCAACTAGGGTTTGACCGCGGAATTTGGCCTAGCAGTCGATGGCCATAGGTGGGCAATCGACTGATTGGCCGAGCAGTCGACTGATATTGTGATCAGTCGACTAGTGCTCGATTTTTCGGGCACAGAATGGAGTCTGACTCGACTGCTGGGTCTAGCAGTCGAATGATGGCTTGATCAGTCCACTGATGGTCATAATCAATCGATTGATGATGGATCCGTTGGATTTTTTCAGCGTGGATCTAGCCATTGTCTCACACAACAGTGGCAACAATCGACTAATGGTCCCGAGCAGTTGACTGTTGTAATCAATTGTAAGGGGTTTCTCCACCTCCGACTTGTGTCGAGAAGGAGTTATTTTGATTAGTGATTGCGTGTGCATCACTAGGGCTCTTTAGAGCTCGATCCGTGGAGTAGGAACCGTTCGATTCCGAACCATGTTATATTCTTGTGTTCGTGTGATTGTCTATTTCATTATTGTTATTATTATCTATATTCTGCTGCGCTAACGAAAATTATAGACGAACACGCGAAAGTATTCCATCGACGTAGAGCACGACGCTATTCGCTCCCTCTCTAGCGTTTCAACGGTCCCCTACACTCAATACGTGGCAAGGGATATTTATTCTTGATGGTGACGATGTTCAACTGCCTATAGTCAATGCATAATCTCATCGAACCGTCTTTCTTCTTTACGAAGAGAATCGGAGAACCCCAGGAAGATACGCTAGGGCGGATAAAACCTCTGTCCAAAAGCTCCTGAAGTTGGACCTTTAGCTCGTCCAACTCGTTCGGGGTCATACGATAAGGAGCTTTCGATGCCGACGTCGTCCCCGAAATTAACTCAATTGTGAATTTCACTTGCCTTCTGGGAGGCAGGCCCAGTAACTCCTCTAGAAAGACATCCGAATACTCTTGGACGATAGGAATGTCCGAGATCTGAGAGTCACCACTGTCCTCGGCGTTAATCAATGATAATAGAAAACCCTGACAGTTGTGTGATAAAAACTTTCGAGCCTGAATTGCAGAAACGATCGATATACCATCGTTTCTGGTGCCAGTGAAATCCCACGAGGGTTGGTTAGGAGGAAGGAACATAACCACCCTCGTCTGACAATCCACAATGGCATGATACGCTGTTAGCCAGTCCATGCCAAGTATGATATCAAATTTGATTATGTCGAGAACCAACAAATCTATCGGGAGTATAATGATATCGAAATCTAATGGACATCCTCTAACCTCTTGGGTGACTTCTAATTTATCTCTAGAGGGCAGAGATACCATCAATCTTTGTGACCTAAGGGTGGGTAGTCTACCAATCTCTCTCAGGAATGCCTGAGAAATAAATGAATGTGAACTACCAGTGTCAACTAACATATCAGTAGGAAATACATAAAGTAAAACCGTACCACGGAAAACAGATCTGTCGGCTCGCTGCGCATCCTCTCGGGGTAACTGCATGGATATGTCCAGTCTCTGGCGGGGCTGAAGGTGGTAGCGCCAGGTCGCGTGCCGCGCCAGATCGCGCATCGAGGCGATATCAGGCGGTGTCGTGCATCAGTCTATCGAGGTGATATAAATATGCTCGGAACCAACGCGAGCTGTGGATCGAGCATCGCACTACGGTTGATACTAAGGTCCTGAAATAAAACTTTGCAACTCCATAGGGGCACTAGAGTGCTTCTGTCCATGCATGGCATAAGCAGCAACTGCCGGGGGAGCCATCCTCTACTGGCATTGCAAAGATTGGGATTTCTACCCACCTCGAGATCCTTCATCATCGCCCTCCTCTCAGATGCGGACACTCCACGAAACCACATCTTTGAGCCTTCAGAACAATCTCGCCGTGTCCGTAAAGTTTACAATAATAGCAAGCCGGCGTCGATGAACAAATGATATCATATGATCCACGGACCCAACCTAACACGGTGATTGTCATTAGAGGACCGCGTTCGCTGGCTGGTCGATCGGGAGCATCGACGAAGATCGTCCGGTCTTACGGGATTTGCTGATGCCCTGAAGCATTCGACTCGTCTCATGCGATCCCTTCTGGACCCGTAGTCGACGACGCTGGCCCGAATCAACTTTGAATTTGGTTGTTTCCTTTTCTTTTCCGCATTTTCTCTCTGCTAAGTCGACTCAATCAGAAGAACTCGATCCAAATATCCAATGCATCTCTGTAAGAAGAATTTCCAAAACTTGCTAGCTTCACCTGAAGATGTCCGTCTAGACCATGAACAAACTGAAGCATGCGATGTTAGTAATATATGAGAGATGTCCTAAGGCAATCGCCTTATGTATGAACCATTTATATGATAAATGAAGATTCACTATTTGAGTATACATGTTTTATGTATTTGATTGGATCTTAAACTCATTTACTGAATGTCCACGATCCGATTCACAGCATGAGAGAATTTGTGATTGGATCACAACTAGTGAGTATCTCTACATGTGTAATTGTGATGTATCGGAATTATCCCTAGTCGATGAATTGATGAATTTGGACACCATCAATTCTGTCGAGACTAGCACGAGGTATACTCCTTGGTGTATCCAAGCAGCTGATTCTCACTGGCTGGAGACATAGTGATGTCCGGAGTTAATCGTGGATGCTAGTTATGGTAACTAGTTCATTGGAGTGACGGTAGTAAGACTTCATATGGTTCTCTGCATATATAGATATGTCAATGAAGTTCTTCGTGGCTTAAGTGCGATGTTCCTTTGACTTGTTCAAGTCATCTTGATCATGGAGACTTATGCTTTGACATCTTAAGCAAACATCTCTAAGGAGATGTGGACAGGATGATTGGGTATAAGTCGAGTGATCGAAGGTGTTTGAATAGCCTATAAAGATTCACCACTCCTTGCGAGGAGATGTATACCCATGGCCTCTCGTCGGATTGTTACTAAAGTCTTTGGCCAAAGCAATACATGTTTAGAGTAAGGTACTCTTCGATACATGTGGAGTAACTAGAATCCGTAGGACGAGGAAATGATACTTGGGCTAGGTGTGACGTAGTCAGCCTAGTGGGGACTGACACAATAGACCATGTCTGAACCAAGTGGGTATAAGATGAGTGAAGGGAATGGGGCACGATTCATTCGAAGCTCTGAAGGGTTTTGAAATAGTTGGATCAATAGTTGATCTTTTGGTTAATTGGGGATCATGATGTACTACTAGGTGCCACTCATGATCGTTCTATAATTAATGGTTAATTATAGGCCAACATAAACCGAGAACCTATTTGGTCACACGCCGAGTGTAATCGAAGGATTTAAAAGCGAGCTTGAGAATGGGATTCTCGGAGAGAAACTATGTTTGGTTGGACCAAACATAAAGCGAGCATGAAATTGTTTGATGCAATGGAAGCGTGGATGGGCCGTCTTATGAAGACGTAATGGATGGACCAAAATGGTTTGGTTCTAATCCAATGGATAAGAATAAACCAAAGGGTTTGGTTTATTTTAAGCGAATGAACCAAAAGTTGGTTGGTTCGTTTTAACTTAAAATAAACCATCATGGTTTGGTTTATTTTAACTTATCTTAATGGAGCGGGTTAACGGGCTTTATGGATATGATCCATTAACCATTAAGAGAATTAGTTCTCTATAAAATAGGGATTAAACCCTAACCCTAAACCTAATCATCAAGTTGCCGCCCAACACCTAGTTGCCGCCCAACATCTTGCCGCCCAGCTTGGTGCAGCCTTCCAACTTATTGCCGGCGACCAAGCTTCAGCCGGTGAACCTCCGGCGACCCTCCGGTGATCCCCTAAAAGGTTCGGCATCAAGGTGAGCTTTTGTCTCCTTGTTTTGGCCGGCGCCTATCTCCTCCACCAAGCTGTCCAGTTTTCTGGACAGCTTCTTCTCCTCTCGTCGGAGCGTCGTTTGGACGACGGTTAGTGCTCCGACAGCGGCTAACATACCGGGGCTTTGATCTCCGGTAATCCTCTGAGGTGGAGGACGAAGGATTCGTCAAACGGTTGACGAATACCTCTCCGGAGAAGCGAGTTTTTGAGAACTCGTTTTGGATCCGAATTTGGATTCGGATCGTGATCATCTCTCGATCACGTCGTCTTCAACACGAGGCTAGTAACCCGTACGAAGACGAAGCTCGTGACTTAACGAAGTCATCCCGAGGAGCTCGGCGTGGATACGGATAGAGACGATTCTTACGAGGATCGTTCCGGTTGATGCCGTTCCCGCTACACGTCATACGGAAGGTATAACGTAGTTTAAATTTCCTTTTATTGCAATTTTAATTTACGGTTATGTCTACACTTGTTGTAATAGCATGCGTGTGTTGTGTGTGTTGTAATAAATAGGAGTATTTATTATTTTTATTGCTTCCGCTGTGCTCATGTTTACGAAACATGATCGAACACACACCTTGCGCGTGGAAACCCAACAGTATCGAGCCCGGGTTGTGTTTCGACATAATCGTAAAATGGTTGTGCGATAGTCATAATGTATTTCTGGAAATTTTCTAATTTTGGAAATTTAGAAGTATTTATGGAAATTTTTCAATTTTGGAAAGTCTAGATGTATTTATGGAAATCTTCCACTTTTGGAAAGTTGGAAGTATTTATGGAAATTGATATTTTCCATAAATAAAATATTTGATTAGATTCTAGAAATTTGTTTCCTAATTTAATCATGATTTGATTTGGGAAATCAAATCTTAAAATATTTTATTTCCATAAGTAGTTTTAATGATTTAGGAAATTGGTTTCCTAAATAGATTTTCCTTAATCAAATAATTCCATGAATAAAATATGTGATTAGATTTGGAAATTTGTTTCCTAATTTAATTATGATTTGATTTGGAGAATCAAATCTTAAACATATTTTATTTCCATAAATAGTTATGACATATAAGGAAATTATATACATGACATAATTGTATGCCATGTAATTGCATTAGATGCATAAGATTATGCCATGCGTGTCGTGACATGTAGATGTATGCCATGTATGTCATGCCATGTAGATAATAGTTATTTGCATGCAAAGAGGATGAGACATAAAAACCCTTAATCAATATTAAATCCTACACCTTCCATTAATATGGTTAGAACCAGAGTTCTGTTTCTTGTTTGGGTTGTTGGACTCTCTCCAAGCCCGGCTCGAACCTGAATATGTTCAAACCATGGAATAGTTTAATACTAATATGGTAAGAGTCAGAGGTCAATCGTTAGCTTTGGTTGTTGGACTCTCTCCAAGCTGGGCTAATTGGTTGAATGCGCTCTAACCATATTAAAACTATGTCGATTAATGGGTTGGCTTTAACAGCATCGGCTTGTTGGACTCTCTCGAGTCGATGTAAAGGGAGGTGAAGTTGGGTGCTATGCATATGATGCATACTTGTTAATGTGTTAACAACCCGATGTATGTGTGAACATTCAATTAGTTGATAGCACATTGTGATAGTTGCATATACGTGATATGCAATCGGTATAGAAGATACCTACCGTCGTAGTTATGAATGGCTTGTTGGACTCTCTCCAAGGTTGTTCATAACTATGATGGATATCAGCCCATTCGGAGATGGACCTACGATCTCCCGAAGTGATTTTGGGGTTTTTGAAATTCGAAAAATGAATGGGATTTATAAATGTATATTGATGCATTTTAAAATCATCTTTCTCATATATGCTCGTTTTGTATTTATAAGTTAATATATTGATCATGGTGTGTTTGAATTTGCGTTCCATTTTGGATTGAATAAATTAGGGCGAACTTCTTGGGTGGCTTAGAAACTTGAGAATTGTTCTCAAGGTGGAAAAGCTTGTGTATGTCCTCGGCGCCTCTTCCCGCCCATCCTAGTGACAATGCAACTCGGACCAATTGTTGGCCTATCGAAACATGTGAGTGATTACGAACAAATGAGTTGCATCATGCTAGCCAGCGATGGAACCCAAGCTCACAGCGGCATGAGCATATGGATGCTCATGTCGTAGTCCTTCATCTTTGTGAGTTGGTTGATGAGCAGTGAGATTGAAGGTTCGAAGTCTCAGCTCCTCTTCACCTACGAGATGCTAGAAGGTTCATCTGTGGTCTGCTTAATATCTTTGAAGTGTGGAGTCTTGAGAAGCATGGCGAGGGCGGTCTTTGTTAGTTGATTCCTCGAAGAAAGGTTCTAAGAGGAAGTCGAAGGAGCAGATGAGAAGGGAAAGAAGAGAAGGGCTAAGAAGGTAGAACTAGCTCAAAGGGCACTTGCCATCATTATGGCAAGTAGGGCCTATTCTGAAGAAAGTGCAAGATTTATCTTGAGTCAGTGAAGAAGGATAAGGCATCGGATGCCCCATCTTCTTGAAATCTTCTTTATTGATTGTCATTCTATTTCCTCGGACACTTGGGTATTTGATCTGGGTGTGGCTCACTATATGTAATGACATATATGGGCTAAGGAATAGAAGAAGACTCGTCGAGGAGAGTCAAATTTACGTGTTGGGAATGGAGCAATGGTTCTTTGCACTCGCCATCAGCGTATTTGTTGGAACTCCTGTAGGACTTGTCTTAGAATGGACAATTGCTTTTATGTTCCTTCGTTGATAAAGAACATCATTTCTATTTCTTGTTTAAATAGAAATGGGTACCATTTGACTTTTAGTAACAATTGTTGTTACATAACTTTGAATGGAGTTCTTTATGGGATTGGAACTTTAAGCAATGGTGTTTATCGTTGGGCGTATCGATGGACATTTTCAATATCGAGCGAGCAACAGCGTGCTCGAAAGGATAATCAAATAGACTCCTATATGTGGCATTTGTCGTCTTGGCCATATAAGCAGAAAGCATGTCAGAATTACACGATGTGGAATTACGGAATCGTTGAATTGGATTCATACGATACATGCGAATCATGCTTAAAGGCAAGATGACTAAGTTACCTTTCTTTGGAAAGGTGAGCAGTGGGAGAGTTACTAGGTCTAATACATGCGTGTATGTGGACCTATGTCGACTCAAGCATTAGGAGGCTATAGCTACTTCATTACCTTCACGATGATCACTCACGGTTTGGGTATGTGTTCTTGATGAAACACAAGTCTGAAGCCTTTGAAAGGTTCAAGAATTCAGAAATGAAGTAGAGAAACAACATGACAAAGTATTAAAATACTTGATCGGATCGAGGTGGTGAATACTTAAGTCAAGAGTTTCTTGATTATCTAAGAGACAATGGTATATTGTCTCAATGGACTCCGCCTATACACCACGGCATAATGGTGTATCGAGGCGTAGGACCTTGTTGGACATGGTCGGTCAATGATGAATCATGCGACTCTTCCCAAGTCCTTTTGGGGCTATGCACTTGACATTGTTTACTTGTTAAGCGGAATGCCTACAGGTAGTCTCGGCTACTCCATATGAGATATGGAATAGTAAGAAACCTCATGTATCTTACTTGAAGATATGGGGTTGTCTGCTTATGTGAAGCGGTTATCGGACAAATTGGATGCTAAGTCGATAAATGTCTATTTATTGGATACCCTAAGGAAACAAGGGTTACCAATTCTATCATCTGTGGAACAAAGGTGTTTGTTTGAGGCATCTTTGTGTTTCTAGAAAGAGTTTCTCTTGCAAGAAAGCGAGTGGGAGTGTCGTCGAGCTTGAGGAGGCTCGAGAGACTCAAATAGACATTGATGAGATACAGTGAAGCCTGAGCGGTGACTCATAGTGATGAGCAATCATTTGGACCTATTGTAACACCACATCTTCGTAGATCTGGTAGAACACATGATATTCTGAGAGATATGGATTTCTCGTAAGTGAATCGAGCGACGTGTTACTCATTGATGATGAGAGCCTACAGTTATGAAGAAGTCTTGACAAGTTGAGAAAGGGATAAGTGGCTTGGTGCCATGAAGTGAAATGGATTCCATGTATGAAAACCAAGTTTGGAACTTGGTTGACCCACTGAAGGATAAAGCCTATAGGGTGCAAGTGGGTTTCAAGAAGAAAACCGACATGGATGGTAATGTGATTACCTATAAGGCTAGATTGGTGGCGAAAGGATATACGTCAAAACAAGGTGTTGATTATGGGAAACCTATTACTTTGTAGCTATCTTAAATCCATTCGGATGCTCTGGCCATAGCGGCTCATTATGATTATGAGATATGGCGGATGGATGTGAAAAAGCGCTTTCCTTAATGGAAACACCTTTCGAGGGCGTGTATATGATACAACTGAGGTTTCACATCGGTTGATAAAACCAAGGTATGCAAATTGCGGCGGTCCATTTATGGATTGAAGCAAGCATCGAGTGGAATATCCGTTTAGTGAGACAATCACAAAAGTTTGATTTCTCACAAAATCCGCATTTAACCTTGTGTGTACAAGAAGGTTAGTGGGAGGCAACAGATTCCTAGTATTGTATGTCGATGACATACTACTTATAGGAAACGATGTTTCAATCTTACAGTCAGTGAAGGTTTGGGTATCCAAGACATTCTCCATGAAAGACCTGGGAGAAGCAACCTACATCCTCGGGATTAAGATCTATAGAGATAGATCGAAACGGTTGCTTGGTCTTTCGCAGTCTACATATATAGACCGAAAAGCAAAGAGGTTTAGCATGTCGGAATCCAAGAAAGGTTTCTACCCATCGTGCATGGGGTACACCTTTCAAGTCTATGTGTCCGCGCACGTAAGACGAGAGGATTTGCATGAGTAAGATTCCCTATGCATCCGCAATAGGATCTATCATGCTATGTTATGTATAAGGCCCGATGTATCGTGACGCCCGAGTGTCACGAGCAGATACTCAATCCGATCCAGAATGGATCATTGGATCATTGGTCATTAAGACGATCCTTAAGTACTTGAGAAGAACTAAGGATGTGTTCCTAATATACGGAGAAGGGTACATGGTGATACGTGGGTATACGGATGCCGATCCGCATGACAAGGATGATTCCATGTCTCCGGGTATGTATTCACCGAATGGAGGCGCAATAAGTTGGAAAGGTTCCAAGCTTGACACTATAGCGATTCTCGCCACTAAGGCGTAATACATTGCAGCCTTCGGGAAGCAAAGGAAGCGGTTTGGATCAAGTAGTTCATCTATGAACTTGATGTGGTCTCATCAATGATCCAAACATGTGCTTCGCCGCTATCATCTTATCAGAGAGATCATCAGTAGGAACGAAATACAAATCGAAAAAAAATTCCCACTGAAAGGAACTTAGCGGATCCTTTGACTAAAGCATTACCTCAAAGTAAGTTTGAGGGTCATGTTAGAGCTTATGGTATCGATACCGTAGCGATTGGCATTAGGCCAAGTGGGAGTCCGTTAGTAATATATGAGAGATGTCCTAAGGCAATCGCCTTATGTATGAACCATTTATATGATAAATGAAGATTCACTATTTGAGTATACATGTTTTATGTATTTGATCGATCTTAAACTCATTTATCAATGTCCACGATCCGATTCACAAAGATGAGAGAATTTGTGATTGATCACAACTAGTGAGTATCTCTACATGTGTAATTGTGATGTATCGGAATTATCCCTAGTCGATGAATTGATGGATTTGACACCATCAATTCGCCGAGACTAGCACGAGGTATACTCCTTGGTGTATCCAAGCACCGATTCTCACCGGGCCGAGACATAGTGATGTCCGAGTTAATCGTGGATGCTAGTTATGGTAACTAGTTCATTGGAGTGACCAAACCGTAAGACTTCATATGGTTCTCGCATATATAGATATGTCAATGAAGTTCTTACCGCGTGGCTTAAGTGCGATGTTCCTTCGACTTGCGTATTCAAGTCATCTTGATCATGGAGACTTATGCTTTGACATCTTAAGCAAACATCTCTAAGGAGATGTGGACCCGGATGATTGGGTATAAGTCGTGATCAAGGTGTTTGAATAGCCTATAAAGGATTCACCACTCTTGCGAGGAGATGTATACCCATGGCCTCTCGTCGGATTGTTACTAAAGTCTTTGCCAAAGCAATTACATGTTTAGAGTAAGGTACTCTTCGATACATGTGGAGTAACTAGAACTGTGAGGACGAGGAAATGATACTTGGGCTAGGTGTGACGAGTCACTAGTGGGGATGACACAATAGACCATGTCCTCAACCAAGTGGGTATAAGATGAGTGAAGGGAATGGGGCACGATTCATTCGAGCCAAGGGTTTCGTAAATAGTTCGATCAACCGCTGATCTTTTCGCTTAATTGGGGATCATGATGTACTACTAGGTGCCACTCATGATCGCTCTATAATTAATGGTTAATTATAGACGGCCAACATAAACCGAGAACCTATTTGGTCACACGACAACGAGTGTAATCCAAAGGATTTAAAACGAGCTTGAGAATGGGATTCTCGTCGATCGAGAAACTATGTTTGGTCGACCAAACATAAAGCGAGCATGAAATTGTTTCACCGCAATGGAAGCGTGATGGGCCGGTCTTATGAAGACGTAATGGATGGACCAAAATGGTTTGGTTCTAATCCAATGGATAAGAATAAACCAAAGGGTTTGGTTTATTTTAAACGAATGAACCAAAAGTTGGTTCGTTCGTTTTAACTTAAAATAAACCATCATGGTTTGGTTTATTTTAACTTATCTTAATGGAGCGGTTAACGGGCTTTATGGATATGATCCATTAACCATTAAGAGAATTAGTTCTCTATAAAATAGGATTAAACCCTTGCCGCCTTCCAACCCTTTGCCGCGCCAAGCTTCTTGCCGTGAACCTCCGCACCTCCGTGATCCCTCCTGATCTCCTATAGGTTCGCATCAAGGTGAGCTTTTGTCTCCTTGTTTTGGCCGGCGCTTATCTTCTCCACCAAGCTGTCCAGTTTTCTGACAGCTTCTTCTCCTTCGCCGGAGCGCCGCTTGGACGACGGTTAGTGCCCGACAGCGCTAACATACCGGGATTTGATCTCCGTAATCCTCTGAGGTGGAGGACGGGCGATTCGGCCAAACGGTTGACGAATACCTTCCGGAGAAGCGAAGTTTTGAGAACTCGCTTTAGGATCCGAATTTGATTCGATCGTGATCATCTCTCGATCACGCCGCCTTCAACACGAGGCTAGTAACCCGCACGAAGACGGCTCGTGACTTAGCGGTCATCCCGAGGAGCTCGGCGCGTGATACGGATAGAGACGATTCTACGAGGATCGCTCCGCTGATGCCGTTTCCCGCTACACGCCATACCTAAAGGTATAACGTAGTTTAAATTTCCTTTATTGCAAATTTTAATTTACGGTTATGTCTACACTTGTTGTAATAGCATGCGTGTGTTGTGTGTGTTGTAATAAATATAGTATTTATTATTTTATTGCTTCACTGCGGCTCATGTTTACGTAAACATGATCGAACACACATTATCGCCGGGCGCAACAAAACCCAACACAAAGCATTAGTTCCCAAGAGAAGAATACTTAGAGGGGAAGTAGATACTCACTTTCTCCTCTCCTTACTAGAGCATTAGTCATGTGAACACCCAGGTCACAAATTGACCAATTCGAAATATAATACGTAACTGAACGTACAAAACCTCAATTTCGCCATGTTATTTTTTCGCTATAATCGCAAGGCTTGTCCCACCGATTTCACCGCCTCGTAAATGATAGACCGCAAGCTCTGTCTTCTCCCACTCGGAGTAGGCCATATAGAAAAAGGTCCGCTCTATAGTCTCTATCCAGATCGAGCCGCCTGATTTGCACGCAAGAGCCGCCTTTCACCGACTGATCCGAGCTCTATAATGAGCACATGTAACTGAAACGATCGAGGATGAGTAGGGATCACCGCGAGAGCTGACAGAACCACTGGAGTTGGTGTGGTTGTAGTACTGAGAAAGGGGCAACCGATACTACTGGTGGGGCTGTCGGGTATGCAGTAGCATGCACCGCTGACGGAGGTGCCGCATATCCCGTAGGCATTGCTGGAGGAGGTGCCTGGTATGTAGCAGCAGGGGCTAACGGTTGTACCTCCGGGGGTACAGTAGCAGGTGTTGTCGGGGGTACTGCGTGATATGTTGGAGTGGGTACCACTGGTGGTACAGTGAATACCGCAGAAGTGGGTATCTTTGAAGGAGAAACCGTCGGGGACTGAGGGCCCAATACACCCGCGGCACCATGTGAAGTCTGACCCTAATCGACAGGCTCATTCTCCGTAGACCTTTCTGGCAACTGAGTAGATCTCAATGTCCTCTTGCGTGGCTGCCCTGCACCACGTCTCGACGTGAGAGCACGCCCACCTCATTTCATATCTGCTAAATTATTACCCAAGTATTACTACAGATAGAAAATCAATAATTTCACCTGTTATCCATCTGGAGATGTCCTATCGTCGCCAAGTCCCCAATACGATCTTGTCGAAATATGACTCCAAAATATCCGAAACGCCAAATCGATGGTAATCTGTAAAAATCCAAAAATGCACAGGTTGACCTGCCAAACGTGGTGAACTCCGAAAACCCAAAAACCCTTAGGAACTCAGAACCTAGGCTCTGATACCAAATAAATTGTCATGCCCCGAGAGGGGTACTTGTCCAACGAAAATCGGACAACACCTCCCCTGTATTGTGGACAATTGAAACCTGTATACAAGGCCCATATGACCCACTATACATCGGCCAACATGGCTGAAACATAACACCACAATACATATAATATATGGGTCTCAGGCCAACAACCAAAGTAAATAAAGAGGCCTAAAACCTCTAGACTTATCTCTTCTGTCATCTGAGCAGAAATACACAACCACACACATAACCAAAACAAATTGAAACAAAAATCCATAAGGACATAATCAAGTACTACCAAAACAACCACGAGTATAAAGTACTACAAGTTTAAAACATAGAGTACTAGTGATAAAAATGAGAAAAAACTGAAAAGGGAAGAACGGAGTCGTCAGATCAGGGGATTGACAATTGGACCCTCCGAAAGGCTTCATCCTGAAATAACATAGATATCAACAGAGTGAGTAAAACTCAGCGGATATCTAATAGTCATGCATAGTAAACTATAAGTAGCAATAATAATCATATCGCATACAGCCGACAAAATGCATACAAATCGCATGACATATCGTAATCACTTGTCGACATAAGATACATCCATACAAGCAAATGTAGAATCACCAAAACAAACTACATAATACCTCCTGTATGCGCATGACAATCATATGCAACAACCAAAAGTGCAACAAGCAATGCATATAGTAAAAGTGTATGCACATGATGCAATGACCTGTGTCACCCCTGACGCCAGTCAAGCCATCGATATGTCATGTGTGTCGGTCGAGTGGATAGGGCTGTGACAACTGTGCACTCTGCCATCACTACACCTATGTGACCGAGTGGATAGGATGTTGGCGAAGTATCACCCTCCTACCCCATATATATATACGAGGGACATCATCTCGTCTCATCTTCTCGTCTCACAACAAAGGAGGGATCCTTGTCTGCTACCACACCGCAATACCAATATCCTGAGCGACCACCGTGGAGCCCTGACAGAGAAGCTACACACACCCTCCTGAAATACCACTAACTCACGAGTGGTTGTGTGTGTAGATAATGTAACTGACGATGGACTCAACTACTAAGTAGTATCACCTCCTACCGAGGAGCCGATGATCGTCAGTCATGCAATAATGCAAGATGGTGCATGTCACTAATGCACGATACACCTGTCAATCCATGACTACCTATGGTATGTACCAATAGGAGCCCATATCAACTAACCTAAGTATATAAGTCT
Organism: Wurfbainia villosa; assembly: GCA_025175895.1. NCBI lineage: Eukaryota > Viridiplantae > Streptophyta > Magnoliopsida > Zingiberales > Zingiberaceae > Wurfbainia > Wurfbainia villosa. The sequence goes on along the minus strand of CM045988.1, from coordinate 110,687,884 downwards.
ATGTACACATGCAAGGTATATTCATTATTCATTCAATGCTCAGTATGTAAGGTACGTATATCACTACTCTAGTGCTAAATAAACAAATGACAAATATCAAAGTAATAGAGCATTAATATAATAAGCATATGAAAAAGCTACAACACGTACTAGGTAGTGACATACCAGGGCAGTTAAGCATAGAAAACTATTACTAGTTATAGTAAATGATGCACAACAATATGACAATATCTAAAAGAAGATAAGTCAAAGATACCCGTCTGCTATGAAGAATACCAACTGTCTTTACGCCCGTGGACCGACCTCGTATCCACGTCCTGCAAATATCATCAACTACGATTAATTCAAGCACACGACAACATACTAACTTTCTACTATATAGTTCCTATATTCACATCCTTTTATCAAATACGAATTAGAAACCCCCAATTGAACTCTCAGCTGGTATATTTAATACATTCACACAACGAAATCCAAAACAGCCGACTTAACCACTTCATAGCTCAAAATCAATCTGGACAACTCCCAGGCAACACACAAATCTAACCCATAGCCCACACCACCGTTCCAATCCACCATGCTGCTGCTGCCCTTGTCTCACAAGTCAACAACCCCTTCCATTCAACAATTACAATCCATATAAATACACTGGACATAAGAGAAAGAGAGGAAAAATGAGGTATTTACCGAAAGCTTCAACCTCACCGGTGGCACTTCCCTCCCAACAACTTTGTTCGCCGGTCGAAAACTGTCGATGCCCCCAAATCCTAGGTTCGTATGCTACAAGAGGAGATGGAATACGATCAGAGATAGCTTCTCATCCTAGATTAGGGGGGAAAAACCCATACCTCACCTCCGACAGAGATCGCAACCTCCGATCAACACATGCTGCAGACGTCGCCGACCCAAGCCCGTTGCTCTGGCTTGGCTGTGGGCACCGACAAACTGTGGTCGGTCGTCACTTGCAGAGGAGGGGGAGAGGTGGCCGAGAACCGGAGATGCGGCGCGGGGAGAGGGTCGCAAGAAGAAAATTGCAAGGGGAAGAGGGTGTCACGAGGAATTGGATTGCGGCGGAGAAGAGTTGGTTCGGTAAAAATAAACCGGATTAACCCCTTATATAAGAATTAAACCTAGGTTAGGTTTTTTTATTAATCCCTCATTAATCTAATTATCCCAATAATAAATTTCTAATTAAGGAATAATAAAAATATTATTCCAGAAATTTATTTTGTAGTATTTTACTATCCAAATAAATCGGGAGGCATGAATAGTGGGTGACTCAATAATCTAATATCCGCTTATATTTGAATATAAATTTCACAAATTTGTGAGGGATCGAATTAAAGGTATTTTAAAATTTCATTGGACGTCCTACGTTCTACTGTTGTACTATTGTCTCGGAGTCCCTTTTAACTTAAACCATAATAATGGACGTTTTCTTTTTTTTTCTTCCTAAAATAGCATGCGCGGATAAAAAGTAAAATTTTTACTAGTTTAATTAATTTATTAAAAAATTATATATTTTCCGTGATGTTTATATTTATGTTTCCTAAAAAATTAAATTGTGTAAATAAGGATTAATTTTTATTATTGAATGAAAATATTAGAAGTATCCGTTTTTCATCTGTTGATATGGTCATAAGTGATTATCATTAATTCTCTTTTGTTTTTTACGGTGGAATACACGAGAGAGAGCCCTCGGTGAGCGATTTCACCCCATTTTGCAAAGTTGATCCGCGGTTGGAGCTGCAGGTGAAGGAGATGCCATGTTGGACGGTTGAGATGCCATGTTCATAGAGCTCGATATCCTATTTAAAACCACTGGAGCTCTCGACCGCCAGTCTCGAACCGGTCGGCTCTGCTGATCTCAGAAACCCTTGGACCTTGCACGCTCCCTCTCGCTCCTTTCTCGGCTCCTCTCCATCGATGGCGGGGGACGCCGGCGACGACGAGGCGTCCATCGAGCGGCAGTTGGAGCTGCAGGTGAAGGAGCAGAAGGAGTCTCTGGCAGCACTCCACGAAGCCCTCGCTGCTGACCCTTCCAATCCGGAGCTTCTATCGGTACGTACTCGACCCTGGAAAAGGGGTCTATTTCTTGCTTCACAATGTATTTTTTTCCCTATATCTTAGAGTCTAAAAATGTCGATCTGGATTATCCGGACGGAATCATGTTCTAGTTTCTCCCTGCTTCCTATTCTAATGTTGGGAAGTGTAATGATTTTAAGAGTAAACTTCGAGGGGATAATTTGGAACAATAATAAATAAGCTGTGTATGGATTTCTTGGTATAACCTAGAATATATTTTTTCTAGAATTCATCTTCTCAGATACTATGGGATTATTTTTAGGAATTATGTGAATTCATAATCAAATGTTGTTCTTTGTTAGTATTATTTCGTCTCAATAACATGTTCTGGTTCTTGGATTTGATTTTGCTACTATTTGTATTTTGCCAACTATCTATGTTATAATATTGACGCAATGACATTTGAAGATCAGTGTTCAGTGGTTAATGAATTATGATTGTCTACACTCATCTATGATTTACTCAGGACAATTTGCATGGATCCTTTTTTTTCCTTTGTTTTTTTCCTGGTTTCTCTCCTTGTTGAATACACTCATCCTCAATAAACCAACAATCCTTCTTATTGGAATTAGACATGCTTATGTATTAGTGTTGTAGTCCATTATGTATTTTATACAGGAACTACTTATTTGTGCATTTTTAGTGTTATTCATTTATATGGAAAATTACACCAAAAGTGCATGAGCATAACTATAAATACCTAATTAATATATAATATAAAAACTTACCATGTCAAAACACCCACAACCATAGTTATTTAAGGCGTGAGGCATCCAAAAGCGCATAGGTGTTGTGGGGTCTGAGGCGTTAGGCGCAAGGTAAGGCACACGCCTTACTGAAGTAAGACATCTTGGGTATAAAATTTTTATAATTCAAACATATATAGGGAATTTCTGCCAAAATATTTCACTAACAAAATTATAGTCCATAAACTATTAAATAACAATGTAAATATGAATTCACTAACACTCAAATATTGAAATAGTTTATCTTCATAATCAAAATCAAACTTCAAATATCTAAATCATCAAAATCTTCATTATCTTCCTCAATCATATCATTATATCATCGTCAGATGTTTTAAATTTGTTTTTAGCTGAATCTTCATCGGTTTTCTCAAGACTGATTTCTTCCTCCTCTTCATCAATAAGTTGACTTGTAGAAGATTTCTTAGTTCTTTTTGATGTAGTTGCCCTTGCTTTTGAAGAAGATGAAGCTCGAGATCTAAAACTGTAGGCATCTTCACGAACTCCAGAAGCTTGTGCAACTTCACTCCATGTCAAATTGTCATCATCAAATACTAAATCATTTTCTTCATTAGTGTTATCATTCCCCCCCTCCCCCCTCCCCCCATCAACCATTCATTGCTATCATCTATCTCATCCAAAGCAATAGGATTGACAGTGTCATGCATATTATATCGACGTCTCAAAGCCCTATTATACTTAATAAAAAATAAATCACTTAGTGTTTTTGCCTCAACCTGTTCTTTTGGAATGAAACTTCATGCAAAACAAAATATTATGTTAATTTTATTTTCTAATAATAATTTATTTAATATTTCTTAAATATTTATACTTACATGTTAAAAAACACTCTAATTTCATTCACAAGCACATGAACTACATGTTAGACTTAGAACTTTAATAGCAAATGCTTATAATTCCGATGTGAAACACCCATAAGCTGACCACTATTCAGCTGTTAAATATTGAAATTTGAAATTAAATAAGAGCTGCTAATTTTAAATAACATTACCTATGATATGTTAAGAAAAAAAAATGATTACTTGGTGACTTTTTAGTTCTCTGTCTAATGGCCATGGGCATTCCAAAAATTCCTTCAACCCTTTTATAGATTGATAGTTGATCTGGGATTTTATCTTGCAGTTCATTACCTTCACACAACCTGAATATACACTTATACAAACCCATCACAACTCTTGTGTCATTTTGTATTTTAGGATCCGAATAGACGAACTCTGGATTTAAAAATGATCGACTGCATGCAACGGTTGATGGAGTTGTGTTGACCATCCTTTGTCAATTATATCAAAAACATCTATGTACTTATCTTCAATGATATCGAATGAGGCAGCAGTAGCTTCCTTAGCCCTATCCATTACTTTGTAAATGTATCCCATTGCAGTCTTTCTTTCTCCGTCAACTAATCGAAGACCTTTAACCAATGAACCACATTTTTTCATAGCATAAACAACAATATTCCAAAACGAAGGCATTAATATAACTTTTGTCGCCCGTTTACCTGACTTCTCTTTTTCAAATCTACTAGTGGTCCACTTTTCAGAAGTGAACATTTTTCTCAAATTGGCCTTGTGCTTTTGGAACCATTTTAGTGTCAAAAACGTTGTTACAAAACGAGTTTTTCCCACCTTAACCATATCCCTCTGTCTCGTGAATTCCCTCATCATATTTAAAACTTGTGGCCTATTATGTATATATCCATTAACCATCATGGCCCTATCATATACCCTTTTTAGGCGAGGAATTTTATACAAATCTTTAAACATCAAATCCAAGCAGTGAGCAACACATGGAGACTAATATAAGTGGAGATACTTCGCTTCCAAAAGCTGGCCTGTTCATTTCAAAGTGGAAATAATATTGTAAGGTAAACTTAAAAGTAAAAAAGAAAACTGTATAATAATTTTATATAATGGTATTAAAATTATATATACGATAAAATATTTGCACTTACACTATTTGTGACAACTTGAACAACATTCTTTTCCCCAATATGTTGTACATATCTATCAAATAGCTCAAACATTTTCTCTCTCGTGTGAGAGTAGCTTAACCTGTCACCTCATTCTATAAACACACTCTCTCTTGGACCATTCACCAAAAAATTTATCAAATTCCTATTTTTTCTATCGGTCCATCCATTAGCCATCCAAGTGCAACCAAACTTAACATGATCAGTCTCATGGTCTTTCAAGATTGATTTGGTACTCTCCAACCCCTTTTTTAAATAAGTGACTCTAACTTCATGGTAAGTAGAGGGCTTCATTCCAGAACCAAATTGCCCAATAGCCTCAATTAATGGTTCAAAGCTTTCATAATTTACAACATTAAATGGAATGCCTACATCATACATCCATCTAGCAAATCTTTGCACAATGTTCTCCCTCAATTTCTTCTTATTTTCATCATATAACTTTGTTTCTTTTTTTCTTTCCTTGCTTAACAAGTTCATCAACATCTTGTCGAAATTATAAATCAATTGTGCATGCTTGCTTTGCTTTCTTGCCTTGAAAATTAGTTGGAAGGCTAGAACACTGACCCGATGAATCTCAGACTGATATGCGTTGTTTTTCTTTCATTGGGATGTCTTCATTGGCTTCCCAATTCTATTGCTGATAATAAGGCATGCCATCCATTTGATTTCTCACATCTTTTTTCTTTTTCATATAAGCACTCAATTCTTCTTTTACATGCTCCGGGCATTTTGGGCAAACTTTGGCATTTCTATTTCCTACTGCGAAATGTTTTTGTGTTTATAAATCCCTCCATTTGTTACTTTACTGCAAAAATTGCATCACACTTTATTTGTATTTTTTGGGTCTATTAATGTTGCATCTTTTCTAAGGCCCAATGACTCAGTATCAAGTGATATTTTATCTGTAATAAAAAGTCATCGTACACAATTGGTTGAAATTTATAAAGAAAAATCAAAATCAGTGGAATGAAAATTCTAAACTAATTTACAATTTGAATTTGTGAGGAATGAGATAGAATTATAAGAAACTTTGAGAGAAAAAAAGAACAAAATCGATAAGAAAACTTATGAACGTAAATCTGTGAAGAAAAAATATACCATTATGATGAAACAAAAGGATAAAAGCAAGAAAGTGTAGCCAAATTTAGAAGGCCAATGTTGATGTTGATGTTGATGTTGTAGGCAAGAAAAGAGTTCACATCAAGGTTTTAAATGCCGAGCCGTATGATGTTTCGGTCAGTGACCGAAACGATACGGTTTCGGTATCGTCTCGTGCTTACCGATACTGTTTCGATAATATAAATTAATCAATAATTTATTTAATTAAATTTACGGTTTAATTAATTTATATTATATATAAAATTTTAATTAATAATTTATTTAATTATAATTATATTATAATTTCTATATTAGTTAATTATATAAATTAAATTTTTAATTAATTCCAGCGATCGGGGATCGCAGATCGGGGATCACTATCGCAATCTCAATCCTGCGATCCCTAGCGCGGTGATCGCGATCGCGATCACCGTTGCAGGGATTGCGCGCTCGATGATCGCAATTGCGATCCCGAGCACGCGCAGTGATCGCGATCCTGACGTTGTCGCCGCCTGCTCTGCGGCATCCAAGCTCCCAGCGCGATCACCGCTTGCTCTGTGTCGTCGTCGCCTTTGCCTCGTCGAGCCTTCGTCGTTGCTTCTAGGTAAGCTCCTTTCGACGATTTCGATCCATTCCTTTACTCTTCCTTCTTGTTTCCTCCGCCTTCTGTCGGTGTGTGCGTTTTACCGAAATCACGTACACGTTCCGATTTCGGTCCTACGTCGGAACGAAATTTTTCACCGATTTTGCCCGGTACGGCTCGGCATTTAAAACCTTAGTTCACGTTTGAAAAGGGTGGGGAGGTTAATGTTGATTTTTTAGGGGAGAGGAAAAGTCACACAGAGAGAAGTAATTGAAATATATTGGTAAGGGAGGTTGATGTTCATTTTCTAAGGGAGAGGAAGAGTCACGCAAAAAAATGTGTTGTATACATGCAACCTAATTAATTTAAAGGGTAATAGAAGTATAGGTTAGGCTTTAAATTTTTGTTGCTTTAATAAGACGAGGAAAATTGCACCTTAAGCGTGCTTTAACCTCTCAAGAAGCACGCGCTTAAGTACACTTCTTTAAAGTATTGCGCCTGGGTCACTACCCAAGCACAAATGGCACGCGTGGCTGCGCCTTGACCACTAGACGCACGCTTTTCACAACTATGCCCACAACTTTCTCATTTGCTTCTTTACACCCTCTTGTACTGGCTGACAGTCATCAACGATTCAGTAACCTCCTAACCCACCTAGCTTATATTGTTTGGACGATGCTTGTGTCCAACTACCTTCTCAATTATTATGCCATCCATGTCTTCTAGTTCTACACTACAGACATGAACATCATTGTCATCAAGTGCTACTTCTAAAGTCGTGTCTTATTGCCTACCTCTCCATGACCATAGACTTCATCTATGCTGTCCAGTAGACTCTGAAGACACCACTGAATGGGCTTGGGTCAAGGTCTTCACCATGGGTTTCACCATAGTTGCAACTGGTTCATTTTCATGCAAGTGGCCTGTTGGAATCTCCTCGAGGATCTATAAGAAGCTAGAATTCCTGTAGCTTACTCAGATATAGGTAGAGGGTGGGATTCACATGCAGACACCATATTATAGAGGTGGAGGGATGAGATTTGAGGCAAACTCAAGGAGGGGGCAGAAATGTAGAGGAGGTCGGTCAAGGTAGAGGGTTTGACTGGAAGTTGGGATGTTAATATGGATGCCATTATGAGAGAAAAGGGGTGGTAGTGGATGGGGGGATGGATAAGGTAGGAAAGATACGAGGATTGGTCCATAGGAGTGGATGGGAGGAAAGGGGTTGAAGGGTGGAAGGGGCCATGGAGGCAGAGGGAGGAGGAGCAGAATTTGGTTTTATTTTTAAATAACTTCTTTATAGTTTGTCATTGAGTGAGATACATACGGTGATAGGCGCCCTTTAGTTTTCATAAAATTTTCCATCAGGTTCTCCTGGTTTCCCATGGAAGTACTTTTTTTTTTCATTTTTCAAAGATATTCTCAATCAATGTGTTTCTTGTTTAGATACTAATTAGATATTTGAAAAAAAATTCAAGTAGCAATCCTGTAATTTACCTTTTGTTTTTATATTTACCTTCATTACAGTCTTTGCTCTTCTTTGGGTAAGAATTTGTGCTGTGTGCATGATGTACATTGTCTTTGTTGGGCACCATCTTTCTTAGCTGTTTAGTTGCTTCAAATATTCTGTGTAAAACTGTATGATGAATGATTGGTATAATCATTCCTTGGTAATGCAGTACTTGGAAAATTGTAACTGTTCTTGAAGTCTGAATGTATGGAATTGGACTCCTGACTTCTGTTGATATTGTAATATGATATTGTCTAATTCTTACTTGTTTGGTAGCCATTGGAAGTCTGTTTCTCAAATAGTTAAAATGGCGAGGAATAAACTTATTGTCTCGCTTGTAACTAATACAGCTGTTTATTTTCCTTAAGGTCCATGGAGAGCTTCTCATGGCAATTAAGGATGCAGAGGAGGGTCTACTTAACTTGAAAAGGTCACGTTTATTGAGAGAAGCTGATTTGATCTTTTCTGGCCAAGAAGCTGGATCAGGAGATGTGGATGTCCAAATAGAGTCTTTGGATTCTAGAGAGGACAAACCAGAACCACTGGAACCTGAAACCTATTCTTTGGGGTCAAAATGTCGATTTCGGCACATGGATGGACGCTGGTATAATGGGCAGATAGTTGGACTAGAAGGTGCTAAGTCAGCAAGAATCTCATTCCTTAACCCTACATCTGAAAACATGACGGTGTGTACGACTTCCTTTCTTTTCTTCTTTATGTTTTATACTAGATTGATTTTTCTTGTCTTCCATTTATGGAGTAGACTGAATCCTCTACCTGATTTTGCTTAGCGCTCTGCTTTATTCATTATTCTAAGTTACAAATAGTAGCCAGACTATGTGACACTTGCATTCCAAGGACTTTGTATGTAGCCATGCAAGGTAAATTATAGGTAGAAAACATTGTCATTACATTTTTTTTTCCTTTTACGGGACTATAAATTAACATTTTAGAATTTGTTTGATGATGAGTTGAAACATTTAAATTTGGTAAATATCCTCCACTTTGACCCACAAGGATTCTCATCAAACATTTTTGACAAGCTGTTGGTCTTGTCTTCAGTTTGTTTTTTTTCAGAGCGATATTTGTGTTGCATGGATCATTTATCTCAGTCGATATATTTTATCTGCTAAATGTGCAAATGTTGCATTGGTTTTCTACAGCGTTACTGTTTTCTTCCCATCCATTTTGTCTGTGCAGTTCCCATGTAGAACAGCTTATCCTTGGTGTTCGTCTAGCCTATCATATTATCACCTTTTCAGTAGAGTTACTATGTGATTTTCTTTCTACCAGGGATTATTCTATCTAGCATAGGCACATGTGACTTGGTGGTGATGTTAATGCTTGAACTTATGTAACTGAGTGGAAAATGCAGGAACCTTAGTCAAGGCTTACATGACCATTTTTAATTAACAGTCTTTATTTTCAAGCATTCATGTTATAATTTTTCCTGTGGCTGCATCTTGGTGGGGAAGAATGGCGTGAATGGCCCATTAAAATATTTAAAATCGCTGAAATTTCAAAGTTGTCTATGCCATTTAATTTTTTTTAAGATATTATATTTTCTAATTGGCTGGGAAGAATATCTTTCTTATATTTTTAAAAGTTGTTTACTTTTTAAGAAAAACAAGCCAATTAGGTTTTTGGTCAAAATAAGTTGAGTTATTATTTTACGAAAAATGAGGCTTACTGTGGGACTATAAAATGATGCTAGCATCTGGTCTTTGGACCTATTTTAGTTAATAAAGAAATCTAAATTTCTTCATGGACGATACTTGCCCTCATTTAAAAACAAAAAATATGGAACCGTCATATTAACGGTCCCCTCCGGCTGTCCCTACCGGTGGAGGTAAATCAGGAACTCAGTTAGCAAGTACAGAGGAAGAGATCCGTCGATAGCCTAGATCGGTGAAATCCTTGAGAATTGACTCCTGTCCACTTAAGAGTTATCCCTGTTCACTTACAAATTGAGTTAGCCCTGGGGGGTTACTTGTCCTCATTTATACAATTTATTGTTGCATCAGTTACTATGAGGGTCAATTGACATAATCCTTAAGCTTCCGGGCCACCCTTATCTACCCCCTTGGCCCACGACTACTCTCCTCGGATCATTGTAAGCCACTTCCATCTGCAAGAAAAAAAATCAAATCTAGAGAGAGAAACTATAGAAATTGAAAAAACAAGAGAGTTGTAAAGAAAAATAGTGGAAAAAAAATAAAATAGAAGAGCAATATAGAAAAAAGGAAGGAAAAGAAAAAAAAAAGACGAGAAAATTATAGTTTCCTCTCCACATTTGGACTGGCTCTCCAACATCATAATATAGATTATTGGATTCTATGTTACTCGATATGGGTATTTGACACGATTGTATTTCTCAAATCCTGATGCATGTTTTTTTCCCCTTGAAATGGGTACACAATGGTATTTGACACGATTGTATTTCTCAAATCCTGATGCATGTTTTTTTTCCCTTGAAATGGGACAACTCGAGTAAAGGTCCAAACCTTGGACATGGGTATGGGGACACTCATGTCCGAAGACACAACATACTAATATAGTTACATATTTATGGCTTAATATTTTGTTATTTATCCAAATTAGTACTGAGTTAATTGAGGTTGATTTGTAGCTAGCTGGACTCTCTTTGGGTTCAATTAGAGGATTTATGAATTCCCGAGGCTTAAGATTGGTTTGAATTGGGTTCAGTTCGAATGTGAACCAGGACTGAGTCAGGTGTTTATTGGCTGATCCAAACCTGAACATACTCAAAAATGGTCTGGTTCAGCAGAAATAATTTTTTGGAGGTTCATTGATGTTATGAATCGATAGGGTTTTGCTGCTACAACTTTCTTACCCTGTGGTGTAGACTCGATCACAGTTTAAAATCGACAGTTCGAGGGTTTGGAATTGACGGTTCGTGAAAGGTTGACCTTTAACCTTAACCGTCTAAGATGATTATGGTTCCCATTTCGGAATCACTAGTTCACTGTTTGATTCATTGTTTGAAATCGTCGGTCATGGTTCGGAACCGCTTGTTCACGGTTCAAAATTATTATTATTTATTTAAAAATTTAAATATATTTAAAAAATGCTTGCACTTATTTAAGTTGTCTATTTATCCCCTTAGGGTATAAGGGAATCGAAGTCCACATAGTTCTCTTACCTTTTTACCTTAGGAAGTGATGTTACTTACTTTCATTTCTCGTTCCCATAGTAATAGTTCCTTCAGTATCGAACTCTGCTTCGTTTGCAGAAAGTTACATCAATGTATTCTTTTTTTGGTTATTGTCCAATCATCTAACAATGCTTATGCTTCTAAATAATTAGGAGACAACGTAAAACGTCGTTCGCCTAATATGTTTCCTCTGAATGTTTATTCTACGATGACGGTTGACACCTAACAAGCTAGGATTTCTTTTGCAATAATAGAGAGGATAGAAAAACTTTGAGCCTTTTGTGACCATCATTGTAAAATATCGAAATTTGCTTCACTATCTGTATCATTAAAATCAAAAGAAGTCAAATAATTCTCAAGTTTCCGTTTGAAATTTAAGGATCCTTGTGAATATTTCGTTCGTTTTAAAAGTAAAAATTATACTTTTGTAAGTCTTACATTACTACTACTAATATTTTGGAGTTCCGATACATTGCTTTCTAATCCATTTTTTAAATTATATTTTTTATAAATTTTATATAAATTATTTCTAGTATTTTATTACTATAGTAGCATAATTAGGAGAAGAATAATCTTTTAATGGAATTAAAGAATTATAATACATAACTAATATTTCGTATAAAACATCTAATTTTAATCTAGGGTCTAAAGAAAATACAACTAAATAAATATCAAGAATATAATAAAAATATTTTTTCCATTTTGCTTTCATTGTTAATATGCAAGGAGATAAAAATTCATCGTTAATATATTCATTTAAAATTAAAGCTATGGTACAAAAATTCATCATAATTAAATGAGAAGTAAAATAATAAACATCAGAAAGTTGTTTAGTTGCATCATTAAATATTTTTAAAATTTCTCAAATGTTACTACGTATATTACATATTTACATTGATGTGAAAAAAAATATATATTAGGATTGTTAATTACTTGAGCAAAAAATGAACCTGATAATTCTCTGTATTGAAATGAATTTGTAGTGATTGATACGTTGAATTCCAACGAGTTGGTACATCAAGTGAAAATTTTTTAAGTCTCATTCCATTAATTTTATAAAATTTACCTCATTGTTTCATTGTATTAGGATGTGAATATAAATAAGAAATAATAATCTTAATTAGTTTTATTTGATTTTTAAAATTTTTAATCCATCTTGATTACATAAATTTAAAATATAGCATATACAACGAATATGGAAAAATATACCACCAATAATAGATTGACAAATTAATTTAAGTTCACCTATACTTGCGATATAGAACTAGCATTAAAAGGCAGTCCGATGCACGAAGCTTTCATCATGCGAGGTCCCGAGGAGAGGTTTATTATACGCAGTCTTATCTTATTTTGCAATATGTTATTTTCATGATTCGAACCCATGATCTTTAGGTCACAAGGTAGCAACTTTACTGCTGCGCTAAGACTCCCCTTCAAATGATATTAGAACTAGCGACTTTACCGTTGCTGTTTTAAGACTAGCATTATCAAATGAAATTGAAAATATTTTATTAGTTAATTCATATTCTTCTAAAATTAAGTATAATAATTAAGAAATGTTATGAGCAGTGTATGAGTCATCAAAAATTCAATATGCTAATAAACGTTTTTGAATTACCTAGGAATTGTTGATCCAATGGCAAGTCACACCCATATAGAAATGAGTTTGTCAATGATCATTTCAAATATTTGAACATAAAGATACTTTACTATTTAATTTACTAAAATTTTCAATTAATTTTTTTTCCTTGTCTTATTAATTTTTTAATTGTATGAGTAAGTGTAGTTCTAGGAACATATTTAGTAGATGGATTAAGAGATTTTTGACAAAAATTTTCAAAAGTGCATTTAGACTCAAAATTAAATGAAAGATGTTTTACAGAAACGAATCTAGCTAATAATTTCTCTTAATTTAATATTCGAATCTTTAAATAAACTTGCATCCGTACCTTTGGCGAACGAAAAAAATTTAGAAAGTTGTGTTTGAGAATGGTCGATCTCAATTTCGTCGGGTGCTTTATTTCGATATGTCACTTTAACGACCCATAATCATCGCCCGATTGAAATTTATACGAGACATTGCAATATTTGTATTTTATATGTATTTTTCCAGAGAGTAGAACGATTTTCTCAAAATGTTTAGTAAAAATTAACGATTTTAAAGGTAAAGGATCTCACACCTTGGAAGTTTCTCGATACTTCCCTGTGTATTGGTTGTCGAAAATTACTTTGGTCCATCATCGGTGAATTGAATCTCTTCGGACTCAGGATCAACATTTTGAATAAAGATCTTCTTGCCCTTCAGTGAACGAGATGAATCGTCTTCCATTGAAATCAAAGAATTGAAGCAGATTGAAATCGGAGAATCAAAGCTAAAAGTGCTTGAAATTGTGAAATTGAAAGAGAAAAGTAGAGAAGATGTGATGAAAATGATGAAATGAGGCTCCTATATATAGAGTTTGGAGCATAATGGACATTAAATCATAGTTATTGATCAAAAAATGGTTAAATAATCTCGATCGTCGAAAAATAAACCTAAAACACCCATTGGAACTGATGATTCCACAGCTTTTTTTGTTAATTTAAACCGCTGAACCGGTGATTTGAATAGCCAGTTCAGCAGCTCTGGACTGTCAAAATTGAAACCGACCCATCTCTTGACGGGTGGATCCGATTTCAGCCCGTTAACCCAGGTCAACAGGTGGTTACGGGCCTAGGCCAGATCTGGGCTAGACCCGGCTGTGGTCGGGTCTATTGTGGTGTCTCTCTCCTTGTCAGTCTGCTACCAACGTGCTTCCACACAGATGCTGAGAAGCTAATGCTCTCCTGTCCTCTGCAAGAAGAGCTTCAGCACCTTATTCCTTCATGCTGCAGCTCCAATTCCTCTTTTCTTGTCAACAAAGTGAAACGCCTCCACTTTCTCTTTGCTTCCTCCTGCATTTCTTCATGTTTCATTCTCTTATGCTCTTTTGTCCTTTCTCTAATCAATTCACCTGAGAAAATCGATGAGTCTGCCTGCCTTGTTCAACTTGTACCTATATTGAATTACGTCGACACAAGTACAAGAGGGACAAGCAGCAAGTCTGAATAACAAAGTTTGGATTCAAGCTTCAGGTCTCAGTTGATGGGTAGAAGGGTCTGATGTAATGTCCACTTCATGTTTCCTAAAAGACCATTTTTTTGCTGATTCTCTATGCCCCCACATTGAAACAATAATCACGTGTTTGACATCTAGATCCCTAGACACTCCGGATAATGCGGCTCAAGTCCTGAATTATACAGGTCCTGTTGACTTAAAATTCTTTCATATAAGAGGAATGCAGAACCTTTCATAGAGTGAAATAAACTTTTAATGGATCTTGAACTATTATGGTGGCTTTATATCTTGCAACTTGCAATGTGATCTGTGGAATCAACTCTAAAGGAAGTACCAAATAATGGTGTAAACTTATCCTGTGTAGTTTAGTTTGCTATCGCAGCATTTCTTATCATACATATGTGATGACTAGGAGCCTCAGACTGCCTCCTGATTAGCAGCACTAACTAATACAAGTCCACCCAAGTGCAGATGTGCAAGTTCTTCCTACAGCAAAGATGTCGCTTTGGTAGTAATTGCCGCTTATCACATGGTATGTTATTATTCAAGGCTTATTAGATTCATATCATCATTCTTGCCATTGCCATAGCTTTTGATTAGAATTAATGGAAGCTTGGTGTGATGTGTTATGCTGGCAAATTTATCAGTTTGCTATTCAACAGTGGAAACCTGGATGTTATGTTTGTTTTGTGATATACTAGGAGTCAGAGCAAAGATGACCTAATTTTAATATAAACTGATCGGCAGGATTTGTTCTTCCAATTACATCACTGAAGAACTACATTCCTACTTCATGGAATCAATCTATGGTAGGATCCAGCGTTTGGGCTGCTCGTGTCAATATTTCTAGATTATGGCAAAAAGCTGAGCTCCAGTCATGGGATGATGAACTCAGGATAGCTCAAGTTGTTTTTCAACACGATGGGAGCTCTCTGAAGCTGACAAGTGATTCTCTCTCCATATCAGAGTATGCTGAAATGAGTGATGATAATGAGGACGATGACTTCAGCTCTGAAGGTTATGGTTCAAGTGAAGAAGAGGAGGATACAGACGGTGGAAATAGCCACCAAGGTCTAGGCTTTTTGGATCCTACAACATTACAGAGTGGAGTTCAAACTGAGACTGCTGTGTTTGCAAAATGGGAGCATCATACACGAGGTATTGCTTCGAAGATGATGGCCAGCATGGGCTATCGGGAAGGGATGGGACTTGGTGCATCAGGGCAAGGAATACTTGATCCAGTATCTGTCAAAGTTCTTCCACCAAAACAATCTCTTGACCATGCTTTTGCTAATGATAAGGACGAAAGAAGGTTAGACCAGGGCAAGAAACGTAGCAGGGGTGGCAAGAGAAAGCGTAAAAGGCAGTATGCAGAAGCTGTCCGGGTTGCCAAAACCAAAGATGAGCTAGGACCAGATGTTTTCAGCTTCATCAATAACCAATTGGCAGGGCAACAGGATGGTGCAGATGGTTCTGCTAATAGAAGTAAAAGGGGTACCGGTGATGGTGAACTATCTGCCAACAGGCAGGACAGACGCTCATTGGTAGCTTATAATGATGAAGTAAAAGAGTTAAGAATCAAGATTGAGAAGCTCAAAGAGATGGTAGATCGCAACCGTAAGGATAAGGCAGTGCATGAAGCAGCCTTGAGAAAACTGAATGAAACACGTAGGGCTCTGGCAGATGTAGAGGCTGCTCATGCTGCAGCCTCCAGTGCTGTTGCCAACAAGGAGAAAGAGAAAAAGTGGCTTAAATTCTGATGATGCTTTGGCCTAATTCTCTCTCTCCCTACAAATGTTGAGACGACACTAGGCCATTACCATGTCCACAAATGCTTTTCTATCGGCTGGGGGGAAAAAGAGTCCATGTGCCTGGGGATTTTATTATTACCAACCAAAGATGGAATTGGTCCCTACTTTGCAGGATCTATACCCTTGTTCTTTTGATTGCTTCAGAACTGCATTAGGTTCATCATGTAGTTGGCCCCAAATGTTTTCCCTCGTTCAAAGCATGGTTCTTAATATAATTGTAGAAGAGATAATATTATGAGAATGAACTTATGGCTCGACCATGTTCCCATGAACATCTTAACCCAAAGCTTGTCTGTAAGAAATTGATTGATTGGAAGCAATGTGATTGATTAGTCTACTGTTTAGGATATTGCCATTGCTTCACTGCTCCTGAAATGAAATATCATGAAGCATCCAAGGCCAAATTGCAGAATTTTTGTATATGGAAATCATAATGGTGAATGGATGTTACAGGTTATTCTTGTGTTTGACAGATATTCCAAGTACGTTTCATATAAGTGAACTGCCCTCCAACACTTTGGCTTCACAGGTGAGGTTCATGAATTTGATCAAGCTTTCAGAGTTGACATGGTAATAATCTTGTCGATGTTTTCTGAAAAGATTTGGATGTTAGAATCTTAAAAATATCATAAGAATAGTTATAAGGTATTAAACACAAGAGTTATAAAGTATTAAACACAAGATTTCAACAGCCAGAAGTTTGTTTTCTCTAAGACATTATATTTCACAAAACTTGTGCAAGTGCAATAAGGCTCTCAAGTACTTATGCATTTTTATGTTTGGATAATTATTTATAGTTAGATAATATTTATGATCTAATTGTGAATGTGTTAAGTGACAGAAAAATTCAAGTATGAAAGAGAGTCTTGATAGTATAAGTTCAAGTATGTTGTCTTGACGTAAAGTTCAAGCAGACCTTGGCAAAGGAAGTCCAAAGGCAAGGACTTAGCAGCGTAAGTCCAATCATGTAGTTTTGGCGGCGTAAAGTCCAAGCAGACTTTGGCAAGGAAGAAGCTCAAAGCATGACGAAATCGAAGAAAACTTTTGAAAGCAAGCGCAAGGATGGAGTCGTGGACTCAGAGGAATCCTGAAGGCGCAAGGCTGATGGAGAAGTTAGAAGGTTAAGTCTAGGCTTAGGGTATGATTTCAAGTATGAATTAGTCATACTTGAGGTATGCCACGATCCGACATATTGTGTCGGGCCGAATCGCATCGAGTGTTCGAGACTCGAAGTTCGAAGACGTTAGCGAATGATCGGGTTATTCCCGAATCGATGGTAGTCGACTAGGACCAAACTGTCGAACGTAAGCTGGCAATCGACTGTCATTATGGGCAGTTGACTATCGCGAGCACAAAAATGCTAGAAGCCAACTGATCAGTCAGTTACGGAGACACCAATCGAACTGATGATTATGACAGTCAATTGGTCAATTAGACGTTAAGTCATGACGTTTGCAATCAGGCTTCATCAGAAGCCGTTGGATTTGGGGAACAGTGACAACAGTCGACTGCTGGTGTTCACCAGTCGACTGCTGCAGGCTCAATGGGAAAATCAATTTTGTCTCTATAAAAAGAGATCTTGGGGAGCTTGAGAGGGCTAGTGCTATCATTCCTAACAATACTCTCAAGCTCCCCACGTCTTCTTAAACTTTCTATTATTTTCAAACATCCTCTTCTCTAATCTTCATCTCTATCATTTGTAAGAAGAGGAGTGCTTTATAAAAGAAGACTTTTAGTGGAAGATTTGCTTGGATTGATCCATCTTACGGATCGTCGTGGAGTAGGAGCATAATCTCCGAATCACGTTAAACAATCTTGTTAGCGCTTGCTTTTGTCTTTTCGTTTATATTTGTTTTGCTTCCGCTAACCATTCTTGTAGAAACGAAAAGAGGCTATTCACCCCCCTCTAGCCTTCCTAGGATCCCTAACAAGTGGTATCAGAGCCCGGATCACGTCGGAAGATCTAACCATCAACTGAAGTACAATGGCATTTCAAGAGGGATATAGCACAACGCGACCTCTGTTCTTCGACGGAACGACTTTAGCTATTGGAAAGGTAGGATAGAATACTACCTTATGAATGATTTGAAAATTGGTTTAGTATTGTAGATGGATTTGAGAAGTCGGTCGACAAATTTAGAGCGCCAATACCAACGAAGGATTGGACAAGGAAAATGGCGAAGAAGGCTCAAGCTAACGCAAAAGCAATGACCACACTTCAATGTGGTCTATCCAAGGAGCAACTATCCAAGGTTGACCCCTTCAACTCTGCAAAAGAGCTTTGGGAGAAGCTCATCGAACTAAATGAAGGGTCAAAGGAGACAAGAAGAGCCAAGAGGGACCTAATGATAGGGCAACTCCAAAGCTTCAACATGAAGACCAACGAGACTGTGAGCCAAATGCACGGTCGATTCAAGGAGGTAGTCAACGGATTACACGTAATATGTGAGAAGGTTGAAAACCTAAACCTCGTAAGGTATGTGCTTCAAGCCTTCCCTAGAATAACTCTATGGGCATCAATGGTAGATGCTTATAAGGTTTCTAGGGATCTTTCTTTACTTAAGTTAGATGAATTATTTTGTGAGTTTGAACTACATGAGCAAGCTAACACTTCATCGAAGGTGAAAGGTTTGACTCTTGTTGTAGGTAAAAAGGAGAAGAAGAAGAAAGAAAAGAAGGTCTCCTCATCATCCGAGTCGGAGGACGAATCATCTAGTAGCGATGAAGAACTATTGGCTAGCGAGGTGGCCCACTATATGAAGAAGTTTAGTGGGAGATCAAGGAAGCTCACCAAGAAGGACATGAGGAGGATGTTTCAATCCTCAAAAGGTAAATCCACTAGTAGTTCAATTTCTAACACTAACGTTACTTGCTATGGTTGTAATAAGAAAGAGCATATCAAGCCAAATTGCCTGGACCTAAAGAAGAAGGAGGAGAAGGATAAGAAAAAAAAAGGAGGAGGTCATGGTAGCACAAACTGGGATACACAAAGTCTAGAAGATTCATCCGTTGACGAGGAGTTGTGCCACATTACAAGACATGTATCACTTATGACGTTGGAAGATGAAGCCGGAAGCTCAAGTAAGGAGTCATCATCATCATCAAACGACGAATCGTCCTCTAGCGACGATGAGGTAAGAGACTCTCCTAGGGTAGAATTACTTTACAAGACTATTGCATATCTTAAGAATGCCTTAGATAAATCTAAAACTAGGATTAAGGATTTGAAAGTAGAAATTAAGGCAATTAGGAATGTAGAACCTTCTTGTAATGATGCATGCTTATTTAAGGATGAAAATGATGAACTTAAAAAGGAAATAGGTGAATTAAGAGCATGTTTAGAAAAATTCATAAATGGTTCTAAATACCCAGACATGATATTTAGGGATCAAAGGGTTATTTACAACAAGGCCGAAATAAGATATAGACCTAAGGAGAAGAAAGTAGCTTTTACCTCTCTCATTAGTAGAAAATCAACACTTAGGAGCAAGGTTAAAAAGGCATGGGTTCCCAAGAGTTTTGTAGTTGATGCTATCGGTCCAAAAATTTGGGTGCCTAAGGCTTGTATTTTTTATGTTGTTTAGATAGAAGGACCAAACATGTGGATTGTTGATAGTGGTTGCTCAAGACATATGACCGGAGATGCAAGTAAATTTTTCACAATCAACCACCTTAGCAAGGGAACCGCGCCATTTGGTAATAGTGGTAAACTTAAAATTCTAGGAAAAGACATAATTGAGACATCCTCAAAACTTGCTATTCATAAAGTTTTTTTAGTCAAAAATATGAAATTCAATTTGCTTAGTGTTAGCCAATTATGTGATGTCAATTTTAATGTTGAATTTAATTCTACTAAATGATTTATAAGACACAAGAAATTAAATGATTGTATGTTAGTAGGATATAGGAAATCCAATATTTATTTTGTTAATTTATTCTATGCTTCTAATATTTCCCCTAAGTGTCTTGTGACAAAAGAAGAAGAAAATTAGTTATGATATAGGAGGTTTGGACACACCAATATGAAGAATATTGCCAAGATACCCAAGATGGATCTAGTCAAAGGGTTGCCAAAAGTGAAGTACATCAAGGATAAGATGTGTGATGCATGCCAAGAAGGAAAACAATCAAAGTCATCACACATGGGTAAAACTTTAATTAATATTTCTTTACCGTTAAAGCTTTTATACTTAGATTTATTTGATTGTCATAGCATTCTTTCTTTGAATGGTAGCAAATATTGCTTAGTTATAGTAGATGATTTTTCTAGATATACATGGGTCTATTTTATGAAACATAAGGATGATACCCTAGGAATAATCATAGGTTTTAACAAAAGAGTAGAGAATGAAAGAAATCTCAAAATCAACCGGATCCGTAGTGATCATGGTGGAGAATTTGAGAATTCTAATATCTCAAAATTTTGCTTAGAACAAGGGTACAAACATGAATTCTCTTGTCCTAGAACACCCCAACAAAATGGGATAGTGGAAAGGAGAAATTGTGTCATACAAGAGGCGGCTAGGACTATGTTTAATGCATATTCACTTCCTAGCTACTTGTGGACGGAAGCGGTTAATACTGCTTGCAATATCCAAAATAGGGTCTTAATCCATAGGTTTTTAGGAAAAACACCCTTTGAATTATGGAATGACACAATTCCTACAATTCATTACTTCAAAGTCTTTGGATACAAAGTTTACATCTTAAACACCAAAGACAATTTAGAAAAATTTGAGTCCAAAGCGGATGAGGGAATCCTAGTTGGATACTCATCCACTAGTAGAGGATATAGAGTCTATAACAAAAGGACTCAAAAGGTTGAAGAATCTTCAAATGTTCAATTTGATGAAACTTCTAATACTTACCCTAGGAAATCTCCCATTGATAATGATATCAATAATAAAAACCAAGATACTATCCAAAAATTTCAAAACTTGACCTTAGGGGGTAATGATCAAGGGGGAGGATTAGATCAAGGGGGAGGAAGAGGAGATTCCGATGATAAGAGGAAAAAGGAGGATAACAATGATCTAAATCAACTTGACACACCTCCTAGAACATTAAGAATTCATTAAAATCATCCTCTATACCAAGTTGTAGGAGAACTCTCTCAAGGTGTTAGAATTAGATATTTTCATAGAACCTCCACTAGTCAAATATCTCACAATTTGAGCCCAAATCAATCAATAATGCATTACTTGATTCGGATTGGATTCTAGCAATGCAAGAAGAATTGACTCAATTTGAAAGGAGTCAAATATGAGAGCTAGTTCCTAGACCCAATGATAACACCATTGTTACTACAAGATGGGTCTTTAGGAACAAACTAGATCAAGGAAACATAACAAGAAACAAAGCTAGATTAGTTGCAAGAGGTTTTAATCAAGTTGAAGGACTTGACTATGATGAAACTTATTCCCCGGTTAGTAGGTTAGAGTCAATTAGAATCCTATTAGGATATGTCTCTTACATGGGATTTAAACTTTATCAAATGGATGTAAAATCGACATTCCTAAATGGATTCATTAAGGAAGAAATGTATGTAGAATAACCTCCCGGGTTTGAGAGTGTAGACTATCAAAACCACGTATACAAGCTTAGAAAAGCTTTATATAGGTTAAAACAAGCTTCCCCGGATTTGTATGAAAGATAATCTTCTTTCTTAATCTCTAAAGACTTTAGAAGGAGCCAAGTAGATCAAACTCTCTTCATAAAGTCAAAATCAAAGGATATCTTTGTAGCCCAAATATATATTGATGACATCATTTTTGGGTCAACAAATGATGAACTCCTTCAAGACTTTATCAAAAATATGGAGAATGAGTTTGAAATGAGTTTAGTATGAGAATTAAACTTCTTTTTAAGTTTACAAGTCAAACAAACTAATGAAGGAATTTACATATACCAAACCAAATATGCCAAAGAAATGATCAAGAAATTTATTTTGAAAAATACTAAGGTAGTATCAACCCCAATGACAACTAACACTAAAATAGACAATGATAATGAAAGTAAATCAATTGATCTAAAACTTTATAGGAGTATGATTGGTAGTCTACTCTACCTAACCACTAGTAGACTCGATATATTATTTGCGGTAGGTATGTATGCTAGATACCAATCATGTGTAAAAGAGTCTCATTTGATGGTCGTTAAAAGAATTTTAAGATATATTAAAGTCACACTAAATGTAGGACTTTGATACCCTAGGATTAGGTCTTTTGACTTGGTTGGGTATACCGATTCCGATTATGCGGGTTGCAAATTAGATCGGAAGAGTACTAGTGGTGGATGTCAATTTCTTGGATCCTCCCTAGTTAATTAGAGTAATAGGAAACAACTTTGTATTGCTCTATCCACCACCGAGGCCGAATATGTAACCATGGGTGATTGTGCAACTCAATTGCTTTGGATGAGACACACTCTAGAGGACTATGAGCTACACTACTCCAACATTAAAGTTTATTGTGATAATGTGAGTACCATTAATTTGATCAAAAATTCGGTACATCACTCTAGGACAAAACACATTGAAGTGAAATATCACTTCATTAGAGATCATGTGGCAAAGAGGGACATTGAACTTAACTACATAGAATCTAAGTCCAACCTTGCCGACATCTTCACCAAGGCTCTTCCCGAAGCGGATTTCTCATCACTTAGGAGAGAACTTGGAATGTGCTTTGTAGAATAGAGGTCTAGGTTAGCATGATCCTATAGAAAATCTAGGACTATACCTCTATAACATCTCACAAAACAATTAAGAAACCATGATTTTTGTATTGAGCCACTTAAACATCATGTGAGATGTTAGGAAGATACATTCGGTTCATCATGCTTGTTATGATGCATTACTTTGAACCAATGTGACATCTAGAGACATAAATCCTTAATTGGACCAATCATTAGGAAGACTTGTGTACAATTGATTTGCATATAGCTCTAAGAACATGATTGGAAATGTCAAATCAAATAACATTTAAACTATGTTTATCCTACTTTGAAAAATAGCTTGTACTTGATCAGCAAAAGTGATATAAATTTGTGAAAAACTTTAAAGCTTTTGCTAGATTTCAAGTTTGTGTCAATCTTAAAATCTGGAAAAGATATATTTTTCAACATATTTTTCCTTGATAGCAAATGACTTCAAAAAGGTGTCTACAAAATATCGTGAATTTTTTACCTTTCTTGAATTAGTTACTTATTTACCAACTTAGCTGAAAAACCTATCAGTCTGATATCAGTCGACTGACGTTTGTCACCAGTTCGGCTGATAAGTGTGTCCCGAGCCAAGTTCATCCCGGTCCACTGGACAGTCCATTACCACTTATGGCAGTTGATTGTCGCGTCCACAGAACGCTTCGTAGCTAATCGACCGCTTGACCGATCGACCGGGCTGATTGGCGATATTCGCTACCGATCGCCGTGCCCACAAAATGCTTCAGAGCCAACCGACGCCCGATCGATCGACATCCCGATCGGGCGATCACGCATCGATTCCGATGTTGCGGATATTAGGGCTATTCGACTTGATCCGACTAACACGACTCCTTTCTCTTTTTCTTCTCCGCCGTCTCTCGCCGCCGCCTCCTCTCTCGCTTCTCTTCTTCCTTTCCGGCGCTCCCACCACCCATTCTCATGTCGGTCGAGCTTTTTCGACTCGTGATCCTTTTCTTCTCAAGAGTTACGAGTTCTAGTCTCCAGTGCAGCCTACATGCCTTTTGCTAGGGTTTCATTGGCCCTTGTGTTTCGGCGTGTCCTTCCTTCTCCGACTTTCAGCCATACCACCTAGATTTAAGCAGCTAGCGTCCAAACGTACTCGTCCACCTGTCGGTGAGGATTCATCAAACCCTCAACCCTCAACCTTCAGACCCTCAACCCTCGATTGATGCCCGCTTTTCCACACCGGGTCATGAGCTCGCTTTTCACTCAAACAAATTTCAACTCATTTCTCCCCGATCTTTGGACCCTAAATTCTTCCAGTCAAATTGCTTTGACATTATCCAAATTATCCAATTTTACAAACTTGAGTCCTTAGTCTTCTGTGAACACCAAATCAATTCCACTTTGCTTTCGGAGTTTTTCAACAACTTACGCTCGATTGTAGACGGGCTGAGGTACCGGACTCACGTTGCTCAATGCGATTTGGACTTCACTCCCCAGATCTGGGCAGACTTTCTTGGATGTCGCCCATCCGAGAATGAGGTTGTCTTTTATCCGTTTCTTCTTAAGCCTCTTCCGACTCCTTTCGAGGCCATTTCTTTAGACTCTTTGCATGATATCTTTTACCATAGTCCTCGTCTAATTGGAGTCAATCTTTTTCCTTCCAATGACCTTTCTGCTTTTGACAATGTCCTTTACAAGGTCATTGTTCATTGTATCCTTCCTATTGTTACCCGTGATTTGGCCTTAGTTCGGCCCCCACACTTCTTTCTTATGCATGCATTCCGTCAACGATTAGATGTGAATATCAATCTTAATACATTTCATTGCATAGTTCACTTCATTAATCCTAACAATGGCAAGGTCCATATATCATATGGACATGTGATCAATGAGTGTCTTAGTTCCGTCGACATCGACGTCACCAAGGGGGCCATTAAGGCCATGTCCACAAAATATGATTGCATGAATGCTAGGTTCTTTTCCTTAGCGGGCTTGAAGCCCTCCCACGGGTCCATGATTTGGGAGGATGGGTGACAGCAGGTGGGTGGCGCTCCACCTATCCCAGCACCGGAAGATGCAACTGCAGAGGATGACACTGTGCCGGACTCGACCTTCGTAGCATGCCTCGCAGCGTTTGAGGAGACAGTGGACACACGTTTTGAGGAGCTTCTCCTAGAGCACCAGGAGTTTCGGACTTTGGTCATCTCCCAGCTGAGCGCATCGGAGCGACAGCAGCAGGAGATACTGGTGCTTCTCTATCCTCCTTCACCCGGATGTTCTTCTGCAACAGGAGATGTCAGCAGTTCACAGTCGACGACCATGGACACTGATGACCCTGACTCTTAGATAACCATCAATTGTATTTTGTTCTTCTTTTTGTTTTCCTTGACATGTGCAAGGCACTGCCTTTAACCTCGTGATTAATGAAATGAATATTTTTGGTACATCCCTATAGTCTCTTTCATGTTTTTATTGATTGGTAATTTGAAATTCAAGGATTGAACCCATTTTAATAAGCATTTTTGAGGTCCTTACTGGTCTACATAACTTGATCGCAACCATCATTAATAATGTTGATACAATGTTGTCCAAACAAGTTAACAATTCTTATCACTTTGAATTTTATGTTAATCCGCTAATATGATGGGTAAATTTTTAGTCTTCTATTTTTCACCCATTGTACTAGACATGAGTAATGTGTATGACAAGTTTCGTGAATTTTGGGCATTCACCGAATTACTTACGCATTTCTTAAACTCGTTTGAATATCACTGATTTCAGAAGTCTTTGATATCAGTCGACTGCTCCTTATGGTAGTCGACTGCCAGGGCTTGCAGTTGACTGATTACTGCCTTAGTCGATTGTTGATTATGTTTTGGGCAGCATATCTTGTGTTCATGGTTTAAAAGTAAAATTCTGAGTGTTCTACCTCCATACTATAACTACTACAGTATAATGATAGCTTGTATGGAAATTAGGACTAATTTGTTCACGGTTTAAGGGGGAGTATTGTCTCTATTTAAATACCCTAAATTGTTGGTGCAAAGTTGTGGCTCAATTCGCATGTATGATATTTTGCTTTGCTCAACTTATTATTTACACATAATACCTATGTTTTGGATTAAGGGAGAGCTTTATGTCTATTTTCTACCTTAGTTCAAGGCATGACATGTCTTAGTCATTCATGAACTCATTCACTATGTTTCCTTTTGATGTGTGTCAAAGGGGGAGAAAGGAGAATTTAAGTTAGAATTTGTCTATTGAACATTGGATGTATGATGCATTTATGGTTTATGATGTCTTCATTTTTTAAGACCTAACCTAAATGATTGTCAAACATTAAAAAAGGGAAGATTGTTGGTGTAACAAAGTCCCAAGTACTTATGTATTTTGATGTTTGGATAATCATTTATAGTTAGACAATATTTGTGATCTAACTGTGAATGTGTTAAGTGACAGAAAAATCCAAGTATGAAGACTTGGTAAAGAGAAGTCCAAGTATGATATTGGCAAGGAAAGTCTAAAGGAAGGTCTTGGCAGCATAAGTCCAAGTATGTAGTCTTGGCGGCGTAAAGTTCCAGCAAACCTTGGCAAAGAAAGTCCAAAGGCAAGGTCTTGGCAGTGTAAGTCCAAACATGTAGTTTTGGCAGTGTAAAGTCCAAACAGACTTTGGAAAGGAAGAAGCCCAAAATATGACGAAACCGAAGGAAACTTTTGAAAGCAAGCGCAAGGATGGAGTCGTGGACTCGGAGGAATCCTGAAGGCGCAAGGCTGATGGAGAAGCTAGAAGGTTGAGTCTAAGCTTAGGGTATAGTTTCAAGTATGAATTAATACTTGAGGTATGCCAGTCGACTGACATATTGTGTCAGTCAAACTGGTCTCGAGTGTTTAACACTCAAAGTTTAGATAACGTTGGCAATCGATTGGGATTATTCCCTAGTCGAACTGATGGTAGTCGACTAGGACCAAACTGTCGAACGTAAGCTGGCAGTTGACTGCCATTATGGGCAGTTGACTGCCGCGAGCACAGAAAGGCTAGAAGCCAACTAATCAGTCGGCTACGGAGACACCAGTCGAACTGATGATTATGACCGTCGATTGGTCAACTAGACGTTGAGCCATGACATTTACAATCAGACTTTGTCAGAAGCCGTTGGATTTGGGGAACAGTGACAGCAGTCGACTGATGGTGTTCACCAGTCGACTGCTGCAGGCTCAATGGGAAAATTAGCTTTTTCTCTATAAAAATGGATCTTGGAGAACTTGAGAGGGCTAGAGGTCTCATTCCTAATAATACTCTCAAGCTCTCCACGTCTTCTTAAGCTTTCTATTGTTTTCAAACCTTCTCTTCTCTAATCTTCATCTCTATCATTTGTAAGAAGAGGAGTACTTTGCAAAAGAAGATTTTTAGTGGAAAATTTGCTTGGATTGATCCACCTTATGGATCGCCGTGCAATAGGAGCATAATTTCCGAACCACGTTAAACAATCTTGTTAGCGCTTGCTTTTGTCTTTTCGTTTATATTTGTTTTGCTTCCGTTGATCATTCTTGTAGAAACGAAAAGAGACTATTCACCCTCTCTAGCTTTTCAAAGATCTCTAACAACTTGAACTTAAGTGATCCCTAAGAATGAATTGAGAAAGATAATGTGAGCTAGTGGAGCATAATATGTTTGAATCGACTGAAATAATTCCTATCATATTAGGATTATTTTTTAGATCATTATAAAGGAAAACTTCATATCCTTTATTTGTTTTATGGGGTTCAACCATGACAAGTCGATGAAACCCAGGTAACTCTTCATTGTAGACTGAACTGAGGAATATATTATGAGCTAATTGGGGGTTATAATATGTTGGATCTATAGAAATAATTCATTATCATATTAAGAAAAATTGCAGATCATTTATTAGCTAAAAGTGTAGATCTTTAGCTTATTTCGTGGGATTCTGTGGGTGCAGTTAACCTTATTGGGCATTACATAAGTTCGTCACTTATTGTAGCTCCTATCTAACAACTATCTTCAAGCTTTTACTGAACAACAATTAAAGGATCTATTGCCATAGGAAACATTGCAACCTTCTATGGACTCTCAAGGTTACAGTGCCCAAATGGTGTGCTCCTGTTGACCCCTGCGGACTCAAAGAAACTCTTTGATCCATTGTACTCATCTCCATGGTTACACATGGTCATCGCCTCTTCTAATGCCTTTTCCTTGAAGGAACTTTTGTGATATTCATTCATAACCGATTGCAAATTGAAGGACCCTAATGGTTGGCATGTCATGGGCATCTTTAGACCCAAGTTTTACAACCCCTTTGATCATTTTCTAATCTCTCGTAGTAAATCACACATACTCCTCTCTGTGCACCTTTTTTTTTTGTTTAAAGAAGTATCATTGAGTCTTATTCCTACCACTTGCTACCAAAGAACCCTAACATTTAAAAATAACTTGACTAAATATGTTTTTTAATCCATTAATACTTGGGTTGATTAATCAGTCAACTCTGGATAAATGAAAGGAGAATAAAAGGTTATTATTCACCTTTATAAATCATTAACTAGTCATTTGGCTAATATATGAGCAATCATCGTATGACAAATTTAAATTGAACTATATCTTGAATAGTCGATCAATAGTTGATTAAATAAATCATTTTATTACAATAAAATCGTTAGTTTGTTGTTGCTCATGGCATCTTAAATCAATTCATGAAAAAATTAGATTCTTGTAATTGAAAAATTAGTTGTTACAACAATGACAATCTAGAAATTTAACTGAAGATGCATCAATTGATATCATAGACAACCAACTAAAAGGATTAGGAAAACATTTGCAAGAGAAAATAGTCGATTGAATGCATAAAACAATTGACTAAATGATAACATATACTTTAAAGGTTGGGGATTTGTTTAAAGGTTATATATAGGGGTTTGGGGCTACAAATTGATTGATTTAAAGTGTTGATATTCTAGTTTCTTTACTCTCAACTTCATTCTCTTATACTAATTGTAATCCTCCTTTTGTTATAAGTACTAGTCTTGTAAATAAAAAAGAAAGATTATTAAAGGAGTTTCTATTGGATCATTGGATGTGACTAGAGGAGGAGGTGAATAAATGTCCACCTCTCTTATTATTCTTATCTTTATATACTTTAGAACTATTGTGTTTAACTATAAGGGGATGAATAGTCAATCATGATTTGATTTGTCTTCATTCTCATCTACAATGAGTTAGTATAGCGGAATGCAAAACAAACAAAAACTCAACACAAGAATGTAATACAAACCAATATAACGAGGTTTAGATCACTAATTCTCACAAACCCTCTATACATCCTCCTGTAATACTTTCAGGAGGTGGAAAAATCTCTTACAACACTTTGCTAAAATACAAGAAGGAATACTTCCTTCTATACATTTTGTTCATTTTATTTTCCTATTGAGTCAATTGCACCGTCAACTACTCCATTAGTCAACTGCATAACTAGTAGTTGATTAAATCTTAAATTTATTCAAATCATAACTTTGTTCTTTTAGATTCATTAGTCGACTAACACTCTGTTTTTAGTCATACTTATACTTAATTCATTCTATGTCTTGTCCAATATTAAATCAACCTTGACCAATTAAAACTTTCACTACCTGATATGTATTTTTTGGAACTTCCCTTGCTTGAAGACTATCTTTCTATAGGACTTCACTTGCCAAGAAATCTCTATGCTTTTGAGCCTCTACTGAGATACTCCTAGTCTCGGGGACTTCAATTGCCAAGAAACCTCTATGCTTCCAAGACTTTCACTGCAAAGAAACTCCTCATCTCCAATACATTAAATGTATAACATTCAATCATCATTGATATAGTAGGACTTCTACTACCAAGGTCCTTATTAATTTACTTGGACTTCCACTACATAACATTAGGTCCTTTATAACTTGCTACAACTTCCATTACCAAGTATATATTAGTCCTTATTGTCCTACCTAAATTTTTAGACACTTATCAAACATCCAATCTACCTTGACCTATTCTAACTTTCACTGTCAATATTTTGTTGAACATCTCCATCTGTCAACTCCCTTGTTAGACTTTCCATCACCAACACCTATAGAATTTTCTCAATTACCAAGTGTTCGATCGATCTCAATCCACTTTACCTTCTTCCACAATCAAGTCTATTGGTATAATCGACCTCCCATTTTGAGTTTTGATAATTGAAAATATGTTTGAGTGTGTAAGTCTATTCAAGGTTGACCAAAAGTGGGTTCACCCAGGTCAAAGGTGATCAAATGTTTGAAAGTTAGTGTAAAATCTAAGTAGATCAACAGTGACTAGATGCTTGACAGTTAATGGAAGTCTAGACAGGTCAAAAGATAACTAAATATTTGGTAGTTGATAGAAGTCTAGACAAATCAAAGGATGAACATATGTTTGACAGTCCATGAAAGTCTAGACAAATCAAAAGGGACCAAATATTTGTCAAGTGGGAAGTCCTAGAAAATTGCAAGGAACTAGATGTTAGGCAAATCAAAGGGAGATTAAATGTTTGGTAAGGAAAAAGTCCAAGAATGTCAAAGAGGGACCTAATGCTTGGCAAGAAAAAAAAATCCTAGAGGAGTAAACTCTAAATAGAGGGAAGTCTTGGAGAGTGAACTCCAAGTAAAGAGAAAACCCTAAAGGAGTGAACTCTAGGTAAAGAAAATTATAGAGGAGTGAACTTCAAGCACTTAAGAAGTCCCGGTAAGTTAGGTTGATTATATATCAAGTAGATATAGTAGGTGAGGTAGACCATATACTTACATATTATTTCTAGATTAACTCTATGTTATAGGAAGCTTGAGTTAAGCAGTTGGACTTGGAAAGATTTGGGTGACTGAAATAGATCTGTGCAACTTGAAGGTCTAAATGATTGAAAGTTGGTTCGGGTAACCTAAAACCCAAGATAGTCTTTGATTAGGATAAGCATTGATGTGGCTAGATGAGGTTTAGTCCAAGCAATCGGAAGTGGTCCGGGCAATCAAAGCATCATTTTGATATCCAATCAGCATAGTATAGGGACCGTGACGTGTGCTACAGGAGGGTGAATAGCATTGCTTCACGATTTTGTTGTTCTCGATCTTGTCATGCTTGTCTACAAAAACGTTATACACAACGGAATACAATACAAATAGAAATAAAGACAAAAAATATAATACGATATTTTACGTGATTCATAACTCAAGTTTCTACTCCACGATGACTCTCTAGTGATCTATCATCACTAAGAACTTCTCCTTCTCGGCAATATGTTGGAGGTAGAGAAACCTCTTATAATGCACTTACAAAAGTAAAATACAACCAAAATAAAATAGAAAAGTGAATACAAGTAAAGAACACTTTATAAATGATTGTTTGATGCTTTGGTTGCTTTGGATGGATTTTAAATGACTAGAATGCAACAGCAAATCCCCTTCAAGAACTCCAAGAACTAACTAGAAGAAATCCTCCACGAAGCCTCCTTTTTATAACCTGCTCATGTTGGATTTCCGCCTAACAGTCGACTATCAAAAGCACCAATTGACTGCTCGCCTACCCATTGTCTCACAACGGACTAATCCACGTTGAATTCTGTCAAACGTATACTTGAGCAGTCGACTGTCCTTACCAGCAGTCGACTATCCAATCGACTACCAAAGCTTTTGTACTCGTGTCCACTACCACCAGTTGACTGACCATTATTGAAAGTCGACTGCCAAAGCACAGCAAGTAGTCGAACCTTAGTCGACTACTCTGTCAGTCGACTGAGTCATAACTGTTGGTGTGATCGGCCTAGATCATGATTGACCAGACTCGAGTGAGACTCGAGTAGGGTTTTGATATTTGACAATTAGATTGTCAATGAGTTTGACAATGGGTTTGACCATTGTTTGACAATATAATTTGATCATATAGACTCGAGTGAGAGTCGAGGGGAAGTCCAAGTTTGGATACTTGGCAATTGAAAAGTCTAAGCATTGCTCTTGGCATGGAAAAGTCCAAGCATAGATCTTGGCATTGGTAAAGTCCAAGTCATGGGTACTTGTCATGTGAAAGTCCAAGTATGGGTCTTGGCATGGAAAGTCCAAGTCTTGGGTACTTGGCATGGAAAGTCCAAGCATGGGTCTTGGCATATGAAAATTCAAGTCATGGGTACTTAACAATTGAAAATCCAAGGGTGTGGATATTAGCAGTGTAAAGTCCAAGCATGTAATCTTGGCAACATAAGTCCAATGTTGGCAGTGTAAAGTCCAAGCATGGAGTCTTGATAGTATAAGTCCAAGCGAACCTTGGCAAAGGACCCGGTTAGCATGACATAGCCGATGGAAGCACCTGAAGGCTAACGCGAAGGATAAAGAGTCGCGAACTCGAAGGATCCGAGAGGCGTGAGGCTGATGGAGGTGGCTAGGAGGTTTAGGTCTAGGCTATGAGTGGTTATCAAGTATGAGAGGATCATACTTGGATTAAATCTCATGTTTGAGATTTACTAGTCGATTGGAGTTATGAACTAGTCAACTGATTGAGTGTTTGACACTCAGAAGCCTAGTTAACTCGGAGCAGTCGACTGGGGTTATTCCCCAGTCGATTGGTCAGTAGTCGACTGGAGGCTCGACTACTACTGTGTGCCACTAGCAATCGACTTCCATATATAGGTAGTCAATTAGCCTTGAGCAGTCGACTACCATGGATGTCAGTTGATTGCAATTTGTGGACACGAGCACAAAAAGGTCCATAGTCGACTGCTATGTAAGTAAGGGCAGTCGACTGACAGTTATGAACAGTTGACTGATGGGTCAGAGCAGGTGACTGGTGATCCATAATCTGATATGGATTAGTCCATTGTGAGACAACGGTATTGTGGCTAGTCGACTGCTGGGTAAGAGCAGTCGATTGGAAGGTAAAAAATCAACCTGACGGAGGATTTAAATGGAGCTCGAAGGGAGGCTTTCCACGAGCTATTTTTGGAGCTTTTGGGGAGGAATTGCTATTGCATTCCAGATCTTCAAGAGCCTTTCAAAGCAGCTAAGAACCAAGAAATCACAAGTTCTTTTTGTAAAGTTCTCTATATTTGTATTTGATTATTGCTTAGCATACTTGTTGTATTTGATTGTATTTCTTTCTTATTGTTGTAAGAACCTTGTAAAAGGTTTCTCCACCTTCGGTGTCATACCGAGAAGGAGAATTTTGATAGTGGTGGTGTGCATCACTGAGATCGACTAGAGCTCGACCCGTGGAATAGGAACTCTAGTTCCGAATCACGTTATATCTTTGTGTTTGTGTGATTTTGTATTTGTATTTGTACTTTTAATTTCCATTGCGCACTAACCCTTTTATAGAGACAATCACGCACGCAATCGATCAAAGAAAAAGTAAAATCGCTATTCACCCCCTCTAGTGCGTCAACAATTTCTCTATAATTGGTATCAGAGCGATGTCACTCCTCACCGGATTCACAACTGTAAGAGCACAAGTGCTAGAGAAAAAGAGGAAGGGATGGAGTTTCCAAACATTGGATTGGGTCACGACATCAACATACCACCATCCTACGAAGTCTATGGATTTAAGGGCTTCAATTAATGGAAGGTGAGGATTGAGAACTTTCTGATGGACATCAAGCTATGGTCCACCTTGATAGAAGGTTGGAAATTTTCTAGGGCCAAGAAGGGAGGAATCCTCAAGATGGAGAAATGGACCAAAGAGCAACTCAAGAAATTCAAGATAAACCTTATGGTAATTCAAATGCTAAGTAATTTAATTCTTAATGATGTATTATCAAAATTAGGCAACTATAAGGATGCCAACGAGTTTCGGAGTGAATTGGCAAAGTTCCATGTAAATTCCCCACTGACACAAGTTGAGAAGGAGTTCGAAAAAAAGGAGTGCTCCTCATCTCAAGCTCAAGAAGACTCAGAAGTTGAGAGATGCTCAACATCTAAAGAGGAAGAATCATCATCTCAAGAGCTTGTAGAGTTGGAAGTTGAGAGGTGCTCAACGTCCGAAGGAGAAGAAGTCGAAGAGGTTGGAAAAGCCTCTACTTCTAGGATTGAGGAGGAGAAGAGACCAATGGCACCAAAGCAAAATTAAGATGAACCCTCTACATCTGGACAAAGTAAAGAACAAGCTCAAGATCCTACAACTACCAAGGAAGGTAACTCAAATGCAACTATTAAAAATTAAAATCATATTATATGCTTTGAGTGAAGGGAATGAGGACATTACAAGAGCAAGTGTCCAAAAAGAGTCAAAAAGACTCAATCGACGCCAAAAGCTAAGGAGAAGACCAAGGAAGTTAGAGCCCCAATTAGGAAAAACAAAGAGCACGTGGTGTGTTTCAAGTGCCAACAAAGGAGCCACTACCGGAGCTAATGCCCTAAGGGAAGGCAATCTAAGAAGGGTAAAGGAGAGAGTGTAAATGTAGGGGAGCAAAGACATTCTCTAAGGTACATTTAAATAATGCTCCTTATGTACGTAATAATCAAAATCATGCTAGGAATTTTCTTGTAATTTATCATAAAAAGCATGCTAGCAATAAGTATATTTGTTTAGGCGCTAAGAGTTATGAGATTAAATCTAAGGATGAATATAGAACCAATAATCCTAGAACTATTCTACCTAAGGAAACTATTAGGAAGATAGAGAATAATTTGAGCATTAATCCTAAGAAGGGTAGATATATGCCTAAAGGGAAGAACAATATCAAAGAACAAATGGACAATTAAAAATTGAGTAATTGGAATTAGAAAATCAAACCTTGAGATCAAAACTTGAGAAATTAGAAAAGATCCTTAATAAGATGAAAAATTCAATTCAAGGGTCTAATGGACAAAACTTAGGTTCCAATAGACAAGTGTATCTAAGAACAAGAAAGGCTTGGGTCACAAGCCTAAGTCCAAGATAGATAGGTCTACCTACCATAATGTTCCATTTGACTATGGAACTAAGTTTAGGTCTAGAAAAACCAAGGTCACAAGGGAGGTCATCCCTAGAGTTGACCATGATAAATGTCTAGTGGCTAAGGTTTCAAAGAAACCTAAAAAAGTCACTAGCAACGTTACAAGGGGAGTTACCCATAGAGTTAACCTTAAGGAGACTCAAATGACCAAGACTTCAAAGCCTAGGAGGGTCATTGGGAAGGTATCTAGGGAAGTTATCCCTAGTGGATACCTAGTTAACCAAAAGAGCTCAAATAGATTTTGGGTTCCTAGGAGTGTGATTCCATCATGCTAGATGGGTTTAGGGTGTGCCAACTTTGAATGGATAGGTAGTTAATCTAACCATGGTAAATGTGACACTTTAGAGCATTTTCGAGGTTATGTGATACCTTGGAAATAAGTTTGAACTTATATCCTAAAAGAATTATAATGTGTCAATAAAACTTGAGAAGGTTGAAAATTTTATCAAAATTGGCACAATTAAATTTAGAGTCAATAGTGTGTCATTATAGATTTTTGGCACACTTAAGAGAAAATTGGTACTATGGCAAAAAAGGGTCTAATGTTAACAAATGACAATTAATATTTATGTATTCTTATACCTTTACATTTTATTTGTTATGCTTTGTTTGTCATATGTCATGTCATGACATCATATTTCATTTAATCATATAAAATGTTATGATTAATACTTAGGTTAATATGTCATGTTTGTATCTAGGTTATTTTTTTTACCACGACATCATGATTATTGACAAATGTTTAATTTATGCTATCATTTATGTCATAATCATATCTCATGTATTTAGGATATTTAAAAATTGAATTAAGGACAATGACATAATTTGAAGTCCTATGATAAGGGAATCAAATAGAGTTGACTAGATAAAATGCATGCGACCCTAGATTAGGAAGAACCTAAATCCACATCACACAAGGATGTTAAATTGACATATGTGTGTATTGATACACCTTAGATACATGTGAGATGTTAAAAAAATGAGTTAAGTTCAAGGTGCATGTTGGTGCAATTGGCCCAGGTCACGATTGACCAGACTTGAGTTTGACTCGAGTAGTGATTTGATGTTAGTGTTTTGATGTTTGACATTGATGTTTGACAATGAGTTGACCATTGTTTGACAATGGGTTGACTATATGGTTGACATGGGATTGGTCATATGATGGAGAAGTCCAAATGAGACACTTGGCAATGGAAAGTCTAAGTCTTGTGTATTTAGCATGGAAAGTCCAAGTCTTAGGTACTTGGCATGGAAAGTCCAAGCATGAGTCTTGGCAAGGGAAAGTCCAAGCTTGAGTCTTAGCAATTGAAAAGTCCAATATGAGTTGGCAAGGAAAGTCCAAGGGTTGATATTGGCGGCGTAAAGTCCAAGCGGGAGTCTTGGCAGCATAAGTCTAATGGTTGACAGCGTAAACTCCAAGCGGTAGTCTTGGTAGAGTAAGCCCAATGTGTCTTGGCAGTGTAGACCAGTTTAGCATGATAATAGATGATGGAAGCATCTAAAGACTAGCATATGGATGAACAAGTTATGGATGACTTGGAGGGATCCGATAGGCGTGAGGCTAATGGAGATAGCTAGAAGGCTTAGGGCTAGGCTAAGAGTACAAGTATGAGGGCATCATACTTGGGGATAAACCTCATGGTTGAGGTTATCAGTCGACTGGGACTTTAGACCAGTCGATTGGTCAAGTGTTTTGACATTTGGCGGCCGAGTTGACTCTGGGTAGTTGATTGGGATTATGACCAGTCGACTGTTGTGAGTCGATTGGGGTTCGATTGTGGCAAAAAGTGTTAGGAACGTTGCGCCTGCTAGAGGGGGGGTGAATAGTGTAGGCATTGCTTGATGGAATTCGTTCGATCGTGCTTGCTACAATTGTATTAGTATGCAGCGAAAATAATAGAAATAACATACAAATAACAACAATCACAATCCACAACACAAAATATAATGCGATTCGGAACCGAATGATTCCTACTCCACGGATTGGGCTCGTAAGAGCCCTAGTGATGCTAATCACACACCACTACTCAAATAACTCCTTCTCGATACAAGTCAGAGGTGGAGGAATCTCGTACAAATGATTACACTAAGTAATACAACAAATGCAAGTAAATACAAGTATGAAATACAATACAAGTAAAGAAAAATACTTTACAAGAGATCTTTGGATGCTTGCTTTGTGATTGCTTGAACCGTGGTTGAAGACTCTGATTTGCAGCAGCAAATCGCCTCAAGAATGTCCAAGAAATCGGTACAAAAATCCTTCTTCCGAGCTACCTTTATAACCTGCAATCGGGCTGAATTTTCACCTATCAGTTGACTGCTCGGGATCATCAGTCGACTGATGCCACTGTTGTCGCGAGACAATGGCTAGATCCACGCAGAAAAAATCCAACGGATACACCATCAGTCAACTGATGGCTCAATCAGTCGAGTGGTCGGGCCGATCACTCGACCGAGAATCTTCGGCTCAAATCCCGCCCACTACCGATCGATCACGGACGGGCCGATCGATCAGACAAGAATAACCGACGACTGTCACTGATCGCTAGGGCACATCCCGCAGTCAAATCCTAGTCGACTGACCCATGGTCCCAATCAACTGATACACCTCAAACATGAGGTTTTAACTCAAGTATGGTGCCCTTAAACTTGCTAGACCACCTGTAGCCTAGATCTAAGCCCTCTAGCTACCTCCGTCAGCCTCGTGCCTATCGGATCCCTCCAAGTCATTCATGACTTGTTCATCCATACGCTAGCCTTCAAGTGCTTCCATCGGCTATTGTCATGCTAACGGTGTCTACACTGCCAAGGCACATTGAACTTACGCTGCCAAGACTCCTCTTGGACTTTATGCTGCCAAATATTGGACTTATGCTGCCAAGACTCCCGCTTGGACTTTACGCCGCCAACCATTAGACTTATGCTGTCAAGACTCCCACTTGGGCTTTACGTCGCCAATATCAAACTACTTGGACTTTCCAAATGCTAAAACTCAAGCTTGGACTTTCCCTTGCCAACCCATGTTGGACTTTCCATGCCAAGACCCATGCTTGGACTTTCCTTTGTCAACCCATGTTGGACTTTCCCTTGCCAAGATCCATGCTTGGACTTTACATGTCAAGTACTCAAGACTTGGACTTTCACAATGCCAAGTGTCCCACTTGGACTTTCCATGTCAAGTACCCATGACTTGGACTTTCCCATGACAATGGTCAAACCATCGTCAATCATCAAATACTAACCTGGGTCTATTGCATCAGCAATCTCCCCAACACATGTCAGACATCAATGTCAGACATCCATGTCAAACATCAAAACACTTACTCGAGTCAAACTCGAGTCCGATCAATCGTGACTTGGGTCGATTGCACCAATAATCTCCCCTTTTTTTATGTTTGACAAAAAATACCCTTAAGTTAGGCCCCTAACTCAAATTCTCTTACCAATTTTCCCAAATTGGTAACTCTAACATTCTCCCCTTTTTGACATACATAAAAAAGGTTCACTCCAAGGAGGTCAATGTCTCATATCCAATGAGATCTTACAATCTCCCCCTTGGTCCAAAAATACCTAGGATGCCTACAATCTTCCTAGTGATAAGTCTCATATCACTTAAGAGAGGTACTCCTATGAATTCTTTCAATTTCCAAATTGAGCATCTCAAAATTTCCATTTCTCCCCCTCATGAGGAAAAATTAACATCCATCATCCCATGATGGATACCTCCCCCTAGAGGCTTGTTCCCCCTTGACCATTGCACCAACAATGTCCTTGCGAAGTCCCTAAGCCAATAGGAACTCTAAACCATCAAAATTAAGGTTAAAAGTTCAATATTAAACTTTCTCACACCTTAAATTTGATACATCATCCTAACAACTCTCCTAATCCATATCTAATGGATTTTCACCCTTTATAATGCTTCCTAAAGCATATCCTAGGATTAGGAGTGGTTAGGGAACCCTAACATAGTTGAAAATGGGGTAAACATACCATGTTTTCCTGAAATCAACCAATCAATCGACTCTCTCAGAAATCAGTCGACTGAAGTGCTCATCAGTCGACTACCAACAAGGGCAGTCGACTGATAACTGAAATTTCCGAATTTCAATTATCAGAATCGAATTTCAAAGATTCATAAATAATTATATGTAATTTGAAAAATCATGAAACTTCATACGTATAATACTTATGACCAATACAATGGGTGAAAAATGTTAGAAAAATATTTTATCCATAAAATAGCGACATTGACACAAAGTTCAAAAATGAAGAAAAACTTCAATGTTTGAGCTCACTTTGTA
Organism: Wurfbainia villosa; assembly: GCA_025175895.1. Classification (NCBI taxonomy): domain Eukaryota; kingdom Viridiplantae; phylum Streptophyta; class Magnoliopsida; order Zingiberales; family Zingiberaceae; genus Wurfbainia; species Wurfbainia villosa. Next base: position 110,648,844 of record CM045988.1, on the reverse strand, counting down.
TCAACTTCATCAATAGTGATTGCTATCAAAAGATAGACTTCACCAAGGTTTTCTAAAATGATTTTAAAATAGTTTTAAAATCTTATATTGGATCATATTCTTTGGGTTTAATGTACATGACTTGAACATAAGCTTTTCCAATGATCCACCCATGGTATAACTTGAGTTTAAGTTCATCTAGATGCAAAAACTATGCACCTTGAACTTAACTCATTTCCTAACATCTTACATGTGTCTAGGGTGTATCAATACACACACGTCAATATGATATGAGATGTGAGTTTTGTTCATCCTAAACTAGGATTTCATGCATTTTTTATGGCAACACTACTTGATTCCCTTATAAATGGGACTTCAAGTCATGTCATAGTCCTTAAATCATTTTAATCAAATTAAATGCATGAATGATCATGGCATAAATGATAACATAAATAAAGCATGACCAATGATCATAATGTCATGAAATATGATTAAATCTAAATACACATGACATTAAACCTTAATCCTAAACATGATCATGACATATTAAATGATTAAAAGTAGATATGATGTCATGGCATGTTATATGACAAACAAAGTATGATAAATAAAATATAAGGTATATAATACCTAAATTTTAGTATTAATTGTCATTTGATATTATTTTTTCTATTTTGTCATATTATTACTTATTTCCCAAAGTGTGTCAAAAACCCAAAATGACACACTAAGACCTCTAAACTTAAATTGTGTCAATTTGATTGATTTTTCATAATCTTCAAAGTGTATTGGGACATCCTAAAAACTTTTAGGATTAAAAATCAAACCTATTTTCAAGGTAACCATAGCCTTAAAAATGACTTAAAGTGTCATCTTTACCATGGTTAGGTTAACTGCCCATTCATTTAAAGTTGGCACAACCTAACCCATTTAGCGTGAATCGATGACGCTCCTAGGAACCCAAAACCAATTTGAGCTCCTTGGGTTAATTAGGTATTCCTTAGGGATAACCTCCCTAGATACCTTCCTAATGACCCTCCTAGGCTTAGAAGCCTTGGTCATTTGAGTCTTGACTAGGTTAACCTTAGGGATTGCCTCCCTAGTAACCTTCTTAGTGGTCTTCCTAGGTTTCATAGAAACCTTGGCCACTAAGCACCTACCTTTGTCAATCTTAGGGATGACTTCCCTATTGACCTTGGTCTTTTTAGACCTAAGTTTAGTTCCATAGTCAAATGGAACACTATGGTAGGTAGGCTTATCTACCTTGGACTTAGGCTTGTGGCTCAAGCCTTTCTTGCCCATAGATGAGTCTTGCCTCCTAGACTCTAGGTGTTGACTCTTAGATCTAGACCCTTGACTTTGACCATTTGACCCTTTTATTTGGTTTTGCATAATCCTAACCATTTTCTCAAGCCTTGACCTCAAGACTTGATTTTCCTTTTCTAATTGCCTAATTTTTGAATTTTGATTTAATTTTTTGGCATGGTTCTTCCTAGGCATATGCCTATTCCATTTGGGGTTAAAACCTAGGTGATCTTCTATTTTCTTAATGGATTCCCTAGGTAAGGTTTTTCTAGGGACATTACTCCCAAATTTCTCCTTATTTGAAATGTTTACACTCTTAGCACCTAGACAAAAATATTTGTTATTCCTAGCATGCTTTTTATGAGTAATAGCAACAAAATTTCTAACATGTTTTTGCCTATTAATTAAAGAAGGTGCATTATTGACTTTTACCTTAGGGTTTACCTTAGAGGCTCCCCCTACTTGTGTAGCTCCTCCTTGCCCCTTCTTCTCCCCCTTTGGGCATTGACTCCGGTAGGGTCCCGGTTGTTGGCATTTGAAGCAAATAACATGCTCCTTGCTCTTTTGTCTTTGGGCACCGGCTTCCTTAGTCTTTGTCACGACTTGTGTCATTTTCTTGACCCGTTTCGGACACTTGCTCTTATAGTGTCCGATTTCCCTACACTCAAAATATATTATATGAATCTTATTATTAACACATATATTTGAGTTACCTTCCATGGTAGGGGAGTCCCGAGCTTCCTCTTCCTCTCGACCAGATGTAGATGATTCTTCTTGTTGCTCCGGTATTGAGGATGCCCTAATCTCCTCCCCCTAAATCCTAGAGGTGGAGGTCTCCTCCAATTCTTCCTCTTCTTCCACCGATCTGGAAGTTGACTCTCTATCAACTTTCGAATCCTCACTTGCTTGTGAGGATGAGGATTCTTCTTCTTCAGGCTCTTGGACCGGTTGAGGGTTCTCATGGAGCTAGGCCAATTCGCTCCAAAATTCCTTTGCATTCTTGTATTCTCCTAATTTGGACACAATATCATTAGGAATTAAATGACTCAAAAATTTGATTACCTTATTACTCCTCTCGAATCCTTGGAGTTGTTCTTCGGTTCACTTCTTCATTTTGAGGAACCCTCTCTTAGGCCCTCTTGGAAATTGGAACTCTTCCATCAAAGTGGCCCAATCATCTAAGTCCAACATCATCATATAATCTTCAATTCGTGCCTTCCATTGCCTAAACCCTTCTTGTCCATAGAAGGTGTACGGGACCGGTGTGTTGATGTCCCATCCTTGTTGTTCTTCAAAATCCATCTTGTTCCTCTTCACCCTTTAGCGTCTTGGCTCCGGGTTGTTAATCCGTAGAAGAGCCCCGAGCTCTGATACCAATTGTTAGGAACGTTGCGCCCGCTAGAGGGGGGTGAATAGCGTTGGCGTTGCTTGATGGAATTCGTTCGATCGTGCTTGCTACAATTGTATTAATTCGCAGCGAAAATAATAGAAATACAATACAAATAACAACAAGCACAATCCACAACACAAAATATAACGTGATTTGGAACCGAATGGTTCCTACTCGGATTGGGCTCGTAAGAGCCCTAGTGATGCCAATCACACACCACAACTCAAATAACTCCTTCTCGACACGTCGGAAGTGAAGAAACCTCGTACAAATGATTACACTAAGTAATACAATAAATATAAGCAAATACAAGTATGAAATACAATATAAGTAAAGAAAAATACTTTACAAGAGATCTTTGGATGCTTGCTTTATGATTGCTTGAACCGTGGTTGAAGACCCTGATTCACAGCAGCAAATCGCCTCAAGAACGTCCAAGAAACTGATACTAAAATCCTTCTTCCGATCTGCTTTTATAACCTGCAATCGGGATGGATTTTTGCCTTTCAGTTGACTGCTCGGGATCATCAGTCGACTGATATCACTGTTGTCGTGAGACAACGGCTAGATCCACGCTGGAAAAATCCAACGGATACACCATCAATCGACTGACCATACCCATCAGTCGACTGATGGCTCAATCAGTCAAGTGGTCGGGTCGATCACTCTACTGGAGAACCTTCTGTGCTCGAAATCCTGGCCACGCGATCGATCACTGGATCGATCGATCAAAGCCGAATGACCACCACCACCTCAATCATTTGCTAGGGCACTTCCCGTAGTCAAACCCTAGTTGACTCCCACCAGTCGATTGACCCATGGTCTCAGTCGACTGATACACCTCAAACATGAGATTTTAACCCAAGTATGGTGCCCTCATACTTGTTAGACCATCCGTAGCCTACACCTAAGCCTTCTAACGACCTCCGTCAGTCTCGCACCTATCGGATCCCTCCAAGTCATCCATGACTTGTTCATTCATACGCTAGTCTTCAGGTGCTTCCATCAGCTACTGTCATGCTAACAGTGTCTACACCACCAAGGGACATTGGACTTACGCTGCCAAGACTCCGCTTGACTTTATGTCATCAACCATTGGACTTATGCTGCCAAGACTCCCGCTTGGACTTTACGCCGCCAACCATTGGACTTATGCTGTCAAGACTCCCGCTTGGACTTTACGCCGCCAATATCAAACCCCTTGGACATTCCAAATGCCAAGACTCAAGTTTGGACTTTTCCTTGCCAACCCATGTTGGACTTTCCATGCCAAGACCCATGCTTGGACTTTCCTTTGCTAACCCATGTTGGACTTTCCCTTGTCAAGACCCATGCTTGGACTTTACATGCCAAGTACTCAAGACTTGGACTTTCCCAATGCCAAGTGTCCCACTTGGATTTTCCATGTCAAGTACCCATGACTTGGACTTTCCCATGACAATGGTCAAACCATCGTCAAACATCAAATACTAACCTGGGTCGATTGCATCAGCAATCTCCCCAACACATGTCAGACATCTATATCAAACATCAAAACACTTACTCGAGTCAAACTCGAGTCCGGTCAATCGTGACCTGGGCCGATTACACCAACAAAATGCCTAGGCAGTCAACTACCAGAATTGGGCAGTCAATTGATGGCTTGAGCAGTCGACTACCATGGATGGCAATCGACTTCTGGTCGATGTTACGGGAGTAGAACGCTCGATAATCGACTAGTCAGTCCACTATGGCTTTGGCAGTCGACTGATGGGTAATTGCAGTCGACTGCCAGTGTATCCATTGGCTTGAATGTCGACGTGGATTAAGTCCATTGTGAGACAACGATACTGTTGGCAGTCGATTGGGGCTTTATGACAGTCGATTGCCAGGCACGAATCCAGTCCAAATGTAGGTTATAAAAGAAGCTCATGGAGGAGGATTTGGCAGTGATTTCTTGGGCGATTTTGAGGCAATTTGATGGTGCAAATCAGGGTCTTTAAGCTCGATTCAAGCAAGCATCTAAAGCAATAGTTGTAAAGTTTTCTTTACGTTGTTTTGTATATTTCACTTGTATTTTCTTGTTTATTTCTTGTATTACTTTTGTAATCATTGTAAGAGGTTTCTTCGCCTCCGACTTATTGTCAAGGAGTGTTTGTGATTAGTGGTGATATTTGCATCGCTAGAGCTCATTCGAGCTCAATACGTGGAGTAGGAACCCTAAGATTCTGAACCATGTTATATCTTGGTGTATTTGTGTTTGTGTATTTGTATTTGTATTATATTTTCTATTTCCGCTGCGTACTAATATAATTGTAGTAAGCACGCGATCGATTTTCATCTACGCAACATACGCGTCATTCACCCCCCCTCTAGCGACGTATCGATTCCCAACAAGTGATATCAGAGCGAGGCCGCTCTTTAAGGTTTAACAACTAAGGGAGCATGCTAGAGGGAAGACGAAGGATAGAGTTTGAAGAAAAAGTGAGATGAGACATCAACACCTCAATTCCATAGACGCTCTATGGACGAGAAGGCTTCAATCAATGGAAGGCAAAGATTGAAGACTTCATGATGATGAGGGACTTTGAAGAATGGGTCATCTTGATGGAAGGATTCAATTATCCAAGAGGGCCAAAGGGAGGATTCCTCAAAATAAAGAAGTGGACCTAGGAACAAATCCAAAAATTCGAGAAAAATAAGAAGATAATTAAATTCTTGATGGATTTAATTTCTAATGATATTTTGTGTAGTTTAGGTGATTACATGGATGCCAAGGAGCTATGGAGCCAAGTGGCATGATTCCATGAGAACCCGCAACCGATCCAAGAAGAAGAGGAATGCTCATCGACTCAATCGGAGTAAGCCGAAGAAACAAGCTCATCCTCATAAGAAAGTGAGGAGTCGGAAGTTGAGAAGGAGTCAACTTTTGGATCGGTGGAAGAGGAAGAAGTAGAGGAAGCTTTCTCCTCTAGGATTGAGGGGGAGGAGAGAATTTCCACACCAGAGCAACCTCAAGAGGAACCATCTACCTCTGGTCAAAAAGATGAAGAAGTACAAAATTCCACCACATTGGCCTAGGTAACTCAAACACATGTGTCAATAATAAAATTCATATAATATATTTTGAGTGTAGAGACGTCGGACACTACAAGAGCAAGTGTCCGAAGAAGGTCAAAAAGCCTCAACTGGCGTCAAAGGTCAAAGATGTCGGTGCCCCAACACATAAAAGCAAGGAGCACGTGGTGTGATTCAAATGTCATCAAAAGGGGCACTATATAAGTCAATGCCCTAGGGGGAGGAAGAAGACTCAAGAGGGAGCATCACATGTAGGGGAAGGCTCTAAGGCAAATCCTAAAGTAAAATTTAGTAATGCACCTTCTTTAAGTAAAAGGAAAAAGCATGCTAGGAGCACTCTTGATATTGTTCATGAAAAGCATGCTAGGAATAACAAATATTTTTGCTTAGATGCTAAGAGTTGCAATTTTAAAAATAAGGAGAAATTTGAGACTAATAGTCCTAGAAAAATCCTACCTACGGAAACTATTAGGAAAGTAGAAGACCATCTAGACATTAATCCCAAGAACCATAGACATATACCTATGAAAGGGAAAAATACTCAAAGAAATAATGGGCTCACAAAATTTGAGAAATTAGAGCTAGAGAACCAAGTCTTGAGATCAAGGCTTGAGAAACTTGAAAAGACCCTTAGAAAGATGCAAAATCAAATGCAAAGGTCAAATGGTCAAAACTTATGATCAAGGAGTCAAAACCTAGGGTGTAAGAGGCAAGAACTATCTAGGAGGCAAGGTTTGGGTCACAAGCCTATGTCCAAGAAGGTAATGCCTATCTATTATAATGTTTCATTTGACTATGGAACTAAACCTAGGTCTAGGAAGGTCATGGTTACTAGGGAGGTCATCCCTAAGGCTAACCATGGAGTGTGCCTAGTGGCTAAGGTTTCAAGGAAACTTAGGAAGGTCATTAAGAAAGTTACAAGGGGAGTCACCCCTAGAGTTAACCTAGGCAAGACTACAATAAGCAAGGCTACCAAGCCTAGAAGGGTCATTAGGAGGGTATCTAGGGAATCATCCCTAGGGAATACCTAGTAAACCCAAGGAGCTCCAATAGGTTTTGGATTCCTAGGAGCGTGATCGATTCACGCTAAATAGGTTAGGTTGTGTCAACCTTGAATGGGTGGATAGTTAACTTAACCATAACAAAGTTGACACTTTAGGTTATTTTCAAGATTATGGATACCTTGGAAATAAGTTTTGATCATAATCCTAAAAGATTTTAGGATGTGTCAATATTATTTAAGAAGTTTGATAAATTAATCAAATTGGCACAAATTAGATCTAGAGGTCTTAGTGTATCATTTTGGATTTTTGGCACACTTGGAAGAAAATTGGTAATATGACAAAATGAAATTAATCCTAACAAATGGCAACTAATACTAAAATTTAGGTATTCTTATGTCTTACTCTTTATTTGTCATGTTTTGATTGTCATATACCATGTCATGACAACATATTTCTCTTTAATCATATAAAATGTCATGATCATGTTTAGTTTAAGTTTTTATGTCATGAGTGCTTAGGTTCATTTTATGTCATGACATCATGATTTTGACGCATGCTTATTTATGCTATCATTATATGACATAATCATCATTCATGCATTTAAGGTAATTAAAATTGATTTAAGGACTATGACATAACTTAAAGTCCCATGTATAAGGGAATCAAGTAGTGTTGCCTTAGAAAAAATATGAGACCTTAATTTAGGATAATCAAAACCCACATCTCACATCAAATTAACATGTGTGTGTTTTCAAACACCCTAAACACATGTAAGATGCTAGGAAATGAGTTAAGTTCAAGGTGTATAGTTTTTGCATCTAGATGAACTCAAACTCATCATATATCATGGGTGGATCATGGGAAAAGATAATGTGCAAGTCATGTGCATTGAGCCCATTGATCATGATCCAATATAAGTTTTCAAAAATATTTTAAAATTATTTTAAAAAAATCTTGGTGATGTTTATCTTTTGATAGCAATCATCATTGATAGAGTTGATATAAAGTAGGGCCAAAACATTGAACTTTTCAATGGTTTTGAACTTTGTGTCAATCTCACTATTTAATGGATAGTTTAATTTTTAAATATTTTTCACTCATTGTATTTGTTATAAGTAATGTACGTATGAATTTTCAAGATTTTTCAAAATACGTATTTTTACTTATGTATTTCTTAATTTTAGTTTCTGAATTTTGATTTCTGTATTTGCAGAAATCAATCGACTGCCGCTTATGGCAGTCGACTGGCGTTAAGGTCAGTCGACTGCTGGCTGACAGAGTTGATTGTCAAGCCTGATTTTGGGTAAACAAGGTTTATTTAGCCTGATTTTAGTTATGTTAGGCTACCCTAACTGCTCATAACCCTAGAATATGCTTTAGAAAGTATTAGAAAGGGTGAAAATTCATTGGATATGGATTAGAAGAGTTGTTTAGGGTGATGTATCAATTTTAAGGTGTGTGAAAGTTCAAGGTTGAACTTTTAACCTTAATTTTGATAGTTCAGTGTTCCTATAGGCTAAGAGACTCTCCAAGGACATTGTTGGTGCAATGATCAAGGGGGAGCAAGCCTTTTAGGGAAGGTTATCCATCATGAGATGATAGATGTGTTCTTTCTCATGAGGGGGAGAATTTAGAGAGTTGGAGAGTTTGAAGGAGTGCCTCTCTTTAGTAATATATGGCTTATCACTATGAAGAGTGAAGACATCCTAGACATTTTTGGACCAAGGGGGAGATTGTAAGATCTCATTGAGATATAAGACATTGACACCCTTGGGGAGAGCCATTTTGATGTATGTCAAAAAGGGAGAGAATTGATGGGAAAATCAATTGGAGAATTTGAGATTACCAATTTGGGAGAATTGATAAGGAGATTTGAGTTAGGTGATCTAACTCAAAGGTGTTTATGGTTTTTGTTAAACATCAAAAAAAGGGAGATTGTTGGTGCAATCGGCCTAGGTCACGATTGACCAGACTCGAGTTTGACTCGAGCAGTATTTTGATGTTCGACAAAATGTATGACAATGTGATTGTTATGGAAAAGTCCAAGTCATTGGTACTTAGCATGGAAAGTCCAAGTGGGACACTTGGCAATGGGAAAGTCCAAGTCATGGGTATTTGGCATGGAAAGTCCGAGCATGGGTCTTGGCAAGGGAAAGTCCAAGCTTGAGTCTTGGCAATTGGAAAGTCCAAGTCATGGGTACTTGACATGGAAAGTCCAAGCATGGGTCTTGGCAAGTGAAAGTTCAAGCTTGAGTCTTGGCAATTGGAAAGTCTAACATGGGTTGGCATGGAAAGTCCAAGCATGGGTCTTGACAAGGGAAAGTCCAAACATGAGTCTTGGCAATTGGAAAGTTCAACATGGGTTAGTAAGGAAAGTCCAAGGGTTAATATTGGCGGTATAAAGTCCAAGCGGAGTCTTGACAGCATAAGTCCAATGGTTGGCGGCGTAAAGTCCAAGCGGTAGTCTTGGCAGCGTAAGCCTAATGTGCCTTGGCAGTGTAGATCAGCTTAGCATGACAATAGCTGATGAAAGCACCTGAAGGCTAACGTATGGATGAACAAGTCATGGATGACTTGGAGGGATCCGATAGGTGTGAGACTGACGGAGGTGGCTAGAAGACTTAGGTCTAGAATAAGAGTAGTCTAGCAGTATGAGGGCATCATACTTGGGGATAAACCTCATGGTTGAGGTTATCAGTCGACTGAGGCTTTGGACCAGTCGATTGGTCAAGTGTTTTGACACTTGGCCGCCGAATTGACTCTGGGCAATCGATTGGGATTATGACCAGTTGACTGCTGTGAGTCGACTGGGGTTCGACTACGGCAAAAAGCCTGAAGCGACGATCGATAGCGACAAGCGCCATGGATGGCGATCATCATCGTCGAGGTTACGAGAGCGGTATGCTCGATGAACAACTAGGCGGTTAGCTACGACCTCGCAATCGGCGATGAGTAATGGTTGTCGAATGCCAGTGTATCCATTGGCTTGAATGCCAACGTGGATTAAGTCCGTTGTGAAACAACAGTACTATTGACAGTCGACTGGGGTCTTATGATAGTCGACTGCCAGGCGTGAATCCAGCCCGAATACAGGTTACAAAAGCATCTTGTGGAGGAGGATTTGGCAGTGATTTCTTGGGCAATTTTGAGGCGATTTGCTGGTGCAAATCAGGGTCTTCAAGCTCAGTTCAAGCAATCAACAAGCAAACATCCAAAGCAATAGTTGTAAAGTTTTTTTTATGTTGTTTTGTGGATTTTACTTGTATTTGCTTGTTTATTTCTTTTATTACTTTTGTAATCGTTGTAAGAGGTTTCTCCGCCTCCGACTTGTTGGCGAGAAGGAGTGTTTGTGATTAGTGGTGATATTTGCATCGCTAGAGCTCATTCGAGCTCAATCCGTGGAATAGGAACTCTAAGGTTCCGAACCACGTTATATCTTGGTGTATTTATGCTTGTGTATTTGTATTTGTATTGTATTTTCTATTTCCGCCGCGTACTAATATAATTGTAGCAAGCACGCGATCGATTTCCATCTACGCAACGTACACACCATTCACCCCCCATAGCGATGTACCGATTCCCAACAGGTTACTGGTGAAACACATATAAATTTCTCTCAATACTGAGCACGTCTTTAAGACTTTATGTTAACTCTAGGGAATGACCCTCGCTTAGGGCATGTAAGTGCCTAAAAGCCAGAAACCTTAGGAAGGCTATAGGATGGCGACTTAACTCAATATGGAATGTGAATCCCTTAGGAAATTTTCTTGTCACATGCATGAAAAGCTAACCTAGTGAACTTTTAGGACATATCTATTTACTTTGATTGAAATTACCACTTGATAAGTTTTGTAAAATGCTAAGTATGAGAACAATACTTTTAAAACTCATAAGCAAAGATCTAAGTCTGGGGGATTTTGATGTGTGCAAATCATATAGGGTTTGGTTTTTTTCACGCCCTAAGAGGGGGTACTTATCCGACGAAAATCGAACGACACTTCCCCTGTACTGTGGACAATTAAAACCTATATACAAGGCCCACACGACCCACTATACATCGTCCAACATGGCCGGAACATAAAACACCACAATACATATAATATATGGGTCTCAGGCCAACAACCAAAATAAATAAGAAGCATAAAACCTCTAGACTTACCTCTTCTGCTATCTGAGCAAGAATACACAACCACACACACATAACCAAAACAAATCGAACAAAAAGTCCATAAGGACATAATCAAGTACCACCAAAACAACCATGAGTATAAAGTACTACAAGTTTAAAACATAGAATACTAGTAATAAAAATACGGAAAACTAAAAACCAAATAACGGAGTTGTCAGATCAGGGGACTGGCAACTGGACCCTCTGGAAGGCTTCATCCTGAAATAAAATAGATATTAACGGAGTGAGTAAAACTCAGTGGATATCTAATAGTCATGCATAGTAAACTATAAGTAGAAATAATAATCATGCTGGTACAGTTTCTCGACAAAAAATACATACCTGAAACTGTACATACCAGAATCACCTAAGCTGACATAAGATACATCCTGTATGTGCATGGCAATCACATGCAACAACTAAAAGTGTAACAAGCAATGCATATAGTAAGAACGTATGCACAAGATGCAATGACCTATGTCACCCCTGACGCCAGTCAAGCCACTAACATGTCAAGTGTGCCGGCCGAGTGAGTAGGGTTGTGATAATTGTGCACTCTGTCATTACTACACCTATGTGACCGAGTAGACAGGATACTGGCGGCGTATCACCTTCCTACCCCATGTATATATATGGGGGGCATCACATCGTCTCATCTCCTCGTCTCACAACGAAGGAGGGATCTCTGTCTGCTACCACATCGCAATACCAATATCCTGAACGATCACCGTGGAGCCCTGATAGAGCAACTACACACACCCTTCTAAAATACCACTAACTCACGAGTGGATGTGTGTGTAGATAATGTAACTGACGATGGACTCAACTACCAAATAGTATCACCTCCTACCAAGGAGCCGATGATCGCCAGTCATGCAATAATGCAAGATGGTGCATGTCACTAATGCACGATACACCTGTCAATCCACGGCTAGCTATGGTATGTACCAATAGAAGCCCATATGAAATAACCTAAGTACATAAGTCTATGTACACATGCAAGGTATATCCATTATTCATTCAATGCCCAGTATGTAAGGTATGTTACTACTCTTAGTGCCAAATAAACAAATGACAAGTATCAAAATGATAGAGTACCAATATAATAAGCATATGAAAAGACTACAACATTTACTAGGTAGTGACATATCAGGGCAATTAAAATCATAGAAAAATACTACTAGCTATAGTAAATAATGCACAGCAATATGACTATATCTAAAAGAAGATAAGTCAAAGACACTCGCCTGCTATGAAGAATACCAACTGTCTTTACGCCCGTGGATATGTCTCGTGATCGAAACCTGCATATAACATAATTGTCATTAAGTTCTAGCACACATGATAACGATTAAATCAGATCCTTTAAGAACACACTCATCCACAGCCATTCACAGTCGTCACAGCCGTTCATAGCCCCTTCCTAATCTACTGTTACACCAAATTAGGGATCTAACTCCCTAATTGACATCCCCATCGCAAACCCATCTTTATCCACTCCATCAAAGTCCATTTACAACCCTTCACAGTCTCATGCACAACCATTCATAGCCCCTTAATAACCTACTGTTACACTAAATTAGGGATCTAACCACTTTTATTGGAACCCAGCTTAACCCACAACCATTTACAACCATGTTCACCCCAATTTGGAGATCTGACCAACCCCAAGTGAACCACCCAGCTCTATCCATCCATCTTCACCCAATCACAACCCCTAATAGTTTGATTTGTTCACCAGAATAGCCCACAACACCTCACACAACGCACTCACATCCCCTACTCAACTTCACAACCGACAATTTCCCTCTCACAGCTGCCCAGATTCCATTACAAACCTCCTAATCCTCAATCTTCAACTCACAGTTGCACAAAATGAAGGAACAAGCTATCAAATCGTGATAACCAAAAATCCAACCAACAACATATGAATAGAAGGAGATAGATCGAGATATACCAGCGATTGGTACCTCCCCTCAGTAGCTCTCCTTCTTTTCGGTCGGATCTCCCTTCGGAACGAGGCGTAGGCAGTGAGCAGAGAAGGGAACGACGAGATCTGGGATGATGAAGCAGAAAGGTCGTGCGTTGAGAGGAGGTGGCGTCGCTGCGAAGGAAAATAAGGGAGGGGATCAACGAGGAAGACATCAACGACGGCTAGGCAAGGTGCGCGTGCGGCGGGATGGCGGCGAACGCACGATGGCAGCGAAGCAGGAGCAGCGGGCGATGGCCCAACAGCAGGCGCCGACAGCGCTGTGGGTTAGCAACGTGAGAGAGAGGAACAAAGAGGAGAGGAGATGAGGTGGCGGCGGATCTGGCGATGCGAGAAGAGAATAATCGGGGAGATTGAGGAGCGACTGGGAAATATAGATCGGGAGGAGTGAAAAAGGTTAAGGAAATTAAAACCTAGGTTTTTATCCTATTTAAATCTTAGGAAATAAAACTTAGGGTTTAATAAATTAACCCCTTGATTAAATTAATCTATTATCCCAAATATCATATAACATTTTAAATATTCTAAAAAATTTATAAGGTAATTTCCTAATAACTCAGTGTTATTATTTTCTATATATTACATTCTCCCCCACTAATAAAATTTGGTCCCCAAATTTTCCACTCAAATGTATAATGAGTAAGAGATAACACTCTCAAGTAGCACAAGTACTGAAAGTATATTTCACGTACCTTAAGTAAACAGGTGGTAGTATTGAGCTCTGATATTTTCCTCAATCTCCCAAGTAGCCTTCTCATCGGTGTGGTGACTCCACCTGACTTTAACAAGTCGCACAATCTTGTTCCGCAACTTCATTCTTTGTGATCCAGAATCCATACTGGAACCTCTTCATAAGTAGCATCAGGTTGAATGGAACCTGACACATCTGACAGAATATGTATAGGGTCTGACACATACTTCCTCAATATGAACACATGAAACACATCATGAATACTAGCCAAGGGTAGTGGTAGCGCTAGGCGGTAAGCGACTGCTCCGATCCTCTCCAAAATCTCGAAAGGACCAATGTACCTTAGAGCTAGCTTACACGGAGGTCAAATCTCTTCACCCCTTTCGTGAGTGAGACTCACAAGAATACATGGTCACCAATAGAGAACTCCAAAGGTCTCCATCTCCGATCAGCATAACTCTTCTGACGATCCTGCGCCTCTACCATCCTTCGTCTGATAGTACAGACCAACTCTGTCTCATGTTGAACTCTCTGGGGTCCTAGCAACTGGGCCTCCCCAACCTCCTCCCAGAGGGTGGGTGTCCAATATTGTCTACCATACAATGCTTCAAACGGTGCCATTTGGATAGCCGAATGATAGCTTTTATTGTAGGCGAATTCCACTAATGGCAAGTGGTCCTCCCAGCTGCCCCCGAAATCCATAACGCAGGACCTTAGCAAGTCCTCTAGAGTCTGAATGGTCCGCTCAGACTGTCCATCTGTCTGCGGATAGAATGTTATACTAAAATGGAGTTGTGTACCTAAGGCCTGCTGTAGACTCTGCCAGAACCGGGACATGAACCGCGGATCTCTATCTGATATAATGCTCAAAGGAACACCATGCAATCTGATGATCTCCCGACAATATAACTCTTCCATACGATCCAGAGAGTCGGTCTTCTGAATCGCTAAGAAGTGTGCGGATTTGGTTAATCGATCAACGACTACCCAAATCGCATCATGGCCTTGTCGTGTCCTAGGCAGACCCACCACAAAATCCATAGTAATGTGATCCTACTTCCACTCGGGAATAGAAATCCTCTGAAGTAGTCCGACTGGTCTCTAGTGCTCAGCCTTCACCTGTTGACAAACTAGACATCTAGCTACAAAATCTGTGATGTCTTTCTTCATGTCGTTCCACCAATACAAACGCCTTAAATCTCGATACATGCGGGTTCTGCCTAGGTGGATCGCAAATCGAGAGCGATGAGCCTCCTGAAGTAACTCCTCCATGACTGGGTGAGACTGAGGTATGCATAATCTGTCTCGAAAATAAATAATACCCTTGTCATCTCGGGTGAACTCAGTCTGCTGTCCAGAGATTATCTAGCTGTCAATGAACTATGAATCCTGATCACTGGCTTGAGCCTCTCGGACTCTCATCCTGATAGATGACTGAGCAACCATGGTAATAAGAATGCCCTGCTCTGTCGGTCCCTGCTCCTCAAGGCTCAACTCGGAGAAATCCTAATCAAATCCATGACTAAAACTCGGTAGCAAGCTAAAGTCCCTAGGGACTTCCGACTAAGTGCATCGGCAACCACATGACTTTCCCTGGGTGGTAGCTAATGGTACAGTCATAATCCTTCAGAAACTCTATCCATCTCCTCTGTCGGAGATTAAGTTCCTTCTACGTAAATAGATATTTGAGACTCTTATGATCAATGAGAATCTCAAATACAGATGATGCCTCCAAATCTTCAAGGCAAAAATAATAGCAATTAACTCTAGATCATCTACTGGGTAGTTTTTCTCATGCTCCTTCAACTGGCGAGAAGCATAAGAGACCACCCTGCCATGCTGCATCAGTACTGCGCCTAATCTTGGAGAGACGCATTGGTATAAAGGACGAAATCGTCGTCGCCTGATGGCAATACCAGTATTGGTGCTAACACCAGTCTCTTCTTTAACTCTTAAAAGCTAGTCTCGTAGGCATCTGACCACGTGAACTTCACTCCCTTCCTAGTAAGGCGTGTCAACGACATAGCAATGCTTGAGAAACCCTCAACGAACCGTCTGTAATATCCGGCTAAGCCCAAGAAACTGCGAACCTCCTGAACCAATTTCGGCTGCTCCCAACTGGTGATAGCCTCGATCTTCTGGGGGTCAACTGAAATGTCTTTGCTAGAAACCACGTGTCCCAGAAAACCGACTGAGGGTAACCAGAACGTGCTTTTACTGAACTTCGCATATAGTTGCTTCTATCGATGCCTATCCAGGACAATGCGAAGATGCTGCACATGTTCCTCTCTGGAATAGGAATAGACTAGAATGTCGTCAATAAAGACAATGACGAATCGATCTAGGAAATCCATAAATTCACGGTTCATCAAGTCCATGAATACTGCCGGAGCATTAGTAGACCCAAATGACATTACTAAAAAATCATAGTGCCCAATCTGGTACGGAATGCTATCTTCTGAACGTCAGAATATCTGACCCTTAGCTGATGATATCCGGACCACAGATCAATCTTAGAATACACTGATGTACCTCTGAGCTGATCAAATAAGTCCTCAATACGTGGAAGGGGATATTTATTCTTGATGGTGACGACGTTCAACTACCTGTAGTCGATGTATAATCTCATCGAACCATCTTTCTTCTTAACGAAGAGAATCGGAAAACCCTAGGGAGATATGCTAGGGCGGATAAAACCTCTGTCCAAAAACTCCTGAAGCTGGACCTTTAGCTCGTCCAACTCTTTCGAGGTCATACGATAAGGAGTTTTCGATGCAGCCATCGTCCCCAGAATTAACTCAATTGTGAACTACACTTGCCTTCTGGGAGGCAGACCCGGTAACTCCTCTGGAAAGACATCCGGATACTTTCAGACGATAGGAATGTCAAAGATCTGAGAGTCACCACTATCCTCAGTGTTGATCAATGACAATAGAAAACTCTGACAACCGTGTGATAAAAGCTTCCGAGCCTGAATCACAGAAATGGTCGATATACCATCGTTTCTGGTGCCAGTGAAATCCCACGAGGGTTGGTTTGGAGGATGGAACGTAACCACCCTTGTCTGGCAATCCACAGTGGCATGATACGTTGTTAGTTAGTCCATGCTAAGTATGATGTCGAATTCGATCATGTCGAGAACCAACAAATCTACCGGGAGCATAACGCTACCGAAATCTAATGGACATCCTTTAACCTCTTGGGTGACTTCTAATTTATCCCCAGAGGGCAGAGATATCATCAATCTTTGTGACCTAAGAGTGGGTAGTCTACCAATCTATCTCAGAAATGCCAGAGAAATAAATGAATGTGAACTACCAGTGTCAACTAACATATCAGCAGAAAATGTATAAAGTAAAAACCGCATACGAAAATAGATCCGCTGGCCACGCGATCCTCCTGTAACAAAGATGAATATGTCCGCCTGGGTGGAGGTGGTAGCGCCGAGGCTACGGCGGCTGTGCAGACCGCCATCGAGCCAATACTAAGGCGGTGTCGAGCATCAGACGAGGCCGATATAAATATTATTGCTGATACCAACTAACGGCCGAGGCCGCGGCTCGAGCATCGCACTAACGGCCAAGCCGATCGAGCATCGCACTAACGATCGACATCGAGGTTCTAATATAGAACTTTGCAACTCTGTAAGGGTACTAGAGTACTCTTGTCCATGCATGACATATACAAAGAATCGCCGGGGAGTCGCCCTCATCGCATTGCAAAGATTGATTTCGCCGCTCCGAGGTCCTTTTGTCCTAACTGGCTCTCCCCGCACGTATAATTCTCAATCCTCTTGAGCCTTGAGCCAACAATCTCGACTCTGTCCGAAGTTTGCGATAATAGTGACTGTCGCGAACAAAGCCGGTGATATTATATGATCCCTGGACCCGCATCTAATACAGTGATTGTCATTAGAGGACCGCTTCCGGTTCTGCTGGTCAGATTGGGAGCGTCCTGACGAAGATCGTCTGGTCTTTTGGGATTTGCCTAATGCCCCAGAAGCATTCTGACCCGTCTCACTACGACCGCCTCGCTACTGACCCGTAGCCGGCGGCTGCTGGGCCTGAACTAAACTCTGAGCTGGTTGTTTCCTTTTCTTTTACGTATTTGCTCTCTGCTGAGCCGACTCAATCAGAAGAGCTCGATCCAAAGCCTCTCTGTAAGAAGAATTTCCAAAACCTGCTAGCTTCACCTGAAGATGTTCGTCTAGACCCTAAACAAACTAAAGCATGCGAGACCGGTCCTCAGCGACTAACTCCGGATAGAATTTGGCTAACCAATTAAATTCAGCATTATATTCCATCACCGTGCAATTGTTCTGTCGAAGATTCTCAAAATCCTGACGACGCGTCATCTGATAAGATAGTGGAAAATATTGGCTCTTGAAAATCTCTCTAAATTTCGCCCATGTTATCTGCTGCTTGCCTATAATCGCGCGTTGCGTGTCCCACCGGGTTCCAACCTCGTCCCGTAAATGGTAGGCTGCAAGCTTTGTCTTCTCCCACTCAGAGCAAGCCATATAGAAAAGGTCCACTCCATAGTCTCTATCCAGGACTGAGCCGCCCTCGGATCTGTCTCTCCGTGGAAGAGCGTGAATCAGCCTTTCACCGACTTCGCCAAGGCTGGGATCCGAGCTCGTGCCACAGTCACATCAGTAGATGAGTAGGGATCACCGCGGGAGCTGGTAAAACCACTGGAGTTGGTGCGGCTGCACAAGTAGGGGTAGGTACTGAGAAAGGGGCGACCGGTACTACTGATGGGCCTGTCGGGTATGCAGTAGCAGGCACTGCTAACGGAGGTGCCACATATCCCGTAGACACTGTTGGAGGAGGTGCCTGGTATGTAGCAGCAGGGGCTACCAGTGGTACCTCCAGAGGTGTCACATATCCCTTAGGAACTCGAAACCTAGGCTCTGATACCAAATAAATTGTCACGCCCCGAGAGGGGGTACTTGTCCGATAAAAATCGGACAACACCTCCCCTGTACTGCGGACAATTGAAACTTGTATACAAGGCCCACACGGTCCACTATACATCTGCCAACATGGTCGAAACATAAAACACCACAATACATATAATATATGAGCCTCAGGCCAACAACCAAAATAAATAAGAAGCCTAAAACCTCTAGACTTACCTCTTCTGTCATCTGAGCAGAAATACACAACCACACACACATAATCAAAACAAATCGAACAAAAAGTCCATAAGGACATAATCAAGAACCACCAAAATAACCACGAGTATAAATTACTACAAGTTTAAAACATAGAGTACTAGTGATAAACATGCGAAAAACTGAAAACCAAATAACGGTGTCGTCAGATTAGGGGACTGACAACTGGACCCTTCGGAAGGCTTCATCCTGAAATAAAATAGATATCAACGGAGTGAGTAAAACTCAGCGGATATCTAATAGTCATGCATAGTAAATTATAAGTAGCAATAATAATAATACTGGTATAGTTTCTCGACCAAAAATACATATCTGAAACTGTATATACCAGAAACACCTAAACTGATATAAGATACATTCATACAAGCAGATGTAGAATCACCAAACAAACTACATAATACCTCTTGTATGTGCATGGCAATCATATGCAGCAACCAAAAGTGCAACAAGCAAGGCATATAGTAAGAATGTATGCACATGATACAATGACTTCACCCCGATGTCATGTGTGGTGAGTAGGGTTGTGACAATCACACTACACCTATGTGACTGAGTGGATAGGATGTTGGCGGAGTATCACCCTCCTACCCCATGTATATATATGAGGGACATCACCTCGTCTCATCTCCTCGTTGTTAGGATCTTTGTAACGGCTAGAGGGCGATGAATAGCGTTTCTTCGTTTCTACAAGCAAGTTAGCGGAAGCAACACAAATACGAATAAGAATACAAGTAAGAAAACGATGAAAGCAATGCTAACACCCGATGTACGTGGTTCGGAGATGATGCTCCTACTCCATGGTAATCCGTAAGGTGGATTAGTCCTAGCCAAGCTTTACTATATTCTCCTTTGGATGAACCAAGGTGGAGAAACCTTTCTTACAATGCTCTCCTCTTCTTTATAATGATGGATGATTAAGAACTAGAGAAGAGAAGGTTTTGAATTGCTAAAACACTTGGGAAAGCTTGGTGAGCACGAGGGTGTAGTTAGGAATGAGAGCACTAGCTTCACCAAGCTCCCTAAGGCCCCTTTTTATAGAAGAGGGATTGTTTTTCCCGTTGGGCCTCGATCAGTCGACTGATGCTTACCATCGAAGCCAACCAGATCTCCCGAGATTCGTAGTTTCAACGGCGGTGATGATCGCTCCATCGATCCCTCCATTAGTCGGTGATGGAGCGATCGATCCAGTGATCGCAGTCGTAGTCGAGTCGCGACTACATTGTTGATCAGATCGATGGTCGTTTCAACGACTTAGTCGAAGATACATCATTTGATCGATACTCATCAAGTGTGAGTAATTCACACTTGATTTTACACCCTAGACCTAGACTTGACCTTCTAACTCTTCCTTGCAAGAGTTTCCTTCCTCGCCATGTCTTGGGTTGCCAAATGCTTGGACTTTACGCCGCCAAGACTCCAAGCTTGGACTTACGCTGCCAAGACCTTACTTTGGACTTCCTTTGCCAAAGTTCACTTGGACTTTATGCTGCCAAGACTACAAGCTTGGTCTTACGCTACCAAGTCCATCCCTTGGACTTTCCTTGCCAAGATCATTCTTGGTCTTCCTTTGCCAAGGTTCACTTTGGACTTTACGCTGCCAAGACTACAAGCTTGGTCTTATGCTGCCAAGTCCGTCCCTTGGACTTTCCTTGCCAAGATCATACTTGGACTTCTCTTTTACCAAGGCTTCATCCTTGGATTTCCCTGTCACTTAAACATATTCGTAATTAGATCACAGAACATTGCCTAACTTAGATGATTATCCAAACATCAAAACATATATAAATGATTTGGAGCATTGTTGCACCAACAATCTCCCCCTTTTTGATGTTTGACAATCATTTAAGTTAGGTCTTTAAAAATACGCACATAATCATATTTTCAATATGAATTATAACTTAAACACTCATATTTTCAATATGAATTATAACTTAAACACTCCTTCTCCCCCTTTGACATACATCAAAAAGAGAAGGATTCAAACATGAAAGAATTAATGTGTTGGATCTTGGACTAAGGTATAAAATTGAAATTAAGCTCCCCCTTAATCCAAGATATGCTTTATAATGTGTAAACAATATTTGAAGCAAAGCCTAACAAAACTTCAAAAATGAAGTCCTAATTTTGCACCAACAATGGATTTTGGGGATGAAAAGGATATAATTTATGAAACTCCCCCTAAAACACTGCATTAAACAGTCCTAAAACTTTGTGTATACGCAATATTATCATACTATAGTTTTAGGACGTCAAAGATACACTAAATATCACAAAATGGAGTTGTTTATCAGAAAATACGATAGGTATCGATCTGGTTTACGAACCGATCATTCTACTAAATTTCAAATTTTTCACCTCAACTTTAAAATGCGTTAGAAATTCTAGAAACCTCGAAAAATCACGAAATTTTGCGTACACATTTCTGAGATCATACTTTATTAAGGAAAAATAGTTTTAAAAATATATGTTTTCCAGATTTCAATATTAATACAAACTTGGAACCTAACAAAAGTTCTAAAGATTTTGCAAACTTTGTATCGCTTTTATGTTCCTCTTGAAAACTGTTTTTCAAAATATGATGAACATAGTTTAAAATATATATATAATTTAGAATTTCCAACCATGTTCTTAGAGTTATGTATTCATTACTTGAATACAAACCTTCCCAATGATTGGTCCATAAGGTATTCATGTCTCTAGGTGTGTTATTGGCTCATAGTAATGCATCATAACAAGCATGATGAGCCAAGTACACCTTCCCTATCATCTAACATGTTTCTAAGTGTCTCAATACACAAATCAAGGTTTCTTAAGGCTTTTGTGAGATGTATCAAGGTATAATGCTAATATATAAATATAGGATCATGCATACCTAGAATTTTACTCTACAAAGCACATACCAAGCTCTCTCCTTAATGATGAAAAATTGGTTTCGGGAAGAGCTTTGGTGAAGATATCGGCAAGGTTGGACTTAGATTCTACATAATTTAGTTCAATGTCCCCTCTTGCCACATGATCTCTTATGAAGTGATGTTTCACTTCAATGTGCTTGGTCCTAGAGTGATGTACCGGATTTTTGGTCAAGTTGATGGTACTCACATTATCACAATAAACTTTAATGTTAGAGTAGTGTAGCTCATAGTCCACAAGGGTATGCCTCATCCAAAGTAATTGAGCTACACAACCACCCATAGCCACATATTCGACTTCGGTGGTTGATACGACAACACAATGTTGCTTCCTACTACTCCAACTAACTAGGGAGGACCCAAGAAATTGGCATCCACCACTAGTACTCTTCCTATCCAATTTTCACCCGGCATAATTGGAATCGGTATAACCAAGTAATTCAAACGACCTAGTCCTAGGATACCAGAGTCCTACATTTAGGGTGCCTTTAATATATCTTAAAATTCTCTTAACGGCTACTAAATATGATTCTTTGGCACAAGATTGGTATCTTGCACACATACCTACCACAAATAAGATATCGGGTCTACTAGCGGTTAGGTATAGTAGACTACCAATCATACTCCTATAAAGTTTAAGATCAATTGATTTACCTTCATGATCACTATCTATTCTAGTGCTAGTGGCCATAGGAATGGTTACAATTTTGGCATTTTCCAAACCAAATTTTTTGATCATTTCATTTGCATATTTGGTTTAATAAATGTGAATCTCTTCATTGGTTTGCTTGACTTGTAAACCTAGGAAAAATGTAAGCTCTCCAACTAAACTCATTTCAAATTTATTTTCCATATTTTTTATAAAGTCTTGAAGAAGATCATCATTTGTTGACCCAAAAATGATGTCATCAACATATACTTGGGCTATGAATATATCCTTGAATGTTGACTTTATAAACAACGTTTGATCTACTTGGCCTCTTCTAAAATCCTTAGAAATTAAGAAAGATGACAATCTTTCATACCATGTCCGAGGAGCTTGTTTTAACCCATATAATGCTTTTCTAAGCTTACATACATGGTTTGGATAATCTATGTTCTCAAATCCAGGTGGTTGCTCTACATATACTTCCTCCTTAATATAACCATTTAAGAATGCCGATTTAACATCCATTTGGTAAAGTTTAAATCCCATATAGGAAGCATACCCTAAGAGAATTCTAATAGATTCTAACCTAGCAACCGGGGCATAAGTCTCATCATAGTCAAGCCCCTCAACTTGATTAAATCCCCTAGCAACCAACCTAGCCTTATTTCTAGTGATATTTCCTTGGTTATCTAGCTTATTCCTAAAGATCCATCTTGTGGTAATTATGGTGCTATCATTGGGTCTAGGTACTAACCCCCATACTTGACTCCTCTCAAATTGAGCCAATTCATCTTGCATTTCCAAAATCCAATCCGGATCATGTAATGCATCATTGATCGATTTGGGCTCAATTTGTGAAATGAGAGCTACTTGACTAGTAGGAGGTCTATGAAATGACCTAGTTCTTACTCCTTGAGATAGATCTCCTACTACTTGGTCAAGTGGATGATCTTGATGAATTCTTAGGGTTCTAGAAGGGGTTTCAAATTGATCATTGTTATCTTCCACCCTCCTTTCATCATCGGAATCTCCTCTTCCTCCCCCTTGATCATTACCCCTAATGGTCAAATTTTGAAGTTTTTGGGTGATGTCTTGATTATTTTCATTAATATCCTTATCAATGGAGGACTTTCTAGGGTAGGTACTAGTGGCTTCATCAAATTGAACATTAGAAGACTCCTCAATCCCTTGGGTTCTTTTATTGTAGACTCTATAACCTCTACTTGTAGATGAGTATCCAACTAGGATTCCCTCATCCGCTTTGGATTCAAATTTTCCTAAATTATCTTTGGTGTTTAAAATATAAATTTTACATCCAAAAACTTTGAAGTAATGAATTGTGGCAGTAGTCCCATTCCATAACTCAAATGGTGTCTTTCCTAAAAACCTATGGATTTGAACCCTATTTTGGATATAGCAAGCGGTATTAACCGCTTCCGCTCACAAGTAGCTAGGTAGAGAATATGCATTAAGCATAGCCCTAGCCGCCTCTTGTAGGGCACGATTTCTCCTTTCCACCACCCCATTTTGTTGGGGTGTTCTAGGACAAGAGAACTCATGCTTGTACCCTTTCTCTAAACAAAATTGTGAAAATTTTGAGTTCTCAAATTCACCACCATGATCACTACGGATCCGGTTGATTTTGAGACTCTTTTCATTTTCAACCCTTTTACTAAATCCTATGATTATTTCTAAGGTATCATCCTTATGTTTCATAAAGTAGACCCAAGTATACCTAGAAAAATCATCTACTATAACCAAACAATATTTGTTACCATTTAAAGATGGCGTACTATGGCAATCAAATAAGTCAAGATACAATAATTCTAATGGTAAAGATGTACTAGTTAGGGTTTTACCTTTGTGTGATGCCTTTGTTTGTTTTCCTTCTTGGCAAGCATCACACATTTTGTTCTTGACATACTTGATCTTTGGTAGCCCTTTGACCAACTCCATCTTGGCTACCTTGGCTATGTTTTTCATGTTGATGTGCCCCAATCTCCTATGTCATAGCTAACTTTCCTCTTCTTTTGCAACAAGACACTTAGTAGAAATGTTAGAAGCATATGAAAGATCAACATAATAGATATTTGATTTTCTATATCCAACTAACATGCAATCATTTAATTCCTTGTGCCTAATCATGCATTTAGAGGATTCAAACGAGACATGATAGTTTGCATCACAAAGTTGACTAACACTTAATAAATTAAATTTCATATTTTCAACTAGTAAGACTTTGTGAATGACAATTTTAGGGGATACCTCAATTGTACATCTACCTAATATCTTGAGTTTTCCACTATTCCCAAAGGACACCGCTCCCTTCTTCACATACTTAATTGTGGAGAACTTGCTCACATCCCCGGTCATATGTGTTGAGCAACCGCTATCCACAATCCACATACCTTGCTCTCCTACCTAAATCACATGAAAAACACAAGCTTTTGGTACCCAAACATTTGGACCGATAACATTAAGTAAAAACTTCTTAGGTACCCATGCTTTCTTAACCTTTCCCTTAATGGTTGCTTTCCTATTAATCAATGAAATATAAGCAACTTCTTTTTCTTTTGGCTTATATCCTAAACCGGCCTTGTTGTAAACGGCTCTTTGTCGACTAAGGATCATATCAAGACATTTTGAGCCATTTGAAAAATTTTCTAAATATGTTTTTAATTCACTAACCTCATCCTTAAGTTTGTCATTTTCTTCTTTAAGCATGCAAGAATCGACATGTGAAGGTTTTTCATTCCTAATGGCCTTTAGTTCTACCTTCATGCTCTTAACCTTAGATTTAGACTTATCTAGAGCTTCTTTAAGGTAGGCAATTGATTTATAGAGAAGCTTAACTTTGGGAGAGTTCATTACCTCATCGTCACTAGATGACAATTCATCACTTGAGGAGTCTTCTTGGCTTGATGTATCGGAATCATCTCCTAGGGCCATAAGTGCCACACGACGTGTGATGTGGCAAAGCTCATCATCGGAGGAGGAGTCTTCAACACTTGGTGTGTCCCATGTGGTTTGAGCTATCATAGCCTCCTTCTTCTTCTTCTCCTTCTTGTCATTCTTTTTCTTTTCTTTTTCCTGCTTCTTCTTTAGCTCCGGGTAATTTGGCTTTATGTGCCCCTTCTTGTTGCAAGCATGACAAATCACATTGTTATTGAAACTTGAATTACCACTAAACTTACCTTTTGAAGAATGAGACCCCTTCCTTGCTTCTCTACTCTTGAACTCCTTTGATTTCCTATAGAGCTTCTTGACAAAATTGGTCATCTCACTAGATGAGTCTTCATCACTACTTGAGTTATGCTCCGATTCGGATGATGATGATACTTCTTTTCTTTCCTTCTTCTTCTTTTTCTTCTTTTCAACAAATAGAGCTAAACCCTTTTCCTTAGAGGACATGTTAGTTTGCTCATGTAATTCAAACTCACAAAATAATTCATCAATTTTAATTTGAGAAAGATCCCTAGTTACCTTAATGGCATCAACTATAGAAGTCCATAAAGAATTTCTAGGAAATGCTTGAAGTATGTATCTTACCAAGTCCCGGTTGTCAACTCGCTCACCTATGATGTGAAGTCCATTCACAATCTCCTTGAACCTTCCATGCATTTGGCTTATGGTTTCATGCATCTTCATTTGGAAAGCTTGAAGTTGTCCAATTAGTAGGTCCTTCTTGGCCCTCTTTGACTCCTTGGAACCTTCATTTAGCTCAATGAGCTTTTCCCATAACTCCTTGGCGGATTCGAAAGGCCCCACCTTGTTGAGTTGTTCCATTGTAATGCCCCATTGGATTGTGAGTACTGCCTTGGCATTTGATTCGAACTTCCAGTTTATTTCCCTCGTCCAATCCTTGCTCGGAATAGGGTTTCCATGTTCATCCACCGGTTCCTCGAAACCATCTACAATACTATGCTAAATTTCAATGTTACTCATAAGATAGTACTTCATCCTACCTTTCCAATACGCAAAATGACTCCTATCGAAGAGCGGTGGCTTGGCGGTGCTATATCCCTCTTGAAGAGCCATTGATGCCTTGGTTGATGGTGAGATCTTCCAAGCTATCCGGGCTCTGATACCACTTGTTAGGATCTTTGTAACGGCTAGAGGGGGGTGAATAGCGTTTCTTCGTTTCTACAAGCAAGTTAGCGGAAGAAACACAAATACGAATAAGAATACAAGTAAGAAAACGATGAAAGCAACGCTAACACCCGATGTACGTGGTTCGGAGATGATGCTCCTACTCCACGGTAATCCGTAAGGTGGATTAGTCCTAGCCAAGCTTCACTATATTCTCCTTTGGATGAACCAAGGTCGAGAAACCTTTCTTACAATGCTCTCCTCTTCTTTACAATGATGGATGATTAAGAACTAGAGAAGAGAAGGTTTTGAATTGCTAAAACACTTGGGAAAGCTTGGTGAGCACGAGGGTGTAGTTAGGAATGAGAGCACTAGCTTCACCAAGCTCCCCAAGGCCTCTTTTTATAGAAGGGGGGTTGTTTTTCCCGTTGGGCCTCGATCAGTCGACTGATGCTTACCATCGATCGCTGCCAACGGCCAATCGAGATCTCTCGCGAGATTCGTAGCCAATTTCAACGACCGGTGATCGATCGGTGATCCCTCTATCGATCGGCCGATCACGGCGATCGGAAAGTGATCGCAGGCCGCAGTCGAGTGCGACTACATTCTGTGCTCATTTTTGCATTGATCGATCAGCCAACCGTTGGAAGTCGATGATGGTAACATCGATCGATCACATTTGTCAAGCGGATCGATGGTCGGGGTTTCAACCGACTTAGTCGAGCACTGACGATCGATACATTATTTGATCGTGATACTGATCAAGTGTGAGTAATTCACACTTGATTTTACACCCTAGACCTAAACTTGACCTTCTAACTCTTCCTTCAACCTTGCGCCTGCCTTCAAGAGTTTCCTTCGGCCTCGCCATGTCTTGGGTTGCCAAATGCTTGGACTTTACGCCGCCAAGACTCCAAGCTTGGACTTACGCTGCCAAGACCTTACTTTGGACTTCCTTTGCCAAGGTTCACTTGGATTTTATGCTGCCAAGACTACAAGCTTGGTCTTACGCTGCCAAGTCCATCCCTTGGACTTTCCTTGCCAAGATCATTCTTGGTCTTCCTTTGCCAAGGTTCACTTTGGACTTTACGCTGCCAAGACTACAAACTTGGTCTTATGCTGCCAAGTCCGTCCCTTGGACTTTCCTTGCCAAGATCATACTTGGACTTCTCTTTTACCAAGGCTTCATCCTTGGATTTCCCTGTCACTTAAACATATTCGTAATTAGATCACAGAACATTGCCTAACTTAGATGATTATCCAAACATCAAAACATATATAAATGATTTGGAGCATTGTTGCACCAACACTCGTCTCACAACGAAGGAGGGATCTCTGTCTGCTACCACGCCGCAATACCAATATCCTGAGCGACCATCGTCGAGTCCTGACAGAGCAACTACACACACCCTCCTGAAATACCACTAACTCACGAGTGATTGTATGTGTAGATAATGTAACTGACGATGAGCTCAACTACCAAGTAGTATAACCTCCTACCGAGGAGTCGATGATCGCCAGTCATGCAATAATGCAAGATGGTGCATGTCACTAATGTGTAATACACCTGTCAATCCATGGCTACCTATGGTATGCACCAATAGGAGCCCATATCAAATAACCTAATTACATAAGTCTATGTACACATGCAAGATATATCTATTATTTATTCAATGTCCAGTATGTAAGGTATGTTACTACTCTTAGTGCCAAATAAACAAATGACAAGTATCAAAATGATAGAGCACCAATATAATAAGTATATGAAAAGGTTACAACAAGTACTAGGTAGTGACATACCAGGGCAGTTAAAAGCATAGAAAACTATTACTAGCTATAGTAAATGATGCACAACAATATGATAATTTCTAAAAGAAGATAAGTCAAAGATACCCACCTGTTATAAAGAATATCAACTGTCTTTATGCTCGTGGACCTGTCTCATGATCGAAACCTGCATATAACATAATTGTCATTAAGTTCTAGCACACATGACAACGATTAAATCAGATCCTTCATGAACACACTCATCCACAGCCATTACAACCGTTCATAGCCCCTTCATAACCTACTGTTACACTAAATTAGGGATCTAACTCCCTAATTGACATCCCCATCGCAAACGCATCTTTATCCACTCCATCAAAGCTCATTTACAACCCTTTACAGTCTCATGCACATCCATCACATCCGTTCATAGCCCCTTAATAACCTACTGTTACACCAAATTAGGGATCTAACCACCCTAATTGGAACCCAGCTTAACCCATAACCATTTACAGCCATGTTCACCCCAATTTGGAGATCTGACCAACCCCAAGTGAACCACCCAGCTCTATCCGTCCATCTTCACCCAATCATATCCCCTAACAGTTTGATTTGTTCACCAGAACAGCCAACAACACCTCACACAACACACTCACAGCCCCTACTCAACTTCACAACTCACAATTTCCCTCTCACAGCCGCCCAAATTCCATTACAAACCTCCCAATCCTTAATCTTCAACTCACAGCCACACAAAATGAAGGAACAAGCTATCAAATCGTGATAACCAGAAATCCAACCAACAGCAGATGAATAGAAGGAGATAGATCGAGATATACCAGTGATTGGAACCTCCCCTCGGCAACTCTCCTTCCTTCCGGTCGGATCTCCCTTCGGAACGAGGCATAGGCAGCGAGCAGAGAAGGGAATGATGAGATCTGGGATGATGAAGCAGAGAGGTCGCGCGTTGAGAGGAGGTGGCGTCACTGTGAAGGAAAAGAAGGGAGGGGATCAACAAGGAAGACAACAATGACGGCTGGGCAAGGTGCACGTACGGCGGGAGGGTGGCATGCGCGCGATGGCAGCGAAGCGGGAGCAGTGGGCGACGGCCCGGCAGCAAGCTCCAATAGCACTGTGGGTCGGCGATGCGAGAGAGAGGAACAAAAAGGAGAGGAGATGAGGCGGCGGCGGATCAGGCGATGTAAGAAGAGAAGAATCGGGGAGATTGAGGAGCGACTGGGAAATATATATCGAGAGGAGTGAAAAAGGTTAAGGAAATTAAAACCTAGGTTTTTTTCCTATTTAAATCTTAGGAAATAAAACTTAGTGTTTAATAAATTAACCCCTTGATTAAATTAATCTATTATCCCAAATATCATATAGCATTTTAAACATTTCAAAAATTTTATAAGGTAATTTCCTAATAACCCAGTGTTATTATTTTCGATATATTACAGTTTCAGAGTAGTTTTAGTATATATCTCATTGCATTTAATACTTGTTTCATGTATATTCTTATTTGTTTTGCATTCATTTACTATTTCCTAGTTCAGAGATCTGCTTTTGTTATTTTTATGTGCAATGCGACATTTTCGAGGCAAAATGGCTAAATAATGGAGCTCTAGGAAGGCAAGTGTGCTCTAGTTGTATTCTCAAAGACATGGGCACATTTGAGACGAAAGGATAGCATCCATTTAGAGTTCCAGAGAAAGACACAGTCGGTCATGTGAATCTCACACGGTCGTGCCCATTCCAGATGTCAGATTCAGAGATTTATTTCCAGCCTTCCACACGGTCGTGTGGCAACAACGCGACTTATGCAACTCCAGGTTTTGTGGGCAAATAAGGCAAGACGACTTCACTTTTATAAAAGGGAAGGCACTCGGTCGAGCTAAGTCGTTTCACTCAACAACTCGTTTGAGAGCATACTTCACCCCTTTCGATCACTCACCCAGGGTAAGTTCTTGTACTCAATTACTCAACCAAGTTAAGTCATTTCATTCAATAGCTCATTCGAGAGCATACTTCATCCCCTTCGGTCACTCAGCCAAGGTAAGTTCTTGTACTCAGTCGCTTGGCCAAGAGCATATTTCACTCCTCTCAGCCGCTCGACCAAACAGGGTGCACTTAATTCCTCTTGGACTTAGAAATCAATCGTGAATATTCCTTCGCAATGTCGTGGACCCGACTCCCTAGCTCGCAGAAATCGTAGCCTCCTCTACAACAATAGTGAAAAATAGGGAACTAATAGAGTCAAATGACGAGTGAATTAACCTTTCATTAAACCAATCTTTCTACCCCATCTATTGACAGTAGCTTCCCATTGTCAAGAAAATGTCATAGCCCGAAACAATTGATCAATGATGCTATCCTCATCAAGAGATCTACCAAAATTATGGGGAGAAGATGGTCATGTTACTCTACTAGATGTGATGATCAATAACTGGGTGACCTAGCTCCGACGCTTTTGGACCATAGAAGTTTCCCACTAACTCACCCAAATGCTAAGTTCCCAAGCCCTATTATTCTACTGGACACTAGGGGCGTACCCGAGCCTTGTTTCTAGGCGCATACCCAAGCACCTGCATTTGTTGCAGCATCCTTTTTCATTTTTTTTTCTTGGGCACTGTTATCTACCACCTCACCTACATGGGATCCATTTCCAATGACCTCTGCGATAGTCACCAAGTATATTATATGGTAGGACACCTAAAAATTCCATCTCATCCTTATGAGAAGAGTCAACGATCCGAAATTAACAACTTGAGTTGATTCGCTCAAGCCTACCTACAAAGAAGACCTTGCTAAGTTGTTCATTCACTTTGGAGTTTATCTATTGTCCACTTGTATTCTCAACTTTGGGATTTCTAAGTATAAGCAGGCTTTCTCAAGGTTCTCAATGGAGTAACTCTGAGCTTAATGTACTATGGACTACCCCTACTTATCATACAAGGACAATTATTTTCTTTACGTGGTTGTAGCTACATAAGACGTCTTTAGGGTTTTCTTATTTCCCCCTGAGGTAGTGGATCAGAGGAGTCAGGTTTAAAATAGAAAACACTTTAGAAGAACGGCGAAGTATTCTATTACAGTCGACCTAGGTAGTTCATAAGCCCTCGGGTCAGTCTTCATTATTCCTCAACTTGGTCATCCGAGACCATTCGTAAGCCCTTGATGTCGGTCATAGTTGACGTTTCCTGTGTGGTGACAGATCAGAGGAGTCGGGTTTAAGGTAGAAAACACTTTAGAAGAATGACGGAATATTCTATTACGACCGACAGAGCTAGTTCGTAAGCCCTCAACTCAACCTTTATTATTCCTCAACTCGATCATCCGAGGTCATTCGTAAGCCCTGGTGTCGGTCGCAGTTGATGTTCCCCGTGCGGTGGCGGATCGAAGGAGTTGGATTTAAGGTCAAAACACTTTGAAAGAATGATGGAGTATTCTACTACGGTCGACCGAGGCAGTTCGTAAGCCCTCGAGTCGATCTTCATTATTCCTCAGCTCGACTGTCCGAGGCTATTCGTAGTCCTTAGGCGCCGGTCACAGTTAACATTCCTCGTGCGATGGTGGATCGGAGGAGTCAAATTTAAGGTAAAAAACACTTTGGAAAACCAGCTGAGTATTCTATTATGGTTGGTCGAGGTAGCTCGTAAGCCCTCAAATCGGTCTTCATTATTCCTCAGCTCGGTCGTCCGAGGCCATTTGTAAGTTCTCAGTGCTAGTCGCAGTTGACATTCCCCATGCAGTGGCAGATCGGAGGAGTCAGGTTTAAAGTAGAAACCACTTTGGAAGAATGGTGGAGTATTCTATTACGGTCGGTCGAGCCAGTTTGTAAGCCCTCGAGTCAGTCTTCATTATTCCTAAACTCGACCATCTGAGGTCATTTGTAAGCCCTCAGTGTCTATCATAGTTAACATTCCCTATGCGGTTGTGAATCAGGGGAGTCAGATTTAAGATAGAAAACACTTTAAAAGAACAACGAAGTATTCTATTACGGCCAACTGAGGCAGTTCATAATGTTAAGGCAATCAACCAAAGTATGATCTTGGTTTTGATGTATGTGTCAAAGAGTTTAAGTTAGGATGTTATGCTTTTGATGTATGTGTTCAAGTTGTGCAGGACTTGGTGAATCACACATGAGTTGCTTGATGAAGCATTGACAAGTTCATCATTTCATGGCTCGAATCCTTGAGTCGGTGAAGGATGGCACGGGGAGAAGCTGTGAGCTTGGTGCATCCGAGGGACCGTCGGACGAGGAGCAATGGAGTTAAGCCAAAAGAAGCAGACTTCAGGGCGAGATGCAAAGGATGGCACGGGAGAATCCATGAGTTTAGTGCATCCGAGGGACGCAGGACGAAGGAAGATAACTTCAATGGGAGACTCCGTGGGAGATCAGAGTTGAGTGATTATAATCCGGGTTGGGGTAGCTCAATTTAAGTGAACTTGGTCAAATGACTAAGATCAAGTGTCAGATGCTCAAACATCTAAGTTTGAGGTTTTACCCGATGATTGGATGCTCAAACATCTTATTGTTTGAGGTTTTATCCAACGATAGTTGACTGATATAGGTATCAATTGACTGGTCCAAGTCGACTGTTAGTTGACTGGTGTTTAGCTAAGGTTTGTGGTCTATCAGTCGACTCCCCCAAGGGTTGACAATCAACTGATCTACCATCAGTCAACTGTCATGGAGGGAAATCAACTATTATAAGTGAACTTGGGCACAGAACCGCTCGTAGCCAACTGAGCAGTCAAACTGATAATGGATCAGTCGACTGCTTAGGTTACCGTTGAGTTGTGACGATCGCGATTCAGGCTTGGTCAGAAGCCATTGGAGTCGGTCCGTTATAATGGCAGTCGACTGCTATATGACAGTAGCCACCTGCTGCATGGCCAACGGAAAAAAGGCCCTCCTCTCCATAAAAGGAGGGTTTAGGAGCCATGGAGAGACTAATGCTTTCACTCCTAACATTGCTCCAAGCCTCCTAAACGTTTTTACTCTTCTCTTCCCTAATTCTATCTCTATCATATTGTAAGGGGAGAGTTTGTGTAAGAAGGTTTTCTCCACCTTGTGTTGAGCTAAAGGAGAAGTTTAGTGGAAAAGTTGAGGGAGTGATCCGCCTAACGGATTATCGTGGACTAGCAGCGAGAGGTCGTGAACCACGTTAAACGAATTATGTTAGCGGTGTTCTTTCTTTACTTTGTTTTAGCTTTAATTGTCTTTGCATTAGTTTTATTATCATTCCGCTGTGCTAACGAGCATTGTAGACAATTAAGCACGAACGATTTCCATCGAGCATCGAAAGGCTATTCATCCCCCCCTTATAGTCGGGCCATCGATCCTAATAAGTGGTATCAGAGCAAGGAGCTTGTCAACGGACTCATCGCCACAACAAGCAAATCAACAATGACCGGCATGAATATCCATCCACCGAAGTTTGAAGGAGATTTCTCTTGGTGGAAGAAGAGAATGGAGGTATTTTTCGAAACCGATTTCGAGATACCTAGGGATGAAGAAGGCAAGCCAATAGAAAAATCAAGATGGACTAAGAAGCAAAAGGAGGAGCACCTAGCAAATTCAAAGGTCAATATCATCTCTTCAACGTGCTTCCTCAACAAGAGATAAATTGAATAGGAGAATGCTCAAGTGCCAAGGAGATGTGGAAGAAGCTAATTGAGCTTCATGAAAGCACATTCGAAGCCAAGCTAGAAAGACGAGACTTTCTTCGATCTCAACTCAACAACATTAAATTGGACAAAGGAGAAAAGGTATTGTCTTTACATTCTAGGTTTAAAGAAATTATTAATGGTTTATCTAGCGTAGGGGAGAAGCTATCAAATCGGGACATGATAATGAAAGCTATCGATGCTTGTCCCCAATCATCAAAATGGAGCTCCATGGTTGATTCCTTCTACATCTCAAGGAATCTAGAGGTTAGTACTTTAGAGGAATTTTTCTCTACTATGGAGCTTCACAAAACTCACCTTGAAGGAGTAGTTGAAGAACCAAGCACTCAATCAAAGGGAGTAGCACTAGTTGCAAGCAAAGGGAAGAAGAAGAAGACCACACCTCCTTCATCGGATGATGAATCACCCTCTTCAATGGATAGCGATGAAGAAGTGTATATGGTAAGAAGGGTAAGGTGTGCTTTAAAAGGTTTTAAATTTAACAAATCTAATGATTGGAGAAGGGCAAGGAAGATTATTCACTATAATTACCAAGGAGAAGGACACATGAGGGATGAGTGTCCTCTATTGAACAAGAGAAAGGAAGAAAAGAAGAAGGATGACAAGAAGAAAGAAGAAAAGAAGTTAAAGGAAAAAGGGAAATCTAAATCCCGAAATTTAAAAGCTACATGGGATGACTCATCTTCATCAGAGGAAATAGAAGTCGTCTCACATTTTGCACTTATGGGAGTAGAAGATGTTGCCTCCACCTCATCCGAACAAGAAGAAGGAAGCGCAAGTAAGGAGGAGAGCTCAAGTATAGGGGGAGCACTATCATCGGAATCGAAAGAAGATTTGGTAAGTGAGGTAAAAAATCTCCCTACTCAAGATGTAATTCATATGATTTCAAGCTTAACTAGGAATTTATTTAGAACTAAGAAGAAAAATAAATGCATGCAAAATGAAATTAGAACTCTAGAAGAAAAGTTTGAAAATGCATGTTCACATAATGATGTTGTTTCTTCTGGTACAAGTGATGCATGCCTAGAAGAAAATAAGATTTTGAGGGAAAAGGTAGAATACCTTAGTAAAGCCCTTGAAAAATTCACCATAGGCTCAAATACTTTAAAAAAGATTATTGGGAGCCAAAGAGCAAGTTTCAACAAAAAGGGCTTAGGATATAAGGGATTAAGAAATGAGAAGATATACCATTGCTTAATTGCTAGGGGCACTCAAAAACAACCATGGTAACTAGGAAATGGATCCCTAAGGAATACTTGGTAGACCCTATTACAAAAAATCTATATTGGGTACCCAAGTCAATCCTTAAAGGTTAGAAAAACCTAGGATAGTCAACCATAAATGGACTTATTTTATATCATGTTAAATGGTTGACTAATGATAATGGGTGATGATGAAGTATACTTAACCATGGATAGCATTGCATAAAATTTTTTGTTAAGTAGAATTACCTTAATTACATCTCATAACTCACTATAAGGATCACTTGATTGATAAACATAGCAATGGGTGAGATGTTAGGTTGATACAAATGATTCACTAATACTTATGACATTTTGATGAGTCAATAGATGTATCATGATATAGTAATCATTGACCAACTATGAGGAAAGCAAATATTTAACTCATGAACATCATGCCCAAAGATCATAGTTGGATATTTTTAATAATTTAAAAATATTTCATATTTTGAAAACTGTGAGTTTATGTTTTGAAACATTTAAAGGCAAAACTAGTTTCCAAGTTTGATACAAAATTTAAAAATTTTAGAACTTTTGAATTTTTGCCTAACTCTTGAAAATTGTATTAATTTTCATGAAAAAACATTTTTCCATGATAGAGAAACTCATAAGAAAGGTGTTCCCAAAGTTTCATGATTTTTCAAATTTCTATGAACTTTTTATACATTTCTGAAGTTGACTTCAGAAATTCAATTTCAGAATTATCAGACACCAGTCGACTGATGACACTGTGCACAGGCACAACAACTCAGTTTTGAGTGTTTTAAGCTTGTTTTTGGTGTCGTGTACTCTCCTACATATTGATACCACATTGTATACAGTTTGTATGATCTTTTCGATGGGGTCAAAGGGGGA
This sequence comes from Wurfbainia villosa, assembly GCA_025175895.1. NCBI lineage: Eukaryota > Viridiplantae > Streptophyta > Magnoliopsida > Zingiberales > Zingiberaceae > Wurfbainia > Wurfbainia villosa. Next base: position 110,612,883 of record CM045988.1, on the reverse strand, counting down.
GAATTGTTAAGGTTTAAGTTAAACGCCTTGAGAATGTCAAAGGGGGAGAATGTTAAGGGGGAGTTTGCATATGTTAAGGGAGAGTTGATATCCATGTTTGATATTCATGCTTTACTTTCCTTAAGTGTTTTAAAGTGTTTTTACCTAACTTAAACATATTGACACACATCAAAAAGGGAGAGATCATTAGGGCAATCAACCCGAGTATGATCTTGGTTTTGATGTGTGTGTCAAAGAGTTTAAGTTAGGATGTTATACTTTTGATGTGTGTGTTCAAGTTGTGCATGACTTGGTGAAACACACATGAGTTGCTTGATTAAGCATTAACAAGTCCATCATCTCATGGCTTGAGTCCTTGAGTCGGTGAAGGATGGCATGGGGAGAAGTCGTGAGTTTGGTGCATCTGAGGGACCATCGAACGAGGAGCAATGGAGTTGAGCCAAAGGAAGCAGACTTCAGGACGAGACGCGAAGGATGACACGGAAGAAGTTGTGAGCTTAGTGCATCCGAGGGACACAGGCCAAAGGAAGATAGCTTCAATGGGAGATTACGTAGGAGATGAGAGATGAACGATTGTAATTCGGGTTGGGGTAGCTCAATTTAGGAGAACTTGGCCAAATGGCTAAGATCAAGTGTCGGATGCTCAAACATCTGAGTTTAAGATTTTGCCCGACGATCGGATGCTCAAACATCTTGTTGTTTGAGGTTTTACCCCGATAACAGTCAACTATCAAAGTCGACTATTAGTTGACTGGTCCAAGTCGACTATTAGTTGACTGGTGTTCGGCTAAGGTTTGTGGCCTATCAGTCGACTGTCAAGGGTTGGCAGTCGACCGGTCTACCATCAGTCGACTACCATGGAGGGCAGTCGACTATTATAAGTGGACTTGGGCACAGAACCGCTCGTAGTCAACTGAGCAGTCAAATTGATAATGGATCAGTCGACTGCTAGTGGGAGTCATTGACTGCTCAGGTTACCGTTGAGCTATGACGACCGCGATTCAGGCTTGGTCAGAAGTCATTAGAGTCGGTCTGTTACAATGATAGTCGACTGCTAGCATACAACAGTCGACTGATGCATGGCAAACGAGAAAAAGGACATCTTCTCTATAAAAGGAAGGCTTGGGAACCTTGGAGAGACTAATGCTTTCACTCCTAACATTACTTCAAGCCTCCTAAATGTTTTTAATATTCTCTTCCCTAATTCTATCTCAATCATATTGTAAGAGGGAGAGTTTGTGTAAGAAGGTTTTCTCCACCTTATGTTGATCTAAAGGAGAAGTTTAGTGGAAACGTTGAGAGAGTGATCCGCCTAACGGATTGTCGTGGACTAGCAACGAGAGATCGTGAATCACGTTAAACGAATTGTGTTAGCAATGTTCTTTCTTTTTTTAGCTTTAATTGGCTTTGCATTAGTTTTATTATCATTCCGCTGTGATAACGAGCATTATAGACAATTAAGCATGAACGATTTCCATCGAGCATCGAAAGGCTATTCATCCCCCCTTCCAGTCGGTCCATCGATCCTGACACACAAGCCCTCGAGTCGGTCTTCATTATTCCTCAGCTCAGTCATGCGAGGCCATTCGTAAGCCCTCGACATCGATCACAGTTAACGTTCCCCGTGTGATGGCGGATTGTTGGAGTCAGATTTATGGTAAAAAATACTTTGGAAGAACGATAGAGAATTCTATTACGATCGACTGAGGCAGTTCGTAAGCCCTCGAGTCTGTTTTCATTATTCTTCAGTTCGACCCTCTGAGGTCATTCATAAGCCCTTGGCGTCGGTCGTAGTTGACATTCCTCGTGTGGTGGCGGATTGGAGAAGTCGAATTTAAGGTAGAAAATACTTTGGAAGAACGGTGGAGTATTCTATTACGACCGGCCGAGGCAATTTATAAGCCCTCAAATCGGTCTTCATTATTCTTCAGCTCGACTATCCGAGGCCATTCGTAGGCCCTCAGCATCGGTTGCAATTGACAAACCTGTGCAGTTACAGATCGTAGTAGTCGGGTTTAAGGTAGAAAATACTTTGGAAGAACGACAGATTATTCTATTACGGCTAGCTGAGGCAATTCGTAAGTCTTCAAGTCAGTCTTCATTATTCCTTAGCTCAGTCATCTGAGGTCATTTGTAAGCCCTCGGCGCCGATCACAGTTGACATTCCCCATGTGGTTGTGGATCGGAGGAGTCGGGTTTAAGGTAGAAAATACTTTGGAAGAATTGTGGAGTATTCTATTACTACCAGTCGAGACAGTTCGTAAACCCTCGAGTCAGTCTTCATTATTCCTCAGCTCGACTGTCCAAAGTCATTCGTAATCCCTCAATGTCGGTCGCAGTTGATGTTCCCCATGCGATGGCATATCGGAGGAGTCATGTTTAAGATAGAAAACACTTTGGAAGAACGGTGGAGTATTCTATTACAGTTGACTGAGACAGTTCATAAGCTCTTTGTGTCGATTGCAGTTGACGTTCTTGTGTGGTGGCGGATCGAAGGAGTCGGGTTTATGGTAGAAAATACTTTAGAAGAATGGCAGAGTATTCTATTATAGTTGACCAAGGCAGTTTGTAAGTCCTCGAGTCGTTCTTCATTATTCCTCAGCTCGGTTGTCCAAGGTCATTCATAAGCCCTTGGTGCCAATCTCAATTGATGTTCCCTGTGTGATGGCAGATCGGAGGAGTCCAATTAAGATACAAAACACTTTAAAAGAATGATGCAGTATTCTATTACGGTCGACCGAGGTAATTTGTAAGTCCCCGAGTCGGTCTTCATTATGGTTTAGCTTGACCTTCTAAAGCTAGTTGTAAGACCTCGCGCTGATCGCAGCTGAGCATTCCCCGTGCGATGGCAAATCGGGAGGAGTAGGGTTTGACATTCAGCCAGTCGAGGAGAAGAGTATTCCATTCGCCTACTTATGAGGTGTTGTTATGGAGAGAGCTCTTATTTTATTCAGTCTGCGCATTCTTGAGCAGCTGAGGTGATCTGGTTTAGTTATTACTTTATTCCATTAACATGTTCTGGGGTAGGAATTATTTAGCCCAGACATTGTTGGGTCAATTCTTATTTTATTCAATTGAAGTGTTCTAAGGCGGATATTATTTTATTTAGTCCAGCCGAAGTGTGTCAGGCCAGTTGTTATTTTATTTCCTTATGCCAAGTTGGTCCGAGCCAAGCTGCTCCAAGTCGACTGTTATTTTATTCGGTCAAATTGAGATGGAGTAGGTATTATTTCATTCCACCGAGGTGTTCCAAGTCGGACATTATATTATTTATCCGAGGTGTTCTGAAATGGATTTTATGTTATTCAATCAAGGTGCTTTGGGTCATCTCTTATTCTATTTAGGCTGAGGCAGGTATTATTTATTCAGTTAAGATTTGGGGCCCCTTCTCTTATCTACTCGGGGAGAGCAGCGGAGCCATACGAAGTGTTGTTTTTCACTCCCGGCTAGTGAGTAGAAGAGCCATATGAAGTGTTAATTTTCACTCCCGATAGGCGAGCAGTGGAGTTATATGAAGTGTTATTTTTTACTCCCAACAATCGAGCAACGAAGCCATAAGAAGCGTTGTTTTTCACATCCGGCAAGCGAGCGGCAGAGTCATAAGATGTGTTGTTTTTCATTCTCGGCGAGCGAGTAGTGGAGGTATATGAAGCATTGTTTTTCACTCCTGGCAAGCGAGCAACGGAGTTATACGAAGTGTGGTTTTTCACTCTCGACAGGCGAGCAGCGGAGTCATAAGAAGCGTTGTTTTTCACTCCCGACAGGTGAGAATCAGAGGCATATAAAGCGTTGCGGTATCCCTCCTGCTAAGTGGGAAGCGGAGATATGTGAAGTGTGGTTTTTCCTCAAGATAGGCGAGAGGCGGCCACTGTTAGAGGTGTCACTCGGTCAGCCGAAGCAAATCGTAAGTCCTTGCATCGACCTCCTTTATATTTGGCCGTGACAAATCGTAAGTCCTCATGTCGACCTCCTTTATATTCGACCGAGATAGATTGTAAGTCCTTGCATCAACCTCCTTTATATTCAACTGAGCAAGATCGTAAGTCCTCACACCGACCTCCTTTATATTTAGTTGAGATATATCGTAAGCTCTCACGCCGACCTCCTTTATATTCTACCAAGGTAGATTGTAAGTCCTCGCATCAACCTCCTTTATATTCAACCGAGGAAGATAGTAAATCCTCATGCCAACCTCCTTTATATTTGGCAGAGGAAGATCGTAAGCCCTTGTGCCGACTTTATTTTCATTCGACTGAGACAGATCGTAAGCCCTCGTGCCCAGTTTCTATCTATTCGGATGAGGCAGATCGTAAACTCTCATCCTGACTTTCTATTTATCCGAACGAGGTCATTTGTAAGCCCTTGAGTCACTCGCCTTATTATATCTATCAGAGACAATTTGTAAAGCCCTCACTTTAATAATTTTCGTATTCGACCGAGGTCATTCGTAAGCCCTCGAGTTAGTTATCTTATTATATTCATCTAAAGCAATTCATAAGCTCTGGCTCCGGGTGTTCTCTTATCTAACCGAGGCTATTCGTAAGGCCTCGAATTTATCATCTCATTATGCATCTGAAGCAGATTATAAGCCCTCATGTTGACCTCCTTACTCAGTTGAGGTAGATTGTAAGCCCTCATGTCTACTCCTTATTCATTTGAGGTAGTTCGTAAGACCTCGGACCGACCTCTTTATCCGGCTGAGGTAGTTCGTAAGCCCTCAAATCGACCTTCTTACTATTTGGCAGAAAGGACATTGTGGATATGGTATGATATCCCTAAATAGAGCAATAGAGAGCATAGATATGATTCGACTCAAGGTGACGGAGTGATAAAGTTGAAGTTGTTGGATCGAGAAGCGTCGCTAGAGGGGGGGGGTGAATAGCGATCGTAAAACTTTTCGGCGTTTCGTTCGAGTAGACAATTAAATGAGTAAACACAGCGGAAAATAAAGCGACACGTTTATTTTACTTGGTTCACAACCCAGCGGTTGCTACTCCAAGGCCCTATCGGTCCTAGACCGCGTACGGAGGGCAAATCACTATAACGTCTCCTCCTCGTTGGAGGTAGGAGACAACGATCACAAAACCGAAATTACGAGGATGAGGCAACAAGCCTACCTCACCTCGTTACGAATAAAAATAAAGAATACAATATCAAAATATGTTACTTGCTACTGCTGCCGACGAAGAAGATCGGAACTTGTCGTCGCGTCGGCGTTATGACGGTGTTGGAGCGTTGGCGTTGTAGGAGCACTTGATGAATAAACTTGATGTCCTTTGGAGTTGGAATCCTCCTCCTTTTATAGACTTTGGGCTCTGAATATGTCTCCCTTTTTTTTGGAACGGATCAGTTTTCCAAATTTTATCGCGAAGTGTGGCGCGTCGAAGCGTTATCCGCTTTTGACCTAAGCGCAAAGGTCGAGTCGTCGCCATCGGATCGTGATGCCTCCCATCGATCGGTGATGGGCATCGATCGGCGCTCCATGTCCGGTGATCATTGCCGGCTGGCCACTTCCCTGCAGTGAGAGGTTAGCTCGGAAAATGATAAATACGACGGTTTCTAACCGTCCGATCTCGACCTAGACCTTCCACAAGAAGTTTTAGTCGGATCGCCGCCTACGGTCGTCCCCGTATAGAGGACACAACCTTACCATCTCTCACTCACACGAGCTTACCTCGATTCTTACTGTGACGCTTTCGCTTCCGGCCTTCCACTCGATTCCTTCGGCTCCCTCCGAAGTCACTCGAGTGTCGCCCGACCACCGCAACTTCCTCCGGGTGTCGCTAGCCTTCAGCTCTAGCTTTAGTACTTTTCTGCACACTCGATTTAGCTCATGAGATAACGATGTAAACTTAACTTTGTGTCTTTCCCATAATCAAAACACAGGTTCGATTATCTAGTGCCCCTGCACCAACAGAAGTCAAACTCATTAGAGTAACTCGTCTGACTATTTAGGGGGGTTATTAATGATATGGGGAATATTGTGTTGGTGTAATCGATCCAGATCACGATTGACCAAACTCGAGTTTGACTTGAATAGTATTTTGATATTTGACGATGAGTTGACCATTGTTTGACAATGGGTTGACTATATGATTGACATGGGATTGACAATATGATGAAGTTCAAGTGGGACACTTGGCTATGGTAAAGTCCAAGTCATGAGTACTTGGCATGGAAAGTCCAAACATGGGTCTTGTCAAGGGAAAGTTCAACATGGAGTTGGCATGGAAAGTTCAAGCATGGGTCTTGGCAAGGGAAAGTCCAAGTTTGAGTCTCGGCAATTAGAAAGTCCAACATGGGTTGACATGGAAAGTCTAAGGGTTGATATTGGTGGTGTAAAATCCAAGGGTAGAGTCTTGGCAGCATAAGTTCAATGGTTGGCGGGGTAAAGTCCAAGTGTGTGTCTTGACAGCGTAAGCCCAATGTGCCTTGGCGGTGTAGACCAGCTTAGCATGACAATAGCCGATGGAAGCACCTGAAGGCTAGCATATGAATGAACAAGTCATGAATGACTTGAAGGGATCCGATAGGTGTGAGGCTGATGGAGGTGGCTAGAAGGCTTTGGTCTAGGCTAAGGGTGGTTTAGCAAGTATGAGGGCATCATACTTGGGGTAAATCTCATGGTTGAGATTTAGCAATCGACTGGGATTATGGACCAGTTGATTGATCAAGTGTTTTGACACTTGGCAGTCGACTGAGATTATGACCAATCGACTGATGGAAGTCGACTATCGTTCGACTACTATTCTATGGTCCATCAATCGCTGTTAGGGTTTAGCAGTCGACTGGCCTTGATCAGTCGACTGCCATGGAGGGTAGTCGACTGCTAGTCGAGGACACGGACACAGAATATTTTTGAGTCTACTACTGAGTAAGGGATGTCGACTAGAGGCTATGAGCAGTCGACTGATGGATCTGAACAGTCGACTGCTAGGTATTCGTTGAAACTTCTCCAGCGTGAATTAAGTCGGTGTGAGACAACGGCTACATGAGCAGTCGACTGATGGGTATGAGCAGTCAGCTGCTAGGTGGAAATCAACCCGAGTTGCAGCTTTAAAAGGAGCACGAAGGGGAGGATTTTTGCAGCGATTTCTTGGGCAATTTGAGGTGATTTACTGGTGCAAATTAGGGTCTTCGAGTGTGGTCCAAAGCAATCAACAAGCAAACATTCAAGTTCACATTTGTAAAGTTTTCTTTACTTGTATTTGTGTAGTTTACTTGTATTAGCTTGTATTTCTCTCTTATTTGAGTAAGATCGCTTGTACGAGGTTTCTCCACCTCCGACGTGTTGTCAAGAAGAAGTTTATTGAGTAGTGGTGTGTACATCATAGAGCTCGTTGAGCTCGCTCCATGGAGTAAGAACCCTAAGATTCCGAACCACGTATATCGTTTGTATTTATGTTTGTATTTGTCTCTAGATTTAGATTTCTATATTCCGCTGCGTACTAACAATTGTGTAGAGATGAACGTGAATGATTTCCATCATCGATGGGCAAATGCGTCATTCACCTCCCCCCTCTAGCGCTCACCGAAGTTCCAACAAGTGCTATCAAAGCTAGGAGCTCTTTTACGGATTAACAACCGGGAGCGAACGTGCTAGAGAGCAAGATGGATCTCTAATAAAAATTGGGTGACGACATCAACATTCCGCCTTTCTTCGATCGCAAAAATTTTGCATATTGAAAAGGTAGAATGATGTATTATCTTATGTGTGATTATGACAATTGGATTAGTGTTGTAGTAGGTTTCAATGCTTCTTAAAGTGAGAATGGGAAAATACTCAAGAAGAAGAAGTGGAGCGAGGAGCAAATCAGATATTTCAATATAAATAATAAGGTAATGGGTATATTAGTTAATGTAATTCCTAATGATATATTGTGTGGATTAGGAGATTGTAAGGATGCCAAGGAGCTTTGGAGCAAACTAGCCAGGCTCTATGAAGAACCCTTGATGACTCAAGAAATAGAGGAATCCAAGGAACAAGAATGCTCTTCGGCTCAATTGGACAAGGAGACTGAAGAAGCAAGTTCATCATCCTCATAAGAGTGTCAGGATTCGGAAGTCGAGAGGTGTTCAACATCTGAGGAAGAAGTGGAAGAAATTAAAGAAGTCTCCACCTCTAAGATTGAGGGGGAGGAGAGTTCATCCTCAATGTCAGAGCACAATTAAGAGGAGCCATCAACCTCTGGGAGAAGTGATGAACAAGATCAAAAGGACTTCACCACCACCTTAGGTAACTCAAACAATTTAATTATAAATAAAAATCATATCATATGCTATGAGTGTAGGGAAGTCGGGCATTATAAGAGTAAGTGCCCAAAATTGGCTAAGAAGAAGGCTCCGTCGCCACCAAAAGTCAATAAAAATTCAAAGGATGTCAGATTCCCGACTAATAAGAGCAAAGAGCGCGTGATGTGCTTCAAATACCAACAACGGGGATACTACTGAAGTCAATGCCCTAGGGGGAGAAAGCAAACCAAGGGGCAAGGAGGAGCTACACATGTAGGGGGAGATTCTAAAAAAAATCCTAAGGAATATTTTAGTTATGCACCTATTAGTTTTCATGATAAAAATAAGCATGATAGGAGTAATCTTGCTATTGTTCATAAAGAGTATGCTAAAAATAGCTTTTATTGCTTAAGTGTCAAATCATGTGATTTTAGAATTAAGGAGAGATTTGAGACTAATAATCCTAGAAAAATCCTACATAGGGAAACTATTAGGAAGGTAGAGAACATTTAAGCATTAACCCTAAGAAGGATAGACATATGCCTAGAAGAAATGGTAATGCCCAAAAATTAAATGAAAAATCAAAAATTGGGCAATTATGATTAGAAAATCAAGCTTTGAGGTCAAGGCTTGAGAAATTAGAAAAGACCCTTAGAAAGATGTAAAATCAAATGCAAGGGGCAAATGGTCAAGATTTAGAATCTAGGAGTCAAAACCTAGGGTCTAGAAAGCAAGATCCACCCAAGGGCATGAAAGGTTTGGGTCACAAACTTAAGCCCAAGGAGACCTATCATAGTGTTCCATTCAATTATGGAACACAACCTAGGTCTAGGAAGGCCAAGGTTACTAGGGAAGTTATTCCTAAGGGTAACCAAGGTATGTGCCTAGTGGCTAAGGTTTCAAGGAAACCTAGGGAAGCCACTAAGAAGGATACAAGGGGAGTCACCCCTAGAGTTAACCTAGGCAAGACCACAATGAACAAGGCTTCTAAGTCTAGAAGGGTCATTAGGAGGGTATCTAGGGAAGTTAATCCCTAAGGAATGCCTAGTAAATTCAAGGAGCTCCAATAAGTATTGGGTTCCTAAGAGCATGATCAATTTATGCTAAATGAGTTAGGATGTGTCAACCTTGATGGATGAGTAGTTAACTCAACCATAACAAAGTTGACACTTTAAGACATTTTAAGGTTATGTGATACCTTGGAAATGAAGTTTAATATTATATCCTAAAGGATTTTAGGATGTGCCAATATAATTCATGAAAGTTGAAAAAACAATTAAATTGACACAATCTAGGTTTAGAGGTCATAGTTTGCCATTTTGGATTTTTGGCACACTTGGGATAAGTGGTAGTATGGCAAAAATTGACTTAATCATAACAAATGACAAAAAATGCTAAAATTTAGGTATTTTTATACCTTTAATTTTTATTTGTCATATCTTGTTTTCCATTTTCATGTCATGACATCATATCTCTTTTAAATCATATAATATGTCATGATAATATTTAGGATAGTTTTTTTTTATGTTATGTTAGTGCTTAGGTTGTATTCATTTGTCATGACATGATGATTATTGACACTTGCTTTTATCTATGCTATCATTTATGTCATAATCATCATTCATGCATTTAGGATTAATGAAAATTGATTTAAGGATAAATGACATGATTTGAAGTCTCATGTATAAGGGAATCAAATATAGTTGTCTTAGAAAAATACATGAGACCTTAGTTTAGGATGAACAAAACTCACATCTCACATCACATTGAAATGTGAGATGCTAGGAAATGAGTTATGTTCAAGGTGCACAGATGTTGCATCTAGATGAACTCGAACTCATCTTATACCATGGATGAATCATGAGGAAAGCTTATGTACAAGTAATGTGCATTAAGTCCATAGACCATGGTTCAATATAAGGTTTTAAAATCATTTTAGAAAATCTTGGTGAAGTCTATATTTTGATAACAATCACCATTGATGAAGTTGATACAAAGTAGGCTCAAAACAATGAAGTTTTTCTTGTTTTTGAACTTTGTATCAATCGCATTATTTTATGAGTATTTTATTTTCTAAATATTTTTCACCCATAATGATTGTTATAAGTATTATACGTATGAAGTTTTGTGATTTTTCAAATTACGTATAATTACTTATGTATTTTCAAACTCAGTTTCTGAATCTGATTTTTGCACTTGCAGAAATCAGTTGACTACCATGGATGACAGTCGATTGGCGTCAAGGGAAGTCGACTGCTGACTGACAGAGTCGACTATCAATGACTAATTTCTGATAAACAAGGATGTTTAGCCAATGTTTCAGCTATGTTAGGCTATCCTAACTACTCCTAACCCTAGGATATGCTTTGGAAAGCATTATAAAGGGCGAAAATCCATTGGATATTGATTAAGAGAGTTGTTTAGGGTGTATCAATTTTAAGGTGTATGAAAGTTTAAGTTTGAACTTTCAATCTTAATTTTGATGGTTTAGTATTCCTATAGGCTTAAGGACTTTCCAAGGACATTGTTGGTGCAATAGTTAAGGGGGAGCAAGCCTTTAGGGGGAGGTTATCCATCATAGGACGATGGATGTGTTCTTCCTCATGAGGGAAAGAATTTGGAAAATTTGGAGAAGTAAGGATTGCCTCTCTTTAGTGATAATGGACTTATCACTAGGAAGAGTGAAGACATCCTAGATATTTTTGAACCAAGGAAGAGATTGTAAGATCTCATTGGGATATGAGACATTGACACCCTTAGGGAGAGAGCTTTTTTATGTATGTCAAAAAGGAGGAGAACTGATGTGGGAGAATTGATAGGAGAATGTGGAATTTTCAATTTGGACAATTGGGAGGATTGAATTGAGTTATTATTCTAACTCAAAGGTGTTGGTTTTTGTCAAACATCAAAAAGGGAGAGATTGTTGGTGCAATCGGCCCAGACCACGATTGACCAAACTCGAGTTTGACTCAGGTAGTATTTTGATATTGGTGTTTTGATGTTTGACGATGAGTTGACCATTGTTTGATAATAGGTTGACTATATCGTTGACATGGGGTTAACCATATGATGGAGAAGTCCAAGTGGGACACTTGTCAATGGTAAAGTCCAAGTCATGAGTACTTTGCGTGGAAAGTCCAAGCATGAGTCTTGGCAAGGGAAAGTCCAACATGGAGTTGGCATGGAAAGTCCAAGCATGGGTCTTGGCAAGGGAAAGTCCAAGCTTGAGTCTTGGTAATTGGGAAGTCCAATATGGGTTGGTATGGAAAGTCCAAGGGCGGAGTCTTGACAGCATAAGTCCAATGGTTGACGGCGTAAAGTCCAAGTGTATGTCTTGGCAGTGTAAGTCAAATGTATCTTGGCGGTGTAGATCAGCTTAGCATGACAATAGTCGATGGAAGCACCTGAAGGCTAGCGTATGGATGAACAAGTCATGAATGACTTGGAGGAATCCAATAGGCGTGAGGTTGATAGAGGTGACTAGAAGGATTAGGTCTAGGCTAAGGGTGGTCTAGCAAGTATAAGAGCATCATACTTAGGGTAAACCTCATCGTTGAGGTTTAGCAGTCGACTGATCAAGTGTTTTGACACTTGGCAGGCGAGTCGACTCTGGACAGTCGACTGAGATTATGATCAGTCGACTGATGAGAGTCGACAGACATTTGACTACTATTGTCGGGATTACCGTCAATAGGGTCGTCGTCCAAACTAAGGCAATCTCGCATGGGATTGCCATTTGCCACCATCTATCATCGCCTACTGTAGTCTAAGGCAAGGTAGCCTCACACGGGGTTACCACTCGTTGCCATCCACCGTTGTTGGTTATCGCCGGAGGCAAGGTAGCCTTGCGTGAGGTCATCGCTCATCGACACTCGCAACTACCCCACTGTCACCTAAGGCGAGGCAACCTTACACAGGGTTGTCGCTCGCCGCTGCTCGAGGTGAGGCGACCTCGCATGGGGTCGTTGTTCTTTACCACCCGAGGCAAGGTGGCCTCGCGAGGATCATCGTTCACTGTCACCCGAGACCCCGAGGCAAGCTGACCTTGCATGGGGGCGCCATTTGCTGTTGCCCAAGGCGAAGTGACCTCACACCGCGTGCTAACTTTTTTCGGATACGATTTTAATATGGCATAAATGATAAAAATTAATCTAGATATATTAGCTAAGTGACATTCAACTATTATATTGTGAAGTGGATCTTAGAATATAAAAAAAATGTCATGAAACATCGACTAAGGTTGATTTTTGCCGTATTCTAATAATGCTGAAAAGTCTAATAGTCCAAATTTACAAATTTATTAAAAATGATAAAACAATTAAAATTTTCTGAAACTAGGTTCTAAAAAGTATGATTCATTTGATTATTATTTCATATCCAAGTTAATCTTTATGTAACCGTTTACCTAGTTTTGTTTAGATGACACCGTTTGTAAGATCATGTTATCGCCCTTTGCATATGCGGATGTTATCGCCCTTAGGGGTATGATACGGTAGTAAAGTGGGATGACATCTTATATATTAGTGTGGTTCGATTTTTTATTAAGATAAATTTTACTCTGAATTTTAAAAAATTTGAACAGATGATCCTGAGCCAGATGTGGATCGGAAGTTTATCTTTTCGGACGGAGTTCAATTTCGACATCGAATCTGTCTGGACGGTGCAACCGTTTCGACGGGCTTAGCTGTTGAACCGTGAGTACTTCGCTAATGTACTCTGATAGTCGACAAAATATATTTCGTCTAGGGATTACTTAACGTCCTGGTAAAAATCCATGGAGTCGGATTAGTTATTCCCAGAATTAGTCACGTCGAAGACTTGAATATTTGGTATTAGTAAAAATAAATAAATAAATAAATTATTTATCTATTGGCTCTAGGGGTACGATGCAACAGTAAAATAGTGTAGTGTCTCATAGGCTAGTACGGTTTGATCCTTTGTCAGGATAAGTTTGACTATACATTTAAAAAAAAATTAAGCATATGATCCTGAGCAAAGTGTGGGTCGGAAGTTTACCTTCTCAGGTGGAGTACGTTTTTGACGTTGAGCTTATCTTACAGGGACGATGCAACTGTATTATCAGACTTAGCTATTGAACCGTAAATATTTCTCTAATGTATTTTGGTGGTCGATAGAGATTTCGCCTGGGGTTACTTAGCTCCTCGTTTAATAGATCTGTGGAGTTCAATTGGTCATCCTCAAAATTAGTCGATCCGAAAGCTCAGATACTCCGCGTCAATAAAAAATTTATTTATTTTATATAATTCAGATATTTAGACTCTATGATTCGACTAATTTGAAGATGATCAATTTCAAAATTTTCTATCGGGCACCGCAATGAAATTCAAAAAATGCAACTGAGTTTCGAAGAACGATCGAGTATCATAAGTAGCTTGAACTTCATTGGCATAATACGAACAATGTGAAAATCGAACTTTCGTACGAGTACAAAAAATAAATTTAAACCTCGTTAAACTTGATCCCTTGTATATCCTCATATTATTATTTCATTAAAATAATTATATATTTTTTAATATAACATATTTTTAAGAAAATAAATGGGACAAATTATGCGAAATCGGCCAAGACAATGTCCAGCCTATTGCGTCAAGGCCGGAGTCCATCCAATATTGACCACCAAAGCCAACTGTTATTTCCCTTTCTTTTCCTTATTTATTTTCCCCCAAAAGACGGGCGGCTGCGATCATTGTTCCGTATGTAAAAAAACATGCGGGAACAACTCTACCGTCCACTCGCCTTAATTTATTCCATTTTCCGCAGTTTTTTTTTTCAATAAAGTCCGAGAATAATACCGCCCACCAACCCAGCTAGCTGCCATTCCACGCTCACTCACTCAGCGCTCTCTCTCTCTCTCTCTCCCTACCGCCGACATTGGCTGGCTCTGGGATTCGGCGCCTGCAGTGGTAGCCTCGGAAAGATCGCCGACTTCGTCGCGCTTGGATCGACGGAAGGCGACCACTTATTTACCCTCTTTTCGCGGCTCAGGCGAGATCTTCGACGGATCTCCGAGCGACCGCCGGCATCAAGCTTTGTCTCTTTGTTCAGGCCTCCACTGGCTCCCGATGCTCTCATGAGCTTCGGATTCCCAGCCCCGGGTGGAATTTGGCCTTTAAATAAGTAAGCATTAGGTTACTTTGGAAATTTTGTCGGCACTTGAACTTGATGATGGTATGCCGTTTTACCTCATTTTGCTAAAATTTTACTGTAAAAGGCTGCATCTGATCGTTATGGAAAGTGAATATTAAATTTCTATAACGATCCAAGTTTGAGATTGTTCTTGTCGTTAACTAGTGATTCCTACTAATTGATCCTACATCGGGTAGGTGTCTCAGATGGATTGCTTGAACACTTCCATCAAAAAAAAAAATTGAGTGTTCGGAACCTTGCCATCTCATTTTTTCTGCTTAGCCCACTTCTGATGAACCAATGATACTGTACTGAAGCTCAAGGATAGTGTAAAGTAATTATTATTGTAAGTATTATTTTGTGTCGTGTATGCCGATTTTCTCGATTCATGTTATTTTTTCTCATATGGTTCTGTAAGAAATGTAAGAGATGGATCCTTCAAAGAAGGGTCCAATACTACTTTTGTTTCTGCAGAATTATCATCAGAAGGGATATACTAATCGCATTGAAAAAAAGATGGAAATCTGAAGGCATAGGGTTTATGGTGTCGGAAGTTGGCTTTTGTAGCCAATTGATCAAGTTGTTCGATCATGTAGGTTACACTAGGTGTGATTTAGAGGAAGCACAATTAACGAGATCTAATTATAGACATAGAAAAAACAATTCCAATAGCAAACGTCCATTATTTAATATGGATATTGGAAAATTCTGTAGAAAACTATTCCTCTAGCGATGAGCATTATCAATTAGTTTCTTTAGGCTCAATGTTATAGTTCTTTTGTACCTAAAGAATACTTCAAGAAAAGGTCTCCTGTCATTTTCAGATTGTGAGATATATTGATGCTGATGGCTAAGTTTCCCTATGGACAGAAGATTCACATGAGAAATAATTTGATTTTTAATTAGACCAAGCAGTAGACTATCATAAGCAATAGACTACCATTGCTAGATTGAGTATAGATGCAGAGTATAAGATTAAAACCCTAGCTGCATGTGGGCTTATTTGGAGCCAATGAATCTATATTGATACTACAGTAATATGATTAGGTGATTGGAGGGTTGAGTCAAAAGAAGCAGTTGGGGGGAGGAGTCGGGCACTGAGTCGGGCGATGACAGTTCGAGAAGTAGGCCCGATGTTGAGTTAGGTAGAAGCAGTTTGGGAAGTGGGCCAAGTATCAAGTCAGAGAGAGAGACAGTTCAGGAAGTAGGTCCAGTGTTGAATTGGGTAGAAGCAGCTTGGGAAGTGGGCCAAGTATCAAGTCGGAGAGAGACAGTTCGGGAAGCAGACCCAGTGTTGAGTTGGGCAAAAGCAGTTCAGGAAGTGGGTTGAGTATCAAGTCGGAGAGAGATAGTTTGGGAAGTAGGCCTAGTTTTGAGTTGGGCAAAAGCAGTTCGGGAAGTGGGTCAAATATCAAGTCGGAGAGAGACAGTTCAGGAAATAGGCCCAGTGTTGAGTTGGGCAGAAGCTGTCACGCCCGCCCTTCCGGGACCCTAAATGTCCGGAGAGGCGGCGCGTGACGCGACCGTACATACATTTCATACAGCGGAAGACTTTATATATATACTTCTTATTTCTTACAGCGGAAGACTTAAGACCTAAATACTTTTTTTCTTTTATTAAGGTGAACCTCACAAAATATTTCTTGGATAGGTTCATGTATACACGTCCTCTTTAGTAACGGATTGAAGATGCCTCATGGGCCCTATGAAATATTCCTTACAGTAGTCATTCTCTAATGGCATAACAAACATCATCACCTCAACCCGTGTGGCGGACCACGTGGATGTTGATCCTCATAGTTTGTTACGGGACAACTTGCCCTAAGGTGAGAGAGGGGGGGGGGGGTTAAAAGCCGGAGGGGGAGGAGAGAGTGGGGGACGAATCTTCATCATTCTTACACTGACTGTTCTTTTACTATTGCATTCATTATCTTTGCTAGGATTACTTGTTGAATTTTCTTCCTTATACAAGTTCTGACTTAAACATCGGAGGATAATCGCGATGATAAACAAAGCAGTGGTTGACG
Organism: Wurfbainia villosa; assembly: GCA_025175895.1. Classification (NCBI taxonomy): domain Eukaryota; kingdom Viridiplantae; phylum Streptophyta; class Magnoliopsida; order Zingiberales; family Zingiberaceae; genus Wurfbainia; species Wurfbainia villosa. The sequence goes on along the minus strand of CM045988.1, from coordinate 110,596,477 downwards.
CACGGATGCAAGACAATAGAAGGATGAGGTATCTCCAACCTCATTTTGGAGAGCCATCCTGAAGAGAGCAATCCTATGGTGGGCTCTCACATCTCCCCACTGTTAGTCACCAAGACACGGAGGTACTATCAGGGGAAGGATTGAAGGAGGAGCTGACAGGTATCCCCTCCCTATCTTAACCGAAAAGAGGGAAGATCAGCGAGAGAGTCATTCAACTAAAGCGTCGGAGTTATATGAGCCTTGTCCTTTTACGGAGGATATAGTATTGGAACGCCCACCAACTCACTTTCGCCCTCCCTATATTGGGTCATACGATGACACCTCCGATCCTAAAGAACATCTGTTTCAGTTTGAGAGGGCAGCCGCTCTTCATTGTTACACCGACGCTCGAAAGTGCTGAGCCTTCCGCACCACTTTGTCATCCTCTGCCCAGAGATGGTTTGGGTCGTTGCAGCCTGACTCTATCACCTGCTTTATGGAGATGAAGGGAGTTTTTCTTAAGCATTTCTCTAGTAGTAAAAGGTATAAACAAACCTTTTCTAGCTTACTTTATTCGAAGTAGGAACCCATGGAATCGTTGCGGAGTTATGTCCGTCGGTTTACTAATGTTGCAATGGAAGCCCCCTTAGCCGGACCTGATTTCTTAAATGTCGCTATCTCTCACGGTTTGAAGGAGTTCTCTGTTGAGGAAGCATGCTGTCAGTTATGAGGAGCTGCTCATTCGGGTTGATGAATATATCAATGAAGAAGGATTGAAGGTATGGAGAGCTGAGAAGAAGTTTGTCTCCACTCCTATAGAAAGGAATCAACCTCATGTTCAGCGAGGTTCTCTTGGAAGAGAATATGCTAGACCTTTTATTCTAGAGGTTCCTTATCCCCGCCCCCTTATGTTAGAAGCTACCCCTGATCGCCCCCTTTGTATTATGGCTACTGAGGTCGTGCCTCTGCCTCAAACCTGGAAAGAACAGGAATTAAAAGTTTATGATAAGCAAGGCATCCTACAACGTCCTATTGGGTACTAAGGAGTCCCCGTAACCCCCTAACTCCATTCTTCTGCCAGTACCATATGGAGTATGGTCATTCTAGTGATCGGTGTTTCGAGTTACAGAGAGAGTTGGAACGCATTAGGAAGGAGCACCCACATTTGCAGTCACAATTAGGGTTAGGTGCAGGAAGGGGACGTAGGCCTCCTGCTCCTCATCTAGGGCCTTACAACAGAAGACCACAGACCCTCCCGCTGCAAAGATAGATGCAACCCAGCCATAAACTCATCTCTCAGGAGGGAGGGACAGACAATGAAACTCTAGCCGCTCTTGAAGGCATTCCTTCCAGAGGTGTTATCAATGTTATTGCTGGAGGACCCACTGATGGAGACTCCAACAGAGGCCGGAAGTTTTATGCCTGTATGATGGAGAGTTTGGCTATTAGAGAGGATCAGACAGTCCAAGAAACACCTTAAATAAACTTTGGATCAGGAGATTTGCAAGGTATTCTTCTACCTCATACTGATGCCCTGGTAATTAGAGTTTCCCTTGCAAACTATGAAGTTGCTCGAGTTCTAGTGGACTTGGAGAGTTCGGTCAATATTCTTTTCCAGGAAGCTTTCAAACAGATGAAACTGGAGAATGTATAGCTTGAGGAGGTTTCGACCCCTCTATTCGGATTCGCGAGGCACATGGTGCAACCTATAGGACAAATATCCCTGCCCCTCACCCTGGGGGCGAAGCCGAGTCAGAAGACTAACATGACTCCGTTCCTGGTAGTGGAGGCCCCTTCAGCATACAATGTCATTCTAGGTCATCCATTTTTATCAGCTTTCCAGGCGATGGTTTCCCCCTATCATCAGAAGGTAAAATTTCTGGACCTACCGTCAGAGGTCAAGAGGAACAAAAGGCGCCTCGAGTCATATGTCCAAATGATTCGGGATGATAGAAAAAGAGCTTGGGTGAATGATCCCAGAGGAAAGACGCTAATAATTTCTAAAGTATATGTGTTGGAGGAGGCCATGCCCAAGAAAGAAACAGTGGAGGAAGGGGAGTCTGTAGAGATAGCCCCGGGAAAACTGATTCGCGTGGCAAAGCAGTTGGAGGTGGAGGAAGAGCTCATCGCACGACTGCCCTTATCGCTGGCTCATTTATCGTCGACGCATCGCCGTTGCGCATTCGTTCACCGATTTCACCGAGTGGTTTTCAGATTCATCTCTAGACTTCCAGTTAAGTACTAAAGCTTACGAACTCGCAACCAAGTGATCCAAGATTCATAAACTTTAGTACTTAGCCCCGAGGTCTAGAGTTCAACTCGGGAAGGCAAAAATCCACTCAGGTGAGAAGTCCAGTGAGTAACGACGGCCAACAGGGCGACTACGTCGATCAATAGGTCGCCGAATTCCGCCAATAGGCTGTGTCACACAATAAAAGGCGCTTTTTATCATTACGCCGAGAGTACGCTGCGTCAAACGCAAACGGACGCAGATCTCCCTCAGACGCAGAATATATCGGTTAATACAAGGCCAGAGGCCCACAATAACAATATATATATATGACAATACCAAACAATATATCCACAATAACATAAAAGGTAGACCGGCATGAATTTAACATACTACACAAAAACAACATACAAACCAACAAATACAAACACCGATTATACATGACATAATACAAAACAACAATGAAGCAAATACGTGAAAACCCCAAATTGTTCGAGACGGGATCACCAAGTGAGTCAACGCCCAAGGAATCTTTCACCAAGTATCTCATGACAGAAACCTGTGGTCCAGGTGGTGAGTATAAACTCGTGGGTAATATATAGAAAGTGCATGAACATATAGTGGTAAAGAAATCTACAAGTATACATGCCAAGATCTACAGTATACAAAGATGAGTCCAATAGACATACACCCTATCCAACTCTAATAACAAGTAACTACAGAAAGTTATACTAAAGGTATATACTAAATCGATCAATCAATATGAAGTAATGTACTAACGCACTGACGGCTCAGAATACCAAATGCTAGATCATCCCGAATTTACAATAACATAACTCATATAATGTACAAGTCAATCCCATACCCGACCAATACTCCAACATACGAACAAGATATTTATCAATTGTAATAACAACCCTATCTGTACTACACAAACGATACGACATGATGCTAATCAAATGCATACAATAATCAATCAACGATGTATCATGCTCAACACATAGCAAGATATAAAATGCAAATGACATGTATCATGATGTACAAGCACGTGCAACAATCATAGCTCAATCAAATGCAAAGATCTCACAGTGCATATGTAAAATATATATCAAATACATGCATACATATATATCAACAATGCATATGCATTTACCATAATCATGACCCAACCACGACTCCCAAGATGGCCTGGTGGCACGACATACAATTAACTAGACTCACCGCCACTACTCTCGAGTGACCGAGCTGGGTAGTATGAACGAGTAACATATAAGTGTAAAGAGCTAACTACTCCTGGGTCCTCGGCCAGGTCGCCCGGCTACTACCCATGAGTAGACGAAGCTCGACACAGACAACCGCACGCCACACAACCACTGCCTATAGTGGGCGAAGCAACACCACTCGCTGGCTGTGCGATCTCCAGCCTACCACTATCCATAGTGGCCGAGCGACACATCCAACGCTCGCCTCAACCTCAAGTACCACTACCCCGAGTGGTCGGGAGGCAGGATGACCGACGACTTTGTCTCAACCACAAGGAGATCCATAACAAAGATGCATGCAATGTAATGATGCATAGCTCCATACATGTATCCTCGCCACACTCCCTATCTCACGGGGAGTCCTGGTCAACCAAAAGTCAACTATGCAAGGACTACAATCCACAAGACTCTCTCTATCGCACAAAGAGTCATACTCATCTGACAGTCAACCACGCTAAGACCTCTAGTCAAGATTTAGATACTATCGACCATCCATATAACCATATATACGATCCATAATGGATATACAATCATGCTAGACTTCTAGTCCAGAACTACATATCGACCACACACACGTTTATCTATGCACAGACAACTAAATCCATCATAGATGCACAACTAATATATGTACGATACAACAATCGACTCCATAACCCAATTCATCACCTAACCCTAGTGATGTAACACAGTAACCCAATCTGAGGTCACAAAGATAACCCTAACCATCTGTACTTACTGAACATCCATCAGCTAATACATAATAGAGTTTATAGTTCCTATCCGAGCTAGATAATCAATGAAGTACCAGAGTATATATCTCAAAGGTCAAGGCAGTACAAGCATATGATTAAATAAGAGTGGATTTAAGGTAAACATGTATAAACATATATCCAAATTCATGCACTAGAATTTGATCAAAACTACCGGACCAGGTAGATATTACTCACCTGATACATAATCCGTGCTATCCATCTCCACGTTCATGTATCCATCACCATCAAAGTCCTGTAACAATAGGATACAATTAAGTACCATCACATATCTAATAATCACGAATAAAACATGATTGTTCTCCAACTATATCACTAGATCAATCGGACACATTTACAACATCTAATTCATTAACTACTAATACTTCACATAATAACCAAATTCCATCAATCTATAATCATATCCTCCAACAATATTATTCCAACTAAATCCACATTTAGCTATCGACCAGAATGTTACACAATCTTAGGATAGCAAATTGTAATAGCAAATCTAAAACAATTTGTGAACTACACCCACCACAATTCCAATAATCTTAAACCAAAACATTACAAACTGCATAATCTATAGGTAAACCACTCCTCAACAATCAGAACCATCATCCATACCAATTAAAACTTACCTCACAAATTTCATCCTAAGATCATCCACTATAGTAATCCTCGTTCACCTTAGGAAGTTCAAATTTGCAATGATCTGATTCATTGGCCAAAAGCATCACTCCGATTGCCCTTTCCCACCTAGAAATCACGAAGACAAAACTAACATCACAACTCCCAATCAACACCTCTGATCTGATGAAAACAAACCCAAACAAAACCACTCACCGACGATGCAATGGCTAGGGCACATCAGCGTCAACCAGTTGCTCCGGCGACCATCGAAATGAGCAAGGGTTCGAGCCTCAGATTGGAATCGAAGAGGAAAGTCGGAAATGGGGAAGAAGGAAAACTGTCGACTGTCACTGTCGTTGAGTTCAACGACCTTGGCAAGAAAAACTCATCGGAGCCTGCTGTCGACGGAACCGAGGGGTCGGATGAGCTAGCTACAGGCAGATCGTCGGCCGAATGAAAAATGACAGCAGTGATGCATCAATCCCCCGGCTAGAGTAGAGATCGAGCAGCACCGACGTTGCTATTGGCACCGTGTGGTCGGTCGAGAAGGTCGACACTGATCGCTGAGTTCGCGGTCGGAAGAAGAAAAGAAGAAATCGCGCGGATTGGGAGGAGGAGGCTGAGTGGCGACGGCAAGAAGAGAGGATTCGCGATGAGAAGAAATTTAGATCGGTGGGGTTCGGGTTCGGCCTTATAACCAACAGTTAAGCTAGCCTAGGTTGGCCCAAATTAGTTGAGCTAGTTCAAGTTTAACCCAAAGCTAACTCAAACACCCATTTAAACTTAAGTCTTCCTCGTATGGACTCCTTTTGAAACCGGAAAAATTTCTGTGAACTCTTGAGATATTATATAAGAAAATTTCCTAATTAACAAGGTATATATTTTATTTATTTATTTATTTATTATTATTATTATTTTTCGTATCTTACAGTTTGCCTGCGAAGAAATGAAGATATTTTTGTTAAAGATGTACATGACTTAACTGGGATCGATCCTCAAGTTGCTGAACATCACTTGAACATCGCTCGGGGAGTTCGGCCAGTCCAATAGAAGAAGCGACACTTCGGGCCGAAAAAGGACAGGGTCATTGCTGAAGAAGTGGAGAAGTTGCTATAAGCGGGTCATGTAAAAAAAATTCAATTTCTCGAATGGGTGGCAAATGTAGTTTTGGTTCCTAAGTCCTCCGGGCAGTGGCGAATGTGTATTGGTTTTCGTGATTTAAATAAAGTCTGTCCTAAAGACTACTACCCCTTGTCTCGTATTGATCAATTGGTTGATTCCACAGACAGAGAATTCGGTAAACACACGAGACAGAGAATTCGGTAAAAGTTTTATAATATTGCTCTTCTTAATAGCATATTATCAGTCGACTGGCACGAAGGAGATGCTAGCTAGGTATAGTCAGTATAGGAGGGCTCAATCGACTCACTGGCAGGGCTCTGATTATTATGACAATACCAATTAGATAACTTAGTAAAAGTAGAAAAAGACACATTTAGTATAAGAGCATGCAATTGTTATGTTCTTTCGAAAGATAGGCAGCTTTCATTACAAGAGATACAGTTGTTACAGGTTAAAAGCTTCTGTCGGATGTCTAGTAATAGCAGTCTCGACACTCAGGAAGCTAGTGTCTTCTCCTGGAGGAGGATACCCACGATTCTCAAACTGTTTGTTAGATCCTTCAAAACCCATTATAAATATGTCAGCCGCATTTTCGCTAAGTTTTGCTATTATCTCTTGCTCCCACACTTTTCAGCGAGCTTCTTCAGTAGTTATTGGGTAGCAAGAGCGACTTTAAGCTCGTCTCTTTCTTTGGTGACAGCTAATGCTTGCTGACCAAGAAAATTTATAGTTTGAGCATGTTTCAGCTGTAGCGATTGTAACTGATTTGTTACTTATAGAAGGTCTCCGGGAACTTCAGAAACCACAGAAGAGAAGTGATCCAATTGAGCTTGAGCAGAATCACGGGTTGCTTTAAGAGTTTTGATAGAAGATAAGGCTTGTAGTAGCTCAGCAAGGGACTCTGCTCATCTGGCTTGAGTCTCTTTAGGTTGAATCTGACATTTTGCTAGCTCCCGAGCCAAGGTATCAGCTTGTTGGATCCGTTCACTCTGGAATAATAGTTGGACACGCAATAGGTCGGCCTCATGGAGAGCCTCTTCTCGGGCGCGTCCTGATGCTGACAATTTAGTCTTAAGATCCGCACATGTCTTTCTCAAAGTTTCCTCTGAGATGGCTAGGGTTGCTTCTCGCTGTTTAGCTTGGGTTATGTGGTGAGTCATTTGTTTTAGCAGAGTCTTTGAAGTTGCATGGTGGGCTTCCATAGAGGATTGATACTCGGCTAAATGGCGAGTTGCATCATCGTAATTGGTAGCTGCCTGTGGCAGGAAAAGGTGAAAGATAACTAAGGAAAATTTCAATGGCAGAAACAAGAGCAAATTAAGAAGAATATCGTTAGAAGTGATACCTCTGTGAGGTTTAATCGTAAGCATTCAAAGGGACCCTGTACTCCTAACTGGCTAAACAGTTTTACTTCTTGGGGAGTGCGGATCTTAAGAGCAGAATGAAGAGTGATAGTAGGAGTTATTGAAGTAGGAATAGAGGGGGGAACATCTACTATAGGATTTAATTCGGCCAAGGGGGAGGAGGGTTTAGGAAGGAGGGAGTTGTGTTGGGGAGAGGTAGTAGGAAATTCTTCTAAGTTTGGAGCTAAGGGTAAGGATGACGAAGAAGGTCCTACTTCTGGGCCCGGGGACAATGCTGTAGGAGAAGAAGCTAAAATAGGAGAACTGCCTTCAAGCATGGAGGAGGGTTCTCCAGAGACATCAATATCCCCTTCTGAAGGGGAGGGAGAGGCGTTGTAAAGGCGGAGGTGACGACGAACAATAGGACTTGGGGAGCGGGAAGCTGAGAGTATTGGAGGAGAAGGTTGAGTAGAAGGACCTCCTAACAGTCGAGGAGATCTCGTATGGGGAAGATGTTGAGGGGGTAGTGGGAGAGCAGACTGTTGTTCGAGGAAGGGGGGGGGGGCGACTTCGGTGGTTAAGTTCTGGAGAGGGAGGAGGGACGAGCTGGGGACTGCTCTCGCTTACACTTTCCCTTATCTTTTTCTTTCTCTGCTCTGGCCTCCAACACACTCATCATTGCTTTCTGCATTAGGTCGTCTGCAACACATGAAAATAGTTATGAACCATAAGCAGTTCATAAAGTTTTACGCTATAAGAGAGTTTGTAGTAATACACCACGTATCAGAATGTGGTCATCGAAGACAAGGTGGATAATCCAAAACGGCCTAGGAGATGATCATCTAGAAGAACATCAGAATTATACTGGTGATCTTGGAGAATCTTCTTGACTTCTGGGAAGGGACATTTCAATCGGAAGGGAGGAAGGTCTGACATGTCCATTCGCCAAGTCTCTTAGTAAGGTAAAAGGGTAGGAAGTTGCACTAGTAAATACAATTCCTTCCGACCTTTATACGATGAGGCATATTTCGGAGGAATTGACAATCGACGCGGTCGGCAAAATGAAACACCTTGAGGTTGGAGGACTTGAGTTGAAACAAACTATGAAACATCAGGGGGGATAAGTCCAACCCTAAATGTTTGAAGACGATGGTTGTCCCGGCCAGAATACAGAAGTCATTTGGGGCTAATTGGTTCACTGCTATTTGGTAAAAGTCCAAGAGGTCAAAATAGATAGGAGGTACGGGGAGGCGGAAGCCATTTTCTAGCTGGTCCAAGAAGAAGTGGTGATTAGGGGGAGGATGGTGAGGTCGATGGTCAGGTAGGGCAAAGAAGCATTTAATGCTCTTGTTCATGTACTGCTTTCTAACACTACGAAAGTAGTGGCAGTTATCTATATGGGTGGGGGTGGTTTCAAACCAGGGCATCTTACTAGGGTTTCGAGAGGGAGGAGCCATAAGAGAAGGATGTTGAAGAAAAGGGGAATACCACTTGCTTGAGGGCTAGGAGGTGACGACTGAAAAAGGGGAAGGAGCTTCTTGATGCGGAAGGAAGACTTGGGAGCAGAATGCCTGTTGGCGAGAGCTACCTACGGGAACGAGGGATTTTAAAGTAGGGGAAGGGGGAAGACAATGAGCGTGGCGATAGAAATGAGGAACATTGGAAGTTCAAGCGTTCAAAAACCGTGGTCTAGGGTGTAAATGGTTCGGTCCATTGGTAGGATAGTTGGGCGTTTGACTTCGTCCAAGCAAAACGGGAAAAAGCACAGCTATTGCAGTTCACTAATAGGTAGAAATCGTTTTGATAAAACTATTAAGTCGAAAGGAATAGCTTAATATTCAAAGAGAGAATAGGAGGAAGTGAATAGAGGGTGTATTCATGGTACTAACTTTAGATAAAATGATTAGTCTGACTATTTTGGGGAATGTCTAATGATCCTACAGTAATATGATTAGGTGATTGGAGGTTTGAGTCAAAAGAAGTAGTTGGGGGAGGAGTCGAGTGCTGAGTCGGGCGAAGACAGTTCGAGAAGTAGGGCCAGTGTTGAGTTGGGTAGAAGCAGTATGGGAAGTTGGCCAAGTATCAAGTCGGAGAGAGACAGTTCGGGGAATAGGCCCAGTGTTGAATTAGGCAGAAGCAGCTCGGGAAGTGAGCCAAGTATCAAGTCAGAGAGAGACAGTTCGGGAAGCAGGCCCAGTGTTGAGTTGGGCAGAAACAGTTCGGGAAGTGGGCCAAGTATGAAGTCGGAGAGAGACAGTTCGTGAAGCATACCCATTGTTGAGTTGGGCAGAAGCAGTTTGGGAAGTGGGCCAAGTATCAAGTCGGAGAGAGACAGTTCGGAAAGTAGGCCCAGTGTTGAGTTGGGCAGAAGTAGCTCGGGAAGTGGGTTAAGTATCAAGTAGGAGAGAAGCAGCTTGGGAGACAGGCGGAATACCAAGTCGGGAAGGGCTGGACTTGAGGAATTAACAAAGAACCAATGGAAAGAAGGGAATAGTAAGTTAGTTAAGGTGGACCTCACAAAATATTCCCTGGATAGGTTTATGTATACACATCCTCTTTAGTAATGGATTGAAGATGCCTCATGGGTCCCACGAAATATTCCTGACAGTAGCCATTCTCTAATGGCATAACAAGCATCATCACCTCGACCCGCATGACGGTCTACGTGGACGGTGATCCTCATAGTTTGTTACGGGATAGCTTGCCCTAAGGTGAGAGCGGGGATAAAAGTCGGAGGGGGAGGAGGAGAGAGTGGGGGACGAATCTTGATCATTCTTACACTGACTGTTTTTCTACTACTTCTTTCATTATCTCTGCTAGGATTACTTGCTGATTTCTCTTCCTCGTACAAGTTCTGACTTAAGTATCGGAGGGCAATCACCGGGTAGGCCGTCGACTGTCTGACTCGTGTTAACTTTGACAGGAAGGGAGCAAGAAGAAAATCTCTACTGCTGCGGTTGGAGTGAACCTATTCTCGACAGTCTAATTTCGAGGAGAAAAATCTACACTGCATCATATATTATTACAGTTAAGCTGCTATGCAAAGGACAGTCTGGTGAATGAAGCTTCTGCTATTGCAGGGTTCCGAGGAAGGGTCTATTGTATGTCGTCTTATCCTGTTTTGCAAAAGGTTGTTTTCATGATTCGAACCTGTGACCACAATTCCCATGAGAAAATATCATAGAGATTGATTGCCACTATATCGTAAAGAATGGTATTATACAATGAAATTGTCGCATAATTTGGCATCTCCAGCGATCAACTAACAAATTTTCCAAGCAAGTCTTAAGTCATAAAGTTGTGTTCACTTATAACAGGCTAACTTTCATAATATCTTACTACATTTTTATTTATATTATTATATATCCAAATATAATACTATTATACACTCTTTGATATATTTAACGATTTTTAATTTTATTATTTTTATTAACTTTTTCTACAATTATACTAAAGTGTTTTGATTTCTAATATTAATATTTATATTGATTTTATCAATCAAGAGTTTCAAGACTCATCTAGCAACAGAAAAGAGATGCTAACAGTCTTGCTTAAAACAGGTTCTTTCTGTGTGCTGATGGTTGAACCTTATGAACATTGAAAACGATAACAATTACATGTGGATTGGTGTGATTCTTTAAGCAAATTATTAGATTTTCATTTTGCTAAAATGTCAGATAATTTATAACTGGAAATGCAAAATGCTAATGCCATCAACCTATGCTAATTTCATTTGCGCTCTATGGTTTTATTGCTTAACCTTCCGAGTTAAATTCCTCATTTCAGCTTATTTTAGTGTATTTATTTTTATTTTTGAATATATTTTAATTTTGGGCAAATAACCATGGATAATTCTAAATAGATTTAGTTCTGATTCAATGATTTAAATTCTGAAGACTGTCTATTCTCTTTTTGATCCTAGCAATGATTCTTCTCATGTCAAATTTGCTTATAGACGTTTAGTTACCTGATTGAAGTTGAAGGTCATACATTTTTTTTCTCAATGTGAATTTCTTTTTGAGGAACTTATTTATTGTCAATTTGATTTATTGGAAAATTCACAAAAGATCACTTTTTGGGATTATTGGTTTGATTCTGTTGTAGCCTGCTATCTGTCGCTGCAGCTGGCAAGTAATGCACATTGTTGGAGACCTTGGCTTCATTTTTTAGAAAAAGGGGTGAAATAATCCGTGTATGTTCTTTTTATTTAGTAGCAAATTGATGAGTCTAGTATTTATTTGCTTGTTCATCCATCAAAATTCTTGATAATGTTGTTTATGATCATTCTTAATGCATTTTCTTGTTTTTTCTCTGTAGTTCTATCTGTAGTCTTGTTGATTACATGTTTTATCATCAAATGCAGTTGTGTTCTTCATGGAGCAGATGAGGAACTTATAGTTTGATGTAGGCTCATTATGCTTAATGAGCACTTCGATGGGCCAATTTCCAATGAAATATCAGTGGCTTCTCTGTGTTATGACAACTCTAGTTTGCATGAGTATGAGCAACACAATAACTCCAGATGGTACGGGGTGGTTTTTTTATACTGCAACACTTTGCTTATGTTAACCTAATTGTTGGAGCTGAAAATCTTTTACAGGTGAGGTTTTGCTTAGCATCAAGACAGCTATTGTTGGTTCAGATGGTGTTTTTCTCAATTGGAGACAAGAAGACCCTGATCCTTGTAGTTGGAAAGGTGTAACATGTGATTCTAATACTAAGAGAGTTACACATGTGTAAGTAAATGTTGGAGAAACATTAAAGGTTTAAGAATTTTTTGAACTGTGCACTTCTCTTTTCTTTTATGATGTATTTTCTGTTAGTGTAATCTATGTGTTTGCCTGATCCCAATTATAGTTGGACAATTTTGCTTATGGAGCATCTTCAGATGGTTTGGTCTTGGTCAACCAGTTAAAATCCCATAACCCCCCTTACAATCTTCTAATCAACCAGATAGTTTTCTTAACTATTATGGCACTGATTCTGTGTATCACAACTGATTCCTATTCTATAAATCCTAGCAGATTTTGGTGAATTCCTGGTGTCTTCCCATTAGTAAGCACTCAAATCAAGTTTGGATGATTAACTATTCTGATTGATAAGGATGATACTAGTGTGTCTCTATCAATTGTAACAAAGCCATTACCTAGGCATCTGCCCCACTACTTCCCTGTGTTATACACTTTGACATTAACATTTTGAGAATAATACCACAACGTCTGTTGATTGCTAGTAAAAACTTTAGGAAACAGTTGTGTCTAACTACTAGGTCAATGCTTGTATCAGATACTGATGGTGTCTTCTTTTCGGCATGCTTGGACTCCTTCTCTTCCCTTTGTCGCCGAGAATTAAGGTGGTTGGTCCTCAGGAAGATAGCCTCCGTCTCCAATCTGCATGAACCAAGAATGTTAAAGGTGGGTCGGCTCGACCGGCATGGCCCCTCTGATGATCAAGTCAGTATTCTCCAGAGAGAAGAGCAGTTGAAGAATAATAAGTGAAAAGTGTTTAAGAAAGAAGAGTCGTCTCCGTGTACCAGGATAGAGAAAAAAATCATCCCCCGCTCTTTGCCTCTTGTGCTCCTTATATAGTGTATCCGAACCATCTTACCGACCAAGTTTATTTGGCTTTCATGCCCTTTGTCGGGTTGTTAGGGGGTAGTCATTAAGAATGTTATGGAACCAATACCATAAGAGATTCCAACTGGTTATGAACCCTTCCTTCGTTGTCCGACGTTGTGGGGACAGAATAACACGTAAACATCTCTGAAGGGCAATTGATGATTCAGCATAATCGATCTGAATATCTGAGAGGGGCTACTTCTGACTCTTGTCGAGAGCCAAGATACAACAGATCAGGGGTGCATGCTAAAGTTATAGTGTTTGGGAGAACCACAGTGCTCGGGAGTGTGAATATCAATTAGGAAAACATAGTGCTCGGGATATCCATAGTGCTTGAGAAAACCACAGTGCTTGGAAGATCAGATTGGGAAATCTATGGTGCTCGAGAAAAATGCAGTGTTCTGAAGATCAGATTGGGAAACCTATGGTGCTCGGGAAAACCGCAATGCTTGGGAGAGCGAATACCGATTGGGAAACCATAGTGTTCGGGATATCCAGAGTGCTCGAGAAAACCACAATGCTCGGAAGATCAGATTGGGGAACCTATGGTGCTAAGGAAAACTGTAGTATTCGGAAGATCAAATTGGAAAACCTATGGTGCTCGAGAAAACCGCAATGCTCGGGAGAGTAAATACCGATTGGGAAACCATAGTGCTCGAGAGAGTAGACATGGCTTAGGGATCGAATGATTTGGCAGTGTTCGGAAAGGGATGGTGTCTGGGCATGCCAAAAGGGATTTCGAGCACCATCACAAGTCCCCCCCTTTCGGTCAGATTGAAGAGCGAAGTTGAATGAAGTCTGATATGTATATAAATGAAGGATAGTTACTCAGCTCAAGAAAACTCATACTATTTGGAAGGATGATACTGCTCGGGAAAATCTCAATGCTCGGGTGAGAAAATATAACTTGGAAAAATCATAGTGCTCAAGAAAACCGCAGTGCTCGGGAGAGCAAATACAGATCGTGAAACCCATAGTGCTCGGGATATCTATAATGCTTGAGAGAGCGAATACCGATTGGGAAACTATAGTGCTCTGAATATTCAGAGTGCTCGGAAGATCAGATTGGGGAACCTTTGGCGCTTGGGAAAATCACAATGCTCGGGAGAGCGAATACCGATTGGGAAACCATAGTGCTCGCGATATCCAAAGTGCTCGAGAGAGCGGACATGGATTGGGGATTGAATGATTTGGCAATGTTCGGAAAGGGATAGTGTCCGAGCGTGCCATAAGGATTTCGAGCACCATCAGATACTTATATCCAAGTTCGTGTAACATAACAAAATTGTATTTGGCAATTTGGCTGGTCCATACATGTCTAATTCCAAATCCAAATTCATTGTAAATCGACACATCTACTATTTGACAATATGTAACAATAAACAAATGATTTTTGAGGAGATGATTGTTTACTGATATAATAAATTATTCAACTGAGAATGGGCTCATTAACAAGATAGACCTAACCACACAAGATCCCTAAATTTAAGTTAATTCCTCTTGTTATGGTTTCGTATCATCGTCAGTGCCTTAATTCTCTTGTCCAGTACGTTTCCAACTAATGGAGAGGTTTGTGCATAAGAAAACCATTTCCAATTGAAATACCTCATCAAGCCTTGGAGCCTCGACCTATGTCTACTTCCACGAGTGGAGTAGCTAACTCATTTCAACCACTAGTCAAAAATAAATCCAAGTGAGTGGTAGTTCAATCTTTTAAACATTATTAACTACTTGTGCCAACCTAAAATTTATTTGATATGGAGTGGTTAAACCATTTATATTAGGACCGTTGACGTCACTAGGGGAGGTGAATAGCAATTCGCTTCGTTTATTGTTTGTTCATTGTGTACTCGTCTATAATAGGTTAACATGTAGTGGAAAAATGAAAGAAATAAATATGAAACAAAACAAACACAGAAACACCTTGATTTTATGTGGTTTGGAACCCTCAATTCCTACTCCAATACTTATAGTTTTAGCTGTAGGATCACTATACTTTTGCCTTACCGGATACCTTTTATAGGCGGAAAAATCTCTTATAATCCTTGTTCTTACAAACAACACAAAACAATAAGAATGAAAAACGAATACAATGTAAATAAACTATTTACATAAATGTACTTTGCTTTGTTCACTGTTTGGCTGCTTTGGATTGTCTCTAAAAGTCTAGAATGCAATCACACTTCCCCTCAAGGACCTCTAAGAATCCGTGTTGATAATCTCTACAAAACTCCTCTTTTATGGCATTAGATCGCGGCTGAAATCAACCTAACAGTCGATTGCTTGCTTCCATCAATCGATCGCTCTGCTAGAATCTGAACGTTGCTTTGTTCTATTAGTTCAATATCTCCATCCAACTCAGCAACAATCAACTGCTATTCAACCATCAGTTGATTGATGCATCATCAGTCGAATATCGCAATCGAGTTGCTTGCTTTGCCATATATTTAGTTGAGTTCAGTTGATTGCTCATACCCTAAGCCCTCTTAAACCCTGAATTCATAGTTTCGAGCTCATCAATCGATTGCTATTCCTATAGCAGTCGACTGATATTATTGTTTTTGCCTCATCAAGGTTGAACTCTTACTTTGCCTATTATTCAATTAACCTCAACCTATCAAAACTTCCTTTACTTGACATTCGATCAACCTTGCCTTGTCGGAACTTTCTTTGCCTAACATCTGGTTAACCTTTACCTGTTGGGGCTTTATCATTACCAAACATTTTGTTCTCCTTAACCAGTTTGGTTTTCCTTTATCATGTCTAACATTCGGTCAATTTCGACCTGTTAGGATTTCACTTCTCACACTTAACATTGGATTCTTCATGACTTGTTAGACTTTATCCACATGCTTAACATTCGATCCTCCATGACCTGTTAAGATTTTGCCATTGTTAAGTGTTCAGTCTGTCATGATCCACTTGAGCTTCACCCCTCTCATGCTAAGTGTCTGGTCAATCATGATCCACTTAGATTTCACTCTTGCCAACTCTCCTTTGAATTTCAAACTACCAAGTGTTTGGTTAATCGTGACTCACTTGGACTGCTACACTTGCTAATTCTTTGTTTAACTTTCAACTGCCAAGTGCTTGGTCAACCATGATCCACTTGGAATGCTCTGCTTGTTAATTCCCTATTTGACTTTCAACTGCCAAGTGTCTAATCAAACATGACATACTTGGACTTTTTCACTTGCTAAATATGTGATCAATCTTGACTTACTTGACTTCTTGCTCAATCATCGAAACCTAAACCAAATAATGTCAGTTGCACTAACAATTTTCTCTTTTATTTGATGTCTCGCTCAATCTTTAAACATATTGCTCAAACATCGAAATCCAACTTGAGTTTGGTCAAACTTGATCAGAGGTTGATTGCTCTAATAATTTATTGAAGAACATTTGGGAAAAAAAGGTAAATACTTGCAATAATGTAAAATTTTACATGTTTGAGTATGCATGACCGTAACCAATTTGGATTAAAGAAAAAGTAATAGAAAAAAATCTAAGGAAGGAGGCTATGACGATCAAAAATTAATTTGGATTTATGTTGGAAAGATCAACAATAGAAGTTATACATCTTCTCAGACAACTAATTGAAAAGTATAGGGAAAAAAAACAAGACTTATGTATGATATTTATTAACCTTAAAAAAACTTATGATAGAGCAAGAAAAATTATGTGGAGAATTCTAGAAAAGAAAAATGTTAGTGTAGTATATATTGAAATATTTAAGAATATGTATGAGGATAGAATGACAAGAATAAAAACACTAGGAAAATTAACCGAAGCGTTTCTCATAAAGATAGAGTTACGTCAATGATTAGCTTTAAGTCTTCATTTTTTACACTAATTGTGGAAGAACTTACTAGACACATCCAAAATATGGTACATATTATTTATAGATGATATTGTTTTTGTTGATGAGACACGTGAAAGAGTAAATATTAAACTTAATTTTGAAGAAAAAACGCTACAAGCGAAAGGTCTCACACTCAGTAAAGACAGAATATATGAAATTTTAATTTAGCAATGTTAGAGACAATGAGATAATTATTAAGTTAGGGAGACAATGAGATAATTATTAAGTTAGAGGATAATGAGTTGTTTGTAATTGAAAATTTTAAATATTTAGGATCAATTTTGTGAAAAGATAGAGGGATTGAGATTGATGTCTTATATAAAATATAAGTAGGATGAATGAAATGGAAGAGAACATCAGGTGTTCTTTATGATTGTAAAATATTTTTAAAACTTAAAGGGAAGTATTATAAAATAGTAGTTAGACTTGCTATGTTAAATGGAGTTAATGTTGGGGTATGACTTGAGTACATAAATATAAGATGAGAGTTGTCGAGATGAGGATGTCAAAATGGATGTGTGAACATGCGTGGATGGATAAAATAATAAATGAGAACATTAGAGTGAAAATTGAAATTGTATCTATTGAGAAAAAACTCCAAGAGACACGTTTAAGATGGTACAAATATGTACTTAAATGATCGGTAAATGCTTTAGTTAGAAGAAGTGAAACTATTACAAATATGCAAATCAAAAGAGCAAAAGAAGACTTAATTAACATGTTGTTTGCAGATGATATTGTTTTAGTATATGAGACACGTGGAGGAGTAAATGCTAAACTAGAATCTTGGCGGGAAACACTAGAAGTGAAAGGTTTTAAGCTTAGTAAAGACCGAATATATGGAATTTAAATTTAGCAATATTAGACGTAATGAGACAAGTGTTAAGATAGGAGATGATAAGTTGTTTGGAATTGAGAGCTTTAAATATTTAGGATCATTTTTGCAAGATGATGGAGGGATTGAGAGAGATGTCTTACATAGAATACAAGCAGGATGGTTGAAATGGAGGAAAGCATCGGGTATTTTATGTGATCGTAAAGTGCCTCTAAAACTTAAAGGGAAGTTCTACAAAACGGCAATTAGATCTGCTATGTTATATGGAGTTGAATGTTGGGCTACTACTCGAACATATGAGCAAAAGATGAGAGTTGCAGAGATGAGGATGTTAAGGTGGATGTGTGGACATACGAGGATGGACAGAATAAGAAATGAGAGCATTAGAGAAAAAATTGGTGTTGCATCTATTGAAGGAAAGCTCCGAGAGACACGTTTAAGGTGGTACGGACATGTACTTAGATGACCAATAAATGCTCCAGTTAGGCGATGTGAAACGATACCAAATATACACATCAAACGAGGAAGAGGAAGACCAAAAAAGACTTGGTTAGCAACAATAAAACAAGATAAAATTTATTTAAATATAGATGATGATATAGTAGGGGATAGAGTCCAATGGCGTAGAAGAATCCATATAACCGACCCCACCTAGTGGGATAAGGCTTTGTTGTTGTTGTTGTTGTATAGATGATGATATGGTAGGGGATATAGCTTAATGACGTAGGAAGATCTATATAACCCACTCTACCTAGTGGGATAAGTTTTGATTGTTGTTGAGTATGCATGATTGTTAAGTCATGTGCACCGGCTATTTTGGATCGACTAAGTGGATGCTATAAGTTGCTGAGCTCTTTGTAATTTCATTTCATTAGTATAACCGAGTTTTTATGATACTTTTTACTCCAGTAAACTTTTGTACGGTCCCTTATTATCTTTCTAGCCCCCTTATCATGGATTCAACTTCTTGTAATTTTAAAATTTGTACATCATCTTTAAATGTTGATGTTCTCTATTGAAGGGCGAGGCTATAACTAAACACTTGCTAATAATACTGTCTCTAATTTTATATATCCTAGTGACTGATACATCTATCTCAACATGCTCATGCTCATCTTTGCTATCGTGATTGTTAGAATCAACTAATTCCGATATGGACCAATTTAGTTGTATTGGATCAGCAAAGGGCCAATTTTATCTTTTGTTGAAAATCAAGCATCTAAGGGAGATTCAAAGAATTAAAAAGTGGAAATTAGTTGATATAATTTGTAGTGAAGGACATCAATTGAAAATATGATCAAGTCAAGTTTATTTGAAAACTTTACTTAATCTAGCCAATTTTTGTTGAGCCTAATTGGGATCCAAAGAACGAGCATAGTTTATATCCTAGTAATTTGTAGTAAAGGTCATGGTTTTAACCTTTAACACAAGTCCTCACCAGATATTACTAATAATTTGTAATATTTTTGGTAATTGTTAGTCAGATAATAATGCTTTGATATGATAACATTAATTTATTATGATAATATTACTATATTAATATAATAATATCAATATTATGTGAGCATAGTTTATATTATTAATCCATTTAATAATTTAATATTAGAATTTTCTTATTTAATTATTTATTGAATTATTAATAAGTATAGCGTTTAATGACATATAATATGCATCCTTCATTGAATTCACAAACATTTATTATGATCTCATACATGAAATTTTTTTTGTCCTTTTTGGGGATTTTTTTTGTCATTTCTCTCGTTATCAATCTTACTGTGCAATCTTGATACATTGATTTTGACAATCATGACTTGCATAGTAACTTTTTGCACAGAGCAGCGAAAACATATCATTCCTTCCATTGACCAATATTGATGATGTGTTGGAACAAATATATATTTGCACATTGCTACATAATTTCAATGGTACCAATCGAGAGAAGGCTCCCTTTCCATGACTCATCCTTCAATTACATATTCGTGTCATAAGGAGTTGATGAAACACTATAAAAAAATGAGGGGAAGAGGAAAAACACCAAAATGATGAAACACTAGGAAAAGTAACACTTGAATCGAAGAATCAAAATGTACTTATATTCTGGATCAGTGCTTGCTTTAGTTCTCGTTCTTCCAATCTAAGTTCAACTATTAGTCATTAACCAATATTTATTGGTGGACATGTGGAGAAATTAGTTTAGCTCCAACATTATTTGTGTCCTGGAAGCATTATTTAATTTGGATTTTGAAAAATTATGAGGTTGAATTGGGATGCTATAAAGACCGATACACTTTCCAATACATGATACTCATTTTGGTATTAGTAAGATATAATCATTAGATAAGATGCTTACTATATTTTTGTAACTTGTTGCTACAAAATTTAATTCAATTTATTTTCTTATTGCTATAGCATAGATTTAGAGGTAAGCATGGTATTAGTAAGATAGAATCATTCTTATTGCTACAAAATGTTTTGGAAGACAACCATAGGATTAGAACTCATTTGAGGTCATACAATTCTTTAAAACCTTGCTTGCTGTATCTATCACTAAAATTGTACCTTTTTAACCATAGACCAAAATAACCATATGGAACAATCGTTGCTTGCTTTTTGTGTGATTGTTTAAATTGTAAACATTATCCATAAAGCAGATTGGTAGTTGATAGTATTTTTGCCCTATAAAATATTCTTTTAGATTGAGGGCCACGTGACAACCATACAATACCCTAGAAGTCCATTTTAACTACCCAATCTCTATCTCAATGAATAACTTCACCTACCTCTCTCCGTTGGATAAAATCCAAAAATATCTCCAAGTAATGCTAAACATATTATTGTTTGCAGTCGTAATTTTGCTTAGTTTAACTTTGATTTCTAAATTTGAACTTTTTGATCATACTCCTTTCATGACAATTTACTTGTTTGTAGAAATCTTATTATTGCTTTTCATCTTAAAAGGGTGAATAACATCCTCAACCTGATATATAATAGAATGCCTATTGAGGGGCATGACTGGCTTCTTGTTGCCTCTCGTCTAGAGTGACATTTCATCTATGGAGTTATCAATCTTCACCAACTTGATTGTGGTTTTCATTG
Organism: Wurfbainia villosa; assembly: GCA_025175895.1. Classification (NCBI taxonomy): domain Eukaryota; kingdom Viridiplantae; phylum Streptophyta; class Magnoliopsida; order Zingiberales; family Zingiberaceae; genus Wurfbainia; species Wurfbainia villosa. The sequence goes on along the minus strand of CM045988.1, from coordinate 110,575,745 downwards.
GTTATTAGGTCTGCCTGATTTTCATTTTGTCTAATCTAACAGGTCTTAGAGGTGTCTGCTACTTGACTATAACTTTCTGTTATTTGTTTCAGAAAGCTTGCCTATCACAAGTTGGTTGGTTCAATATCACCAGAAATTGGGAAGCTAAATCATTTAAAGCTCCTGTAAGTATTTTGCACTTGGTCATGATTTTTTAATTCGTGTTGTTTTAATTACATTGCATTTACTTCCAATCCTATTTCTTGTAGAGCTTTGCATGACAACAGTTTGTATGGTGTCATCCCTCCAGAGCTAGGAAATTGCAGAGAACTGCAATATCTGTAATCCTTTATTATCTTAATGCATAATTTTTTTTGTTATGTGTCAGTTTATTGTGGTTACTCTCACTGTCAATGCTCTTTGCTTTCTTCAGAAGTTCTAAGTGTTTCTATAATGTTACCAATTATAAAATGTGTGTTTTATACTTATAGGACCTTCGTGGGGTCACAGGGGCACCTCAATACTCGCGGCAACCTCTGTGGGATTACAGGGAAGGGGGGGTGGGTCGCGATCCCATAGAGGTCATGTCGCAATCTCGCCAAGTCGCCACGGGTATCATGACGCCCCCGTGGTTGTGAATCTGCAAAGTTGTCGTGGGTATTGCGGCGCCCTCACGATTGCACAGTCGTTGTGGGTATCGCTATGCCCCCATGACCGTGGAGTCTCTGCGAGTATCACGGTGCCCCGATGACCGTGGAGTCGCGGCGGGTATCACAATGCCCTTGCCACTGCGGAGTCACCGCAAGAATCATAATAGTCCCACGACACCACCGAGGTCACCGCAAACCTGTGTCCTTGTGATCCCACGAAGGTCGCCGCGACCCCGCGGAGATCGCCGTGGGATTGTGGTAGCCTCCGCGACCTTGCAGAGTTGCTACAGTTCCTTGCAGTGTCAGTTTGGTACTGGTGTTTGGCAGAATGATAAATTCTGTCCGTAATGCAAAATTTTAAACTATGATTATGTTAGTCCATGCTAACCTGGTTTCAATCAACATATTATTGAACCACGTAGCTAGGTTTTTGGAACACCTAAAATGCATACTTAACTTTCATATTTACTAAAACACGTAGTCGTTTCTAATTATACCTCCTATTTTATGAGCAGTCGATTGTTGAAATCAATAGACGTCGACTACTATGTAATAGTCGAGTTCACCAATCAATTTTTATATTTATTATGCTCGATTTGTAATCAGTAGTTGACTATTGAAAATCAATAAACGACTGTTAAACTTTCTGTGCTCATTATGTGTGGTGACAAAACATCTCGAAGTTATATCAATTTAAAAAACTCACAACTCTTTATCTAGGCTATGAAATCCATGTCTAAGAGCATGACTGCATTTAGGATGATGCAAGGAGTGTAATGAACTTGATTTGAAGATTTTCTTAGGTCCTTAAGGCCATCAACGAGTTTTAGACAACACTCACTGATGGCCTTGGGAATATCAGAATTGCTTCAAACCAAGATCATTATGCTCTTGAGAGCCTTCTAAGTGTAGTCATGCCCTTAGAACTAAATTCCACAGTATCATACTTACTCATCAACACCATCAAAAGGTTCTTAGGACTCCATTGATTCAAATCATGTCAAGATTTTGAAATTATGAACACTGTGGCAGCCAAAATTCGTTGACGACTTTAGCAATATCAGAATCACTTTAAACCAAGACTAATACACTCCTGATTGAAATCTTTATCACCTTGAGACAATTTGGTACATCTCTTAATCTAGATTGTGAAATCTAGGTCTGAAGGCATGGTTATACTCCGGAGGCTCCCAAGAGTGTAATAGTCTTAATTTAAAGCGAATTGATGTTCCTAAGGTCATTAGCGAGTTTTAGTCTAAAACTCGCTGATAATCCTAAAATGTTCAAAATTTTAAAATCTTGACATGAGCTTAAACTAGAGAAGTCTTAGGAACCCTTTGGTGGTGTTGGTGAGTAAGTATGATAAGCCTAAACTCTTTAATGAGCTTGTGTTAAATTGTCTTAAGGTTATGAATATTTCAAAACCTACAACTCTTTATATAGTATATGAAATCCATGTATGAGGTCATGGTTATACTCAAAATAATATAATGACTGTAATGAACTTGATTTTAAAGTTTTTCTAAGGCACCTAAAATCATTTTTTGATCAAAACTCAGAGATGATCTTACGAATATCAAAATCACATCAAACCAAGATTGTTACACTTCTGAGACCTTTGAGTGGAATCATGCCCTTAGATACGGGCATGGATTCCATAGTCTAGATTGAGAGATGTGTTAAATTGTCTTGAGGTTGTAAAGATTTAAAAAACTCATATTTTTCAATCTAGATGGTGGAATTTAAGTTTGAGAGCATGGTTACACTCAGGAAGTTCCATGGCAAAAACACGTTGATGATCTTAAGCACTTAAGAAAAACTTCAAATCCAGTTCATTGCTCTTTTTACATTATTCTGAGTGTAATTATACCTTCCGACATGAATTTTATAGTCTTGATAAACAGTTAGTTTTTTTTAATTTGTCACAGTTTTGAAATGTTTTGTCATAACACCTAATGGGAGTACATAAAATTTTACAGTCAACTGTTGATCACAAATCAAACATAGTAAGTTTAAGAATTGATTGGTGAATTCGATTATTACGTAGCAATCAATTGTTGGTTTTCAGTAGTCCACTGCTCATAAAGCAGATGGTATAATTGGAAACGACTATGTGTTTTGGTAAATATGAAAGTTAGGCATGCATTTTGGGTATTACAGAAACTTAGCTATGCGGTTCAGTAAATTGCTGGGTTTCAATTGTATCAACTGAAGCAAGACCTGGTATCCAAAATCAGATTCTCTTCCCATGACATTCTTTATTTCCATCCACTTATCAGATGGAAAAATGTAACACTAAAAAGGGTGGGGAGAAGAGAATCAGTGACAAACAATATTGGTTATGTAGGAGGATCTTTTTCCCATAACTCATCCTACAATTGTGGAGTGGAGACGAAGAGGAGCACCTACCAGTGCACTGGTATCGAAGAGTGACTCCAGAGTCAGAGAAATCAATATGTCCATATCCTGTGTACTTAGTTTAGTTTCAATTATGCTAGTCAAAGTCGATATCTGATTAATCAGGAAATATTTATGGACATACGGAGATTCCAATTCTAATACCAAATGCCTTAGGGCATTATTCAATACGAGTCTTGAAAAATTATGGAATCAAGCTAAGTAGGATATGCAAGAATCAAAGTTCCTGTCTGATGCACAACACTAAGTTTGTCATTAAGAAGATTTTATCAATAGTCAAAATGCTTATTATAATTTTATAAGTAGTTCCAAAATTTTATTCAAATTGACCTTCTGATTGCTATAAGCTTATATTTGCTGGTAACTTATGGAAGAGATTATAAGATTAAAACTCATATGATTTCAAAACACTTGAAGCATGTTGAAGCATGTCAAGTGTTGGTGCAATATAATACTGAAATTGTTCCTTTTCAGTGAAGATGGAGGCCTTAAGTAGAAAATGATACTTATACCTTAGTGAAGACCAAAATCATAATGCTAATATATTCGATACTGATGGGGTCTCTTCTCGGCACTCTCAGACTCCTCTTCCCTCGCCTTGGGAATGCAGAGTAGCTGATCTTCTGGGATGCCGCCGTGGATCCCGGTCTGCAAATCAAGGGAACATTAAAAGTGGGGCAGTTTTATCGGCACAACCTCTCCGATGCTAAGTCAGTATTTACTGAGGAAAAGAGAAATGTTGTAGAGTAGAGAAAAGAGAAAGAACGAGTGGAGAAAGCTCAGGAAAGAAGAGTTATCTCCGTGTACCAGAATAGAGAAAGAACTATCCCTTCTCCCTTACCTCTATGGGTTTTATATAGTATTTTGACATGCCTCACCGACTAAGCCTATCCACTTGTCATATTCCTTAGAGGGTTGTTGGGGGACAACCATTACACAGAATCACCACCTGTTCTGACATGCTTCTTCTTTGCTATACATTGGGGAGACTAGAATATTCCAGGTAGATTGCCACGTATGCAATATGCGTTAAGTGCTCGAGAAGATTAGAGCGAGATCCAGGATGGATTGTTCCCCAGAGTGCCCAGATGAGAATAGATGGAATGGGGGCCCAAGAAAATAGGTAGTACTTAGGAAGGTTGATAACGTTTTGGGAAAATCGGGCATGCTCGGGAGAATTGGTAGTACTCGGGAGAACTGATAGTGCACAGAAAAATCAATAGTACTTAGGAGATCAGATAGTGTTTGGGAAAACCAATAGTGCTCAAAAGAATCAATAGTGCTTCCAGAGAACTAGTAGTACTTGGGAGAACAAAGTGGTTGGGAAAATCGGAAGGGCACAGGGAGCCAATAGATAGCGACCAGTCTTTATCTGGTAATACCGACCACCATCATAAGTCCCCCCCTCCCCTCTTCCCCCCCTTCCAGTCAGACTGAAGAGCGAAGTCGAATGCAGTCTGATAAGTGGATTATCGAAGGCTAGCTACCTAGTTAGGCAATGGATACTTTGATACTCAAGAAAAGTGGCAGTGCTCAAGAAAACCTCGGAGATGATGATAAGTCCCCGGAATAAAATTGAGCCCTAGCTATATGAATATAATGACCAAAAGGGAGAGAGTAATAGAAAATCCTGTTGGTGCAGGGAGCACCATTTCTATGTTTTGATATATGAGTTAAGGTTTAAAGTTAGGAAGTACTTGTGATCTGATGTGATTGTTAAGTGTGCAGACTTAACAGAAAAGTCTTAGTAGGTCAAGTTGATCAGATACTAGGCAAAGTGTTGGAAGTCCTAGTAGGTCAGATTGACCTGATACTGACAAAAGACTTGATAGATTAAAAGGACTGGACATCGAGCAGAAGTCCAGTTGGATCAGGAGGACCGAACATCGAGCAGAAGTCTAGTTGGATTAGGAGGACCGGACAATTGATAGAAAATCTAGATAGGTCTAGAAGATCGGACATTTGGTGGGAAGTCCAACTGGGTTAGCAAGACCAGATAGTTGGCAGAAAGTCCTGGTGGGTCAAGATCGGACGTCAAGCAAGGAAAGTCCAAATAGGTTAGGTAAACCAGATGTTTGGCAAGTAAGCTCTCGAGTGGAGAGGTGAGACTGAGTCCTCAATTGAGGACAAAGGTAGGTGTCGATCCGATGAAGGTCAGACTTGGACTTTAGAGTCGAGATGGGGCAATATTACTATTGCCAATATGAGTCATATACTTATCTATGCTAATTTAGTTTTGCAGGTTTTTAGGCGCCTGGACAAGGGTTCAGGTGCCTCGGAAGTCCAGGCGACTAGATCGAGTCCAGGCACATGGAATGTCGAGTTAGCAAGGCTAGCTGGAGGCCACGTGACTTGGATGGCAGGTATAGTAGGTGACTGGACGGGGTCCAGGCTCTTGGAATTGGAAAATTCCCAAACAGTTTCAGAGCGGATAAAGCTGACTTAGAGTTGCTTGGATCGGGTCTAGGCGCTTGGGAAGATTGAATTGCCAATTCGATAGGCCGATGTGGAGGCGATTGGGAGGTGGTCCAAGTGCCTGGAAGAGGCCTATAAAAGAAGGGTTGATGCAACTTCGAAAACAACAATTCTTAATCATTTCTCAAGTGCTTCACCTTCATTCGCAGTATACAAGAGTTGTATTGTGCATTCCGTCACTTTGTTGTCACTCCGAGCTACATTCCTCTTCTTAGCATATCGGTATATTTAAATTTACTATTTGCATTTGTATTTAAACTTATAAGGAAAGGTTGAGTGTTACCTTACCTTAATTCTTTGTAAGCAAATACCCTCCAAAGTCAAAGTTTTCGAGTCGGAGGAACCTTAATTTTAAAATGTTTCTTGTCTTCTTAATTTTAATTGTGTTTTGTAGAATTTACATCATTATTACTATCACTTGTAAATCTACTTTGCTATTTATTAGTATTATTTTTTAAGAAAATTAAAAATTGAGCTAGCCTAGGTCAAACTTAGACTTCATAAACTTATAGACCTAAGAAGCCTTTGCACCTTAACTTTTAAAAACATTAGAGTTAAGATACATAAGTTTTATCTACTAATGTCCTAATCTGACGAAGGAGGTGGTGGAGGATGTGGATGACTCATGCCCCAGGATCGAAGCAACTCTATCATCTCTCTAGGATTCCTATTCACTAAGATTCTTCCGACTCGAAAACTTTCGACTTTGAAGGGTATTCACTTACAAAAAATTAAGGTAAGGTAACACTCTACCTTTCCTTATAAGTTTAAATAAATGTGAATAGTAAATTTAAATATACTGACATACTAAGAAGAGGAATGTACTCGGAGTATCGGTGGAGTGATGGAATGGACAACACAGCTCTTGCGGATCGTGAACGAAGGTGAAGCACTTGAGGAACGATTAAGAATTGTTGTTTTCGAAGCTGCATCAACCCTTCTTTTATAGGCCTCTTACAGGTGCTTGGACCACCTCCCAGTCGCCTCCACATCGACCTGTTGAATTAGCAACTCAGACTTCCCAAGCGACTCTAAGTTAGCCTTATCCGCTGCGACGCTGTTCGGGAATTTTTCGGTTCCAGGCGTCTTGGCCCTATCCATTCGCTTGCTATACCTGCCATCCAAGTCACACGACCTCCAGCTAGCCTTACTAACTTAGCATCCCAGGCGCCTGGAGTCGGTCCAGTAACCTGGACTTCCAAAGCGTCTGGACCCACTTGTCCAGTCATCTGGAAACTTGCAAAACAGAATTAGTATAGACAAGTATATGAATCATATTGGCAGTAGTAATACTGTCCGATCTCAACTCTAGAGTCCAAGTCTGACCCTTGGTCGGATTGACGTTTACCTTTGTCCTCAACTGAAGACTCAGTCTCACTTCTCCACTCGAGAGTTTACCTGCCAAACATCTAGTTTACTTGACTTGTTTAGACTTTCCTTGTTTGATATCCGATCTTGACCCACCAAGACTTTCTACCAACTGTCTAGTCTTCCTGATCCAATTGGATTTCCCACTAGATGTTCGGTCTTCTTAACCCATTTGTATTTCCTTCCAGTTGTTCGGTCTTCCTGATCTAATTGGACTTCTGCTCGATATCCAGTCTTTCTGATCTGTCAAGTATTTTGCCTAGCATATGGTTAACCTGACCTACTAGGACTTCTAACACTTTGCCTAGTATCTTGTCAACTTGACCTACTAGGATTTTTCTGTGAAGCTTGCATACTTAACAATCACATTAGATCACAAGTACTTCCTAATTTTAATCTTTGACTCATATATCAAAATATAGGAGTGTTGTTTTCTGTACCAATAATCTTTCCATTTTTGATGTATGACAACACAACCGTTTAAGTTTGAAAAAATATTCCAAAATCATAAAAGATAAATTCACATGAAAGTTATATGAAATGCACTCTCCCCTTGAATGCATTCTTTCAAACTTAGTTCTAACTTTAAATCTACTTTCTCTCCCCCTTTGATATATATCAAAACAACACTATAGATATGCCAACTATCAATAAAAAGTTAAACACTAAGTAAATTTTCAAAGTTGAAATTATACTCTTATTTTCAAAAGATTACTTTTCAAATCTTAAAATTTCAAACCAAAAAGTTTTTGAAAACTTAAATTGTTCTTTTTGAAATTTTTTAACTCTTTTCAAGCTTGAAGGTCTTACAATTTTAAAATTCTTCTCAAACTTGTAGAAATTCATTTTCTCCCCCTTAATGAAAGTATATATAGTTGAAACCTTTCAAAATCTTAACTCCTTTTTGAATTCAATACAACCTCCCCCTTTATTCATGCTCTATTCTCTTCAAAAACACAAAATTTCAAATTCTCCCCCTCCCTTTATGCTTACAATAAACTATGTAAATTTCCAAAATTGATCCATAACATCCCCTTATTTGTTTCGAAGATAATATTGCAAGATAAAAGTAAAATTAATATATTTTAAATTTTATTCCTCATGTCACTCATGCATATACAAAAAATACATGAATTGTAAGATAACGACTTTCCAAGCACGATCCTTGACTTGTATTTAAATATATTTTGAAAATATATTGAATATAAATATCTAAAAATAGTACTTAAATAAAATGTTGAATTCTTGTTTTTGAAAACTCGAATGATATGAATACATCATCAAGTCCAGTTAAGAGTTAGTCACTAAAGTGATCCTTTTTAATTTAAACCCCTTTTGGTTCATGTCGATACACTGATATTATATCTTGAACTTGGGGTACAGTCCTAACATTTTATGCTCATCTTCATGGCTCAATACATAAACAGTTAATCTTAGGTATTCGTGAGATGCAAAGTCTTCCTAGGTCTATAGATTCATGAAGTCTAAGTTTGACCTAGACTAGCTCAATTTTCAATTTTCTTCAAAAATAATAATAATAAATAGCAAAGTATGTTTGCATGTGATAGTAATAATGGAATCTATTTTATAAAACATAAATTAAAATTAAGAAGTAAGACAATACATGTTTTAAAAAAATTAAATATTATGAGTTAAGATACATAAGTTTTATCATTCTAATTAGACGAAGGAGGAGGTGAATAATGTGGATAACCTATGCCCTAGGATCGAAGCAACTCCATCATCTATCTATGATAATCCTACTGCAACCTCGTCATCTCTCTATGACTGTCCTGCTGTAGCTGCATCATCTCTAGGTGATGCATATGCCGTTGCTCCTCCTGACATTGAAATCTAGAGGTCATTGTCTCCTCTAGTTAGAAGATTCTCTCCTTTAGAGTAGGAACTACTGGAGGTGGTGGAAGTGCAAGATATAGGGATAAATCAGTGACATCTAGGTCTGACATCTCCTCATCCCTGGTTGAGGTTCAGGCTGAGACTGAGGCTGAGGTTGGGCCCCCTCCTCCATGATAGGACATCATTATGGTCTAACCCTATCCTAGCTAATGCAAATTGCCTATGCCTAATTATGTCATATTCGATAAGTTGTTTGACATTACCTAAGGTAACGTCAAATTCTAATACAGCTTATAGGGATGTCAAAATATGACAGTATGACATGTGAATCCTACCACTAGTAACAATCCTAGAAAAATATATGATGAAATGAAACATAAAAAGGCTGATATCTATATCCAGTCTATGAGAGAATGCATAAAGAAGAAATGAATGAAATGGTCGCATCATAGCGACATTTCTAGTGCTGAGTGGTAATATGCAATTAATTATAACTCTATGCAGGGCATAATCTTGTACTCTAAGTCTAGTGGAGCTAAAATAACTCACAAAGGGAGTCTGCTTCTAAAAAAAAAATGAGTAAATCGTATCCAGGGTGATATGACTATAGGGATCACTAAATGGTAACTCTCTAGGAGGGAAGCAAACAAATGAACACGATGAATATAGGAGTCCTAAGTGATTTCTCAGTAAAGGAGTAAGAATAACATCTCTGACACGTACTCTGGTAGAGCATGTAGGATTATTTATCCTAAGTAGATTATTGTAGAATTCAGCATATAAATCTATGTTAACTGAATGTCTACAATAAACTAGTTTATCTAATCCATAATATTCAATTACTTCAACACTTGGTATGCATGACTTTAAAAAGTAAGATCTACTGAGATACCAGTGAACATGAGAACAAAGTGGTACTAAAAAATCTAAGTTTAAGAGCCTTAGTAGGAAACCTAATGTCCAAATTCGGAGTAGAGGAGGTACTAACCTCAGGAACCCTTTTCTTAGTCCTAAAGAATTAATAATGCTTGTAAAATAATTTAAAAGATGAGTTACAGTCGTGATGTGCACATTTTATATAGGATTTTATCTATCATTTTAGCGCACATCTTACCTCGTTTTTAGGGTATTCATTGCATATTATCTTTATTTACTCCACTTTTCTATTATCTTCGTTCGGAGATCTATTTTTGTTAATTTATGTGTAGGACGACATTTTTGGAGCAAAACTGAAGCATTTTATGGAATACAGACTTTAGGGAACACGCTCTGGCCGTGTCCCAAGACATGTGCATGTTCCCGAAGTGAAAGGGATCAAAACGGAGGCTCAAGAGTGACACACGGTCGGCTGTGTGAATTTCACACGACCTTGTGTTTTTTCCATCTAGATTTCCAGCCTAGATTTCAGTAGTTTCTAGCCTTGCACACGGTCGATCGTGTGAAATTCACACGGTCGTGTGGCGGCATCATAAATTCGAGGAAATAGGGTTTTTCGAGCATTTATAGAAAGCCGAAGCCGCCGCTATATATAGGAAACTTGTCCAAGAGGCTAGGGAGAGGAGGATTGTGAGGGGAGCCGCCCTAGGGCTCCCAAGCCCTGAAAGGGTGTCGTCCAAGGGCCCCCAAGCCATCGGAGGTTGCCGTTCTAGTTCCTCTCCACCGCCAACGAGAAGATCACAACACCACAACTCTAAACCTAGGTACAAGTTGAGGCCGAAGACAATCCTGATCAAGACTAAGCCCCTCTCTTTGCTTCTCTACAATTCCTTTGGGTTTGATCTTGTTTAGTCGAACGTCTTGTGGTTGTATCTCTTTCTATGGAGTTGATTTCTTGATTATAGGATTAGGGAGTAACCTATGCATGTTGAATTTTGTCTTGCAATGTATTCTAAGTTTATCTTATATTTATTTACAACTTATGATTTCTAGTTTGATGAAGAAGTTTGTGTTTGCTCTTATTCTGCTATGCTTAGTCGACGTGGGTGCCCTAAGCATTCACATCGAAACTTAGGAGAATCAAGGAGGAATCGAACGGTTGTCCTCCCTCCCAAAACCGTAGACCCTATGACGTGAAAGAGTAGGAAATGAAATATGATCCACCTGTTCATGGGGATAACATATGACATCCTAGAACTCCATGAATTTATTCCAGCAGAAGGCCCGAAGTAGGAGAAATCAACTCAGTGGTTGTGGGACCCGTGACAAAGATAACCCAGTGACAACAACCTCCTGAGCTTTGTTGATCCGAAAGAGAAACTTGGCTAGGAATAGATAATTCCCGGTAGAAGCAAAAGTTCATCGGGATTAAACTTGATGATCCTCCTGTAGGACAAATCTTGGAGAACTTAGGAATATAAGTAGGGGGCATATTCAACATAACATAGGTGAAATCGAAACCCTAGAATCATCCTCGGCGATCACAACGGGGACCCAGTGACAGTGGTGTCCTTGTGAAAGTGATCTCTCAACCTTCTCGCTTTCTGACTATCTCACTTTTAATTATTTGTTTTATCATCCAACTGATTTGGCCTAGACAATCTTAATTCGCTTAGTAAATCAGTGCTCGATTATCAGTCCTTGTGGGATCGATACATAATTTATCACTTGACGACAACCGTGCACTTGCAGACGTTGAGCGCAAGCGCATGCATCAAGTCCTTGGCGATCTCGGCCAGAGATTTGAAGTCATGCTTGTGTGCATCAAGTCGTTACCTAGGCATCGTCGAAGAATAAATACTAGAATAGATGACCTAATGGTGTGTCAGCAGCTAAAATAGGAGAGTTGGCGAGGAGGAAATTTTTAGGCGCCTTGGAGTTGTGCTTCGGTGCTATTTTATAAAGTTGGTCGAGGCGCCTGAACTTGATCCACTCGCATGAGTTAGAGGTGCTTGGTTTTGGATCAGTTGCTTGAGTTGTTTTTATCCATTTATTGTGAGTCACTTCAGAGGCGACTGGACTTGGTTCGATTGCCTAAGTTGGTTTTATCAAGTAATTGTGAACACACCCTAGGCGTCTGGATCTGGTATAGTCGTTTGAGATTGTGGGAATTACCGTCGTAATTAATTGCATCGCACCCGAGGCAACTAGACTTTGTCCAATCGCTTGGGGTGTTCGAGGCGCCTAGACCTAGTCTAGGCGCCTCGATCAGGTACCGTTTAAAAGCTTTTAAACCTAATTTCTAAGTTTTGAAAAATAACTTAATTTCTAATTTTGAAAATATTTTATAAGCTTAAGATAAGGCTTGGAATTCTAAAGTGAATTTAAACTTTGTATTTTTGAAGTTATAAAATTTGAAAGTCTTTTGAAAATGAATACTTTGTAAAATAATATTTGAATAAAATATTTTAAACCTACAATACTTAAATGTAATAATATAAATGTAATATTTCCTCCTCCTCACCAACTCTCATGTTCTAGCTGCCAACACACCATTAGGTCTTCTATTCTAGCATTTATTCTCCGAGGATGCCTAGCAACAACTCTAACTCAACTTTTAAATTATTTTACCAGTATTATTAATTCTTTAGGGCTAAGAGAAGCCTTCCTGAGGTTGCTACCTCCTCTGCTCTAAGTTTGGACATTAGATTTCCTATTGAGGCTCTTAGATTTTTAATACCACTTTTGTTCCCATGTCCACTAGGTATCTTAGTAGATCTTTCTTTTTAAAGTAATGCATACCAAATGTTCAAGTAATTGAACATTATAGATTAGATAAATTAGTTTATTGTAGACATTCAGTTAACATAGATTTATGTGCTGAATTCTACAATAATTTACTCAGGATAGATGATCTTACATACTCTACTGAGAAATCACTTAGGACTTCTACATTCATCATGTCTATTTGTTTGCTTCCCTCCTAGAGAGTTACCATTTAGTGATCCCTATAGTCATATCACTCTGGATACGATATACTCGCATTTTTTTTGAGAGGAGCGGACTCCCTTTGTAAGTCAGTTTAGCTCCACTAGACTTGGGGTACAGGATTATATCCTGTATAGAGTTATAGTTAACTGCATATTACCACTTAGCACTAGGGATGTCGTTATGATGCGACTATTTCATTCATTTCTTCTTTATGCATTCTCTTGGATATAGATATTAGTCTTTTTTATGTTTCATTTCATTATATATTTTTCTAGGGTTGTTACTAGTGGTAGGATTCACATGCCATACTGTCATATTTTGACATCTCTTTTAGCTGTATTAGAGTTTGATGTTATCTCAGGTAATGTCAAAGAACTTATCGAGTATGATATGATAGGACATAGGCAGTTTGCATTAGCTAGGATAGAGTTAGACCATAATGATGTGCTATCTTGGAGGAGGGGGATCCAGCTTCAGCTCGAGCCTCAACCAACCAGGGATGAGGAGACGTTAGATCTGGATGTCACTGATTTATCCCTATATCTTGCACTTCTTCCATCTCCAGTAGCTCCTACTTTAGAGGAGAGAGTCTCCAGACTTGAGGAGACGGTGATCTCTGGATTTCAGTGCCATGAGGAGCAGCGACAGATGCATCACCTAGAGATGATGCAGCTGTAGCAGGACAATCATAGAGAGATGATGAGGTTGCAGCAAGATCAACATAGAGAGATGGAGTTGCTTTGATCCTGGGGCATGGGCCATCCATATTATCCACCTCTTTCGTAAGATTAGGACATTAGTAGATAAAACATATGTATCTTAACTCATAATATTTAATGTTTTTAAAACATTTCTTATCTTACTTTTTAATTTTAATTGTGTTTTGTAAAATAAGTTTCATTATTACTATCAAACATACTTTGCTATTTATTATTACTATTTGTTAAGAAAATTTAAAATTGAACTAGCCTAGGTCAAACTTAAACTTCATGAATCTATAAACCTAGGAAGTCTTTGCATCTCACAACCATCTATGATTAACTGTTTGAGTATTGAGCCATGAAGATGAGCGTAAGGTATTAGGACTGTATCCCAGGTGCTAGATATAGACTCAGTTATCGACATGAACCGGAAGGGGTTTAAATTAAAAAAGATCACTTTAGTGATTAACTCTTAACGGGACTTGATGATGTATTCATGTGATTTGAGTTTTAAAAAACAAGAGTTAGACATTTTATTTAAGGACTGTTTTTAGATGTTTATATTCAATGTATTTTCAAAATATATTTAAATATAAGTCGGGGATCGTGCTTGAAAAGTCATTATCATATAGTTCATGTATTTTTTGTATCTACATGAGTGACATGAGGGGAGAAATTTAAAATATATTAATTTTATTTTTATCTTGCAATATTATCTTTAAAACTAACAAGGGGATGTTAGGGAACGATTTTGAAAATTTACATAGTTTATTGTAAGCATAAAGTAAGGAGAAGAATTTGAAATTTCAAGTGTGTTTGAAAAGAAGATAGCATGAATAAAGGGGGAGGTTGTATTGAATTCAAAAAGGGGTTAAGATTTTGAAAGGTTTGAGCTAAATATACTTTCATTAAGGGGGAGAAAATGAATTTCTAAAAGTTCGAGAAGAATTTTAAAATTTTAAAATCTTCAAGTTTGAAAAGAGTTGAAATTTTTCAAAAGAATAATTCGAGTTTTCAAAAACTTCTTGGTTTGAAATCTTAATTAAAAATTTAATATTTGAAAAGTTATTTTTTGAAAATAAGAGTATGATTTCAACTTTGGAAATTTACTTAGTGTTTAACTTTTAATTGATAGTTTACATATCTATATTGTTGTTTTAATGTATGCCAAAGGGGAGAGAGTATGTTTAAAGTTAGAACTAAGTTTGAAAGAATGCATTTAAGGGGAGAGTGCTTTTCTTACAACTTTCATGCGAATTTAATCTTTTTTATTTTGGTATATTTTTCCTAACTTTAAACGGTTGTATTGTCATATATCAAAAAGGGAGAGATTTTTGGTATAGAGAGCACCACTCCTATGTTTTAATATATGAGTCAAGGTTTAAAGTTAGAAAATACTTGTAATCTGATGTGATTGTTAAGTGTGCAGATTTAACAGGAAAACCCTTGTAGGTTAGGTTGACTAGATACTTGGCAAAGTGTTAGAAGTCTTAGTAAGTCAGGTTGATCAAATACTAGATAAAAGACTTGATGGATCAGAAGGATCAGATATCAGAAAGAAGCTCAGTTGGGTCAGGAGGACCAGACAACTGGCCTGAAATCTAGATGAGTCAAGAAGATCGAAAATCTGGTGGGAAGTTCAGCTGGGTCAGGAAGGCTAAATAGTTGGCATCAAGTCCTGGGGGTCAATAATGGACATCAAACAAGGAAAATCTAAACAGGTCAGGTAAACTAGATGTTTGGCAGGTAAGCTGTCGAGTGGAGAGGTGAGATCGAGTTCTCGGTAGAGAACAAAGGTAGACATCGATTCGACGAAGGGTCAGACTTGGACTCTAGGGTCGAGATCGGACAGTATTACTACTGCCAATATAATTCATATATTTGTTTATGCTAATTCTATTTTGAAGGTTTTAGGTGACTGGACAAGGGTCTAGGCACCTCGGAAGTCGAGCGATTGGGTGAGTCGAGCGCTGGGATCCGAGTTCGAGCTAAGGAGGCCGCACTTGAATAGCGGTATATCTGCCGACGACTGGTTCAGGCGCTTGAATCGGAAAATTCCCGAACAGCGTTGGAGCGGATAAGGCTGACTTGGAGTCGCCTGGATTGGGTCCAGATTGTAGGGTCGATGACGTCGCACTAGGGGGGGTGAATAACGATTTTTGTTTCGCTTCGATGGATTGTGTGCTCATCTACAATTTGTTAGTAATACGCAACGGAATAATAAAGTAAAATAACAAATACAAGCACACACTACAAAACAAGAGTATTTACGTGGTTCGGAACTAGAGTTCCTACTCCACGGGCCGAGCTCTAGTGATGCACACTACCACTATCAAACTTCTCCTTCTCGGTATGACACCGGAGGTGGAGAAACCTCTTACAAGGTCTTACAACAATAAGAATACAACCAAAATGAAATACAAAGTAAATACAAACAATTACAAGTAAAGAACACTTTACTAAGAGAGCTTTTGATTTTTTGCACTTTGGTTGCTTTAGACGAGCTTGGAAGGATTGGAATGCAGCAGCAATTCTGTTTCAAGATCACCAAAAATCAACGACTGTTAATTTTCCCGTCGAGCTCCTTTTAAGTCACGCACGACCTAGATTTCCGCCTAGCAGTTGACTGTCAAAAGGCTTCAGTCGACTGCCTATAGTGCCGTTGTCTCACAACAGACTTAATTCACATTGGACTTGTCCAACGGATACCTCGGTGATCGATTACGAGCTTACGTACTCGGCCACTATATCAATCATTTGCCATCCATGGTAGTCATTGCTCGAACCGATCATTGTGCCCATCTGTATGATTATTTGCCGTAGCTTTAGCCGAGCAGTCGAGCCTCAGTCGACTCCTCAACCAGTCGATTGGTTATAATTCCAGTTGACTGCTCCGAGTTGACTAGGCTCTTGAGTGCTAAACATTTGACCAGTCGACTGACCCAAAGTCCCAGTCGATTGATAAACCTCAACCATGAGGTTTAACCCAAGTATGATCCCCTCATACTTGATTGACCACCCTTAGCCTAGACCTAAGTCTTCTAGTCACCTCCATCAGCCTCACGCCTCTCGGATCCCTTGAGTTCGCGACTCTTCATCCTTCGCGTTAGCCTTCAGATGCTTCCATCGGTTATGTTATGCTAATCGGGTCCTTTGCCAAGGTTCATTTGGACTTATGCTGCCAAAACCACATGCTTGGACTTTGCGCTGCTAAAACCTCACCCTTGGACTTTCCTTGTCAAGATTCATTTGGACTTACGCTGCCAAGACTACATGCTTGGACTTTACGCTACCAAACCTACAAACTTGGATTTCCCCTTTGCCAAGTATCCATGACTTGGATTTTCAATTGCTAAGTACCCATGACTTAAATTTTCCATGCCAAGACCATGCTTGGACTTTCCTTGCCAACTCCATGTTGGACTTTCCAATTGCCAAAGTTCACTTGGACTTTACGCTGCCAAGACTACATACTTAAACTTATGCTGCCAAGACTTTACCTTTGGACTTCCCTTGCCAAATATCCATATTTAGATTTCCAGTCAAGTATCCAAAGTTGGACTTCCGAGGTTGATTTCTCTAACAATATCCTCCTAATAATCTTCCCCGTATGACTTTGATATCCCAATCATCCACTAGTCATATGGTTAACATATGGTCAAACCATATAGTTAAACCATGGTCAAACCCATTGTCAAACATCAAAACACTTCTCGAGTCTCACTCGAGTTTGGTCAACATTGATCCGGGGCCTATTGCACCAACACAGGCGCTTGGGAAGGTTGATTCGCCAATTCGATAGGCCGATGTGGAGGATATTGGGAGGTGGTCCAGGCGCCTAGAAGAAGTCTTATAAAGAAGGGTTGATGTAGCTTCCAAAATAACAATTCTCAATCATTTCCTTAAGTGCTTCACCTTCGTTTATAGTCCGTAAGAGTTCTGTTATGCATTTCGTCACTCCGCCGACACTCCAAGCTATAATCCTTTTCTTAGTGTGTCGGTATATTTTATTTTATATTCACACTTATATTTATAATTGTGAGGGAAGGTAGAGTGTTACCTTTCTCTTAATCTTTGTATGTGAAAATCCTCTGAGATCGAAAGTTTTTGAATCGGAGGGGTCTTAGTTGATTGTCCGACGAGGTAGCCTTAGAAAAGGGTTACGGACCTTGGAGTAGAAGTTCGGTTCGGATTGCAAACCAAGTAAAAATAACTTGTCATATTTATTTTCTGCTATGCATTTTGATTTCAAAAGATAAAGAAAAGTGATTGTATTCCTCATAATATCATGTCATTGTGGAGATATATGATTCTTATAGGCACTAACAATTGGTATTAGAGTCATGATCCATGTCAAGCCATGAACCTCGAACGAAGAAAGTGGAGCTTCCATGTCCGGATCAAAAGAACTAGACACTAGGCAAGAAGTCCAGTTGGGTCGGGAGGACCGAACAATCGATTAGCGGGAAGTCGGTTGGGCGGAAAGAATTTGAGACGATTAGCGGGAAGTCCGGTGAGTCGGAAGACCGAGCGGTTGGTAGGAAGCCCTAGTGGGTTGAGGATCGGACATCAAGTAGAGGATGTCCTTCGAAGACGGATAGACTTGAGGGGGGGGTTAATGTGGTCCTTCGTTTGAGGTGTCGCCCGAAGAGACCCACCGAAAATCCGGCATCTCACTGCGGTGTGATCCCAATTTACATACAAAGGCCTACACGGCACTATACATCGGTCAACACGACGGCCAGGAATCGAACTCACACGCGGTTATATAATTTGGCCTCGGGCCATCATCCAAAATAAATGACAACGATCTAAAATAAATAGACTTACCCCTTACGCCATCGGCGGGAATACTCAACAAAATCCAACCAAACCAAAATCCAAATAAGGCCCATAAGGACACGAAACCAAATACAAAATCAATCTCGAACCTATACATGTCCTCTAACAAAAATATCCAAATCTGGTAAAAACAAATATCCAAATCAAAACTTTACGACGAGTGGAATCCATTGCACTCTCTGATATTCTGAAATAGATATAAACCAGCGGGGTGAGTTCAAAGAACTGCTTGGGTATAGTAGATATCTGAAATCAATTATAGCTATAAAAATAACATGCCAGTCTGATTCTCACATAAATAGGGTATCTGGCAAGCAAGAAATACAAAATGGTGTACTTACACAGATCTCCTACTGATATAGGAGCATGTGCACGACTAGAAGTAATAAAGTCCGATCGTATATAAGCATGTATCCTGTATGCATGACAATATATCACATCAAGGCATCAATACAATAATCGGCAAACCAGATACAAAATGCAATCGGTCTGAAATGCATGTACGTACGATGGCATGGTCACCCACACCTTGATCGGTAGCCTCTGATGGTGAGGCCAGGAGTGGGTAGAGTATGGCTGTGCACTCTGCCATCGCTTGCTCTGAGTGGCCAGTGGGACGAGGATCTTTGTCGAGTACACTATCCTCCTGCCCCAAACATAGTGGGAGCTAAGCTCTCATCTCACAGTGTCATAGGCGGAGGAGGGATCCACGCTACCACGCTGCCTCGTCGCTACCCATGGCGGTCAGTGAACTGTGAGCAAGCGCACACACCCTCCTCGATGTACCACTAACCCGAGTGGCGTGTATGCGCCGGTGTATATAACTAGCTGCGGGCTCAACAATAATGGAACCCCGTCCAGCTAGCATGCAATCATGCGAAAATGGTGCATGATACTAAAGCATGTAAATCCTACTCATAATATACCTATCCGAATGATATGTACAACCAATATGTACATATCCCTAATCCACATACTATGATCCAAATCAAACAGGTAAATATAATCATATCCTATCACATGCATGTATCTAGTAGGCACCAAAAGTATATCAGGCATATAAACATGAAAAAGTTATTGTAAGCTATCCTACTAGCATATCAATTTGACTTAATCTAAACGTTAAGTCAAAATACCCGCCTGAAAATATATCCGCAAGAAGAACCGAATCGTCACGACTGGGGACCTGCCTCGTGGATCAAACTCGTATATAGCGTAATTATAGTCAAGCACAAAATATACAATTCAACAACAAATCGAATAATAAATCGATTTCCTTTATATCCCAATTAAACCCAAATCTCATATCCTCCAAATATCATACAAATCAACCGATCAACACCCGAATAACTCTGGAATCAACCCAAATCGACCAATCAAGCTCACCCGCCCTAGAAATTCCATCCACAGCCATTCCTTTCCCAAATTAGATCTCCAAGTCAATTTACAGTGGCCCAAACATTATTCACAGCCAACCTTGCACAATCACCTCCAACCTTAACAGCACGACGCCCCCAAATAGAACACTCACAGCCCCTCTCAACCGGCACCCCCCTTGCTGCCCTAAAATAGTTTACTCCCACAAAAACTCACCGTCGTTGATCTATCCGCGCGAAGGGGAAGGCTACGGCGACGGAGGCGAGTGAAGAAGACAAATGAGCGAGAGAAGGATCGACGGTCCTGGCCCGCGGCTGGCGCTTGCGGCCGGGTCCGCCTACAGACTCGGCCAGTGCGGACGAGAGGAAGAAGGGCTCAGCGGCGGTCAGAGGGGAGGTGCCGCCGATCCTCGCCGCCGTAGTGGCCGAAGAAGAGGGCTCGCGCCGATGCTCGGAGGGCTAGCGCATGCGGCGCGGTTTCCATGAGGGGAGGGAAGGCTCGGCTTGTGAGAAGAAGGCGTCGTGAGAGGGCTCGCATGAGGAGAGAAGCTAGAGGAGTTAGCGGGAGAAAAAAGAAATAGAAAATAGAAATTAGGGTTTCAGTGTCTTTATCCCTTTAAATAGATCCCTCTAAAGCCGTTTACTTTATCCCAGTAAAACTCTCGTCTGAAGTCCGTTTAAATCGAGAAAAATTCGGAAAAATTCCTAAAATCCCGAAAAATTTCGGGATTATTTCCTCAATTATTTGGCCATTTAATTTATATGTTAAATTTTCCGGTATTTAACATTCTCCCCCCTAATTAAAATTTGGTCCCCAATTTCCTACTCAATGCATGAGTAAGAAATACCATAATCTTGAAAATACACCTCCGTACCTTAAGTAAACAAGTGGGGTATTGAGCTCTAATCTTTTCCTCGAGCTCCCGGGTAGCCTCCTCGTCGGTCCTGCTCCTCTAGCTCGACTCGGAGAAACCACAGATCGAATCTGTGACGAAACTTCGGAAGGAAGCTAAAGTCCCTCGGGACTTACTAATTTAAATCGTCGTCGGCAACCACATTGGCTTTCACTGGGTGGTAGGTGATGGTACGATCGTAATCTTTCGGGAACTCCGTCCGTCTTCTGCAGCCGGAGATTGAGTTCATACGTATATCTGAGATATTTGAGACTCTTATGATCGGTAAGAATCTCGGCGTAATACCGTATAAATGATGCCTCAAATCTTGAGGCATAGATAATAGCAGAACTCTAAATGCGTGGTGGTAGTTTTTCGATGATCCTTGTTTATCGAGAAGCGTAGGAGACTACCTGCGTCTTTGCTGCGTCAATCTGCGCTAAACCACAGAGGCGCATGCAGTATAAAGAAACGAAACCATCGTCCCACGATGGCGATACGAGAATCGGTCTTGCGGCACGCAATCTCCTCTTGACTCACGAAAACTAGTCTCGCCGCCTACTTCACGTGAACTTCACGCCCTTCCCGGTAAGGCGTGTCCGATGGCGTAAATGCTCGAGAAACCCTCGACGAACCGTCGTAATACCCGGCCTAGGAAAGCTGCGAACCTCTGACGATTTTGCTCCCGACTAGTACATGACCTCGATCTTACGGGGGTCAATCAAATACTCTACCGAAACCACATGTCCCGAGAAAACCGGTGAGTGTAACCAAAACGCGCGTTTATTGAACCGCGATATAGCCGCCACGCCGGAGCCTATCTAGAACAAGTCGAAGATGCTGCGCGTGTTCCTCCTCGGAACGAGAATAAACCAGAATGTCATCGATAAAAACAATGATGAACCGATCTAGAAAATCCATAAATTCACGGTTCATTAAGTCCATGAATAC
Source organism: Wurfbainia villosa (assembly GCA_025175895.1). Classification (NCBI taxonomy): domain Eukaryota; kingdom Viridiplantae; phylum Streptophyta; class Magnoliopsida; order Zingiberales; family Zingiberaceae; genus Wurfbainia; species Wurfbainia villosa. The sequence continues at coordinate 110,554,368 of CM045988.1, read as the reverse complement.
CGCTGGAGCATTGGTAAGCCCAAATGGCATTACAAAAACTCATAATGCCCATATCCGTATAACGCCATTACAATGTCGAATCTCTAACCCTTAATTGATGATATCCGGACCGCGGATCGATCTTAGAATAGGTGATGTACCTCGTGATCAAACAAGTCCTCAATACGTGGCGGGATATTTATTCTTGATAGTGCGTTCAATTGCATGTAGTCGATCTGCATCTCATCGAACCATCTTTCTTCTTCACGAAGAGGAGAACCCGGGGTGATGCACTAGGCGAATAAAACCTCTGTCGAAAAGTTCACTGAGTGAACCTTTAACTCATCCAACTCTCTCGGGGCCATACGATAAGGAGCTTTTCGCGCCGTCGGTATTAACTCAATCATGAACTCCACTTGCCTTCGGGAGGCGGACCGTAACTCCTGCGGAAAGACATTCGGATACTCTCGGACAATAGGGATGTCGCGATCCGAGTCACTCATCTTTCTACATTGATCATGATAATAGAAAACCACCGCAACTGCGATAAAAGCTTCGAGCTGAATCGCGAAATGGTCGCTATACCGCCGTCCGGATGCGGTAAAATCCCACGAGGTTGGTTCGGAGGTCCGAATGCGACCACCCTCGTCGGACATCCATCGTGGCATGATATGCTGACAGCCAATCCATGTCAAGTATAATGTCGAACTCGATCATGTCCAGTACCAATAAATCTACAGTAAGAATGATGTTACCGAAATCTAAAGGACAACCCTCGGACCTCTGGGTAACATCGATGTATTGCTGGTAGGAGACGACTAATCTCGTGATCTACTAGCCCGATCTACCAATCTCTCTCATAAAAGTACGAAATAAGCGAATCACGAACTACCGATCAACTAGCATAATAGTGAAAATGCATAAAGTGAAACCGTCTGCGAAATCACGAATTGCTGGCTCAGCGCATCCTCTCTAGTAATCGCATGAATACGCCCAGTCTCCGGTGGCGGTGGAGGTGGTATCACTGCCAAAGGTGGTGCTGAGCGATCGAACGAGATCGCAGTGATCGAGGAAGGTGAGTATAATCTAGCGATCGGATCAGACGGCGCAGCGTGGTGATCTGAACTAGTGGCGAAGGCCGTCTTTACCGACATCGTACGTGGCGATGCGAATAATCTTGCATGGGCCGGATCGTGATCTGCATCGCGTCTCGCCAACCTGTGACACCGTGCGGGCACTGGTGTACTCCGGTCCCTGAATGACATAGGCGACTCCTGAAGGAGCCGCTCTGCAGGCGTTGCGAAGGTCCGCCGTTCGCCCCTCTCGAGTCGGTGCCGCGAACGGTCCTCCCGAATAGAAACCGGAAGCCACATCGAGCCTTCAACGAACAATCTCGGCTCATGTGTCGGTGCAATAATAATATGGTCGCCCCAAGGTGCGGTGAGATGATATGCTCCTTCGATCCACAACGAGTATAGTAGGTGTCGCCCGATAGGCGGTCTCGCTCTTTGAAAAGACCGCGAGGGTGAAGATCGTCGATTTTAGGCTAGATGCCCAGAATGACTGACCCCGGATCAGCGGCCACTCTGCGATGTCCGAGTCTGTGGTGATGGAGTCCTGTAGATCTTCATCTGTTTCCTCTTCCCGTATTGACCCTCTGTTGAGCCGACTCGATCAACAAAGCTCTATCAACGCCTCGGTAGGAAGAACTACCAAATCCCCGCCATCCTCGACTGTAGATGCCCATCCATTTCGCATCATCATCCGTGACCTATCCTCGAACTAACTCTCGGGCAAAATCGGCTAAGATTAAATTCCGTATTATACTCCATCATCGGCGATTATTCTGCTAGACTCGAGAAAATCGGACGTCTCATCATCCGATATGCGGAAATCTTGACTCTCAAAAGCCTCTCTAAATTTCGCCCGTAACTCTGCCGCTAATAATCGGCCGCATATCCCACCGGATCTCGGCCTCGCCTCGTAAATGGAAGGCCGCTAATCTGCCTTCTCCCACTCGAGCGGACCATATAAGAAGGTCGCTCCATCGTCTCGATCCAAGATCGAGCCACGATCGGATCACTCTCCGTGAATAAAGTGAGCAGGCTCTTCATCGACTTAGCGATCCTCGAATCCGAGCTCGTCTCGCGGCATCGTAGGATAAGTAGGGGCCGACATCGAGAGGGTCGACTCGGCTCTTTGGGCTGTCGGTCTGTAGTAGAAGGTCCCTTGGCGGGGTTTCATGTGTGATAGGATCTCCGTACATCGGATGCCCAATGGGTATCTCGGGAGGAGGATCCGTCGAGGCGAGGATCCACAACTCCTCAGTAGCACCGTGGAATCGACCACGATCAATATGCTCACCTCGGTAGATCTCTCCGCAAGTCACCACCAAAGATCTCTGGGTCCTCTGGCGTGGCGTCCCCACACCACGCCTCGCCGCGACGCACCTCGTCTCATATCTCATTAAATGAATACGATATTACATAAATAAAACATATCAAATTTATCATCATACCTATTTCACCATCGGAGAGGTCCGATGCCAAAACCCCATATTAATCTCGTCAAATCCTCGAATTTCAAACATAAAATCGTCGAAAATCCATACCAATCCAAAATTTCCAAATTATCTGCATAAAACTTGCCAATACATGGCGAACTCCGAAAAATCCAAAAACCCTAGGAACTCGAAAACCTAGCGCTCGATGCGAATAAATTGTCACGCCCGAAGAGACCCCACGAAAATCGGCATCTCCTGTGCGGTGTGACAATCCCAATTTACATACAAAGGCCTACGGCCACTATACATCGGTCAACACGGCCGAATCCAAACTCACACGCAGCTATATAATTTGGCCTCGAGGCCGTCATCCAAAATAAATGACAAGCAGTCTAAAATAAATAGACTTACCCTTACGCCATCTGGCGGGAATACTCAATAAAATCCAACCAAACCAAAATCCAAATAAGGCCCATAAGGACACCAAACCAAATACAAAATCAATCTCAAACCTATACATGTCCTCTAACAAAATATCCAAATACCGTAAACAAATATCCAAATCAAAACTTTACGACGAGTGGGGTCCGAATCGCACTCTCTCGATAGCTTCATCTCGAAATAGATATAAATAACGGGTGAGTTCAAAGAACTCATGCGGGTATAGTAGATATGCAAAATCGGTATAGCTAACAATAAAAATAACATGCGTCTGATCTCACATAAATAGGGTATGCAAGAAATACAAAATGATCAGATTTACACGAATCTCCTACCACGATATAGGAGCATGTGCACGACTAAGTAATAAAGTCGATCATATATAAGCATGTATCCGATGATGCATCAATCATACGCACATCCAAGGCATCAATACAATAATGCAAAGCAAACACAATACAAAATGCAATCTGCAAAATGCATCATGTGCGATGACATGGTCACCCACGCCACACGCCTCAATGATGGTGGTGGCCGAGTGGGTAGGGCTATGACAGTAATCTGCACTCGCCATCATCGCTTGCTCTGAGTGGCCAGAGTGGAGCGGGATCTTTGTCGAGTACACCTATCCTCCCGCCTAAACATGGGGAGCTAAGCTCTCATCTCCGGTGTCATAGGCGGAGGAGGGATCCTCGCCCGCTACCACGCCGCCTCGTCGCTACCATGGCGGTCAGCGAACTGACGAGCAATCACACACCTCGATGTACCACTAACCCAGGTGGCGGTGTGTGCGAGCCATGTAACATTAGCGCGGCTCAACAATAATGGAACCGTCATGCGAAAATGGTGCATGATACTAAAGCATGTAAATCCTACTCATAATATACCTATCCAAGAATGATATGTACAACCAATATGTACATATCCCTAATCCACATACTATGATCCAAATCAAACAGGTAAATATAATCATATCCTATCACATGCATGTATCTAGTAGGCACCAAAAGTATATCAGGCATATAAACATGAAAAAGTTATTGTAAGCTATCCTACTAGCATATCAATTTGACTTAATCTAAAGCGTTAAGTCAAAATACCACTTTGAAAATATATCCATGAAGAAGAACCGAATCGTCACGAGGGACTGCCTCGTGATCAAACACTCATATAGCGTAATTATAGTCAAGCACAAAATATACAATTCAACAAATCGAATAATAAATTGATTTCCTTTATATCCCAATTAAACCCAAATCTCATATCCTCCAAATATCATACAATCAACCGATCAACACCAATAACTCGAATCAACCCAAATCGACTAATCAAGCTCACTCCGCCTAGAAATTCCATCCACACCATTCCTTTCCCAAATTAGATCTCCAAGTCAATTTACAAAGGGCCCAAACATTATTCATACCAACCTTGCACAATCACCTCCAACCTTAACAAAGACGACGCCTAAATAGAACACTCACAAATTTCTCTCAACCGCACCCCCTTGCTGCCCTAAAATAGTTTACTCCTCACAAAAACTCACCGTCGTTGATCTATCCGCGCAAGGGGAAGGCTACGGCGACGAGGCGAGTGAAGAAGACAAACGCAGTGAGAGAAGGATCGACGGCCCTGGTACACGATCACGGCTATGACGGACGATCATCCGCATGCACAGACTCGCGGACGAGAGGAAGAAGGGCTCGGCGGCCGAGGGGAGGTGCCGCGCGATCCTCGCCGCCGGGCGCTCGGCCGCCGATCGTGGCCGGCTGAAGAAGAGGGCGGGCCGCTACCGATGGATGCGGAGCGCAAGCGAGGGTCGCGGCGGAAGGCTCGTGAGAAGAAGGCATCACAAAGAAATAGAAAATAGAAATTAGGGTTTTCCGTGTCTTTATCCCCTTTAAATAGATCCCTCTAAAGCCCGTTTACTTTATCCCCGTAAAACTCTCGTACAAAGTCCGTTTAAATCCAGAAAAATTCCGGAAAAATTCCTAAAAATCCCGAAAAATTTCCAGGATTATTTCCTCAATTATTTGGCCATTTAATTTATATGTTAAATTTTCCAGTATTTAACAGGGGGGGGGATTGTTGGAGTATGAGGAATAAATCAAAGTCCCACCTTGGTAAGACATGGAAAAGATCATGTGCTTATAAGATAAAAAGATATCTCTATTGGTATGAGGCCTTTTGGGTAAAACAAAAAAAAAAAAAAACTATGAGGGCTTAGACCCAAAGTGGACAATATCATGTCATTGTGGAGATATATGATTTTTATAGACACTAACAAAAAGTTTTTAAAGTAATTAAAAGAATTGTTTAATTTTGAAATTCACCCCCTTCTCTTGGATACAATCAATCCTACAAACCCATCTTCTTCCCTCCATTCCGATGTTTCAAGAGAGCCAAACCTTATCTTAAAATTGCCCTGACATTTTAAGCGGATATGCCGAGCATATAGGGAATATTGGGTATTTCACTGGGTCAGATGGAGCTGGAATCAATGATAGTTTTTGCCTTTTGAACTCGATTCGCCCATGTCAGGCTCCCAACCATCCGAGCATTCCACTCTTGAGTTCCTACCTCCCAGCTCATAGCTCCTCTTATGTATGTGGGCCTACTGCCTCGAGCTCCACCTCCATTTCATGGGTTTATCTCTTGGATATCCAATTTGAGACCCATTCCATTGGTATCGTTAGGCAGCTTTGAAATAGTCAGATGATTTCCCTAGGTTTGACGTCACTGAATCCGTTCCCATAAATGTCGCATTGCCCTCGCATCTTGATTCGATATCCAAACAGTCTATTCTCTAGCGCTCCCTTACGCCCCTATCATCCTAGGGTTTTAGGCTTGCATGTATTCGGGTCTACATTTGCCACGATGTCCAAACATTGCCTTATCCCCTCTCACTCCTGCTTTGGATTCCCCGATCATCATTAGCTGTCTTCGGTGACGCCTTTTTCAAATGACTTAGTGGTCGTCACCTACACCAACTCTGCTCACATTTCTTCTTATTCAGTGACCTCCCTTCCTTCTTTACCGAGCAAGTGCCATGACCTCCTCTTCTAAAGCTCCTTTTGATTCCTTTAGCCCTCCTTGGGTTGAGGTCACCCCTTCCAGAATCACTCCATCCCATCCCTTTGTTAGCCATAGTGGCAAGTATGCTATCGATGTTGTCACCCTTTTGCTTCCAAACCTCTCCGATCGTTCACACTACCCCCTAGCAGCTACATCAGTTTTTTCTTGGGCAAACTTGAATGCAGCCTACGACTACCCATTCCCCTTGTATATCTTCAAATCCTTGATTTCTATCAAATCCCTTTAAACCAACTCACCCCCAACATTTTTTTCATTTTGGTCGGAGTGGTTATCGTTTTCCGCCACCTACAACTTTCCCTTTCACTCGTCATGTTCTACTATTTCTTCCAAATAAAGATGGCGGAGGTTGAGGTGTTTTATTTTATTGGTCGCCCTGATTGCCAGTTCCTTAAAGACATGCCTTCCCATAAAGGTTGGAAAAGTCTTTATTTTTATGCTAAACTTTCCACTCCCCTTCCATACTCTATCAACTAGCACATAGAAATCCTCGAACTTCTTGATCTCAAACAATGTCACCCCTCTTGCCCCTTTGACTCCACCTTTAATGTCCTTTGAGACCACTCCTATAGCATCCGGGTCCTTTTGGATGACCGTCTTCTAGGATATTTCAAACTTTCTCCCTTTATACCTGATGGCCCCACCTGATAGGTAGTTTCTTCTTATCTATTTTATTTCTGCCTCTGACATACTAACTTCATTTTCTTTTCATAAACAACATCATGCAGGTGGCCATGTTGAATGCCCTTCAAAAGTCTGTGAAGGGTGAGTCATCTGCAGGAGGGCCCCAGGTGCCTATTCCTCCACTTGTTGGCTCATCCTCACTGTGACATCCTTCTGTAGTGGGGAGGGCTCTTCTTCCAGTTGTAGCTTCTGCTTCTGAGCTAGTCCAACTCACTTGCCAAGTCCATGCCAAATGACAAAGGGACCTCCACGGGCCACCTCTGGAAGACCCGGCTACCAACCCCTAACTCTCCTCATCGCCCGCGCTCCCCCTCCGACCCGACGTGGACCTCGCCTTCGCCTTTCTAGTCCTGCTCTGTCTTCTTCTAAGATTGAGATCCTCTCCAAACTCCCGGTCCTAGTTTCTCTCGAAATCCAACCTTCCTCCTCTTCTCCCCTTCCTCCTGTGCCATCTTGTGAGCTCGAGTCCCATATTATAGATCCTTGACTTGACTTATTTCTGTTTCTATTATTACCTTGTCCCTAACCTTTATTGCCCTTATAGGCTAGCACCAACTATGACGAGCTGCTTCGCCAGCTGGTGATCTATCAAACCCAGAGGGCCGCTCAACACGCTATTCTACAGGCATAGTTGAGTCACCAGACTCAGCTTCCTACTTGACCTTCCCCTCGCGAGGTCGAGTTAGAGACCTCTGACCGAGCACTAAAGGAGAACTACGCTTCTTTGCAGGAGCAGAAGGTGGCTCTCCTAGAGAGCCGAGATGAAGACCGTCACTAGGCTGATTCCTTGGTTGTCGAGTTGGCCATCTGTTGGGCTCAACTCCAGGAGGCATTGGTGGGGTGTGAAGGATCTCAGCTGGAGGTGACCTAGTTGAGGAATAAAGTGGCCATCGAGACCGAGCACAATCTTCACCTCACAAAGGAGAGGGATCAACTCCTCTTTCAACTTCTGCCTCGAGAGAATCATCTAGCCCAATTGCGCACAACCACCGCTCGAGTCATTGTCCAAATGTGTGAACTTTACTCTCTGCACTCGAGGGTAGCCTAGGAGGTCCTTGCTCTAACAGTGCAACTTTAAGCTCAATAGACTTCCTATGCCAATAGTATCCGGACCCTGGCCAAAGGTCTAACGACAACTTGCAGAGGGCAAGTGACCATTGTGTCAGCCTTGGCGGACTATCGGGCGGCTGAGGAGGATCGTTGGAAGGTCCGAGAGCAGGAGCTTTTGACCCAATTGGGTTCAAAGGTTGCAACCATCTTTCGGATGGGTTTCGAAGGGACAGTTAAACAATTTGCCACCCAAGGATATTCTCCTCTAGAGGCGGATTCAGAATTCCTTGATTGTGTAGCAGCTCTGTCCGAGTACCCTCCAGAAGCCTTCGACCTATAACTCCTATTTTGTAATGTACTGCAATACCTTCTCTTTAATGAAAACCACTCCGTTAAGCGTACTCGTAAGCGTACTCATATGCGGACAACTTACCCTTACTTTTGCTATCAAGCAAATGCCTTTGCTAATACTTGTAGCATGTTATGCTACATTTTAGGGTTAGGTTTGCAATAATCACCAGAGTCATGAATCTTTCATATGCCTTTCTTCCTTTTCTCTTAATACTATTAAGATTGTGTTTGCTTATTTTCATTTAGTTTCTAGAAATTTTTTATCTTGAAATCTTTCCTCATATTATCAACTTGTTTGCAGCTCTTTGCAGGGTAACTATTTGAGTGGATTTATTCCGCAAGAGTTAGGAAATCTTTTGGAATTGCAGACCTTGTAAGTTTCCGTCTTTGTCATTTGTCTTAGTACATCTAGATATGTTTATCATAATTCTTTCTTTGAACTATGTATATAAACAATCCAGCAACTATCTTGTGATTTGAAATCTCATACCTTGTTGGGTAGCACAATCAAAGTGTATCGTTTTAGTAATTTACCAAAACCGGATGCTGATCAGCACAGATAATCTCAAGTATTGATTCTGCTAACGAGTATTGTGTCGTGCTAATATTATCACACCTTGACATGTTACAACACATCGACTCAAAATGAATTCAAGTAACATATTTTTTTTCTTTTGTTTTTAAAAATTATAATTCAATTGATTATCTAATTGTTATAACTAAACATATTAACTTAAAGAAGATTATAGGAGGAACACATTGAAGTAAAAGAAAATAAAATTATTTTTAATCTAATTACTAATTGATGCAATATTATTAAAAATAGAAAATTTAAGTGAAAGAGGTTAAATGAGTAAAATTTATTTGGAACACTTTAACATTTACTAAAATGTAGGGTATCTATTTGCTATATTCTTATTTTCAATGTAAATAAGCTAAGTGAATGAGTATTGGAGGAATAAAATTCATCTAAATTCATTTGAGCCTACTTAGATGAATGCCAAATCTTATCAACACAATACATTGTTGCAACTCTATCATTCTAGTTAGAGACTGAAACTTTGGTATGAAATGCTAGTTTAAAGTTTGCCCTAGGCATGTGGTTGTTTTATCTTCTTTTTCTTCATCTCTTTCATTTATCCATTTTCAGTTTACCATTGACACCATGGGTTAACATTTTTGCATGATACTAAAATCGTACTATTCCATTTAAAAAACTAAAACTTGGACAGGACTCTCAAACCTCAAGAACTATCATTATCATTTAGTTATGTTGGCCAAAATTTGTCAAATAGCAGGAAGCTTGGTGCCATAAAATGGAAGCCAATAGAGTCCTCATTAAAGAATAATGCAAGAGTTAATACTAAATGTTGATAGTAGATCAGTTTTGGTAAAAAGATAGGACAGAAAAAATGAAAGTGAAACAAAATGTACAAGTCCTATGTATAATTTTGTGAGTATTTCCCTCTCCCTTCCCCTTTTTAACTTCTATGCAAGTAAATCTAGCCTTAAGAGAGAATTCTACCAGCATTGTTTTGAGATCCAACTGGTGCGACATCCAATTGGGATGATTCTAACATGATTTATTGAATGTTGAATTGACAAGCTTCTTGATTAAATCCTCTAAAGCTCATAATGGATTCATTTAATAGTCTTCATTAAAAAAACATAAATCAAGCTTCTCAAAAATGCTAGTCAATTGACAGCTACAACACTGAACATGCAGGGATCAAGCCCATTAGAAGGATAGAGCTTGTAACCACATTCCTGCATTCCAAGCCTACACCACTTATGGTATTTAGTATTGAGTCATGTTGATCGGCATGGGTGGAATTTATTGTAAATTCCCTGACCGACATGACACTAAATTTAACACAAGAGACTGGGTGAGAAGGGAGGAGAGGGAAGAATGATAGGAAGACTACTAGATGGAGTATCATCTGTTAAGTGTTGATGGATGGATTGCGGTGGGCAATAATGGATGAGTGGCAGGAGGCGCTGTGTTTACCATAAAGAAAACTCACATTTAGGGAGAGAAGGGAGGAGAAGAGGAGGATTAGAGGGGTAACAGGTGGGTGTTGATGGATGGGTGGTGATGTCAACAAGGATGACATGTGGGCGAGAGTTGCTTTGCAACAGCTATTGGGAAGAATTGGAAAAAAATCATGTGGAGAGAGAAAAGGAGTTAAATAACATTCTTAGCCTTTTAAAAATAATATTAATCTAATTAAATATGATTCAATAGTCGAACCACTTTATTTTACATATACATTTGGGTTTAGCTTTAAATTGGCCAAAATATACTTAAATAGCTCGGTTTCAACCTATTGATTCTAAACACATTAGGTCTAGTTGATAGGTTCCATTTAACTCTAATTTGACTTTAACTCGACCTTAAATTTTAAAATATTAATTTAATTTAGCTTAATTAGTACCTATTTTTTTTTTAAAAAGCATTTGAAACATAAAAATTTGAAGGGGAGCCTTGGCGCAATGGTAAAATTATTATCTTATGACTTAGATGTCATGAATTCAAATCCTGAAAATAACCTATAGTAAAGTAGGGTAAGGCTGCATATAATAAATCCTTTTCTGGGACTCCATATGACAAGAGCTTCATGTATCGGACTGTCCTTTTTGTTATTTAAAATATAAAAAACTGAATAGTATAAAATTTAGTATTTAATCTCTATAAAGATATTTTTTTGTATTTTGACTTTTATGACATCGAAAGATAGCAAGCGATCAAAAAACTGTGATTCAACAAGATTGTATCAAACTTTTTTTTAAAGTAAATTAATCATATTATTATTAATAATTCAAAGGCATAAGTATCAAAATCATCCCGTAACTGCACAATATGATAGTGAAATCTTATTGTTTCAGTCAAATGCTAAAACTCTAGTATGATTCAAAATTTTAAACCTTGACACCACCTCCATCTTTCTCAAATTTGAAGTTGTGGTATTGATGAAAGCTTGATCTACCAAACTTGAGAAGATGATTGATATTTAGAAGCCGAAAAAGGAGATGGTGCAGGATTTTTTTTATTGTAATGCCATAACTTAAGTTGGAGGAGAACAGACAAGCTAGTATCTTTTGATGGAACAATGTTGAGGAAGTGAGAATAGCTACTCGACCTTGAATTTTTTGCTAGAGAAGAGGAAGATGATTACTTAAGAAATTGGATTTGATGGGTCAAACTGGAATGATGGTAATAAACACAGTTGGCGTTATCTAAATGTTGGACACCTCAATGCTAAGTGTAGGAAGATCCCTTGCCAATTACACAAGCTGTGCTCAGATTTCAGATAGGCACCCTCTAATTGACTAAGATTTGTCGCATTTATTGCTTAAATTTTACCTAATATTAGATGAAAATGGTGGATGTCAGACCAAATTGAAAGCAACTCTAGAAGAAGAGAAGTGGGAATAGAATAATTGTCATGATTGCAAACCTCTTGCCAACTTTGTCAAACCCAATTTAAAAAAAAAAATCAATTTTCTCCAATTGACCACTACCCTTTCAACAAATATCACTCTTAGAAACAAATGAGACCTTTCACCAATTGTTACAAATCAATGTGTTATTTTTTTTAAAAAATAGTTTGGTCTATCGAGTTGGCCAGTTGATTTGTCTTTTTTTATCCCATCAAATAGTAGATAAGAGTTCTCAATCATTGGGTGGTAAATTATATTAGGATAAATACTAATGTGGTCTGCAACAATAACAATTAAGTCTTTATTCTACTAAGTGAGGTCAGTTATATTGATCCTCGTATGTCATTGGGTTTGATCCCCTACTTTATCATCATCTATATTTAAATGATTTTTATCCGATTTTATCGTTGCTGACCAAGTCTTTTTTGATCACCCTCTTCTTCGATTAATATGTGTATTTGTTGTGGTCTTATATTGTTTAACTGAGGCATTTATTTGTCGCCTAAGTGCATGTCTATATCATATTAAATTCATATATAAAGCTTTCCTAGATGTATCACTTTGCTCTAATATTCTCATATCTTATCTATCCATTTTATGCCTGCACATTCACCTTAACATCCTCATCTTTACAATTCTAATCTTTGGCTCACGGGCTCACTTCATAGCCCAACATTCAACTGCATATAACATAGAAGGTTTAACTGCTGTTTTATAAAACTTCTTTTTAAAGTTTAGAGGTATTTATGAGCATAAAGAACATTGGATGCCTTACTCCATTTTAACTATTCTATTTGTATCCTATATAAAACATCTCTATTAATCTCTTCATCCTTTTGTGAAAAAGATCCCAGTTGCTTAAATTTTTCAGTTACAAGTAACTCATCATTTCCTTCTCATCAATTGTTTTGCTATGTCTATTACTACTAAACTTAAATTTTATTTATTATTTCTTTACTCTATTAAACCTAAAACCTTAAACTTTCGATGTCTTCGGCTAAAATTCAAGCTTAACATTTATTCTTTCATGTGTCTCATTAACCTAAATAATGTCATCTGCAAACAATCTACATCATGATAGCTTATTTTGGATGTATTCAATGAGTTCATCCATAACTAGTTTAAAAAGATATAAACTTAAATTTGATCTTTGATGTAACTTTATTTATAAGAAATGTTTCAGTTAATCCGCTTGGAGTCTTCATTCTTGTCATAACATTCTTATATATATCTCTAATTGATTCAATATATATTACGCTAGCATCTTTCTTTTTTTTGTTAGAATTCTCTATATAATTTCCCTCGGCACTTAGGTTAATGAATACCATATATAAATCTTGCTTCTTTTTTTGATATTTTACGATTCGTTGTTTGATAAGATGTATTAATTTTTATTCTCGACTTTTTAGGCATGAATCTCACCTTGGTCCCCTTAATTTTTTTTCTATCACTCTTTTCTAAAGTTTTATGATATTTTTATACTGGGGACTAAAGTGTTTACCCTCCTTTATTGATCATACATTTTCTTCGTTATCAATATCAAATTGAATAACTTTGTAAGTTATTCAATACCTTGCTTTTTTGTGCCCTTCTATACCTCTTTGGAATAACATCCACTCCAACTACTTTTCTATTTGTTTATCTTATTTAACATTTATTTTACTTTTGAAATTTGAATTCTCTGATAAAAAATTTAAAATTCATACTCTGCTAACCTACTTAAATTTCTTAGGCTAAGGTGCTCACCTAAATTTTCGTTAAAAGTTGATAAAAATATCACTTTCGTTGCTCCTTTATTTTCTCATCCTCCACTTGTCACGCCCCGAGAGCATGCCATGCCGAAAATCAAACGGACGACATCTCCCTTGTACGTGGTAACATATCATGTTAATACAAGGCCCTTGGGTCCACAATAAACAATAACATATACAACTGAAGAAAAATAACAATATAACAAACATAACTACATCAAAATACAGCGGAAACATAATACAACCACATCACAAACTACACATAGTGCATACCGGTATGACTGACACCACGACATAAAGGAAACATCGACAAAACCCGAATCCAGAAGTGTGTACATTATATAACAAGTCCAACACATAAATCCGGATCGAAATAAGGAATATCCGAAATCAAAAGAAAACATAAATCCATGCTGGGACCCTCGGAGACGAGATGAGACGATGACAACCAGCGATGTTGCAAGTCCATCACGAAGTTGGCTACCCGTTACCTGGGTGACAGAAAAGCCCAGGGTCCGTGGTGGTGGGTAAAACTCAGCAGGTAATAAGGGAGAGCATGTATATATATCAAATATCACATGTCATTCAACAGTAAAATCTACCGGTACATCAGGTAAATACCAGCATGATAATCATATACATGCATATACCTTCTAACCAAATGAACAATATAAAATGTAGATATATTTGAAAGTCCGCTCCGCTACACCTATCCAACCTGAGCACATATCCACAATATATATGTATATATCACAGGAAATCTGATCTAAACCATACAACATCATAAATACTGGTTAAAGGTATCTAATGGTCCGACCAACAAGTATACAGGTATCTGACACAACCATATAACAAATGCGAGTAGCATGTATGAAGATGATATACAACCAAATGCAGCAAGCATAGTACAATCAAATGCAACATCTCAATAAGCATATATATATAGACTGCATATATATATATATACTAATCACAATCATCCATATATATATATATATGTAAAAATGCCATAAGTCACGGCAATGCAGCATGCATGGTTATGCCGGCTCACCCTAAAGCTACCACGACCCCAGTGTGGTCTCGGTGGCTCGATATGACAACTGTCCCAACTCAACACCAATTACCACTCTCGAGTGGTCGAGTGGGCAGTATGATCGAGTAGCATATAAGCGTGAAGAGCAAGCTACTCGATGGGGGTCCCTACTGTTGGCCACTCCGACAGTCACTACCCATGAGTGGTCGAGTGCTACACACGCAGGACTACGACATGCAAATCCAACTACTACCGTCTATAGTGGTAGAGTGCGGCACCACAATGCTCTGCCCTCACACCGGTTACTCCTATGAGTAACCGTGGAGGCAGGATGACTGACGACCCTCTCAACCATAAGGGAGACCACGTCGCCAGCATGCATGCAAATGACATGAATGCTCTGTCACAAAAATAGACATCCACCATAGACTCTCTATTCTACAGAGAGTCATACCAATCTGATCAACGCACTCTCTATCCTGCAGAGAGTCGTACTCAACTGATCATAACACTCTATCCTGTAGAGAGTCATATCAATCTAATCGACGCACTCTCTATCCTGCAGAGAGTCGTACTCAATTAGTCATAACAAGCTAGGACCACCGGTCCGTAGCGACACACTAATCACAATATACCTGACTATTTACATAATACATGATCGGTAGTAAACATGCAACCTAAGGGTATTGGAATCAACCCTACATTCAGGATATTACCTACCCACGGATGACCTTTTTGCCCAATCTATAATTAGGTCGTCATTCGGACTTTACTATTTGCACCTAACTAAGCAATTCTAGGTTACTTACATCACATTTGTAACTCCTAAATCATGATAAAGGAAAATGTGATATCAACATTTGAGTATATATAGCCAACGACAAGTATCAAACATAAGGATAATAAGAGCAGGGTAAAGATAATATGAACATATAACATGCTCATATCTATGTTTAAATCTGAATACAATTATATCTACCTGACCAGGGTAGGAAATTACCCACAAACATCTAGATTAAACTTACCTTACGTTGATTTAATCACACTGGCCTCTTGATCCGATGTAGAACCTTGAGTCTGCACCATCCAACCCACATCCTTCATTCGGATCCACACCTAATTCATAAACTGAATTCCAACCAATAACTAACAATTCATCACACAGTTCATAATCTGTAACCTATTAAATCTGTTTTCCCTCACCTTTATCGCCTTACCATCACTCAATCACAGCAGTTGGAATCACAACAACCCCTTGATCCAATCCACAGGAAGACAACACCGATCGAGCACCACAGTGCTCAAAGTATTGAACAGGAGGCAACACACGATCGTGGTGAAGACTTCAACATCGTTGGAACCCTCAGAAATTACAAATTTACTGGCTCCTCCTTTGGAAATCGGAGTGAGCTGTTGATCAGCGGTTGATCGACGGTGATCCGAGCCGTGAGGCTGGAGACGATGCAGATCTCACCAAGCTGAACTCACATACTCAGCAATGTCACCGGCAGGCGACTCTGATGGCTGGAGGCAAGCCGTCGACGAAGCGAGGCAGAGGAGAGGAAGGCAACGACATAGGGCTCGCGTCGATCGATAGCGTCGAGCGAGCAGGAGACTTGAGACCGATGTGATGGGCCAGCAAAAGGGGCAGCGACACCGACGAGATCAGGTTTTCGTGATCAGAAGGACGGTTGCATAGATGAGAGGAGCCGGCGATGAGGAAAGTTGCTCGCTGTGGTCACCATTACTTGCGGCCGGCGATGCCGCTTGCGATGTTAAGGAAAGGGGCGGCGGAAGGGAAACTAGGGCACGGGAGAGGGAGAACCGCAGCGGTGAAGAAGGGAAGAAGCTGCGATCGGGTTGCTGCTGTCGGCGTTCAATGGGTTAGCTACTGCCGGCGTTCGATGGGTACCTTCGGCAGGGCTGGCGACCAATGAGCCGCTTCGGCGACGCTCGAGGGAAGGAGGAGAGGAGTCGACGGTCGAGAATGAGAAGGAATCAGGGAAAAACTGAAGAATAGGAATTGGTTGGGGAAGAGAAAGGTCGCGGAAGAGAAGGACAATCAAAGAAACGCCCGAGCGGTCCGAGCGGAGAGGAACGGGAGAAACGCTTGGGTTTAGCCAAATGGGTCGGATCCATTAACGGGTTGGGCTTTAACACCCTATAAGCCATTAACCCTAGATCCATTCAATTAATCCATACGATTTAAACTTAAGTTAGGTTTAAATTAATTCCTAACCATCCATCCTGAATTTAATTTACCTCAAACAAGCTGTGTTTCTCAAAGCCTATTAAATCTTCTCCCACAATTGTCATAGAAATTTCCATTTAAGTCTAGGAAAATTTCTAAAAATTCCATAGGGTATTTTCCTAATTAACAAGCATTATTTTATTATTATTATTATTATTTTTTTCCGGTATTTTACACCGCTAGCATATTGTCAATGCATCTTATTTGGGCAAGGTCTTTTGTTTTCTTCTCTTTTACTTTAGTATTCTATAGATGTCTCTTTGCCCTATTTTTGTATCAAATTGTCGATATAAGTGTTCGAAAATTTCATTCTTGGTTTCACTTATTGTTTTCTTGCCCTCTTTCTTGGGTATTGCATATTCTTTAAAGTTTTCTTTGTTTATACTAGGGTAGTGTTTTCTTAGATTCTGATTTCTCTCATTTTCTTTTATATTCTCACTCCACCACTAAGATTTTTTATTTGATGGTGCTTGGCCTTTTGATTCATTGAGTATGCGATTGGTCACTATTTTCAAATTTGGAGCCATTTTACATCATGTTATATTCAAGTCACCGTATATTTCTTCTAATACTTGTGCTCTTATCGTCTTCTTAAGTATACCTTGCTTTCCATCCTTTAACTTAGACCACTTAATCTCATGAGTCATGCACATTTTCCTTTTATTGATATTATATTTAAGGTGTATATTTGATAGGTCCGAATCAACGATAGAGGGGAGTGAATATCGTTAGCTAAATTTAAATTGAACTGATCGGTAAGCAAACCAACAATCATAAGTATAGAGTACACAACAAAATAATAAATGACACAATAATTTAATGTGGTTCAGTAATTCCCCTGAGTTCTTAGTTCATAGTCTACGATCCATTACATGGATCACTTGAATGCAAGATCCCACTACCTTTTTCCTTTTTAAAACTCTGGAAGTGGAGAAACCTCTTACAATATAGATAATAAATAAACACAGTAAGAGTACAATATTCAAAATAAAGACAACACTTAGATTATTCCAAATCAAGCGAAGGTTGTCGTAGTCGAGATGAAGAGCAGTGTTTTTGAGTCACATCGACTTGCTCTCAACGAATCTCTTGCTTTTAGTGTATTTCTTGGTTTTCTTGTTTTTTATTGACTTGCCGTTCGACTTCCTTTTTATAGGCAATTTTTAGTCACCTGGATCACTTTCCGGGTGCCCCTAGCTCGACTAGTACACTTGGAAAGTTTTCCCTTCCGGTGGCTCGAATCTATATGGCAACTTATCCTTTCCGGTCTTTCGGATTCCTCTTGGGTGCCTCTAGTTTGATGTGGTCGACGACTGATCGCTAGATGCCATATCATATCCTTTTTGACCTCCGATCACCTAGAAACAATCTGATCGTTCGGATCGCCGATTGCTTGGATATAATCTCGTCGCCCAGATCCTAAGTTCCTACAACACAAAGTTATAGTACAAACATAGATGCAACTACAACAACTTAGTTGCCTTACTCTTGACCTAAGTTTGAGTCTACCGTGTCAACAAAAATAATGACTCACTCTCACTATCTTCTGAAATAGAAGACCCCTCAAGCTTACCTGTTTGGTACCTCCAAGACTTACCTTGCTAGACTCTTGTTATGGACTTCTACTGTATGAGTCCTCCAGGATTTGCACTTGCCCAAGACTCACTTTCTGAGGACTTTTGTCTAGTTCCTCCGGGACTTGCACTTGCCCAAGGCTTCCTTCCTCAGGACTTCTGCTTGGTTCCTTCAGAATTTGTACTTGCCCAAGGCTCCCTTCCTTAGTACTTCTGTTTGGGTTCTCTAGAACTTGTACTTGCCAAAGGCTCCCTTTCTCGGGACTTTTGTCCGAGTCCTCTAGGACTTGCACTATTAAGTTCCTGCTCCTGCACACATGACAAACCAAATCAGATCTCAAAATATTTTAACTTTAAATCTTATTTTATACATCAAACCATAGGATTGAACTTGTGGTGCTTTCGACACCAACATTGTCTAACACCATTAATTTATTTTGGGTGGTTAAGATTTCTTTAGGTTGACCTTGTAATCTTTACAAATTTTGTATTCCTTTTCCATAAGAAAGTCAATTTGTGATTCATTATTCCCACTTTTGAAAGTAATTTGGTGTTCTTCTCTCATTTTGATAAACATATTAACCATTTTAAGTCGATAAGCTATTGTAAAATCTAATATAGCTTTTTCTTATTCATTTTTCGTTCCAAAACCATAACCTTCATGCACTCCATTGTATTCTTTATTTCTTACTTCTACATGTCTATTTAGATCTTTTATTAAAATCATCTCGTTTGTCATAAATTTTTGTACCACCTCATCTTGGACTTCCCAAAACCTATGTTGTCTTTTTCTCATCCTGCTTAAGGTGCATATATGATAATTATATTATTTTTTTTTTTTGTTACCACTATCTCAAGAGTTATAGTCCTTCCTAACTATTGCTACTATTTCATCCTTCAATAAACTATCTAAATTTCAAGTCGCACTAGAGTTTCGTTTTATGACGGTTTCGATTCCATATTGTGTCGTGCTGATATGGGTTTAGTACGTTTTTAAATATAATGTAAAATTAAGAATAATTTGGTTTAATATTTAATTAAAAATAATATATTATATAAGATTAAAAATTATATTATATTTGTCTTTAAAGAAGGGGAACCTTGGCGCAATTGTAAAATTGTTGTTGTATGATCTAGAGGTCACATGTTCGAGTCTCGAAAATAACTTCTTATAAAGCAGGATAAGGTTGCGTACAATAGACTTTCCCCGGGATCCTCCATTGACAGAAGCTTTATGCACCAAGCTATCCTCTTTTTTTATATATTTCTATGGGAAAAAAAGTTATCGTCGAAAAAGAAAAAAAATTCTTATGAATAAGGAGAAATAAAAGGAGCATTAAAAGGTAAGTAAATAAAAAATTAATGAATAAAAGGGGAAAGTAGCCAAAAAGGAAAATAAAGGAAAAGGGTAAAGAAATTAGTAGGAAAGAAAATAAAAATGAAAGGGGAAAGTAATTAATAGCAGGAAAGAAATAAAAAAGGAAATAAAGGAAAAAGGGGAAAGAAATTAGTTGGAAAGGAAAAAAAACAAAGAAATAAAGGAAAAAGTGGAAAGAAAAATATTTGGAAAAGAAAGAAATTAGTAGGAAAGAAAATAAAGGAAATGAGATTAGAACAAAATAAAAAATGTGGAAAGAGGGGGAAAAACACAGTTGTGGCTTGGCCACGGTGGCTGTCGTGAGCTTTTGGCAACCTCGTGGTCATTTGCATTTTGCTAGAGTTTTAGTGGGAAGAATCGCGAAAATATGTTGCAGGCAAACTCTTCTCGTCTTTGATTTTGGTTGGTTTTTATTAGCTTTATGCCGATTTAATGTTGTTGGTTAGTAGACAGAATGACAAATTTTCCATGCAGATCGACATGACATGAAACTTTAAGCATGGACTTACTCCATTTTTTTTCATTCTTTCCTGCATTTTATAATTTAAACTTTGGATTCTCTTTCATTTTTATCTTCTCCCCTAATCATTTTGCCTCTTGTAAATAAAAAAATATATTAATTTTTCTCCTAACTATCGTCTCTACTATCTTCATTCCTTTGTCAGTGAGCGTTCGAACATTTTGTGTTCCAAATCTAGGACAATGGTATTCCTATAATGCATGTTCTTATCCAATTTTGGGTGTGAACACTCTTGTATATTTAACACTACACTTGAGTTGTCATAGAGATATAGTGGTTTTTGCTAAGATGTTGCAGTCGGACCTTGCAACACGTTTTTTTTGGAGAATAATCTAACATTAATGCAGTACTTTGATGGATCAACACGACCAGTGGACAACGTAACACAATCCTCCTCTTTTATCTAGGCTTTAGACTATGATAGAGTTTGTTCATCGTGGGTGGATTTTACTAATGTGGTTTAAAATTTAAATTCAAAAACAATAAATATTTGGCTCCTAAAATTTTTAAAGCCCAATTTGTTCTCTGAAGTCATCATGTGCATATCGATTTTGGCATAGACAACCCTAAAATGGTAACACATTTTCATCTTGAATCAACATGAAAAACCTTCTTTGCTTCTCACTAACCCACATGTTAAGGAACTCACTGAGCTTTACCACTTTTAATCCTTGCTCGAATAGTATAGATCATGCAATGTTAGGCATAAGGATAGGGGAGTTTAGCCAAAGCGTGGTTGGTTGTCCATCTTTTGCCGGATATGTCTTTCACATATGGTTGAAGATCTAATGCCCTCAGATTCTTATTGTTGAGTCCAGACACTTGACTTCCATGTGTCTGAATTCCATTAACGGATGTGCGATGATCTTGTTTAGAATAATTTTTTCCTTGTTTATCACGCGAGGCACATGAGATTTTTTTGTTGAGATTGGGATAATGTTACAAGTTTGGGACTATCAGAGGCCAAATCGATACACATCAGTAGAAAATTCAGCAGTTTAATTGAGATTTTTTTTCCTAAAACTTCAACGACACTGAATTTGTCCATCATATTATTGGAGCTATGGTATGCTAACCCCATGGTTATTAAATATTTGTTATGTGCAACATATATGTGAGAAATAGGAAAGCACTTATATTTGTACAAAGTTGATTGCAACAATATTGTTACTTTACTATGTTTCATTTTAATCATAGTTTGAAATCTCGTTTTGTGTCAAGTATTGTTCCAGTAAATTACCAAAACTTCATATCACTTGGCACAAATAATTATTTCTTTGTATGCTTTATCTCCTTTTTACTCGAACATTTAATCCGTCATTGGCAGCGTGCATCGAAATGTCAACACAATGCCGAAATAGTGTCATTCCATTCAAAAACTAAAACTCAAGATTTTGGATTTTAATGCTTATGGATTTTCTTGAGCATGAGATTTTACGACCAAGTCATTTAGCTATTGTTGTGCTATCAAGGGTCAATAGGCACAAGAGATGAGTTCTCTCGGTGTGCATAATATGCTACTACATTGATGGATACACATGGAAATCTTTAAAGCAATGCCAATAAATAACATTACATTCCAAAACTCACATGATTTTACAAAACATCCATTTTTTTTAGAACTTTAATGTTTAAATGCTTGATGAGAAATTCAAAAATTAGTATGTTCCTGAATATGTCAGTTGCATCTAGCAAAAGTTTCGGTCAATTATAGAATGATGGTAATTTAGTAAAAATCCAAAATCATAGGAAATTCAAACATCCATAAGTGACCTTTATAATATCTCAAAACACCTGTAACAAAGCTCAATAAATCCAGTACATAGTACTCAAATCTCAATCTCACAAATTCTCTTCATGATACTCTATTTTCTCTTGCAAGTTATTAAAGCCAAGATTAATATCCAACTCACAGTTGTACTACAAAAGGTAAGAAATCACATATATTAACTAATTCCCAACTGACAGCAATTTCTGAGATTAACATTTGAATTAAGGGTCTTGTTCTAAGGTATATGGTATTTGCATTATAAAATGCCCTGTGTATGGTGCTCCAATAAATAATTCCATAAATCAAATCATATCAAAACTCATGTTGAATTAGATGTTATAGAGAGATGCAATTGTGTGAGCATTTCTGAATGAAGTAGAGCACTCTAACCTAAATTTAATTTTGAATAAGTCGAATAGAAGATCAGATAAATTGCTGTAAACAACAACTTATATTAATAGCATGTTTACATATGAAATACCTTTCTACCATCATACTTTTTTTTTTAATGTTTTAGAGACATTTCTAGCAACACTTTGAGTGGAAGCATTCCTCTATCTCTTGACAACCTCACAAAACTAACATCATTGTAAGTGACTTCATATATTCAAATGAGACTGTGTTTCTATGATTATTAGAAACTGACTTTTACAATTTTTTGAAGCAATGTATCCATGAACTTTTTGACTGGAAGAATACCAACTAAAGCTGTACTCGTCAAGTTCAATGGAACATGGTAACTAGTATATGCTGCATAGCATTGCTATCATTGTCAGTTCTAACCAAATTCAGTACTGATGACTTCATCTATGCTTTTTTTAATGCAAAAAAACATAATTTTACAAGTAGGAAGTGTGAATTGGTGTATGATTTCAAGTTTTTTTTTTTAATTTCAAGCACTTAAGTTTGTTCATGAATGTGTTTAGATATTTAAAAATCTCTTGTAAACCATACTGGATCTTAACCATGTCTTTTACAGCATTAAAGTTGTTATTGATAACTTTCATAGTTGAAGTCAAAAAGTTAAAAGCTCTGTACTTTGATGCTTCATATACCGCGCCTCCATACTTGAGTTAGATAGTAACATATTCCAAGATTGGCACTTTGAGTTGACACGTAACGCCCCTACTGATCATTTATAAATGTTTTAGAAATAATTTTATCGGAAACTTGGAACTATATCGGTGTCAGATACTCATGCTTGAGATTGAGTGCATAATCTAGAAGATTTTTTATTCAGAATTGGGTACAAATATTCGATACAAGGATCCATTTAAGTGTTTGATTGTTTCTACAGATTCCTACCTGTGATTAATAACTTAGAATGTTGGTGTAAGAAGTGTTGGTGCCAAATAATAGCATTAAGGGGTACGAAGAGCCCAAGTATTGGATTTTAAAAATATATGCAAGTTGTATGTTGTGGGTGGTGGGATTCCATAGATGTGGTATGTACATGTCGTGGGTGTACATGTGGTCATTCTCAAATTATCTGTCATTGTTACATGGATAAGTTAAAAGCATTTTTTTTTGGCTTGTCTTATAGATTAATTTGACACAACCAATATTATGTTTTTTAGATTGGCTTATGCTAATACCGGTGCTCATTCTCATAGTTGCTAATACATGTTGAAAATCTAAGGAAGCTATCTTCCTTCTATGTCATTGGGCTCTATCCCTTACTATATCATATATATATTTAAATAAATTTTATTTTATTTTATCGTTGCTAGTTAAGACTTTTTTGATTTTCCTCTTTCTCGTTTGATTTACATATTTGTAATAGTTTTACATTGCTTAATTGGAGCATCTACCATCATCTAAGTATATGTTCGTACCATCTTAAACGTGTCTCTCGAAAATTTTCCTCAATAGGTATAATCCCAACTCTCTCTCTAATGTTCTCATTTTTTATTTTATCCACCCTCATATGTAGTATAGTTACGTTTAGTCTCAATCTATGCGATAGTACTTTGGGTATAAGTACAAAGAGATACAATTAGTCGATCTAGGGCTCAACTCGTCATGTGTAGGGCTAAGAATATAAGCATAAACAATTAAAGGCTCTCAATGTTAAAGAGAAGGTAATTTGTTAAGAATAAAGATCTTGCTATTGCTTTCATTTGTGCAATTTTTTTTTTGAGGAAAGAGTTTTACCATTAAGTATAAAAGGGACATAATTAAGTAAGATACTTTGAGGTGCGAATTATATTCTCTTTGATATTATTTAGATGTGTACACATGAAACATCATCATACTATTTGCAAGTAGATGATTTTGCATTTTGCTAAGAGGTATACACATATGTGGTCTAGTATGTAGTATAGATACATGGTTTCGTATGTATTAAAGCATGGGGATATAAATTTAGATGAGTTTTACTCATTTAATCCTCTTTTATTTAGATTTTCTACTTTGATAAGGATAACATTGATTAATAATTGAATTGAGAATGGTTTTACTCATTCTTACTTCAATATTTACTTAGATAAATTTAGATTTTCAACTTTTAATAACACTATCAATTTGTAATTAAATTCATTGAATATTTGACTTAATTTAACGTTGGTTGACAACCTAACGCAACCCTCCTCCTTTATCCGGGCTTGGGACCGGCCACGACAAGGTTAACTTATCAAGGTTAACCTATCAAGGTTAACCTATCAATTTGTAATTAAATCAAAAATGATTTTTATTTTTTATTTTAATATGTTTTGAGATGGATGACATTTTACTCCAATTTCCTTTCATTTAACTTTGTTACTTATAAAATGAAAAATTAGCTAATCAATTAAATTGAATTAGAAATTTAGAGTTTATCTTAATGTGTGCCAGTGTGCCAAGTAGTGACACAACACGATAGTCCTCAGTATGGTTGACACATGTGAGAAAGGAGTCCTGACCAATGATGGGTTTAGTAATTTATCTGAACAATAAGTTTCAACTGCATTGTTGATACAATACAAGCTTTCAAATCTTTGAAAAATATAATTTGGACAATTTCTAAGAACTTAATAAATATAGTTATTGATTATTAATAACCTAAAACAAATAATATCCAAATTTCTATTGGTTATAAATAAGCAAAATATATGATCATTGTACAAGTTCAAAAATTTGTTTTACAATAATTACAATTGAATTCTAATGATCAAATTCGTTACTCTCCGTTTGTATCAAGTTGCAATTGATATACTGGGATGATTCAGATCTTGAACATTTTACTGCTAAATCTCCCGCTAAGTATGATCCAAGTGTTGTCTTTCTTGTTCTGAAAAATAAAAATTTTCTAGTCTTTTAAATTTATTGAACCTTTTTCAATCAAGGTGTCTTCCATTTTTTTTTTTGTTGATTCTATAAGTTTGTGTTAGCATTTACTTAGGTATTAAATGAGGTCACCTATTTAAAATAAGTTAGAACTAGTAACTAGGTCTAACTTCATCTAAGCAAGCTAATTGGACATTAGAGTAACATGCAATTGCATTTGTATACATGATACACCACACTGACTTAAGTTATGTAGTGAACTGTATAAATTATTTTTTAAAGATGTTCCTAATTGCACACGACTCAGGTCAAAATGGTAAAAAAATTCACTGGAAAATTAAAGTAGGAAAATGATTAGAGCAAGTGACATGTATGGCAGAAGAAACTAAACTACATTGATTCACTAATCAAAACTAGGATTATACCTAGTTCTTGGATTTTATTTCTGGGAACAACTAAATCCGTACATCTTGTTTTGTTTATGTAGCTCATATCTTGATCCTCACCATGTATGAACCCACATGTTAACACTCTCAGGTTGAAAGGGATCTCTGAAGTTTCTTGGATGCCTCTTTGTGAAGGACAATGAAACACAGAAACTGTTCAATTTGTGGCTCAAGAGCTCTATAAATTATAAATCTTTACTGGGGGCTGACAATTATAATTGGAAATGTGCAGCTTAATGCGTAGGCTCAATCTCTCTAATTTGGATTCAGCAAAATTAATTACTAAGATTGATTGCAATTTAAGCACAAAATATTTGGAAAACTAATTCCATTATTCTCGAACAACAGATACTACTTTCAGAATATGACGGAGCTTAGAAATTGGTGTCACATTAGTTTGGGAGAACGAATGACTGAATTCATTCATATCAACAGGGAGAATTAATTTTACAATATTCGGGCTGTAAGCTTGGGGTTTAATAGGTTCTTGAACTTCATCTTGATCTGCTGTGCTTCTAGTGAGATATAGGAAAATAACTTACAGAATAAAGTGTCATAACAAGTTAAACAAATTATTTAGTTTTTCCAGTGATATATTGTACATCACCCCATTAGTACTTCACTTGCTCAGGAGTCTAGTACAGGGTGGTATATGAGATTCAATTGCTCCCCATATAGATTAGAGGAGGAAATATGGAAATTAACTCATTAATAATGTGGGCTACTCTTGCAAAAAACATGCTTTATCTTTCTGATATCAATGGTATTCTGCAGCTTTGTTGGAAACCGTGGATTGTGTGGTAAGCAAATTGATGTTAACTGCATGGATGAGATTCCATCGCCTTCAGGAAATTCTCAACTTTTCTATTCAGGTAGCTTAAAAACACATAGCTATCTATGACTTTCTTTTGTGTTTAAATTTGTTAGTAATTTGAAGTACAGCTTGAGGTTTTTTTCGAAAGCCAGTAATTCAGCAATCTGTCATTTCTGTATATATCTCAACTTTGAGAGTGAAACTAGTTGCTCCACAATAGATTGATGATTGTCATGGCTGTTGGATGCTTGATGCATGAAATTTATTATGGAGCCTAAACATATTGTCAATCTAATTGATCAAAGATCATCATCTAGACTCCGATAATTACCATTTGGATATACCTTTTTGCATAATATACTAAAAATATCTTGAACAATGGTTTTGAAAATAAATCCCATGCAGCTGTGGGACCAGGCTGTAGGATGCATCAAATCTATTGTGGAGCCTGAACTTATTGCCAATCTAATTCGCCAAAGACCATCTAGACTTCAATATTTCCTTTAGTTCTGGATGTTAGCATGTTGCATATACACAAAATATTTTTGAGAAATGATTTGGATAATACATCTTTGTAGAATGGAGCCAACAAAGTTTCTTGCCAGGATGATACCCCTAAAAATTGTGATAATGCTCCTAAATCCTTGTTTGATGGATCCTCTAGCACTCTCAATTTAAAATGTTTGATTCCTTGATTCCCTCCTTACCTACTGCCACTGGTTTTTTTTTATGCCTTTTGGCACAATGAGAATTATCATAAAAAAATTGTGTCATGCCTTGCATAAGCTAGAGTCATCAAAAGGCAAAATTTATTCTCTGCGCTTGAACTATAATAATGTTTAAGTGAAATACAATATATAAAAGTAATTAAACTAAATTTCCTCTAAATAGATGCCACAAATACCATGCAAAATAGAGGCAAAAAATTCCACAATGTGAACATAAAACCAAAGTGAGTTAGGAAAGAATTGCATGATTGCATATTTTTAACTGAATCCAAAGAGCATTTCATCATTTTCTCATATTTCCTCTTTTATACTCTTGAATTTTTCTATCTTATTTTATCTAGAAATTAATATTTATTATATGACATATAAAGAGTGAACAACTTATCATCCACCGAGTAAGAAATATTAAATATATATTTGTTATTGGAATCAGACCCTAAGTGATCGAGGTCCTAAGTGATTGAGACTGAATATAGATTTTGATTTTAATAAAGAAGTGATCGAGGCGCTATGTGATTGAGACTTAATATAAATTTTGATTTTAATAAAGAATTTGTTAGGATTTGATGTGTATTTAATGTGCTTTGCATTGTGTAAAACTTGGAGCATATACACATAGAGACAACTTGGTGTGGCCAAGATTGATGGTTATACAATGGCTCAAGGTCTAAAAAGATTGAAGAACGATGAAATGAGACATCCGAGGGAAATAAGACAAGGAGCATTGGATTGCAGCTGTGTTAGTGGAGGCAAACTGCATATACGGAGTGTGAGGGTTGACACATGGAGTCGAGGGCTCAATGCATTCGAGCAATGAGAAACCTAATGGGAGACAACCTTATGGCATTCCAAAAGCAACCTAAGATGTTGCAGATGAGACAATGAGTCTGGCATGTTGAAGTCAGCTTCTTTCTCATCATCTCTTTCTTTTGAGCAGGTAGGCCTTGGTTACTCTACCTTAAATTTTACTACTTTTGCCACGTAGGAAACTTTCGTAACTTCAGATTGGGATTGCCATTCAGTTCCTATAGCTGACTTGTTTGTTGCTAGAGTTCTTTTCATTAAGAAGAGGATGCTTGGAGGCCTTTTGGTCGACTTCTTTTGATAGCTTAAACTTGCTCAACTTCTTATTCACGTGAGTCGGTCAAAGGGCTTGTTAGGAGACTTTGTTGTTGTGGTCCTTTGCTAAAGCCTGTTAGGCCATCAATGTTGATTTGTAAAGGGACTCAACCCTAAGGATTGCCTTCTGAAGGGTGGTACTTGGCCCTTAGCGTCGAACTTGTAAGGGGACTTGGCAACTAAGGGCCTATTTCCAAGGAGCATTTGTCTGTTATTGCTGATCCGTTAGGGGCTCAGTTAACGAGTTGACTCACAATAGGACTCCGTTGTCTCAATTGATTGGCAGAGGGGCTTAACTCCCTAAGCAGGCAAGTTTCTTATAGGGCCTCGAGGTATCACTAGTGCCTTCCCTCAAGTCGAGTTGGGGAACCACGTGTGGGTGAGACTTGATTGGCTTTTGCAATAGAGGGAGATGATTGCTATAGGTGTCCTTTCTGAGATGACTGCTTCACATGTCTTTTCCTGAACCTAGGAATGTGAGAGGCTCTTAATTATGGATTTACCTCGGATGTACATCATATCCTTGGTTTTAATGGGAAGCCACGAATGGTCGCTTAGTTTCCTAGAGCGCACATGCATCAACTGGGTATCCGGGCCTCATGATTCCCTCTAGATCTGATGGCCCTATGACTACAAGATCACACTCACTTGATCAATCTTGGTTGAAAACTTGGGTGATATAAGGTTTTAGGAGAGTGGACAACAGTTGCTCATCGTCTTCTCTGCTGCTTTCCCTTTGTTGAGTTTGCATCAGTGAATCCTGTAAGTTTTCGTTCCTACTTCTTGCGTCTCTTTTCTCTTTTTTCTTTTGGGCAGGATGAATTCCTTTCTAGCTATAGAGGGGTCCAAGAGTGAGCACCTTAGGGTTCTAAGGGAGACTATTGGCGAGGATAGCTTGTTCACACCCGATCGACCTTGGGTCAAGGTCACCTTTACCTAGTATACTGAGATAGAAACCTTTGCTCTTCATTCAACCTTTCATATCCCTAATGAATTTAGGGTTATCATTCCCTATCCCATGTGTTGGAAGATGGTGAAGTAAAACACGTATTTACTTCTACTTGCGGAAATTAAATTATACCTTGGTTGGTGTAGATGATGCACAAATCCTCCGCAGCTCAGGAATTTCTGCGAACTCTGATCCTCGTCGAAGGCTCGTAATCGGGATGAAAGTAACGAATTGTTAATTCGAACTTTCACCACAAGTTCACAACGTCGCAATCCAGAATCCGGTGATTGTGACGATCCTCTTGTTCTACTCAATAAGAGATAAGTGCACAGATCACAAGTATTGACTGCTTGCAAACTTGTAATCTCTTCTATGCACAATCCTCACAGAAGCACACACTTGCTTCTTCCTCACCTCTTCTTACAAACCTCCTACACGAGACTTTTCTCCTTCTCTCACAAGCCTCCTACACAAGACTTTCTAATCCTCACTACATACTTCACACAAGTATGTTTATATATAGTCAAGAGGAAGTGGGAGGTTACTAACATGTATTCATGTTAATGGAGAGGTTACTTTCATATTAGTGGGGAGGTTACTCTCATGTTAGTGAGGAGGTTACTCACATTTGTAGATAGTGGAATAATGGATAATCTCATTATCCCATTTGAATGCCCTTAGTGGGCAGTCGTTACCTATATCTCCCACTTACACACGAGGGCATTTAACTTTCGTCACAAGATCACAACTCATGTGACCTATCACATCACCATACTAGACTTTCATATAGGATTGGACGTCGTGCGACTTGCGAGTACACCTGCAAATAAAAAATTGCTCTATACACCTGTTAAGATGATAGTGTAGTCATTATTGTATCATAAGATACAATCTCACTGCACCCAGATCCAAGATTAATTACATCTAATCGAACATCTTTCCTCATCGAAAGTTATCCTCAGATTTTGCTCGATTTTATATTCACTAATATGTTTAATCCCTCTACGGATAAACATAAAAGACCGGTCGGTGAATATTTGATCATGATGTAATGTCAATTGGTTTTTCTTTTCCCAAACTTGAATCTATCAGTCTCAATTCAGCTGCTTTCCTAGACCTGTTCCTCATATCTCAATTTATCTTCCGGACCATCGGTAAACCTTTGTGGCGTACGTGATCCTGTTGTAGGATGTGTGAATCACGAGCCACCTCTCAAGACCATGGTGAGGACACTAATGAACTAAACCTTTGTAGCGATCTCAGGCTTCAAACAAGGACTCTCCTTCCTTCTGATGGAAGTTGGTGGTCAAGTGACGCATGTGAGCTGTTTTACTTGGTGGAAAAAATTTGTTCAAGAATTGTAGCTCACACTGCTCCCACGTGGTGATACTTCTCGAAGGTAATGAGTGTAGCCACGTCTTCGCCTTGTCTCTCAATGAAAATGGGAATAGGCTCAAACGGATCGCATCTGCGGGTACTCCATTGAATTTGAGTGTTGAGCAGATTTCTAGAAACGTCTCCAGGTGTCGGTTTGGGTCTTCTACCGCAGCTCCTCCAAACTGACTTTGATGGATCATGTGTAAGAGTGCAGGCTTAAGTTCAAAGTTATTAGCGATAATTGATGGTCCCGGGATGCTAGGTTTGTGGCCTCTGACACTCGGAGCTGTATAATCTCGTAGGGGATGGTTGCCTATGTTCGCTAGAGGAGCTTCATGTTCCTCCATCCCTCTCTGTTAAGCTCTTCTTCGATGACAGGTTTAGTCTATCTCTAGGTCGATCGGAAGTAGATTTTTTGATCTTATGCGCCTATGCATATGATAGATACCGCAATCACACAGGAGTATCTGAGCTACTTACTGAAAAGAAATTAAGTAAATTGAAAGTAATGAACTAAATCTAAACTAAAACTTAAAACTGAATTAAAACTAAATTAAGTTGGAAATGAAATACGACTAGTGAAATAAATCTAACCTAGAAAGAATAACAAAAATCTAAAACTGAGATAAAGTAAAACTAGAAAACATATCTAAACTATGTCCGATCCAAGCTATTCACTTTCGATCTAATATCGAAACTACAGTCCCCGGCAACAGTGTTAAAAACTTGATGCATGCGAGCACGATCTTAAATCATCGGTCGAGATCGCCAAGGACTTAAAGCACACGCTTGCGCTCAACGCCAGCAAATGCATGGTTGTCATCAAGGAATAAATTATGTATCGATCCCACAGAGACTATGATTTCGAGTACTGGGTGTCCAGTGAATATATGTTGTTTGGAGTGAATCGCTTCCTGAGTTAAGGTGATTGGTTGTGAGCAAGCTCTAGTACGGTGTCACTTGGAGAAAGAATTAAGGGGTTACTCAAGAGTTGTTCAAGGGATTCCAGGATTTCGGTTTTACTTGTGCGTTACCGAACATGCTACTAAGTTAATGCTCCTAGATTCTCTAATTGCGATCTTGTGGGAGGATTATCGTATGTAATCCCGATGAACTTTTGCTTCTACCGAGAATTGCTATTCCTAACCAAGTATCCCTTTCGGGTCGTCAGAGCTCAGGGGGTTGTTAACCTCGCAAAGCCCCCCTGTCATTGGGTCCCACAACTCTTCTAGAGTGGATTTCTCCTATTTTGGGCCTTCTGCCCGAATAGGTTAGTCGGGCTCTAAGATGTCCTATGGGTCCCCATGAACAGGTGAACCATATTTCATGTCTTACTCTTTCATGACCTATTTCCTACGATTTTGGAAGTGAGGATGAACGGGAGATTCCTCCTTGATTCTCCTAGGTTTCGATATAGAGGCTTTCGTCCTCTATATCGACTAAGCACAGTAGGAATAAAACCAAGATGCAATTATCATTAAACCTCGATATCATAAACTACAAACATAATCAAGGAAAGTAGAAATATATTTGAACTAGCATGTCCAACTTGCACAAGTTACTTTCTAATCCTAGAATCGAAAAATCTACTCCATAGATACGAAAAGACACACACAAGACATTGTATCCTTAAGCATTACAATTTAAATAGAAATTAACACAGTAAGGTTTATGCCCTGAATGCTTTCTGGAGACGTCTTGGCCACGTTCCTGCGTGTGGGAGTGCAATCCCGCCCTTGAGCTGCTTTTCCTTCTCCCCGTTGCGAGCCTCTGGTGCTTTTTAAGACACCTCCTTGCCGTCCCAGTTGTCAAGCCTCTCCCTTAGGTTTAGATGTGCCTTCCTTTTTATATGGGTGAAATCGACTTTCCTTAATTGCTCGTGAAAATGGATCTTCATAAGTTGCGAGGTCGCCACATGGTCGTGTGGATTCCGCACGGTCGATCATGTGGGAGTCTGGAAATCGCGCCTTGGAATCTACATCCGGCAAAAGGCATGATCGTGTGAAATTCACACGGTCAGCCATGTCTTCCTCTGGAACTCTGAGCGGATGCCATCTTTTCGTCCAAAGCGTGCCCGTGTCTTGGGGATACGACTAGAGCACGCTTGTCTTCCTTGAGAGCTCCATTTATGTTCCATTTTTTCCTCCAAAACGCTGCTCTGCACATAAAAATAGCAAAAGCAGATCTCCGAACTAGAAGATAGAAAATAAGTGCAAAATAAGGGAAATATGCATGAAACAAGTATGAAATGAAATGAGATGTTTGTTAAAACTACTCCTAAAATTCTATATGATTTGCACACATCAGCCTCCCACTATCCGCTACAACCCTTAAGTCATCCAATAGTCTTCTAAGCCAAACACTCTCTTAAACTGCTATTGAGCATGCCACGAACTTAGCCTCCATCGTAGATAGAGCAACACAGGTTTGTTTCTTGCTGCTCTAAGAGATGGCCCCGCCATTGAGTAAAAAAGTAAAACCTGATGTTGATTTGCATTTATCCAGATCGTCTTCCCAATCGGCATCTGAATATCCCACGAGGTGCAAATCACCTCCCCCATAACACAGAGAGAAGTTTGCAGTTCCTTTAAAATATCAAAAAATCCTTTTCACTGCTTTCCAGTGACTCCTTCCAGGATTTGCTTGATATCTACATACCAAACCGACTGCATAACATATGTTCAGTCGTGTACACAACATTGCATACATGAGACTCCCAACTGCATTAGAATAAGATACTTTGCTTATTTCCTTTATTTCTTCTTGAGTTATAGGACATATCATCAAACTAAGACCATTACTTTTAGTGATTGGAATATCTATGAGATTACAATCACTCATCTCAAAGCGCTCGAGAATTTTCTTAATATAAGCTTCTTGTTAAAGAGCTAGAAATCTTCTCGAGCGATCCCTCTGAATACGTACTCCAAGGATGAACTCAGCTTCATCCATGTCTTTCCTGTCGAAAGTGAATGATAACCATGTTTTAATAGTTATCAGATGCTCAATATTGTTCCCAGCCAATATTATGCCATCTATATATAACGACAGAATCATAAATGAGTAATTAGATCTTATCAGATAGACACAATGATCCTCCTCGACTATTGTAAAGTCATAGGATATCACCTCGTGAAATCTTATGTACCACTGCCTGGATGATTGCTTAAGGTCATATACCGACTTTCGAAGTCGACAGACTTTATCCTCTTGACCTACTAGAACGAATCTAGTAGGTCGTTCCATGTAGATCTCCTCATCCAAACTTCCATTAAGGAAGGTGGACTTTACATCCATCTGATGTAATTCTGGATCTAAACTCCTAACAATCGCTAGAAGTAAACGGATTGAAGTAAACTTGACTACAGGGGAAAAGGTCTCCTCGTAGTCAATGCCCTTTGTCTATGTGTGACCCTTGGCTACTAGACGGGCTTTATACCTCTCAATTGATTCGCCAGTCTTCCTCTTGATTTTGAGAATCCACTTGTTTCCAATGACCTTTCTACTCTCAGGTAAGTCAACTAGCTCCCAATTTTTATTGACTTTCATCGATTCTATTTCATTCTGCATGACCTTTAACCATTGATCTTTTGCAGAACCTTCGAGGGTCTCTCTCAAAGTCCTCGGATCATCCTCGTCCTCAAGAGTTACAATGAGTATCTTATTCTTAATCAAGAAACGACGACGAGGTACATTTCCTCGACCACTCTGACGAGGAGAGAGCATCCTCACCTTGAGATGGACCACTCCCACTAGTACCAAGATCCACTTTTGGGTCTTGAATCCCACTGCTGGGATCAACTGAGTTGCTAGGCTCATCCATCTGAAAATGTAATCTCGATCGATTTCTCCTCTCTTAGGAAAATCATTTTTAAGGAATATAGCATCACGAGACTCAATCTCTATGATTGTGTTGTCCGTATATTCTCCTAGGAACACATATCCTTTGGAGTGTTCAGAGTATCTGATGAAGATACACTTCCTTCCTCGCGGGCTTAACTTGTCGTACTTGTGTGAGGAATCATTAACATACGCGGCAAGGATAGGCTGCCTCCCTGTTCAAAGCTAGTATGAGGTGTTGACTACAGACTTCGTCAGAACGCGATTAAGGACATAGACAACAGTCAATAACACATCCCCCCAATGGGAGATTGGCCTG
This sequence comes from Wurfbainia villosa, assembly GCA_025175895.1. Taxonomy (NCBI): domain Eukaryota; kingdom Viridiplantae; phylum Streptophyta; class Magnoliopsida; order Zingiberales; family Zingiberaceae; genus Wurfbainia; species Wurfbainia villosa. Next base: position 110,519,695 of record CM045988.1, on the reverse strand, counting down.
TGCCATCAAAGACCTCACCATTTTCAAAAGCGTCATATTCCTTCTCTTAACGACTCTGTTCTACTAAGGAGTAGCAGAATAGTCAGCTATCTTGTAATGTCTTTTCCAAAACAGAGCTCTTTAAACTGCTCAGATAAATACTCGCGCCCATGATTGGTTCTGAGAGTTTTCACCCTCAAGTCTAGTTGATTTTCAACCTCACTTATAAACCTCCTGAAGCACTCCAGTGCGTCAGACTTGTGCGAGATTAGGTAGACATAATTGAAACATGTGTAATTGTCTATAAACGTAATAAAACACATGACTCCGTTTCGTGCTCTTACATTCATAGGTTCGTAAATGTCGGAATGAACTAACTACAATGGAGTCTCAGCTCTCACTGCCTTCCCAAATGGTTTTCTTTTAGATTTGCCTACCAGACAAAACTCACGTAAGGCAACTCGACCTTGGTTAGCTGGCCTAACACGCCATATGTTGCTAACCGGGTCATCCTCTCTTGTCCTATGTGACCAAGTCTACTATGTCATACACTCACATCATCCACTACACTATCAGATGCAAAGGCAATAGGAGATGCAGGATAAAACTTATGAAATGAAATCAAATTAAGTGCATAAAATCCCTTATGGACTATACCGGAACATATAAGAGTATTGTCATACGAGATGGAAACTTTAGAGTTTTCTATACAAATATTAGATCCTAACCGGTCTAGACTACGGATAGAAACGAGATTTCGCCGAATCTCTGGAGCATACAATGCATCATGGAGATACAGGACTTGATTGTTTTACAGCATCAGCTTACAAGTGTCAATCCCTCTCACCATGAATGTCTCATTCCCCACATATAGCCTTCTCGCATGTGGATTAATACGGCGGAAATCTATGTAGGCACTCTTTATCTCGAGCTACATGGTCTGTTGCTCCTGAGTATACAATCCACAAAGAAGAGGAGTTAGCGAACATTACACTAGATGACACATAACTCGAACCATGTAAAGAAGAAGGATTTACCTTTTGCTCACCACACTCGCTTGCGAAATGCCCAAGCTTACCACATACGTAGTATCAGACTTTACTATTCACGAGCTCCTTCTTGTTTTTCTGTCCTTTCTCATTTGTCTTTGGCTTCTTCTTGCCAGGACCCTTGGTCTTCTTCTCCTACTTGCACCACTTGCGCTTTGTTCCATGAGAGTCCTTACTCGACTTCGTAACATAAGCATGACCTGAAGTTGACTTGGTCACCTCTTGTCGCTTCTCCTCGAGCTTGCAGTGCCTACTCACATTCGTGAAAGTACGAATACTTTTTGTGTGTGTGAGATAAGTCTTAACTACATCCCAGGAGTCAGGCAAGGACTTGATCACTCCTAATACTTGAAGCTCATTAGACATTGATTCTCCCATATTTTTTAAAGAAGCAATCATACTCAACATATGCATTAAATGCTGCTTCATAGTATGATCAGTTCTCGTCTTATAAGTAATAAACTTATATGTCAGAATCCTCTTAGGAGCGGATGGGGTACTATATTGCTCTTTAAGAGCACTCCAGACCGACAAAGTAGTAGGACAATATTCATAAATCGGGATTAGCTCATCATACATGCTACTAAGAAGAATTACCCTAGCTTGACCATCCTTCCTTTTCCATGCATGATACACCTCCTGATCCTATCTTGCTTATGTCGTGGTACCCTCTTCGGGGTCCACCATCTCGTGCTTAAGAACCTCCTCGAGTTCTTGCTCCTCGAAAACGAACTAAATCTTCCGGTGCCAAATCTCATAATTGTCACCGTTTAGCTTGTCTCCTTTCACGAGATCTAGTATGACACTCTTTGTCGTAGGCATTTATCCGTCACACAGATAAAGAGACGTAAGTGACTATAGATGCTTAATAACTCAACATTTGTGTACCCTACAAATCATCAAAACTCAAAATGACTCGAATATAAATTCTAAGATGAGCGTATGAATCAACAGATATTATACACCACAATCTAGAATTGCATCTCACCATTCGAATTAAGATGTGGTAAACAAATAGTCACATTATACTCTCAAGACTAACATATGCGTCGCCGTGAGAATCTACGCACCGTCATACACTGACAGCACTTTCGGTAAGCCTACGCACTACCAAAATGATCCACACATCTCGGAGTTAAACCTCTTCGTCCTCCCCAAGTAACTCGACATAAGTCGAGTCGATTTTGAAAATCCTTCTTGACCTTCAGATTAGATTTTGAATAATTTCAAAATCTAACTCGGTTTTAAACAATAAAGTTCGAGCTACTACAGTGTTTGTCGACCAGGAACAATAGCTTGCCGAGCACCAGCAGTGCCAGTGAGCACAACAGTGTGCTACTAAGCACTAACAGTGTTGGTCGAGCATCGCATGTGGACTGCCAAGCACCATGTGTTCTAGCTGAGTACCTCTTGTGCTAGCCGAGCACTATTGGCCAATTCCGAGCACTTCATGCTCTGGCCAAGAACCACTTGTGCTAGCCAAGGACCGCACACGTAGCCAAGCACCGTGCGTGATCCCGAGCACAGCACGTGTGGTCGAGCGTCGCGGAGTGGTCGAGCACCTTCTCGTGCGATAGAACACTGCGTGCGCGGCCAAGCTCCTCCTCGTGCGACCGAGCATTGCGCACACGACTGAGCACCTCCTCGTGTAGTCGAGCACCTTGCGTGCTGCCGGTCAACTCTACGCACAACCGAGCACCTTGCGTGCGGCCGAGCACATCTACGTGCATCCGAGCACCGGTTGCATGGTTGAGGACCTCTACGTGCAGCCGAGTACCACTACGCCCAACCAAGCACCGTGCGCAGGGTCAAGCACCTCTCCTTGAAGCCGAGCACCACTACTCACAACTAAGCACCGTGGAACTTCACGTGCACAAGCCTGAGCACTTCTGCGTGCTCGAGCACCTTTCTGTCGTGATCTTTTCACTGTGTCGAGCACCTCTCGGTCGACACAGAGAAAACTGCGATAGAGATTTCTCACTCGAGCTTTTTGTGAGAAAAGCAAGCGCTTCGCACTTTTCTGACCTGAGCATCCTTCTTGCCCAGACAACTTTTCTCAGTCGGGTATCCACTCGACAAATGTTCACTATTCATCGTCTTCTTCACGATGAACCTGTGAACTCCATGAATTCGTTGATCGCTTAATCAACGAGATGCATCAAACCAACCTGACTCTGATACCAATGATGGAAGATGGTGAGGTAAAATACGTATTTACGTATACTTGCGGAAATTAAATTATACCTCGGTTGGTATAGATGATGCACTAATCCTCCACAACTCAGGGATTTCTGCGAACTCTAATCCTCGCCGAAGGCTCGCAGTCAGGATGAAAGTCACGAGTTGTTAATTCGAACTTTCACTGCAAGTTCACAATGTCGCAATCCAGAGTCCAGTGATTGTGACGATCCTCGTGTTCTACTCAGTAAGTGTACATATTATAAGTATTGTCTGCTTGTACACTTGTAATCTCTTCTATGCACAATCCTCACAAAAGCACACACTTGCTTCTTCCTCACCTCTTCTTACAAGCCTCTTACCCGAGACTTTTCTCCTCTCACAATCCTCCTACACAAGACTTTCTAATCCTCATTACATACTTCACACAAGTATGTTTATATATAGTTAAGAGGAAGTGGAAGGTTACTAACATGTATTCATGTTAATGGAGAGGTTACTTTCATATTAGTGAGGAGGTTACTCTCATGTTAGTGAGGAGGTTACTCACATTTGTAGATAGTGGAATAATGGATAATCTCATTATCCCATTTGAATGCCCCTTAGTGGGCATCCGTTACCTACACCATGGATAGGCCTCACCTACCTCCTCCGGGTTATACCATCCTCTTCTATGACCAGCTCCTGAGGACTCTGCTTTCCTATCCCCGAGTTCTTTCAAGAAGTCATGAATGACTTTGACATTTCTTAAGATCAGCTAGCCTCTGATTCTTCTTGACTTTTGTCTAGAGTAGTGATCATCTACCGTCACTTCCATCTTCCTTTAACTCGTGATTTCCATTACTTTTTCTAGTCGAAGAGGGGTGAGGCTGGGGTTTTCTATTTTATTGCTCGCTTGACTACTTAATCCCTGAGTTCTTTCAAGAAGTTGTGGCTTACTTTGACATTCTTTTAGGTTGGCTAATCTCTTTCTGATTTTTGTCTAGAGTAGTGATCGTCTTCTGTCACTTCCATCTTCCTTTAACTCTTGATTTCCATTACTTTTTCTACTCAAAGAGGAGGTGAGGCTGGGGTTTTCTATTTTATTGCTTGCTCGACTACTTAATTCTTGGAGAAGTATCTGACATCCCATAAGCACTAAAAGAAATTTTACTTCTTTGTTGGGCCTTTTTTGTTTTTCCCTTAACTACCCTTGCCACCTAGTCCTTCCCTTGCAGCCTAGTAACTATAGATTTTCAATCAAATCACTAGCGTCCTCGGGGGTCTTCATTTCGATGTCGATAATTTCAAGCTGAATTCAATGGAGACTGAGCTCATGCTGCCTCACTTTCTTCCATTTCTCTCTCTCTCTCTCTCTTTTTTTTTTTGTCAAAATCTATCTATTTCCTTTTGTAGCAGGCAAAATGCTATGAGCTTCCATCACTAAGCACTTGAATTGGCCCAAAACTATTGTGCGAGATCTCGAGCCTCTGGCCTCCCTTGCACTCGCTCAGGCGACTTCCCCTCCCCTTCACCTCCCCTTCAGATGATTTCTTCCTTCAAGACTGAGAGATCCCCTCATCAAAGGAAAAGGACTCACCGCCTATGGTTATTTGTCGAGCCTAGTGGGTTTAGGAACTCTTCCGGCTCCCAAGAGGTGGCCAAATCACTTGTGGTGTCGGGGCCCACCTTGGTTCAAGGTCCACATGCATTGCCTCAAGCAGAGGGGCTGACTATATTATGGCAAGGTTAGGTCATTGGGTTCACGCTCGGGGAGTGTTAAGGCTAATCTTTCCGTGGAAGAAGAGGAAATTTTTTACCAATTGTCCCTTGGAACTTGCTGGATGAGATGTCCACCAAGACTATTCAGGTTGATTCCCACCCCTTTTATCCCTGCACCTTTGCTTTAACTTTGTTGTCTGATTGCAGTTACTAGCCCAACAACAAGAACTGCTTGTCCACTTTCCCTATATGTTCGAAGCACAGAGGGCAATCGCAATGAAGAAGGTAGAGCAAAGGTCCAAAGCCAAGCATTGGGAGCAAGAAGCCCTAGAGGCCAGATCGAAAGTAGCCCGTCTATTTGAACGATTGCTAAAGCTGAAGTCGATCTGGACTCCGCCAAAGCTAACCAACATGATGAAGAAAAAGTGGCTATTGAGGTGAAAGCTGCTATAGCTGTCAAACTCATCACCTCAGGACTGAACTAGCAAGGAGGGGAGATCAATGGAGTGGAAGGCTGCCTTCCTACCATTAGATGAGTTCAGGATCTGTTGGGTGCTCGGTTAGCTATCTTCCTGGAGCATGGATTTGATGGTGCTGTCAAGCAATCCAAGGCTGATAGCTACCCTCCCAAAGGGGTCCTGGATGATTTCCTAGATCCTACAAGGGCTTAGTTGGATATTTGTAGGTAACTGCCCACGTTTGGGCATCAATGAACCCATCATCCCATTATCTCCATTATCCCACCCATGTCTCCCATGACTTCTCATCCCTCTCATCTCTTCTCTTATATCTACTTCTTGTGAAGAAGTAGATGATGATGAAAAAGATTCCACTTGAAGAGAAGAGAGTATAGAGCATTGGTAGCACATTTGTACTAGGCTTGGTGAGGAGGATAAGTTCATGCGTGTAGGCAGAACTTGGGGCGTAAGGCTGAGAACGAGAAGGTAGGATGCCTCTTGTCTCTTGTTGAGGAGAACAAGAGATAATCGTCACAAACTCAGAAAAAATCACTGGGCTTTGGGTTGTGACGTTGTGATGTTGTGGTGGAAGTTCAAGTTAACCCTCATGATTTTCATCCCGTCTACGAGCGTACTATGAAGGCAACAAAATTCACATAAATTCCTGAGCAGTGGATTGCCAGCGATTCTGCATCTACATACAACGACGTATGTAAACTTATGATTCTGCAATTATCACTTATTCATAAGTTCTGTCATTGGTATCAGAGCCTGGTTGAACGCGAGATCGTTCAATAATTTTTTGAGTTAAAACTTAGAAATGGTTGTTGATCACAGAATGCAGTTCTCATCGAAGATGATGAACAATGTCGAAATCGCGGTGCTCGAGCACAATAGGAGAAACAGTGGTGGAGTATATTGGTGCTCGGGTGCAACAGGATGAACAGTGAGGAAACTCGGTGCCCGAGTGGAGAAACAGTGTGCGAACTATTGGTGCTCGGGAGGCGGTCTTCGGTCGTGTGCGTAGTGCTCGGGTTGTGTGTGAGGTTCTCGGGTGTGCGCACGGTGCTCGGCCGCAGCCATGGTGCTCGGGTGCGCGCGGTCCTCGGCTGCGCAAACGGTCCTCACGAGGTGCTCGGGTGCGCTCGGTCCTTGGGAACGTGCTGAGTGCATGGCATGTGTGGTCTTCGGCTAAATGTGGTGCTCGGCTGCGTCTGCGAAGCGATGCTCGGGCATGCGAAGGTGCTCGGGCCTATGCGCATGAAGTGCACTATGGTGCTCAGGCGCACCGAGGGATGCGGTGCTCAGAAGAGGTGTCAGGCCCGATGGGAAACCCGGAGCCACATGAGCGGTGCTCAAGCACGCAGTGCTCGGGCTCCTAATTGTGCTTGATGCTAATAATGCTCGGGTGTTTCTCTAGCGTACTGCTCGGGAAAGCCAAGATTTTCAGTCGGTAGTACTCGACGTAGCAAGGCAGTGCTCGGCGAGCATTCAACAGTGCTTGAAGTAATTGACAATGTGGTCAAAAGCACACTCGTGATCTCGACACGAGCAAGGTCAGGATCTAGAGAGCTTGACACGAGTAGAGGTATTCGGGTTGCACTGAGTTACTCGTCACATAGAGGTGCTTTGCCGAGTGTTCAAAACCGAGTTAGATTTTGAGGTTATTCAAAATCTGACCTGAAGGCCGAAAAGGTTTTTCAGAAGTGACTTGACCTATGTTAAGGGTCTCGGAGACGAAGAGGTTTGAATCTGAGGTGTTTGGACCATTACGGTGGCGTGTAGGCTTACCGTAAGCAATTCCATTGTTAGGTTGTGTGTAAACTCTCACGACAGTATGTAGGTTAGCCTTGAGAGTATAATGTGACTAATTGCATATTGCATCTTAATTTGAATGATGATATACAATTTTAGATTGTGGTGTATGGTGTCTGTTGATTCATACGCTCGTCTTGAAATTTGTATTCGAGTTATTTAAGTCTTGATGATATTAAGCATCAATTGTCACTTACGTCTCTTTATTCTGTGTTACAGATAAATGACTGCAACAAAGACCATCATACTAGATCTCGTGAAGGGAGACAAGCTGAACGATGACAACTATGACATTTGGCACTGGAAGGTTCAATTTGTCTTTGAGGAGCAAGAACTCAAGGAAGCTCTTGAGCACGAGATGGTGGACGCCGGGGAGGGTACCACGACACAAGTGAGACGGGATCAGGAGGTGTATCGTGCGTGGAAAAAGAAGGATGGCCAAGTTAGGGTAATTCTTCTTAGTAGCATGCATGATGAGCTAATCCCGATTTATGAACTATATCCTACTGCTTTGTCGGTCTGGCATGCTCTTAAAGAGCAATATGATACCCCTTCAGCTCTTGAGTTGAGGATGCTGACATATAAGTTTATTACTTATAAGATGAGGCCCGTTCATACAATGAAACAACATTTAATGCATATGTCGAGTATGATTGCCTCTTTGAAGAATATAGGAGAGTCGATGTCTAATGAGCTTCAGGTACTGGGAGTGATCCAGTCCTTGCCTGACTCCTGGGATATAGTTAAGATATATCTCACGCACACAGAAAGTATTTGTACTTTTATGGATGTAAGTAGGCACTGCGAGCTCAAAGAGGAGTGACAGGAGGTGACCAAGTCTGTTTTAGGTCATGCTAATATTGCGGAGTCGAGTAAGGGCTTTCGGGGTACCAAGCGCAAGTGGTGCAAGCATGAGAAGAAGACCAAGGGTTTTGACAAGAAGAAACCATTCGTCAAGACAACTGCAAAAGGACAGAAAAGCAAAAAGGAGCTCATAAAGAGCAAATTCCAATGTTACGTATGTGGTAAGCTTGGACATTTCGTATGCGAATGTAGCGAGCGAAAGGTATATTCTTCTTTACATGATTCGAATTGTGTCATCTAGTGTGTTATTCGCTAACTCCTCTCCTTTGTGAATTGTAGACTCAGGAGCAATAGACCATGTAGCTCGAGATAGGAGTGCTTACGTAGACTTTCGTTGTTTAAGTCCATATGCGAGAAGGCTATATGTGGGAAACGGAGCATTCGTGGAGGTGAGACAGATTGAAACTTCCAAGTTGTTGTTGCAAAGTAATCAAGTCTTGTATTTTCATGATGTGTTGTATGCTCCAGAGATTAGGCGAAATCTAGTTTCTGTCCGTAGTCTAGACCAATTAGGATATAATGTTTGTATACTTCAAGCATAATTATATAATTCCATAAAGATATGTATTCATTTCAAACAAAATTGCATCTTTAATAATGAAAGTTTCTAGCGCCTTCAAATCTAAAATTGCTCCGACATTGCAACATTCGAAAACAAAATATATCCTAAAGGATCAAGGAAGCTATCATTTTCTTGTCGCTCATTTTAGCGTTCTATCTATAGAATTAATAGATTACAAGTGTAAATTAGTATGAGAAAGTAGTATGTAGATCACAAATGGCTGAAGCTAAAAATTAAAACTTGATTGGTCGCTTGGATTTTTTAACTCTGAAAATGATCGATTAATCAACAAATATAAGCACAAGAACAAGCATGCAATCTAATTAATTATTAAGTAAATGATTAATTATATTAAAAAGTTAATTGAAAGTTATATAAGGGAAATTAATTCAATTATATAAGTATTGAATATACATGATACAGTATCGAAATAGTAAAACCTTGGCACGGATAGGCTCAAAATTTTAAAGTTTGCTTGTGTCTAACATGATGATCAAGTCATCATAGTTTGAGAATGTAATCGAAAAAACTTGGATCATTGAGGTTATCCAACCCAAGCCATGTACAATTTTACAAACCAGTTGCAAACCTACTTCTCTGTGTTGCTGCATTAGATTTTGCAGTGCGTCATTTAAATAAAGTTCTAGTTATATTTACTTTTTGTTCATTCTTTATTCACGGTAAAGAGACAGTTTGTAAGCCATGCCTTTTTCTGTGTATATTTATTTTGGCATAATTCTGTTTTGACTTTTAATATGTATGACCTTGGACCATATTATGCCCTATTATAAGTTAATATATCATCCTGTGTCTTCACTTAGTTGGCTCGTGTGATATCTTCCAGGATTAATTCTTTATTTTAAACTACAGATTGTTTGGGGCATCGAAGTTTCTGATTGCAATTTTTTCTTTAGTTTAAGTTTGTTTTCTCTGTTCATTGTTACATGTGGAATGTGCAGGTGACATAAAGCACACAAAAAATTCAACTAAGCTTGTCACAAGTGCTGTAGCAACGGTAGGAGCTTTGTTGTTAGTGGCATTAATGTGTTTCTGGGGATGCTTCCTTTACAAGAAATTTGGTAAAGGTGACGTTAGTGGTCCAGCAATGGATATAAGTGGAGGTATCAGTAAATGTTTAGTTGCTTCAATTAATGTTTTGACATTTACAGGTCGTTCATACTGGAGATAACTATAGGGTGCCTTCTTTCTCCCTGACTTAATCCTCTGTTTCAGGTGCATCAATAGTAATGTTTCATGGGGACTTACCCTACTCATCAAAAGATATACTTAGAAAACTAGAAACCTTAAATGAGGGAAACATCATTGGTTCTGGGGGCTTTGGAACTGTTTACAAGCTTGCTATGGATGATGGAAATGTTTTTGCTTTAAAAAGAATAATGAAGACAAATGAAGTGCTGGATCGGTTTTTTGATAGAGAACTCGAGATCTTAGGGAGCATTAAGCATCGGTATCTAGTCAATCTTCGAGGATATTGCAATTCTTCTTCGTCTAAGTTGCTAATTTATGATTTCTTACCTGGTGGAAGCTTGGATGAAGTCTTACATGGTATGTTCTACCTCATTCTGGCTTTCTGAACCATTTGTCATCTATATGATAACAGTTGAGATGTGGTTATTATGATTTGAATCCTGGTATCACTACCAATATAGATAATTTTAGTTTTACAAGCTGCTTCACTGAATTATTTGACCTTTGTTCTTTGCATCGTCTATGTAATGGAACACTGACTAAATTATATGTGCATGTTGATTCTACTAGTTCACTGTCTTTTGAGCATGTGATACACCTAGGTAGAGAGATACGGACCTAGGGGACATTTCTCCTTGTATGTATAAATAGGTCCCACCCTAAATTTAAAATACTAACGTGTGAATAAACCTAATACACATAACTACGTTGTACTCTTAGCAGCTCCCTCAAGTTGGAGCATAAACACTATCTATGTCTAGCTTGCTTCTTGAAAACATAACAGTTGCACACAAGAAAAACAAGGTTTAAGGAGTTAATGAAACACAAAGCTAATGATCGTTGGTCTCACCCCTTCACTTGAGGCTTTCCTATCGTACTTACCATGCTTGACATCCAATCTGTCCCATCAGGGCTCCATGCCAGCTGTCCAGTCTACCTGACCCAGCTTGGATTCCTATCGGTTGTCCGGTCTCCCTGACCCAGTCGGTCTTCTGCCAGATCCGGTCCACATGACCCCTCTGGACTTCTTGCTTGATGTCCAATTCTCTTAATCTGTCAAGTCTTCTGCCTAGTATCCGGTCAACACGACCTACTAGGATTTTTTGTTAAGTCTGCACACTTAACTGCATGTTAGATCACAAGATGATCCTAATTTTAATTATGATTCATACATCAAAACTAAGAAGTGGTGCTCTCTGCACTAACAATCTCTCCCTTTTTAATGTGTGACAACACACCAGTTAAAGTTAGGGAGAAATATTGCAAGATTTATTATCAGGTTTACATGCAATGCATCAAGATTCAAGTTTAAGTTCATATGCAATGCATGAAGTCATGAAATGTACTAACTTTAAACCACTCTATTGCTTTTAACCACTCTTTCTCCCCCTTTAGCATACATCAAAACACTATTAATTATCTTTCAATGCCAAAATTCGATATTCAAGAATTACTTATCTTTTTCATAAAAAACAATCCAAGAGTTAAACCAATAAGTGATTAGAGTTAAGAAAGACTTATATAAGTTAAAAGCTAAGTTTCAAAAGTACTTAAGCTTTCATAATTTTAAAGAATAAACTTTTCAAAATGCTTCAAGCTTTTCAAAGTATTTCAACAATTTGAACTTCTAAGGTTCATGAAAAATTTGATTTCAAGAATTGGTAAACTTAAAGTTAACCTTTTTCAAAAATCCCTTTTAAAATTTGAAATTCTAATAAACTTTGAAACTCTTCAACAAAAGAAAAATGTTTAAAAATCTTTGAAACTCTCCCTCGAAATCTTTAATACTTTAAAATTCCCCCATAATTCAAAAACCATATTTTACATATTTCAAAAATGTAATAATGCAAATGTCGTAAAAGTTCAAAGCATGAATCCCTTTTTCTAATAATATTTTTAAAATAAACATCTAAAAATTATCCTTAAAGCAAATATCTAACTCTTGAGAAACTCAAATGATATAAGATTATCATATTATCATTAAGTTTTGGGTGAGAGTTAAGTCACTGAAGTGATCGATTTGCTTTAAACCCCTTTTGGTTCATGTCGATACGCTAGATCTACATCTAGAACTTGGGGTGCAGTCCTAGCATCTCATGCCCATCTTCACGGCTCAGTACATAAATAGGTAGTCCTAGGTGTTTGTGAGATGCGATGACTTACCTAGATCTATAGGATCATGAATTCTAGATTTAACCTAGACTAGCTCAATTTTAATTTTCTTTTAAAATAATATTACTTAGTAAAAAAAATTGGTTTGGAATGGTAAAACATTAAAGAAACCTATTTTACCAAGCATAAACCTAATTGTCTTCTGAGTGTACTAAACTCAGCTTCTGGAAGTGGTTTAGTGAAGATGTCAGAAAGGTTAGACTTGGACTCGACATAGTCGAGTTCAATACTCCCCTTGGCAACGTAGTCTCTTACAAAGTGATGTTTTCCTTATTGGCAAGCATTACAAATTTTTCTTTCTAGATTTTTTAGTTTAGGTAAGCCTCTAATTAAATTTTTTTCACTTAGTTTGGTTATATGCCTAAAGCGGATGTGGGCAAGTCTCCTATGCCACAACCAACCTTCCTCTTGCTGTGTCAAATTACACTTGAGTGAGGATCTTTCTAAGTTTATTGAATAAATATTTTTATCCCTAAAACCTTTTAGTAGTATGTTTGAATCTTCAATATTATTAATTAAGTATTCATTTGATAGAAATTTTACTTCATATTCAGTATCACATAATTGAATTATACTAAGTAAATTAAATTTGAAATTATTTATAAAAAAACTTTTTGTATGACAAAGTTTGATTTTAATTTAATGTTATCTGATCTGATTACCATAAGTCTTCCGTTGTTGCCGAAAGCAACGGATCCTAGGTTCTTGAATTTTAGTTTTGAGAATTTGTGTTGATCTCCAATCATGTGTCTGGAGCAGCCATTATCAAGTATCCATTGATCGATTTTAGAATCCTATATAGATTAGGAAATTCTTTAAAAAATGTGGAACCGCCACATTAGCGGCCCCCTACTGCTGCCCCTACGTGTGGAGGGGGGTAAATCAGGTGACAGGTGGCTAGCGTAGAAATGCAGAGTCATCGGTTGCTTGGTCGTCACCTCCAAGAATCGACCCCTTGTCCTTTCAAGCCTTAATACGGCTGCGCTAGCCATTTGGGTTTGCCTTGGGGTCTTAGGAAATTCTTTAAGGTTATGATTGAGGTTGACTAGTTAATTTTAATCTAATTCATCTCATCCAATCTAGGTTTTTCAAAATATGTTAGCCTTATATGTTTTGTGAGATGAGGATTTATTCTTATCTTGATTAACTTTAATGAAAAATTAAAAATGTTTAAACTTGTATTAGATTCAAGTTTTGCTTAGGCTAATCAAGTAAATTTTTTTAGAATCGACTTCCACGTAATGGCGAGGTATATGGTCTTCTTGGATATCAGGTGGACCACTTTCGAAGACAAAGCCGATAAAGGAATCAAGTACTTGACTCGCTTTGGACTAAACTTTGGTCTAACTAGTTAAAGACTTAGTAAGTTAGCTTCGGTTAGTTCCACTCAACTTAGTGCACTAGGTAGTGGCGAGGCATATGACATTCTTGGATATCATGTGGACCACTTCCTAGATATGCACATTGAAGAGTTTTCCTAACTTACTATCAGTTCACTTTGTCTTAGTACTAGGTTGTTCAAGTTTAAAGTACTTTGTTTCCTATCTAGTCCATTCTAAATTAAGCAAGTAAACTAAGCATGCAAGAGTTTAACTAAGTGTAGAAACAAATAAATATTTAGCTCCCACTGAGGAATAACTGGTATGAGTTTTATTCACTAAGTGAATTTGACTCTTGGGTGTTGGTGCAATCGGCTCGGGTCACGATTGACCGGATTCGAGTGGAACTCGAGTAGTGTTTTGATGTTTGACAAATGGATTGACAATGTGATTGTCATGGAAAGTCCAAGCATGGTGTTGGCAATTGGAAAGCCGAAATCATGGGTACTTGACATGAAAGTCCAAGTTTGGATATTTGGCAAAGAAAGTCCAACATGGAGTTGGCAAGGGAAGTCCAAGCATGGTCTTGGCATGGAAAGTCCAAACATGGTCTTGGCAATTGGAAAGTCCAAGTCATGGGTACTTGACAAAAGGAAAGTCCAAGGGTATATTTGGCAGCGTAAAATCCAAGCATGGGTCTTGACGGTGTAAGTCCAAATGAATCTTGGCAATGTGAAAGTTCAAGGGTGAGATTTTGGAGGTGTAATGTCCAAGCATGGATCTTGGCGGCATAAGTTCAAATGAACCGGGCAAAGGACCCGGTTAGCATGACATAACCGATAGAAGCATCTGAAGGCTAACGCGAAGAATGAAGAGTCGCGGACTCGAGGGATCTGAGAGGCGTGAGGCTGATGGAGGTGGCTAGAAGGCTTAGGTCTAGGCTATGAGTGATTATCAAGTATGAGGGGATCATACTTGGGTTAAACCTCATGCTTGAGGTTTGTTAGTCGACTGGCTGAGTGTTTGACACTCGGAAGCCTAGTTGACTCGGAGCAGTCGATTAGAGTTATGACCTTATCTACCGGTCAAGAGTCGTCGAGGCTCCGAGTATTCTTGTTAACGGCGATCGATTGCCACGCGATGACTGATCGGCATTGAGAAATCGACTGCCATAGATGGCAGTCGATTGAAATTTGTGGACACGAGCACAAAAAGGTCCGTAGTCGATTGCTATGTAAGGGTAGTCGACTGACGACTATGGGCAGTCGACTGGTGTGCCGCAATTTAACGTTAATTAGTCCGTTGTGAGACAACAAATAGTTGAGCAGTCGACTGGGGTCTTTTGGCAGTCGACTGGAAGGCGAAAATCCAGCTCGATGGAGGCTTTAAATGGAGCTCGAGGAGGAGGTTTTCGCTGTCAGTTTTTGATAATCTTGAAGGGGAATTGCTGCTGCATTTCAGACCTTCCAAGCTCGTCTAAGCAACCACTTCAAAAGCATTCAAAAGCCCTAGTTTGTAAAGTGTTTCTTTGCATTTTCATTTGTAAACTTGTTGTTCTTTGATTGTATCTTTATTATTACTGTTGTAATTCATTATAAGAGGTTTCTCCACCTCCGGTGTGTCACCGAGAAGGAGAAGATTTAGTGGTGGTGTGCATCACTAGAGCTCATTTGAGCTCGACCCGTGGAGTAGGAACCCTAGGTTCCGAACCACGTTATATCCTTATGTTGTGTGTTTGTGCATTTTGTTCATGCTTTATTTTATTTCCACTACTCACTAACGATTATAGATAAGCACGACACGATCGAATAGTAGAAATTGATGAATCGCTATTCACCCCCCCTCTAGCGATCAACGAATCCTCTACAATTGGTATCAGAGTCCGGAGCTTTCAGAAGAACAAATCGCTCTGATACCCTACAATTGGTATCAGAGTGAGGACGCTCTTCAAGGATTAACAACCAAGAGAGCACAAGCGCTAGAGGATTAAAAGAGAAGATGGAGTTGCCAAATATTGGATTGGGCCACGACATCAATATACCACCGTCCTACGAAGTCTATGGATTTAGGGGTTTCGATCAATGGGAAGGCGAGGATTGAGAACTTCCTCATGATGAACATTAAGAATTGGAGTGGCTTGATGGACGACTTTGAAATTCCAAGAGGCAAGAAGGGTGGAATCCTCAAGGTTGAGAAATTGACCAAGGAACAACTCAAGAAATTCAAGACAAACCTTAAGGTAATCCAAATGCTAAGTAATTTAATTCCTAATGATGTCTTGTCCAAATTAGGTGACTATAAGGATGCCAAAGAGTTTTGGAGCGAATTGGAAAAATTTCACGAGAAGCCCTCGCCTATCCAAGAAGTTGAGAAGGAGTCCAAGGAGGAGTGCTCCTCATCTCATGCTCAAGAAGACTCGGAAGTTGAGAGATACTCAACATCCGAAGAGGAAGAATCATCATCATCCTCTCTAGAGTTTGAAGAATCGGAGGTTGAGAGGTGCTCAACGTTCGAGGTAGAAGAGGTTGAAGAAACCTCCACCTCTAGGATTGAGAGGGAGGAGAGACCATTAGCACCGGAACAAAATCAAGAAGAACCTTCTACATTCGGGAGCCATGAAGAACTAGACCACAATTCACCTAGCATCCTAAAAGGTAATTCAAGCATGCTAAATAAAAATAAAAAACACATAACATGCTTTGAGTGTAGGGAGCAAGGGCATTACAAGAGAAAGTGTCCAAAAAGAGTCAAGAAGACTCAATCGACACCAAAGGCTAAGGAGAAGATCAAGGAAGTCGGAGCCCTAATTAGGAAAAGCAAGGAGTAAGTAGTGTGCTTTAAGTGTCAACAAAGGGGTCACTACATAAGCCAATATCCTAGGGGGAGTCACTCCAAGAAGGACACGAGAGGAGCATCACATGTAGAGAGAGCTAAGGCAAACCCTAAGATAATATTTAATAATGTTCTTTCTTTGAGTTATAATAAGAAGTATGTTAGAAATTTACTTGCAATTGTTCATGATCATAACAAACATGCTAAAAATAATAAATATGTTTGTTTAGGTGCTAAAAGTTATGAATTTAGGTCTAAGGATAAATCTAGACAAATAAGACAATAATCCTAAGAAATCTAGACACATGCCTAGGAAGAAAAATATCTCAAGAAATAATGAAAATTCAAAAATTGAGGTATTAGAAAAAGAAAATCAAGTTTTGAGGTCAAGACTTGATAAATTAGAAAAGATCATTGGAAAAATGACCAATTCAATTAAAAGATCTAGTAGTAAAAATTTAGATTCTAGGAGGCATGACCTACCCAAGGATAAGAAATGTTTGGGTCGCAAATGTAAGTCCAAGAAGGTAATGCTCACCTACCATAGTGGTCCATTTGACTATGGAACCATCTCTAAGTCTAGAAAAACCAAGGTCACAAGGGAAGTTATTCCTAGAGTTGACCATGGTAGATGTCTAGTGACTAAGGTTTCAAAGAAACCTAGGAAAGCCACTAACAAGGTTACAAGAGAAGTTATCCCTAGGGTTAACTTAGATAATACCCAAATGACCAAAGACTTCAAAGCCTAGAAGGGTCATTAGGAAGATACTAAGAGAGGTTATCTCTAGTGAGTATCTTGTGAACCCAATGAGCTCAAATAGGTTTTGACTTCCTAGGAGCGGGATTCCATCACGTTAGATGAGTTTAGGGTGTGTTAACCCTAAGTGGATGGGTAGTTAACCTAACTGTGGTAGAATTGACATTTTAGAACATTTTTTAGGTTATGTGATACTTTGGAAATGAGTTTGGATTTATATCCTAAAGATTTTAGGATGTGCCAATAAATTTGAGAAGGTTGAAAAATTGACCAAATTGGCACAATTAGGTTTAGAGTCAGTGGTGTGTCATTTTGGATTTTTGGCACACTTGGGAAATCAATTTATTATGGCAAAATTGGGTTAAATCCTAAAAAATGACAATTTGCTTTAAAACTTAGGTATTCTATACCTTTGTATTTTATATATTTATCATACCTTGTTTGTCATTTGTCATGTCATGACATCATATTTCATTTAATCATATAAAATGTCATGATTAATACTTAGGTTAATTATGTCATGTTTGTATGTAGGTCATTTTTATGCCATAACATCATGATTATTGACAAATATTTTAAATTATGCAATCCTTATATATCATGGTCATATCTCATGCATTTAGGTTAATTAAAATTGATTTAAAGACAAATGATATGATTTGAAGTCTCATGATAAGAGAATCAAATAAAGTTGTCTATATGAAATGCATGAGACTTTAGATTAAGAAAGAACAAAACTCACATCTCACAAAGACATTAAATTAACATGTGTGTGTATTAATACACTCTAAATACATGTGAGATGTTGAGAAAATGAGTTAGGTTCAAGGTGCATAGTTCTTGCATCTAAATGAACTCAAACTCATAATATGACATTGATGAATCATGAGGAAAGCTAATGTACAAGTCATGTACATCTAGCCTATAAACCATGATTCAATATAAGATTTTAAAAAACATTTTGAAAAAACTTGGTGAAGTCTATCTTTTGATGGTTATCACCATTAATGAAGTTGATACAAAGTAGACTTAAAATAATGAAGTTATCAATGGTTTTGAACTTTGTATTAGTTTAACAATTTAATGGGTATTTTCATATAAAAGTATTTTTCACCCATTGTATTCTTAATATATATATATATATATATATATATATATATATATGAATTTTCATGATTTTTCAAAATATGTATATTTACTTATGTTTTTTCAAAATTCGATTGAAAACTTTAATTTCTGAAAAATCAGAATCCAATGATCGCTATCTGAGGGGCGAAATCGATTGGTAGGCGCAATGATCAATTCTCGATTTCAATCGATCGTCGTATCCGATATTAACAAGATTTGTTTAGCTAATTATCAGCTACTTTAGGTTACCCTAACTGCTCTTAACCCTAGGATATACTTTGGAAAGCATTGGAAGGGGGAAATATTATCGAAAATGATTAGGAGAGGTATTTAGGGCGGAGTATCGAATTTTAAAGGAGGTTGAAGTTCAAGTTTGAACTTTTACCTTTATTTTCGATGGTTTAAGTTTCTTATAGGTGTAGAAACTCTCCAAGGACATTGTTGGTACAATGGTCAAAGGGGAGTAAGTCTTTAGAGGAGGTTATCCATCAAGGGATGATGGATGAGTTTTCCTCAAAGAGAGAGAAATGAAGTATTTGTGTTAGGAAATCTTCATTGTGCTCATCAAAGGGGAGAATTGGAGAAGTGAGGATTGTCTCTCATTTAGTGGTATAAGACTTATCACTAAAAAGAGTGAAGGCATTCTAGATGTTTTTGAATCAAGAGGGAGAATGTAAGATCTCATTGGGATATGAGACATGAATATCCTTAGTAGTTTTTTTTATGTATGCTAAAGGGGGAGAAATGAATGGTTTAAGTTAGGTAAACTTTTATTATGCTTTAGCATAAGAAGTCCACGTATGGATACTTGGCACGGGGAGTTGGGTTTATGGATAGCCTAACTTAAATGTGTTGTCAAACATAAAAAAAAGGGAGATTGTTAATGCAATCAGCCCAGGTCACGATTGACCGGACTCGAGTGAGACTCGAGTAGTATTTTGATGTTTGACAAATGGATTGACAATGTGATTGTCATGGAAAGTCCAAGCATGGTCTTGGCAATTGAAAAACCCAAGTCATGGGTACTTGATATGAAAGTCCAAGTTTGGATACTTGGTAAGGAAAGTCCAATATGGAGTTGGCAAGGGAAGTCCAAGCAGTCTTGGCATAGAAAGTCCAAGCATGGTCTTGGCAATTGGAAAGTCCAAGTCATGTGTACTTGGCAAAGGGAAAGTCCAAGGGTAGGTTTGGCGGCGTAAAGTCCAAGCATGTATCTTGACGGCGTAAGTCCAAATGGATCTTGGCAATATGAAAGTCCAAGGGTGAGGTTTTGGCGGCGTAAAGTCTAAGCATAGGTCTTGGCGGCATAAGTCCAATTGAACCTTGACAAAAGACCCGGTTACCATGACATAGCCAATGAAAGCACCTGAAGGCTAACATGAAGGATGAAGAATCATGGACTCGAGAGATCCAAGAGGCGTGAGGCTGATGGAGGTGGCTAGAAGGCTTAGGTCTAGGCTATGAGTGGTTATCAAGTATGAGGGGATCATACTTGGGTTAAATCTCATGTTTGAGTTTTACCAGTCGATTGACGTTAAAACCAGTCGACTGGTCGAGTGTTTGACACTCGGAAGCCTAGTTGACTCGAAGTACTCGACTGGGATTATGACCCAATCGACTGGAGGCTCGATTGCTGCTGTGTGCCACTGGCAATCGATTGCCATGTATGGGCAGTCGACTGCTATGGATGGCAGTCGACTGAGATTTATGGACACGAACACAGAAAGGTCTGTAGTCGACAGACGATTATGGGCAGTCGATTGATGGGTCAGAGCAGTCGACTGGTGTGCCCTAATCTGACGTGGATTAATCCATTGTGAGACAGCGGATAGGTGAGCAGTCGACTGGGGCCTTTTGGCAGTCGACTGGAAGGCAGAAATCTTGTTTGATAGAGGCTTTAAATGGAGCTCGAGGAGAAGGTTTTTGCTGTCGATTTTTGGTGATATTGAAGGGGAATTGCTGCTACCTTCCAAGCTCGTCCAAGCAACTACATCAACAAGCATTCAAAAGTCGTAGTCTGTAAAGTGTTTCTTTGCATTTCATTTGTAATCTCTTTGTTCTTTGGTTGTCTCTTTATTATTACTATTGTAATTCATTGTAAGAGGTTTCTCCACTTCCGGTATGTCACCGAGAAGGAGAAGATTTAGTGGTAGTGTGCATTACTAGAGCTCACTTGAGCTCGACCCGTGGAGTAGGAACCCTAGATTCCGAACCACGTTATATTCTTGTGTTGTGTGTTTGTGCATTTCATTCATGATTTACTTTATTTCCGTTGCGCACTAACGATTATAGATAAGTACGACACGATCAAAGAGTAGAAATCGGCAAATTGCTATTCACCCTTCCCCCTCTCCTAGCGGTTAATAGATCCTCTACATTGGAGACCCAAAATTGGTTTGATCCAACTTGGTTGACTAAGCTAGACTTTGGGACCCATGCTTGGACTCGACTCTTAGCGTTTCGGCTAAGCAATGACATGTATGATTTGTAGGATGACTTAGCCTTGTATTCGAGTCCGGACTTATTGTACATGGCTCGTTGAGACCCAAGCATCATGTCAAGATACTTGGAACCCAAGGTGAACCTTTCCAACAATCCGGTAAGGTCTTCTACTTGTCTTTTCAAGATGGAGTTCTCTTTCTCAAGCTTTGCAACTTGAGTTGAGTCTCTATCCTCAACTTGGCAAGTTGAAGTCTTCGGATTGACCTGCTCCTTAAGTACTTGGACTTTCTTAAGAAGTGAGTCGACTCGATTTTCGGACTTGGCTAATTTCCTACCTAGGCATGCTATGATGTTATACAATTTATCTTCTAAGGGAGAGTTTACCTTGTATAATCTTTCGGAAACGGATGCGGATCCGTGGCTTCTTTCGAATTCGGTCTCAGACTCGGAGCTTGATTTGGTCTCGGACTCGTCTACGACCATGAATGCTACGAAGCTTCTTTTGGATTCTTCCACGTTCGACTCCTCCGATGATGACTCATTCCAAGTTGCGTTGAAGGTCTTCTTCTTCTTTTCCTTTTTAGGTTTTTCTTCCTTTTTTAGGTTTGTGCATTCCGACTTGTATTGACCCTTCCCGTTGCACTCGTATCACGTCACTTCCGAGCTCGGTCTCGGTTTGTTATCAACTACCTTTTTGGCACCTTTCTTCTTGAACTTTTTTTTTCTAGTTGAACATCTTTCGGACCATATTCACGATCTCTTCCTCTCCATTTAGTTCCAGCTCCGATTCGTATTCGGACTCACTCTTGTTTTCTTTCCTTTTTCACTCCTAGTCGAACCTGCAATTAGAGCTATACCGTTCTTGGCTTGATCTGAGTTAGCTCGTTCGTGTAGTTTAAGTTCGCAAAATAATTCGTCTAATCTAATTAAAGAAAGATCCCGAGAGACCTTATAGGCATCGACGATAGATGTCCATAAGATGTACCGAGGAAATGCCTCAAGGGTGTATCTAATTATGTCTCTATTTTCAATTTGATGACCTATTAGTTGTAGTCCATTTAATGTCTTTTATCGTAGTGTAAAGTTGACTCGCACTTTCATTTTCTAACATTTTACAATTAAATAATTTATTAAGTAACATATCTTTTTTAGCTATTCTAGTGTCATTAGTGCCTTCATGTAACTATTAGTTTATCTCAAAGTTCTTTAGAGTTTTCGAAGGGACCGACTCTATTGAGCTCCTCTTTGGTTAGTCCGCATTACAAGGTGTTAAGGGTCTTGTAATCGACTTGAGCTCTTTTCCTAATATCCATAGTTCATTTCTTCGGATTTAACAACTCACCTGAGTTGGCTACCGGAGAAGTAAACTCTTTCCTAATTGAAAACCAAACTTCTAGATTGGTTTTCAAGAAGCATTTCATTCGCCGCTTCCAATAGCTAAAGTCCTCTCCGTTAAAGAGAGGAGGGAGAACGGTGTTATAATCATCTAAGTGTGATATTTTTGAATTTTTTTTAAAACAAATTTATAGAATATTTATTATAATTTTATTTTTAAAAATATTCCTAGATTTACAAAAATAAAGAAAGATTGTACAAAACTTGAACTTATACTAAAGTAAGATGGACAAGTATTAGAAAAATTGATCTTAATGCACAATTTATAAATTAAAGCGAGACACAAATATAAATAAAATTCTTAGAGCTCACTTTGGTTGTTTCACCAAAATCGGAGCACCCCTGCTCTGATAACAATTGGGGGGGGGAGTTAATCTCGGAGAACATAAAATTTTCTTTATCGTTTGAAAACTTTTCTTTTGCTTTTGAAAACTTGGAGATATTGCGGTGGAAATGTAAATAAAGTAAAACAAACAAGTTCGTTTACTTGGTTTACAAGCTAAGCCGCATTGCTACTCCAAGGCCCGTAGCCCTTCCTAGAAGTACTTCGGTGGGTAATCACTAAAAGTCCTCCGATTCGAGAACTCTCGAACTCGGAGAGTATTCGCTTTTTACAAAAGATAAGGGTAAGGTAACAAGCTACTTTCCCTTTAGAAATTCAAGTACAAAAGCGAAGAAATGAAAACAATACAAAAAGTATACCGCACTACTCTAAAGGTAGAAATGTAGCTCAAGTGCGGAGTGTCAGCGTATCGATGCTTTTGCGGATGATGAATGATGGTGACAGCAATTTGAGGTATGAGAATTGTTATTCTTGGAGCTGACTCTCCATTTCTTATATAGGTTCTTTTCAGTCGACTGAAACACTCTCCAGTCAACTCTAAATCAGTCCGTCGATTTGGTATTTCGACCTTCGCAGTCGTCCTCGTTGCATGGCTCCGCTAATCTGCTATTCGGGAAATTTTCTATCCCAGTCGATTGGACCTCCTCAGTCGACTAGAATGCTTGCCATCTCAGTTGCATGATCTCCGATTGATCACCAGACTGGGTTGCCAACTCTGCATCTCAATCGATTGGACCATACTCAGTGGACTGGGTTTGAGTCGACTGGAAACCTTCCAGTCACCTGGAGACTTGCAAAATGAGATTAAGTAGTAATACTGTCCGATCTCGACTTCGGAGTCCAACACGGACCCTCCGTCGGATCGATACTTTGTCCCCACCTGAGGACTCGGCCTCACCTTTTCACTCGAGGTTTACCTGCCAAACTTACCTTGCTTGACATCCGATCTGATCCACCAGGGTTTCATGCCAACAGTCCGGTCTCCCTGACCCAGCTGGGCTTCCTGTCGGTTGTCCGATCTCCCTGATTCAATCGGTCTTTTGCTAGATGTCCAGTCCACACGACCCATCTGGACTTCCTGTCTGATGTCCGATCCTTCTGATATGTCAAGTTTTCTGTCTAGTATCCGGTCAACACGATCTATTAGGGCTTTCTGCTAAGTCTGCACACTTAACTGCATGTTAGATCACAAGATGATCCTAATTTTAATTATGGTTCATACATCAAAACTAAGGAGTAGTGTTTTCTGCACCAACAAATCCTCCCCTCATCCTTAATCAAGGTGGTGTTGCAAGGAGCTGAAGATGTCATTTCAGTTGCAAGTGGCAGCGGTAGGCCATGAAGGCATACAATATTTGATCTTGGTCAAGCCTTCTAGTTGTGTGGTCGTGTCCTCCAGGTTACAGTAGTTTAGGCAGCAGCAAAAATGTGATGTAGTATGGACAGCAATCTAATGAAGAGGAGATGGGAGGAAACAGTCCTAGATTGTGCAACTCGTGTGATTGTTGTGCCATTGCTCCACGTGCTGTGTGTGGATGAGAGAGATGGGAGCAGAAGGATCAAAAGATGAGGAAGTTGACTGGCTGGCAGATAGGTTCATTTTGAAAACATCATCTTGTATAATCTGGTTCAAGTCTGGAGACAAAAATGGATTCTTACATTAGGTTGGTAGTTTGGTAGAATGCCTTAAAGAGGATGCAAAAAAAAAAAAAAAAACAAAACAAAAAAAACAAAACAAACGAAAAAAACAACAACAAAGGAGACTGCATTGTATACTTCATCATGTTGCTGTCTAGAAAGGACTTGGGATTTTCATCTCATAAGTATTTTAGTTACTAGTAATATTACTGCCAATAGGATTTAGCAGTCAGAATTTCACCTTATGCCAAAACCCAAGCTGTTAATGTCAACGGGATGGGCTCTTTTTATCAGTTTCCACCAATTCGGTCAACAGAAGTTTAGGGTCATTACCAATTATGTTACTCAGATTCAGTTGAATTATCTGACATTGATATTGATGTAGATCCAAATGAGCAACGTAGATCCAAATCCGCAACACATGCATTTCCAAAAACTTTTACACGTGATCAATAATATTAAATGTTGACATGGAGTGGTCTATAGGTGCAGAGTGGATAAATAGAGAGTCCCAAGTATTTAAGATTTTTAGCACCACCCTTTTAGGAATGCTTATATATAAAATTTGCTTCTTCAAGCTGTACGCTTAATCCAACACTTCAGTTTACACGACAGATTCTTATGGCTGATGCTATAGGGAGATCTTTGTGGATTCTTCTATGTTTCAACTGGATTATAAATTGTCAGTAGTTAGTTGTTATATGAATTGCATTATGAAGTGTTCTTAATCTTCTTTTGAGATGATTATGGACTGAAGTTAATATTATTAATTGAAACTTGAGCAGAAAGAGCAGAACAATTGGACTGGGATGCACGGCTTAACATCATTATGGGGGCTGCAAAAGGCCTTGCATACTTGCATCATGATTGTTCGCCTCGAATAATACATCGTGACATCAAGTCAAGCAACATATTACTCGATGGGAATCTGGAAGCTCGTGTCTCTGACTTTGGGCTTGCAAAACTCTTGAAGGATGAAGAGTCACATATAACCACCATAGTTGTGGGAACCTTTGGTTATCTTGCTCCAGGTACAATGTTTATTACAACATCTACAAATTGATTTCATGCTAAAGATACATATTTGATCTTCTCCTTGACTGATCTGCCTAGAGAGAAATTTCTGATGTTAGATAACTGCTGGATAGATTTCATTTCTGGGTAAAATGTCCAAATTCTGAACCTGAACTGAAATAAAAATCATTTTGTTTAATTATAGTCTGAATTATAAAGGTTATAAGAATATTATCAATAACCTTTGCTTGTAGCAAATCAGACTATAATGTGTAACGCTTGTATCCTACCATCAAGGACCATTAGTGTAGATATTATTTGGTGAGTTTGCAGACTTACTAGATGACATTTGGGTTGTTTGTCACCATGGACGAACTTTCACTTGTAAAAGATTCAACAGAATTTTTTAAAGGTGCCAAATTATCTTATCATCCTGCTACCATTAATGAAAATTTAATTTGGTTACTTGGCTGACTGATTAGATGATGTATGTGTTTTGGTAACTATGGGAGCCGCATCCCTCATTTGTTTTGAGACAAAATCATAAAATCCCTAAAACCCTATATCAACATTAACCAAGCGACTATTAGAATTTATCATGGATTAAAATAATGGAATATTTCATCCCGCCCACCAACTGACATGTTGAACTCCCTGAGACTGATAAAACCCCTCAGCAAACAAGCGTGAATCTTCTGTGAATGTGAGGTGGAATATCAAGGCATACAAATCACCAACTAAGCAGTTCACAAAAGTCTTTTGTAATGCATCGTAGGTGTTCATGTGAGCTACTCAAGTCACACAAATCGTTCCATAAGTCTTTTGTTGACGCACAATGACACTAACATGAATCTTCTGCAAGCATGTATCGATTTTTGGAAGCTTTCAGTGGTGGCCTCCAAAAATCAGGAGAGATCTGGTTTTGTTGACTCTAGGTGAGATCAAAAGCTTCCTTAAGGCAAATGAGAGCTTTCTCACGAGCTGGTGAAGGCTTCATTCCTTTGCTTGCTCATACTCATATGTGAGGATTCGTTGACACTCCATCTCTTGACTTTATGGCAACGCAGCATACAAAGACGTATTCTTCTTCTTCCTGTCCTTCCCAACTTCCGGCTTCTCTTTTGGTCTTTAGCACACCATATGGTGCTTGTGCACGGCGTCTTGTTTTGACATAGACTAAAATCTGGGCTGGAAACTAGATTTCAAACCTACTATTT
The DNA here is from genome assembly GCA_025175895.1 of Wurfbainia villosa. NCBI lineage: Eukaryota > Viridiplantae > Streptophyta > Magnoliopsida > Zingiberales > Zingiberaceae > Wurfbainia > Wurfbainia villosa. The sequence goes on along the minus strand of CM045988.1, from coordinate 110,493,623 downwards.
TGCATGGTTAATGGTACCCACACTATAAAGTAGATCACATACCATGAGTCAATATGCCAACCCATCAAAATAACCCTACCAATGGTTTCTTAATGCATAATATACAACTAGCTTACAACTCGCATTCATGGCGCTGGTGAATTCTAGCCAATGTTCATCTTTAACAAGTGACACTTTTTTGTGCATTTTTAACTATTTTAAATGATGAATATTTTTAAAATGCACAAATATTCATCTTTAAGTTTGATATTATTCCAATTAACAGGAGAAGAAACTATTGAAGTTTGTAAAACAATAATAAAAGTTCCTTTTAATCTCTTGAAAAAAATTGGATACAGGAGCTTTACTTTAATAAGTTTCCCTTTCTATATATGACATGACACATCTTTTAGTGAAAATGGAGAAAAATAGAAAATGAGATGTCATTCTTTCAAGAAATTGACTTTCACCTTTTCTTCCAAAAGCATAACGTAGTCAAGAATTTAATTTATCAAAAATTATCCGAGTAATTATTTTTTATAATTACTTGGAACTTTTTAAAAAGTATTTTTTTAGAAAAGTTTGTTAGGATTTTATTAGAAAAATTAAGAATTTTCTTTTATTTTATAAAGAACAGATTGTATCCTCATACTATAAAAAGGAGGCTAGGATCTAATATACTGATTACGTTATGAGTTAATATAATTTGCAATTTCCTTTTTGCCGAGTGAGATTTGGTAAATTTTTTGTGGGTGAGGATTGTTTCTTTGTTCGCTTCGCTAGGTTGCATCAATTGATATCAGAGTCGAATTTCTACTTCGGTGTACAATACCACTGCCATCCATCTTTCTTGTTATTTTCCAATTCTCATGACCAACACACACTTTTTCATTCGGCTCGATTGGCGTCGTAGCTCTTCTCCCTGCCTCCACCACGCATTGGCTATCTATTTCATGCAAATTTTCAATAGAAAAGGTTCGCATCAACTAGGTAACATCGTCCTTATTTGAAAATAACTTGTTTATATTAGCAAGTTAATCAATTTTCATGTATTCTCTATTTGATTCACATATCATTTATTTTTTTTATAACAATTCTTATCCTTGTCTTTTAGTAACCTACCTCTTTTGTCAATATTTTCAAGTTCCCACTTGCTTCTTTAAAATTATCATGTTGCTTAATTTATAAATTTCATTACTTGTCGAACCTCACCATCGACTATGACGAGAAACCCCACAATCAGAGTGATAGATATTAGGTGTAAACTTTTAGAAGACAAGCTTAAAATCCTTTGATCTAAAGTGGAAAAACTAGAATGGTTTAAAGTTTCTGTTGAAAGTATAATCAGCAAGCTGGTAAAGGGCACGAGCCTTGAACCTATAGATCACATATCGCATATAGCCTAATAATCATCTAGACATCATTTATGTTAGGACTGTCAATCGGTTATGACAAAGGAGACCACTTCCAAGACATTTAACCCGTCCTAGGTCTAGACTCGAACCTAGATTTGAAATTATACTGGAAATAAATACTATCCATTGAGTCAAACTAGATGCTCCTAGTTTTGATGGCCAACTAGATCCAAATCTTTCCTCGACTAGATCATTAAGATTAAGGATTACTTTAACTGGTACAGTATGACCCAAATTGAACAAATGCAATTTGCAAAAGTCAAACTCGTAGGTTCGGCAAGAAATACTAGCAGAGTATCTAAGATCAATACATTTCGAATATGAAGAACTATTCACACACTGGGTAGAGATGAAATGGATTCGATCTAGAAAATATCTTCCAACATGCTTTGCAAACCAACAATACATTATGCAGATTGATCTAAAACATTCAAACATGAGCACAATTGAATCTCTATACAAATTTGAAATTTTAAAAATGCACTGCAATCCTAAATTTGACCCTAGGGAAGTCCTAATCCACTTTATTAATGGATTGAGACTTGAAATTCAAAGATGAGTAAAATTATTAGCCTCAATCTCAATCGAAAAAGCATGCCAAAAGGCTAAAGAGATTAAGCAAATGAAAACACTTACCCTGCAACCATCCGGCCCTATTGCGGGTAGTGCTCCTACTCACAGGGTGTTACTAAAATCAAATAAATCCACTAGCTCAATCTACCTTGGATCTATCATACAACGAGTAGGGGTGGATGCACAAGATTTTAAGAAAATAGAAAATCTTATTGTAAGGGTCATATAACATCCAAATGCCCACATAAAATCTTGGCCTTAGAACAAGAACACAATTTTGAGAATGAAGTGACATACATTTCGATCTAAGGTAGCGATGAGGAAGTTAACCCTTTCGACCAACACTATGAAAATAAGGAAATTAAAGAACAAACCATAGGATTTAATGTAGTGTGTTGTATTCATTCAATACCCATGTTTGATGGCATATAGAAACACACTAATATCTTTCACACATATATCAAGTGCGGAAAGCATGTTAGATTGTGATCGATTGTGTGAGTTGCATGAATATTGTTTCCACATAAGTCCTTTCTAGGATTCAAGACATTGTTGAACCACACCCAAACCCCTATAAGGTGATATAAGTAGATCAGACTTCCCTTCCTGTGATACAATGGTGTTTAGTTCCTATAGAGATGAGTTTGTATAAAGATAACATATTATGTGACGTTCTTCTTATAAGTGTGGCTCATGTCATATTTAGTCGTCGTTGGCTTTATGGTCTTTGTTGCTCACTTTGAATGATAAAATACCTATTTATTTATGCACAAAAATCAAAATATTTGACTGTACCCAGCTGAGCCTAGAAAGCTAGAGTCCAAACTCAAGCTGACAACCAAACCAACCCAACCTTCAATACAACCCATTCACTTGCTCACACAGGCTCAATTTGAGAGAGAAGGAAAGGAATCAGGAGTGATGGTAGCATTAGTTATCCAATCTCTTGCAGCTGGCCCTAAAGATTCACGTCTAAAGTTAAAGAGATATTAAATGAGTTCAAGGATATCTAATCCCAGGGTCACAATTACGCAACTTTCTACATTATCGTTTGTGAATTTTTTAGAGTGTGTTGAATTGAATATAGACAAGTTGAAGAACTCTTACAAAAATATTTTGTTAAAGAAAACATGAGTCTATGTATCCTTTCCGCCTTATTGGTCCCGAAAAAGAATGACTCTTAGAGAATGCGCATCAATAGTCTCGTCATCAATAAGATCACAATTAAATATAGATTTCTCATACCAAGATTTAATGACATGTTTGACTTAATGGAAGGAGTCTTTGGTTTTCTAAGATTGACTTGCATAGTGGTTATAGCCAAATTAGATTTAGGACTGAAGATGAATGAAAATTTACCTTTAAGATACAAGAAGAGTTGTATGAGTGGGCATACATGCCCTTTAGACTTTTAGATGCCCTTGGTACTTTCATGAGGCTATTGAATTAAGTCCTAAAATCTTTCATAGGAAAATTCCTAGTGGTTTATTTTGTGGGCATTCTGATTTATAATGTGACACGTGATGACCACCCGAAGCACATTCGCCTCATCTTGGAGACCTTTGAGATCGAAAAACTATTTGCTAATATGAAAAAGTGATCTTTCCTACAACCTCATGTTCTCTTCCTTGGGTCTATCATCTTTGTAGAAGGCATTTTAACGGATCCAAAAGAGATTAGGGTAATTCAAGAATGGCTCACGCCGTGAACCCTTCAAGAGGCTCGAAAGTTTTCATGGTTTTGCAACCTTCTATTGTCATTTTACTAAGGACTTCAACACCGTCATTGCTCCCGTTACAAATTGCTTTTAAAAAGGAGAGTTTCAATGGACTAAATATGCCTCGATAGCTTTCAAAGTGAGCAAGGAAAGGATGACTAAGGCTTTTATTTTTAGACATCCTAATCTCTCAAAACCATTTAACGTAACATGTGATGTGTTAGGAGTAGTTATAGGGGGGGTAAACTAAGTCAAGATGAACACTCAATTGCATTCTTTAGCGAAAAACTTAATGAAACTCGACGACATTATTCCACCTGTGACAAAGAGTTTTATATCATTATTCAACCCCTGAGACATTGGTGTTATTATCTACTGCCCCACGAGTTTATTCTCCATTTAGACCATAAAGTACTGAGTTTCATTCAAAAGAAATTAAATAATAAACATGCTAGGTGGGTCGAGTTCCTTTAAGGGTGCACTTTTGTTCTAAAACATTGTTTTGGTGTGGATAACAAACCATCAGATGCATAAGTCGTATTGTCACCACATTGTATACCATGAATACGATTGTAGTAGGATTCGATCGCCTCAAAGATGAATATACAATTTGTCATGATTTTTTTGGAACAATTTTCTAAGATGTCCCAAATGAGAATTGTCGTGATTTGATAGTGTTATTTCGTAAAAATACGAATAATCTTATTACATGATTGAAACCCTATTTATATCCATAATTAGGACCTATTCAAAGGGATAAATCAAACTCTATGCTAAGAATAAATCAAATTCTATCCTAGAAAACAAATAATTATCCCTAATATATTTAGGGATAACAAATTATCCCTAATCATATTTACAATATTCTAATACTCCCCCTCAAGTGGGAGCATATAAATTATATGCACCCAGCTTGTTACATATGTAGTCAATTCGGGGACCTCTCAAAGACTTAATAAACATATCTGCTAGTTGATCATGCGAGTTAACAAAACTAGTAGATATTTCTTCAGATATGACCTTCTCTCTGACAAAGTGACAGTCGACTACAATATGTTTTGTCCTCTCATGAAAAACTGGATTTGACGTGATATGCATGGCGGCCTGGTTATCACATATGAGTGACATTTGTATAACATCTCCAAACCTTAGCTCCCGAAGCAATTGTTTGAGCCATATAAGCTCTTGACTGACTATGGTCATAGCTCGATACTCTGCCTCCGCACTATATCTTGCCACAATATTCTGCTTTTTGCTTTTCTAAGAAACAAGGTTACCTCCGACAAATATACAAAAACCAGAGATGGATCTTCTATCAATGGGAGATCTTGCCGAATCTGCATCAGAATACCCTATAACTCGAGTATGTCCTTTGTTTTCGAACAAAAGATCTTTTCCTGGAGTGCCTTTGATATATCGAACAATGCGAATCACAGCATCCCAATGTTCTTTACACGGAGAGTTGAGAAACTGACTTACTACACTTACTGCAAATGAGATATCCGGGCCGAGTAATGATAAGGTAGTCTCCTACTAATCGCCTGTATCGTTCGGGAACTGGTAGAGGCTCCTGATTTGGCAGGAGCTTGACATTAGGATCCATAGGGTTGTCAACTGTCTTTGAGTTTAACATTCCTGTTTCTTCTAAAATATTCATTGCATACTTCCTTTGGGATATAATGATTCCATTTCTGGACTGTGATACTTCTATCCCCAAGAAATTTTTGAGTTTGCCGAGATCTTTTGTCTGGAAATGTTTGAAAAGATGTTTCACCTGTGAAATCCCAAGATGATCACTGCCTGTGATGACAATATCATCAACATAAACCACTAGGTAGATGCAACCAAGAGATGTGGCGATAAAGATCAATGGTCGCTCTCCGAGTCATGTCGAACTGTTGAATTACAATACTGAATCTACCGAACCATGCTCTGGGTGACCTCTTGAGACCATATAAAGATTTTCGCAAGCGGCATACAAGACCAGAAGACTCCCCCTGAGCAACAAAACACGGAGGTTGCTCCATGTAGACTTCTTCGAGCAGGTCACCATGTAAGAACGCATTCTTGATGTCTAACTGATAAAGAGGCCAGTGTTGAATCGCAGCAATGGACATGAATAGGCATATCGAAGACATCTTGGCAACAGGGGAAAAAGTGTCCCCATAATCCAATCCAAAGATCTGAGTATAGCCTTTAGCAACAAGACGAGCCTTAAGCTGATCAACCGTTCCGTCTGGACCAACCTTCACCGTATATACCCATCGATAGCCAACAACTGACTTTCTTGGTGATAGAGGGACGAGGTCCCAAGTCCCACAACTCCGTAAGGCACTCATTTCGTCCAGCATAGCCTGTTTCCATCCTGGATGGGCAAATGCATCTCCTGCAGTCTTCGGAAGAGAAACAGACGACAAGGAGGAAAGACAAGAATAATAGGAAGAAGAAAGGCGATGGTAACTCATAGACACATAATGAGGAGAAGGATTACGAGTTGAACGTATACCTTTGAAAAGTGCAATGGGAATATCAGATTCAGATGATTGTACCGGAGGAAGGGCGGAGGACCTGGCTCCAGACATGATTCTACGACAGAGTCAGTATTGGGCGGCGGCACAGTAGGCTGAGGACGACGCTGATAAACCTGCAACGGAGGAGAAATTGAAGCTGGGGGTGATAGAGAGTCCTCCGGAGGATAAAAGACTGGCGCAGACACAGAAGGAGGAAACACGGACGACAACTCTGAAGGTCCAAAGAAAGGAGCCGAATCAAAGAACGTGACATCAGCAAAGATGAAATACCGACGGAGAGGAGGAGAATAATACTTGTACCCTTTCTGAGACCGTGGGTACCCAAGAAAAACACATTTATACGACCGAGGAGAGAGTTTATCAATGTCAAGATCAAGAGCATGAGCAAAACATGTAGAACCAAAGACCTTAGGTGGTAAAGGATGGAGGGACTGATTTGGATAAAGTACATGATGAGGTATTTGATCCTGTAAAGTAGAGGAAGACATGCGATTGATAAGATAACATGCAATAAGTACGGCTTCACCCAAAAAACGAAGAGGAACATGAGAGTGATGGAGAAGAGTCCGGGTGGTCTCGAGAAGATGACGAATCTTGCGTTCTGCAACTCCATTTTGTTGGGGAGTATAAGGATAAGACATCCGATGTAATACGCCCTGAGACGCTAAGAAGGTCTGAAATGGAGTAGATAGATACTCATGTGCATTGTCACTTTGCAAGGATCGAAGAGGGATACCAAATTGTGTTTTGACTTCATTAAAAAAAGATTGGAAAATAGAAAATAATTCCGAACGATCCTTCATCAGATATAGCCAAGTGCAACGGAAAAAACCATCTATGAAGATAACAAAATATCGTGACCCGAATGTAGAAGAAACACGGCTCGGACCCCAAATATCAGAATGAACCAAAGCAAAAGGAGACGTAGCCCGACTTATAATGCGAAGAGAAAACGAACTACGAATATGCTTGCCTAATTGACATGACTCACAAGATAAAAACTTTAAGTGAGAAAGACTAGGATGTAATTGTTTTAACTTATCAAGACCAGGATATCCCAACTGAGCATGAATAACAAGTGGAGATGCTGCCGCTGAACCAACAAAAGAGGCCTGGTGAAGTCGGTATAGGCCATGAGACTCATATCCGAAGCCAATCATCCCCCCGTACTTCGGTCCGGTTCAGGATGAAATTGTCAACTCTTAAATTTCAACATAATATTACTTAACAATTTCCATGGCAACTATAATAAATCAGCCTATATAATGTAGAATATCCAACTTGAACTAATCACTTCTAAGCTCGCTGGGCTTAACTAATAAATTTTGCTAATTTGTGTTTCCTGTATCAGTAATTTTTCTGGATTAGTTGGTTTTGGTAAACTCTTCAATATGTTAAACAAAAGGCTATTAAAACTTATAATTGGTAGAGAAGGAAAAAGGGTAAAACGTTTGTTGAAACCCCTTTTACTTGGAGTTGGCAGAAACCCTTCTTCCTCATATCAACATGGCAGGATGTGGGTACTGAATGAGCCAAACTCATCTAAGAAAGATATAATTAAAACACAATTGAAGATATAATTAAAACTCAGCTTGTTGTACATAATCCTTGACCTTAGGGTCTTTTGAGGATTTAATAAATCCACAACTTTGATCATTGTAGCTGATATATGACGAGATTTCATTGCACTTTCTCTTTGACAATGAACAATGGACAGTTTCGTCATACCCTAGATGAAATTCGTTAGACCTCAGTCGCACACCATTGGTAGGGACGAATTAGACCTCAAGGAAAGCGACTATGCACTTTGGGATTGTTGCTTGCTGCATATTGACTGTAACTCAAACACATTACTGGGTCACAGAAGTTTTTCAATCCTCTTTTACGTTTAGCTTTAGTATTAAGCTGGATCAGATCTTGGTTTTGTTTAAAGAAAATCTTCTTTTACAAGTATCTTTCTTGAGAACATTGAAAAACTTTCTACACCTCGGTGATTGGGCTTTTTGCGGTCTCACAGCTTCTCAATTTGAATCACCAAATAGGCTTATTGTAGTGTCAACACAGATAAAATTTTAGATGTCAATCATATTTTTGGTTTATATCTTTCTCCCTCAGAAAGTCTCACACTGCTTGAACCATCAGTGCCATCGATACTCAATTCTGTTTTCATGTGGCCATTCCATTTAATCTGCAACCAATCTCTAATCATTCGACTACGATAATGTTTTCAGAATACATGCAGAGTGGTAGAGCTACAGAGAAAACCGACGTATACAGCTTCGGCGTGCTGGTGCTTGAGGTATTAAGTGGAAAACGACCCACTGATTCAGCATTCATAGAGAAGGGTTTGAATATTGTGGGATGGGTGAGTCTACATTTTCTAACTACTTGTTTGGTTATGATTCATTGCCTTCATCCAAGGCATTGGCTATCGACAGAGTTTGACAGAAATGACAAATTCGTGTCGTGCTATTTTCAGCTGAATTTCCTGATAGTAGAGAACCGTCCAAGAGAAATCATGGATCCTATGTGCGAAGGAACGCAGATAGAAAGCCTCGATGCACTCCTCTCAGTGGCCATCCAATGTGTGTCATCTTCTCCGGATGACAGGCCCACCATGCACAGGGTGGTTCAGATGCTGGAGTCAGAGGTGATGACTCCCTGCCCTAGTGATTTCTATGACTCAAATTCGGATTGAATTGTGCATTATTATGTCTCCTCTCTCTCAATTCCTGCTTTTGCTTCTAGTGGACATGAATTTGACAAACCTGGAGGAGCACACTTATTGTTAATGCATTTTCTCAAATTCTTCCTTCATGTCCTCTTCCTCTTTGTAGGACTTCATGTGCATCACTGTCATGTCTTACACATGTAGCATGTTCATCAAGATTCTTGTTTTTGCCGGATCGATGGTAGAGTCGTTTAGCCAAAGGGCTGACATGCTCTCTCTCTCTCTCTCTCTCTCTCTCTCTCTCTCCAATTGACGAAACATCCGACACATTATGTTGTAACTCATATCCATTGTTTCATAAACAAAAATCTAAACGGTTTGAATAAGACCCTACAAACACAGCTTTGCAGACTATTTCATATAAAAGTATCATTCAAATCATATCGCTCAGCATTTGAATAATTTATATGTTTGAAAATATCTGATGAACCACCTCTAAATCATTATGCATATTCTTTTGTTGAAATTTTAGTAAAGCACAAGTCAAATTATTTAGCAAGTCTCTGCTTCCTTTGAGGTATATTGAAGTGATCAATTCAATTTGATTTCGAAAGCACTTGTTCAAATTAATAAGAATTATCAGAAACGGATAATAATTACTTTTCCATTAATTATTTTCTTTCTCTTTTGCTTTGTCCCTCTGAGAAAACACCTCATAAAGTTTATCAAAGTTTCGTCTCCATATGCATGTTCATTTGGCAAGGTCGGCCATGGAGGAAAATCAAAACATGTTAACTTTCCTCATAGCCACCGCCGGTGCTACGGTCGGAATTGGCGGCTGTCCCTCAGTTCACAGCTACATCTTCCCCCTAACATATGCAGCTTTAGGTTTCATGATTAAGGGCCGTAGATGTGTGGCGATGTAGGTTTTTTTGGTGGTCGAGGAGAGGGAGCAGGTGAGCAAATATGTGGCAAAGTCGCTATGAGATGGCGCTGGAAGATGACTCTCTCGAAGATGGGAGGATTTCGCTAGCTAATCCGGGCCACGCACTCGAGGAGGACGGAGGATTATATTTTGAAGACCACAACTTGGTTAGTTAATGAAGATGTGAATAACTTGTTAAGAGTTAAGAGAGAGCGCCCAAGTCTGTGAGTTGAATTTATTCGAGAAACTGAGTTTCCATACACTTACCGTTAACTAAACAGAATTATCTTCCACTAAAACAAATAATTTGTCTCCGCAATTGAGGGAATTTGAATGTAGGTAGGTTGTATTAGTCAAACACCTTATTTACACCAATAAGAATTAATTCCAACTTCTCCCAAATAATGTGAAAAAATCTTAAAACCTTGGTAAAATAATAAAGTTGGGAATTTAGATAATGTTGCTAGATATGCTGCACTAACAAACGAAATCAGCAATTATATTCATAGTAAATTAATTGATAGAATCATGAATCTAAACAAGTATTTAAGAAATAAAAAAAATACAGCATAATTCATGATATGGATTTAGTCTTATCAAATTTCTACGGCAACAAATAAAATATAAATGAAACGATGACATATAAACATAAACAGAACCTGAATGCAGCGAAGCGGCTATCGTTCTTCATTTGTAAGATTCAAGTCGTAGTTCTTGTAAAAGAGAAAGGCAAGTCTTCCATAGAGGTCTAGGGTGACAGCGTCGGAAACTCTCATTATTGATAGGATACAAGAAGTTTGTCAAGGCTACCAGCTTCAATGGGGATCATGCTCTATATATAGATATTGAGTCGGATCCGTTATCGGTTCGTCATCAATAATGGATCTGTGCTCTAACAAGTTCTATACATTAAGTCCCATATCTCATAATCGAAACCCGTGAACCAATAAATATATTACTTAATAGAGTTCGAACCAATACGACACAATCGAATGATTACAACAATCACATGTAAGCACACTACTAACAATCTCCTACTTGGGCACATGAGATTTTGTATATAATATATGACCGAAATTCTTTAGTTGAGCTCATTATGTCGTATTGAACAAAATCAATGTGATCCATTAACTTCATTGGTACATAGGACTAAAGTAATCGTTGATACTCCATTTATATAATCGGTAGCGAGATCCATCAGTAATCACAACACTAATGTCATCAATGGCATAGATCAGATGTGGATGTTTAACATGAAAATTGTACAAAATATGATTTGCACATGTCAATTCCCAAATAGTCCTCCTTCTGACCCATAATAGGGTCTTGATCACATTTGCAAGCAACGTATGCAACTGCATTTTCAATTCACGTTGATAATGGATATAAGTCTGTCATAATATGCTCTATCAATGCTTAACCATTCTAAACTCTTTCTTTTAACCGTTTGACACTTTATGTCAATGCTCAATTAAATCGACATGTCATTGTTGTTCTTGGCCTAAAATTCTGCAGCTTTATTATCACAGTTGATCTCAAATAGTCATCAAGACCCAAATAATCTTTAATCCTGTGATATATATATTTTGCAACCATATTTCATTTGTACAAAAGGTTGGAATTGCCAACCTAGCGGCTCCTACCGGTCCGCCCCCGGACCATCGTAAGGGAGGTAAATCACGGTGGGTCTTTGACCCTTTGAGACTAGTAACCAGCGCATGGAGGGATGGAACCTCGCTTTTGCGAGGGATTGACCCGTTGCCCATTTGTACAACATTTTGCATGCGCTAGCCACTAGTCCCTTCCCGTGGGGGTCTTTGCAACCATATTTCATAATTGGATATTCCGTAGCAATTTATTAATTCATGCTTCATTATTGAGGTGGCTATCAGCGTCTGTTTGATGCTTTTCCAAATGATGACTCTTCCTAACAACGTGAAGATATGTCCTAATGTAAACCTCTCACCATCCAGACATCTATTAAAATGCGAAGTTTTAATATCTAATCACCTTCAAGCAATCAGATCTTCGCTATGTGAATATTTAAATAATTTATTACAAATACTGTAAGACTCCCTTTATAGTGCATTTATTTATGTATTTGTCTAATATTCTTATTATGTAAATTATAACAATTATGTACATATCTATGTATACATGAAACTTCCTACTGCCCATGTATAAGAAAATTTCTTCATCTCATTAATTTCAAGTTCACGTTGTGGATATTGTTGCAAGCTAAATTTATCACCAATATCTTTCATTTCAAATTTACCTGATCGAAATGATTTGATCTCATACAACAATTACTTATAATTGCTTGCCAACAAGATGTTATCCACATATACGATAAGTATTATAAACTTGCTCCCACTGAAGTTGACATATATACATTGTTCAACTGGATTTTTCTTAAAGCCAAATGAAGTAACTACTTGATCAGATTTCTTATAGCACTGACGGGATGCCTATTTTAAGTCATAAATAGACTTATTTAGTTTGTATATAAGGTGCTTTGAATCATCAAAATTAAAATTCTTTGGTTACACTGTATACATTGATTCCTTAATGTTACCATTAAGGAAAACAATCTTGATGTCCATCTAGTATAGCTCTAAGTCACAATGAACTATCAGTGTCATGATTGCCCTTATGGAGTCTTTCGCAGACACAAGTAAGAAAGTCTCTTTTGTAATCTTTATCTATTTTCTGAGTGAATTCCTTGGCTACAAGGTGTGTCTTATACTTTTCGACATTGACCAGTGAATCTCGTTTGGTTTTAAATATCCATTAACCGCCAACAAATTTTACTCTTTCAGACAATTCGACAGCTCTCATGCGTCATTATTCATCATAGACTTCATCTCAACTTTAGTCCTTTTTTTTCAAGGTTAGAATACTATTTTGACTTTCTGAAAAGATGAATAATCATCTTTCAGCCCAATGTCAAACTCGTACATTTTTATGGAGATAAACATAATTACATGAAACCTTGGATCTTCTTTCCCTAGTAGATTTACTTAGTGACACTTTTATTTAAGGTGGTTGGACGTCATAGCGTACTATTCCTACTAGATGTGTAACTTCTACACAGGATATCAAACCCTTGCTAGCTACAACTATAGTACCCTTAGTAGGATCACCAATGTTGTCCTCTTTAAATAACATGTCTATGAGTTTAACACTTCCACTGTTTTAAATAAATTTAGTATTTCTCATATAGAAGAAAAATTTATTAAGGGTGTACATTATAGGAATAAGGTCTAGTAGTTGGGCAACCCCAGATGTATGGGATTTAGATCATTGCCTTATTGAAACCATATTGCAAAGGTAATTGCAACCATGAGTGCTTCATCTCACAAGGAGTTTAACAAAGAAGTGTAATAGGGTTTTGGATCCTTTGTTTAGCTATACCATTCTGATAATGAATATTAGGCATGGTGCATTAAAAAATTCTTCACTCATAAAAGAAATTGTTAATCAACTTTCCTTTGACATACTCTATGCAGTTATCATGGTCTGCAATGTCTAGGAAACCAATAATTCTTCTAGGCATTATTTAGATAAGTATCTTAACCCCCTAATGAATTCTCATAAGTCAAGCTTCGTACTTTCATTTTGCTTTAATTTATTGTTCAAAGGCACATAAGTGTTTTCATGACTTTATAGTTTATCAATTAAGGAACTATTGTCTAACAACATTGAATTTAGAAAATACTGAAAATTTTATTTCTAAATGAGCAAGGACAACTTTATTTATTCAAATAAGAAGAAATAAATCTCCGTCTTAAATATGGTATCTTATTTTTCCAAATTCAAATTGACATTGTTTCTTAAATTAAATATGAATATAAAAAAAAATACTTAATACTACTACTCCAGCTTACTTCTCACTTTCAGTAATGATGTATCTTTCACCATCAATCAGTAGTTGACTGCAGAGGAGACAATCCTATATAGAAACACTAGTGTGAGTAGGTGTACTGACATCTATCTATCAAGTGTCGTATATAGAAATTGACTTACTAATTTAATAGATTATCTTTCTTAATTTGCCAATAGATGTACTTAGGATATTCTTTCTTAACATGATTATTCTTCTTGCAGAAGTAATAAGTAAGCAACTTATCTTGTTTCTTTTGCTCATTTTGGCCAAATGCCTCTGTGTTTGCAGTTTGCTTTGTTTTACCCTTGGCATTGTTCCTCCCTCTTCCTTTTACTGTTGGTACCCCGAAAATTGGATGTCAGATTAGTACTCTTCGATGTCTCTTGCTTCAGTCTTTCCTCTTCTTGAACACATTGAGTTATAAGCTCATTTAACGCCCACTATGTTGGAATGTATACTGAAAGCCTAACTCTTTTTGTATGAACATTTTTATTTTGAAATAAGAATCACATGATCATTGTTTGCACTTTATATTTATTATATGTGTGCATATTGTCTAATATTTTACATTGTAGATAACATGGTGCTTGGTATGACACAGAAGATCATGTTATCAGTCCCTTGTAGAATATAAGTAGAGACTCACGACCAAGATGGTTTTGGACAAACCATTGGCATGGTTGTAGTGTAGCTTGGTATTGTTTTATCTTGAACATAGAGTTACACTAGAACACTTAGGTGTATTGAGCAGGACCGACATAGAGGTGATTCAATTCATTGCTAACTACATAATTGAATCGGACCTCGGATATTATGTTGTACATGCTCTTAATCCCGATATAATAACGGGCACATGTACTTAGTATTTATTTCTTTGATTTACCAAAGGGTGAGATTTAGATGGATTAAATCAATATGCCCGGTAAGTTGGAAAATGATATTATTTACATGGTGTGCCGTTGATTATAGGAGGAAACCGTGTCCTATATATTAGGTTGATGATGTCCCCTTGAGGAGCTCATAAGGTTCATCATGTAAACCCAGCTGGTTGACTTAGTCAACATGATGATAAAGGTTGAGTGGTACTACTCGGAGGTAGATGTTAATTGATCAAGAAATCAATTAATTAACGGACATTCGATATCTTAAACACGGGGAGATGAATGTACAAATAATATATGGAGCCCATATTGATTTATGGGGGTTGGTGAGGTAATTCAATGATGATCCTCTAGTGGAATGGAACATCATTGATGGATCAAGTTTGTGTGGTTCCGATCCATCGGGTGGCCAAGATCTAACTCCTCCTCATAGTCCCTATCGTAGCCTAATATAATCCTCATGAAGTCTAGATCCAAGGATGTAAAACAAAACTCTAGAACCAACGGTTGAGATTAAATCTCTAGATTCGACGGTTGGGATTAAATTCCTAGAACTGACGGTTGAGATTAAATCCCTAGAGCCGATGGTTGGGATGAAAGCCTAGATCCGACGGTTGGGATGAAACCCTAGATCCGACGGTTGGGATGAAACCCTAGATCCGACGGTGGAGATTAAAGGAGGCTTAAGCCCAATTCTATAAATAGAGGGCTTAGGTTTGGGCGGCAAAAAGAGTGCTTGGAAATTAGGGTTTGCCTATCTAAAAGTGGGCGGCAACAAACCCTAAAGGAGTTAGGGTTTTGGGTGGCTAGAAGTGGGCGGCAAGCTTGGTTCTCCCTAGGGTTTTGGCCGGCGCCCCTCATCCTCTTCTCATCCATTGCCGGTGCTCTTCCCTTCATCCTTTTCTCCTTGGCCGGTGGAAACAAGGGCTAGGTTTCATCCTTGGAGCTCTTGGCCGGTGCCCTCTTGCTTCTCCTTGGTGGCCGGCGGCAACACTTCACAAGGTTGGCCGGCGCTCAAGAAGACACTCCTTGACCGGCGGTTATATCAAGCTCCTTGGCTTGGTGGCCGGTTCTAGAAAGGAGAAGGAGTCTTTGTTTAGTTCTTCTCTTTGTTCGGATAGAGCAAGGAAAGGAAGAACGTGATCTAGGAAATCTCGATTTTCAACTATCAGAAATGAATTTTGGAAATTCATAAATAATTATACATAATTCGAAAAATCGTGAAAATTCATACGTATAATACTTATGACACACACAATGGGTGAAAAATAT
Source organism: Wurfbainia villosa (assembly GCA_025175895.1). Lineage (NCBI taxonomy): Eukaryota > Viridiplantae > Streptophyta > Magnoliopsida > Zingiberales > Zingiberaceae > Wurfbainia > Wurfbainia villosa. The sequence continues at coordinate 110,477,773 of CM045988.1, read as the reverse complement.
TTGAAAATTATTTTACCCATAAAATAGTGAGTTTGATACAAAACTCAAAACCATTGAAATTTTCAATATTTTGACCCTATTTTGTATCAACTCTATCAATGGTGATTGCTATCAAAAGATAGACTTCACCAAGGTTTTTCAAAATTATTTTAAAATATTTTCAAAACCTTATTTTGGATCATATTCCTTGGGCTCTATGTACATGACTTGTACACATGCTTTTCTAATGATCCACTAATCATATAAGATGAGTTTGAGTTCATCTAGATGCAAAACCTATGCACCTTGAACTTAACTCATATCCTAGCATCTCACATGTATCTAGGGTGTATAAATACACATACATGTCAATTGGATGTGAGATGTGGGTTTTGGTTCATTTAAAACTAGGGTTTCATGCATCTTCTAAGGCAACCCTACTTGATTCCCTTATAAATGAGACTTCAAGTCATGTCATAGTCCTTAATTCAATCTCAACCAAATTGTCTTAAATACATGAATGATTATGGCATTAGAAATGATATAAATAAGCATATGCTCATAATCATGATGTCATGGCATAAGATGAAATCTAAAAACACATGACATTTAAAACCTTAATCCTAAACATGAACATGACATGTAAAAAGATTAAAATAAATATGATGTCATGGCATGTTATATGGCAAACAAAGCATGACATATAAAATATATAGGTATAATAATACCTAAATTTTAATATTAATTGCCATTTGTTGGGATTAATCATATTTTGCCATATTAACCTAATCTCCCTAGAGTGCCAAAAACCCAAAAATGACACACTAACCTCTAAACCTAAATTGTTCCAATTTAATTGATTTTTCTTAATTTCAAAAGTGCATCGACACATCCTAAAATCTTTTAGGATATTGATTCAAATTTATTTCCAAGGTAACCATAACCTTGAAAATATCCTAAAGTGTCACCTTTGCCATGGTTGAGTTAACTATCCATCCAATCAAGGTTGGCACACCCTAAACCCATCTTAGCGTGAATCAATCACGCTCTTAGGAACCCAAAACTAATTTGAGCTCCTAGGGTTAATTAGGTATTCTTTAGGGATAACCTCCCTAGATACCTTCCTAATGACCCTCCTAGGCTTGTTGGCCTTGGTCATTTGGGTCTTACCTAGGTTGACTCTAGGGGTAACTCCCCTTGCAACCTTCTTAGTGGCCACCCTAGGTTTCCTTGAAACCCTAGCCACTAGGCACACCCTTTGGTCAATTCTAGGGATGACTTCCCTATTGACCTTGGTCTTCCTAGACTTAGTTTGTGTTCCATAGTCAAATGGAACACTATGGTAAGCTACCTTAGGCTTAGGTTTGTGACCCAAACCTTGCTTGCCCTTGGTTGACTTTTGACTCTTAGGTCCTAAGTGTTGACTTTGAGATTTGGACCTAGACTTTTGATCATTTGACCCTTTAAATGGATTTTGTATAATTTTAAGGGTCTTCTCAAGTTTTTCAAGCCTTGACCTCAAGACTTGATTTTCTAATTCTAATTGCCCATTTTTAGAATTTTGATTTAAACCATGGGCATGAGACTTTCTAGGCATATGCCTAGTCCATTTAGGATTTAGATCTAGATGTTCTCCTATTTTCCTAATTGATTCCTTAGGTAAAATATTTTTAGGGACATTAGTCCCAAGTTTTTCCTTACTCCTAAGGTAAACATTTTTAGCACCTAAGCAAAATTCCTTACTTCTAGCATGCTCTTTATGAATTGCAAGGGAATTAAAATTTCTAGCATGCTTTTGACTTTTAAATCTAGAAGGTGCATTATTGAAATATACCTTAGGGTTTGCCTTGGAGGCTCCCCCTACATGTATAGCTCCTTCTTTGACTCTCTTGCTCCCCCTAGGGCATTGACTCCGATAATGCCCCTTTGAATTGCACTTGAAGCATATGATGTGCTCCTTGCTCTTTTGACTTGGGGCACCGGCATCCTTGATTTTTAGTGTCGGTGGAGCTTTCCTAGCCTTCTTTGGGCACTTGCTCTTATAGTGCCCGGTTTTCCTACACTCAAAACATATTATATGCATTTTATTATTAACACATATGTTTGAGTTACCTAGGTTAATGGAGACCGGAATTGGACTTTGGGCTTCTTCATCTTGACCGGATGTCGAAGCTTCTTCTTGATGTTCCAGTGTGGAAGTTCTCTCCTCCCCCTCGGTCCTTGAAGTGGATGCTTCTTCCACTTCCTCCTCTACTTCCTTCTCCGATCCGGATGTTGATTCCCTATCAACTTCCGAATCCTCAAGCTCTTTAGATGTTTCTTCTTGAGCTTGAGAGGGTGATGGTCCTTCTTCTTGGACCGATGATAGACTTTCATGGAGCTTGGCCAAATCGCTCCATAGCTCCTTAGCATCCACATAGTCACCTAGGCTACACAAGAGGTCATTAGGAATTAAATCAAAAATGAATTTGATTACCTTCTTGTTTTTATCGAATTGTTGGAGTTGCTCCTCACTCCATTTCTTCTTCTTGAGAAACCCTCCCTTTGGTCCCTTAGGATATTCAAATCCTTCCATCAACGCGGACCACTCCTCAAGGTCTCTCATCATCAAAAAATCTTCAATTATCGCCTTCCAAGAATTGAAACCTTCTCGTCCATAGAAGGCATACGGAATTGGGGTGTTGATATCCCATCTCAATTGTCCTTGGATTTCCATCTTTACCCTCTAGCCTTTTGTCTTAGCTCCCAGCGGTTAGTCCGTAGAAGAGCCCCAGGCTCTGATACCACTTGTTGGAGATTTGAGGCCGCTAGAGGGGGGGGTGAATAGCACGTTGCCCGTACGTAGATGGAAATCGTTCGCGATTGTCTCTACAAAACTCGTTATGTGCAGCGGAATAGAAATAATAAAAGCAATAACGAAAAGATACAATCACGAACACAGGGATATAACGTGGTTCGGAACCGAAACAGTTCCTACTCCACGGATTGGGTTCGTACGAACCCTAGCGATGCCAATCACACACCACTATGATAAATACTCCTTCTCGACACAAGTCGGAGGTGGAGAAACCTCTTACAATAAGATTACAAAAATAATCTAAATACAACAAGCAAATATAAGAAGAAATACAATAAGAGAAGTAAAGAACACTTTACAAAAACTCTTTAGAAGCTTGCTTGTTGATTGCCTTGAACTAGCACTTGAAAGCCCTGATTTGCAGCAGCAAATCGCTTCAAAACGTCCAAGAAAATCGGTTGCAAAAACCCTCCCATCGAGCTCCTTTTATCCTTGTGCGCGACTTGGATTTCTGCACATCAGTCGACTGTCATAAGTCACCAGTCGACTGATGCCACTGTTGTCGTGAGACAACGGCTCGATCCACGCTGGAAAAACTCCAACGGATCTCTTGGCGATCAGCCGTAGCGTCGATCGGCCCCCGATCGGCTGCGCATTCTCGCGGTGAATAACTAGCAATGATCGTATCGTCCCTTGGCGATCGGCTACCATTGCCAGGCGAGCGACTCAAACTTCGGTCGAACTCAAGTCGACTCACGGCCATAATGTCAAAACCCAAATATGATGCCCTCATACTTGCTAGACCACCCTTAGACTAGACCTAAGCCTTCTAGCCACCTCCATCAGCCTCACGCCTCTCGGATCCATCCAAGTCATCCATGACTTGTTCATCCATCGCGCTAGCCTCCAGGTGCTTCCCTCGGCTATGTCATGCTAACGGTGTCTACACCGCCAAGGCACATTGGACTTACGCCGCCAAGACTCCGCTTGGACTTTACGCTGCCAATATCAATCCCCTTGGACTTCCAAATGTCAAGACTCAAGCTTGGACTTTCCCTTGCCAACCCATGTTGGACTTTCCATGCCAAGACCCATGCTTGGACTTTCCATTTGCCAAGACCCATGCTTGGACTTCTCATGCCAAGTACACAAGACTTGGGCCTTCCCAATTGCTAAGTGTCCCACTTGGACTTTCCATGTCAAGTACCCATGACTTGGACTTTACCTTGCCAAGACCCATGCTTGGACTTTTCCATAATCACATGGTCAACCCCAATCAACCATCAAAGTCTACCTCGAGTCAAACTTGAGTCTAGTCAATTATAACCTGGATCGATTGTATAAACAATCTCCCCAATATATTAACCGACATCAATGTCAAACCACTTTGTCAAACACTAAAACATCACTCGAGTCAAACTCGAGTCCTGGGCCGATTGCACCAACAGTCAAGTGTTTTGACACTTGGCAATCGAGTCGACTTGCAACAGCCGACTGGGATTATGGCTAGTCGAACTGCTAAGAGTCGACTGGTGTTCGACTGCAGGAATAGCTGACGATCATTGCCAAAAGGCGATCGTGATGCTTTTGATCGATTGCCATGGATGGCAATCGGCTCGTCGGGGTTACAGAGAAGAATGCTCATTGGCCGATTGGCTGGTCGCTCGACCCTAGCGATCATTCGGGTTATGGCGGTCGATTGTCGGTGTATAAATGTATCCAGCGTGGATTAAATTGTGAAGCTTTAAAAGGAGCTCGTGGAGGAGGTTTTTGTCATGATTTCTTAGGGCTATTTGGGGTGATTTGTTGATGCAATTCAGAGTCTCCAAGTGCAGCTCAAGCAACCAAACAAGCAAGCTTCCAAAAGATCGTTTGTAAAGTGTTCTTTGCATTCTTTTGTGTATTTCACTTTGTATTTGCTTGTATTTATTTTGTATTACTATTTTAATCATTGTACAAGGTTTCTCCGCCTCCAACGTGTTGTCGAGGAGTATTATTGATTAGTGGTGATATTTGCATCGCTAGGGCTCGTTCGAGCCCAACCCGTGGAGTAGGAACCTTGAGATTCCGAACTATGTTATATCGATTGTGTAATTGTGTGCTTGTGTCTTTGTTTATGGTTTTTTATTATTTCCGCTACATACTAATCAAATTATAGCAAGCACGCGAACGATATCCATCAACGTCAAAATGTTGTTCACCCCCCCCCCCCTCTAGCGACGATCATTCCCCAACAAGTGGTATCAGAGCAAGGTCGCTCTTCAAGATTTAACAACTAAGGGAGCATCGCTAGAGGGTGAAGAAGAAGATGAAGTCTGAAGAAAAATTAGGATGGGACATCAACACACCTCCATCATACGACCAAGAAGATTTTTCGACATGGAGGGCGAGAATGGAGACATTCTTGATGATGGACATAGAAGATTGGTTCATCATCATGGAAAGTTTTGAACCCCCTAGGGATAAGAAGGGAGATGTCCTAAAATTAAAGAAGTGAACCCAAGAGCAACGCCTAAAGTTCAAGACCAAAGTTAAGGTGACAAAACTTTTAGAAGGTTTGATACCTAATGATATTTTTTCTAGACTAGGTGAATATCAAGATGTCAAGGAGCTTTGGAGCCAATTGGCAAAGCTCCATGAAGGTCCATCACCGGTTCAATTAGAGGGAGAGACCAAAGAAGCAAGCTCATTCTCACAAGAAAGTGAGGATTCGGAGGTCGAGGAGTGTTCGACATCCGAGGAGGAAGAGGTGGTGGAAGAGGAAGAATTGGAGGAAGCCTCCACTTTAAGGTTTGAGAGGGAGGAGAGACCATCTACTCCGGAACAAGAGAAATCTCAAGAGGCTTCCACCACCACCCTAGATAACTCAAGCACATTAATTCAAAATAAAAATCATATTATGTATTTTGAGTGTAGGAAATATGGGCACTATAAAAGCAAGTGTCCTAAGAAGGTCAAGAAGGCTCCACTGGTGCCAAAGGTCAAGGATATCGGTGCCCCAACGATTAAGAGCAAGAAGCACGTGGTGTGCTTCAAATGCAACCAAAAAGGGCATTATATGAACCAATGCCCTAGGGGGAGGAAGAAGGGCCAAGAAGGAGCATCACAAGTAGGGGGAGCTTTAAAAGCAAACCCTAAGGTATATTTCAATAATGCACCTTCTTTAAGTAATAGGCAAAAGCATGCTTTTAATTCACTTGCAATTCATCATAAAGAGCATGCTAGAAATAAATTTTACTGTTTAAGAGCTACACATGTCCATTTTAGGAATAAGGAGAAATTTGGGATTAATGTCCCTAAAATAATTTTACCTAAGGCAAGTATTAAGAAAATAGAAGATCATTTAAGCTTTAATGCTAAGAAAGATAGACATATGCCTAGGAAGGGCAAGAATATTCAAGGAAATAATGGGCCCACCAAATTAGAAAAATTAGAATTTGAAAATCAAGTTTTGAGGTCAAAACTTGAGAAGATGGAGAAGACTCTTAGGAATATACAAAAATCAAATTAAAGGGTCAAATGGTCAAAATATGGGATCTAGGAGTAAAAGTTAAAGGCCTAGGAGACAAGAGTCATCCAAAGGTAAGAAAGGTTTGGGTCACAAACCTAAGCCTAAGGAGATCTACCATAGTGTTCCATTTGATTATGGAACACAATCTAGGTTTAAGAAGGTCATGGTTACTAGAGAGGTCATCCCTAAGGCTAACCATGGAGTGTGTCTAGTGGCTAGGGTTTCGAAGAAACCTATGGAAACCACTAAGAAGGTTAGAAGGGGAGTCACCCCTAGAGTTAACCAAGGCAAGACCCAAATGACCAAGGCTACCAAGCCTAAGAGGGTCATTAGGAGGGTATCTAGGGAGGTTATCCCTAAGGAATATCTAGTAAACCCAAGGAGCTCCAATAGGTATTGGGTTCTTAGGAGCGTGATCGATTCACGCTAAATGAGTTAGGGTGTGCCAACTTTGAATGGATAGGTAGCTAACCTAACCATGGTAAAGGTGACACTTTAGGTCATTTTCAAGGTTATGGATACCTTGGAAATAGTTTTATATCCTAAAGAATTTTAGGATGTGCTAATATATCTTGAGAATTATGAAAAATCGATCAAATTGGCACAAACTAGGCTTAGAGGTCATGGTGTGCCATTTTGGGTTTTTGGCACACTTAGGGAATAAGTGATTATATGGCAAAATGAATATAATTCTAACAAATGACAATTAACATTAAAATTTAGGTATTTTTATACTATTATATTTATTTGTCATGATTGATTTGCCATATACCATGTCTTGACATCATATTTACTTTTATCATTTATATGTCATGATCATGCTTAGATTTATGTCATGTATATTTAGATTTAATTATATGTCATGATATCATGATCATTGTCCATGCTTATTTATGTTATATTTATGTCATGATCATTTCATGCATTAATAAAATTGATTTAAGGACTATAGCATGACTTGAAGTCACATGTATAAGGGAATCAAGTAGTGTTGCTTGGAAAATACATGAGACCTTAGATTAGGATGAACCAAAAACCACATCTCACATCAAATTGACTTGTATGTATTTTCATACACCTTATACATATGTGAGATGCTAGGAAAATGAGTTAAGTTCAAGGTGCATAGTTCTTTCATCTAGATAAACTCAAACTCATCTTATATCATGTGTGGATCATGGGGAAAGCCAATGTGCAAGTCATGTGCATTGAGCCCATTGATCATGATTCAATATAGGTTTTCAAAAATATTTTAAAGTCATTTTAGAAAACCTTGGTGAAGTCTATCTTTTGATAGCAATCACCATTGATGATGTTGATACAAAGAGGGCTCAAAATATTGAAGCTTTTCTTATTTTTGAACTTTGTATCAATTTCACTATTTTATGGGTAAATTAATTTTTAAATATTTTTCACTCATTGTATTTGTCACAAGTATTATACATATGAATTTTTGTGATTTTTCATATTATATATAATTATTTATGAATTTCTGAAATTCATTTCTAATTTCTGATTTCTGCATTTTACAGATATCAGTCAACTGTTGCTTGATGACAGTCGATTGATGCATAGGGCAGTCGATTGTTGGCTGACAGAGTCGACTTCTAGAGCTGATTTCGGATAAACAAGGATGTTTAGCCCATATTTCAGCTATGTTAGGCTACCCTAACTGCTCCTAACCCTAGGATATACTTTGGAAAGCATTAGAAAGGGTGAAAATCCATTGGATATGGATTAGAAGAGTTGTTTAGGGTGTGTATCAATTTTAAGGTGTGTGAGAGTTCATGTTTGAACTTTTGCCCTTAATTTTGATGGTTTAGTGTTCCTATAGGCTTAGGGACTCTCCAAGGACAATGTTGGTGGAATGATCAAGGGGGAGCAAGCCTTTAGGGGGAGGTATCCATCATGGGATGATGGATGTGTTCTTCCTCATGAGGGGGAGAATTTTGGGAGAATATTGTTAGTAATATATGAGAGGTGTCCTAAGGCAATCGCCTTATGGTTGTATCATTTATTAGATAAATGAAGATTCACTATTTGAGTATACATGTTTTTCATGTATTTGATTGAATCTTAAACTCATTTACTGTGAAGGTAGTTGCTTCGGAGGCTCATTGGCTCCCATGTCCCCGGATTAAAATTTTCACTAATGAAAGAATTAATCCGGATGGGATGAGTTTCCTTAGCACAACCAATTCGTCGTCGTGCTAACAACTTGAGTGATCGCTTAAACAAACTAGTTGTTCAAGCAACACAACTCTTCTAGTTGGTTAGCCGCGGAAGAGACGACGGACGGATCACCGGTTTTTTGTGTTTGTCTTCGGGGTCCATGATTATACAAAATATATACTAATGCACACTTGTATAATCAACACATAAAAGAACATGCTAAGATCAGAAAATAAAGTTGTAAAACTTTTATACCTCACGATCTTCTACCGTATGTCCTATCCTCCTCGTGGACGATGTGTGGGCGAAGATCCTCCACGAGTAGAAGCCTTCTAGATCGCGTTCTTCCTTTCCTTGTTTGCTGCGAACAAAGAGAAGAACAAAACAAAAAACTCCTCCTTTCTAGAACCGCCACCGCCAACCCAATGTTGCCGCCGCCACCAAGGAGAAGTTGGAGGAGGAAGGAGAAACCGCCACCAAGGAAAAGAGAGGAGGAAGAGGGGCACCAAAAGGAGCAAGAAGGAAGGAAGAGGGCGCCACCACTTTCTGCCACCCAAAACCCTAATCTCCTAGCCGCCAACTCTAAAGGCAAAACCCTAATCAAAAATCAACATCTTTACCGCCCAACCTAAGCCCTCTATCTATAGAATTGAGCTTAAGCCTCCTTTAATCTCCACCGTTGGATCTAGGGATTTAATCTCCACCGTCGGGTCTAGGGTTTTATCCCAACCGTCGGATCTAGGGTTTCATCCCAACCGTCGGATCTAGGATTTCATTCCAACCGTCGGATCTAGGGTTTCATCCCAACCGTCAGATCTAAGGATTTAATCCCAACCGTCGATTCTAGGGTTTCATCCCAACCATCGGATCTAGGGATTTAATCTCAACCGTTGGTTCTAGAGTTTTGTTTTACATCCTTGGATCTAGACTTCACGAGGATTATATTAGGCTACGATAGGGACCATAAGGAGGAGTTGGATCTTGGCCACCCGATGGATCGGAACCACACAAACTTGATCCATCAATGATGTTCCATTCCACTAGAGGATCATCATTGAACTACCTCACCAACCCCCATAAATTAATATGGGCTCCATATATTATTTGTACATTCATCTCCCCGTGTTTAAGATATCAAATGTCCGTCAATTAATTGATTTACTGATCATCAATTAATTAACATCTAACTCCTCGAGTAGTATCACTCAACCTTATCATCATGTTGACTAAGTCAACCAGCTGGGTTTACATGATGAACCTTATGAGCTCCTCAAGGGGACATAATCAACCTAATATATAGGACACGGTTTCCTCCTATAATCAACGGCACACCATGTAAATAATATCATTTCCCAACTTACCGGGCATATTGATTTAATCCATCTAAATCTCACCCTTTGGTAAATCAAAGAAATAAATACTAAGTACATGTGCCCGTTATTATATCAGGATTAAGAGCATGTATAACATAATATCTGAGGTTCGATTCAATTATGTAGTTAACAATAAATTGAATCACCTCTATGTCGGTCCTGCTCAATACACCTAAGTGTACTAGTGTAACTCTATGTTCAAGATAAAACAATACCAAGCTACACTACAACCATGCCAATGGTTTGTCCAAAACCATCTTGATCATGAGCCTCTACTTATATTCTACAAGGGACTGATAACATGATCTTCTGTGCCACACCAAGCACCATGTTATCTACAATGTAAAATATTAGATAATATGCACACATATAATAAATATATAAAGTGCAAACAATGATCATGTGATTCTTATTCCAAAATAAAATGTTCATACAAAAAGAGCTAGGCTTTCAGTATACATTCCAACAATCTCCCACTTATACTAAAAGACTATGTCATCATCACACTGCCATACATCTGATCCCCATATCCTCCACATGCCTATCAAACACTTTCGCTGGAAGGGCCTTAGTGAATGGATCCGCCAGGTTATCCTCTGATGCAATCTTGGCGACAGCAACTTCTCCTCGCTTTACGATCTCTCGTATAAGGTGGTACTTGCGCTCTATGTGTTTACTCGCCTTGTGGGCTCGTGGTTCCTTCGAGTTTGCAACTGCACCACTGTTATCACAATAAATTGTGATAGATCTGGGCAAACCAGGAATCACATCCAAGTCCATCAAGAAGTCTCTGAGCCATATAGCTTCCTTGGTCGCTCGAGGTCGCCACATACTCACCTTCCATGGTAGAGTCCGCCACGATTTCTGACACTCCTCCATACTATGGCTCCACCTCCAAAAGTAAACACAAACCCCGAGGTAGACTTACTCTTGTCCCTATCGATTGGAAATCCAACTGGTAACCCACATGGACTAATTGATCCGCCTTAAACCAAAGCATATAATCCCTAGTCCTTCTCGTGTACTTCAATATATGCTTTACCGCACCCAATGTCCTCGTCCAGATTACTCGAGCATTCCGCTAACCATGCCCACGGCAAAGCAGTATATCCGTCTCGTACATAGATAGCATACATGAGGCTTCCTATTGCCAAGCATAAGGAACCGCCTTTCATGTCTTCTATCACCTTTGATGTTTTGGGACACATCTCTTTAGATAAAGGAACTCCATGCCTAAAAGGTAGAAAACCTTTCTTGAGTTCTGCATGCTAAAACGAGCAAGGATAGTGTCAATGTATGAAGCTTCGAGATAAGCACAACATCCTTTTCTTGCGATCCCTTATAACTTTGATCCCAAGGATGTGTCCTACTTCTCCCAAGTCCTTCATGTCAAACCTGCTTGGACAACTATACTTTACGTCTCGATAACACTTTGATATTGTTGCCAACTAACAAAATGTCATCTACGATGATAGTACAAGAAATACCACTACGCTTCATCACATCTCTTGTATACACAAGGCTCATCCGACTTTGAATAAATCCATATGACCGGATTACCTCATCAAAGCGGATGTTCCAAGATCTAGAAGCTTGCTTCAATCCATAAATGGACCGATTGCTTACATACAAGATGCTCTTTGCCTTTAGCAATGAATCCTCTCAGTTGCCGTGATATAGATGTTCTCCTCAAGACTTCAAGGAAAGCTATCTTGACATACCATCCGCCAAATCTCATAATCCATATGAGCACTATAGATAAGAGAATCCGGATAGACTTAAGATATACGCCAAAAGGTCTCCTCATAATCGATGCCCTCTTTCTCGAGTATACCCTTCGCAACAAGCCTAGCTTTGAAGGTCTCAACCTTCCCATCTACTACTCTCTTTCTCTTGTAGATCCACTTGCATCCAATGGCTTTTACACCATCGGGTGGCTCTACTAGCTCCCAGACCTGATTAGAATCCATAGATTCTATCTCTGACCATCGCTTTGCCAAGATACCGCATTCTATCTTGGAGTTCCTCGTCATATGTCCAGGATCAGTTCATGTTCACTGTGACTAAGTCCAAGACTCTCCCAAAAACATGAATCTCTCGGGTTGTCTAACAACCTCCCACTACGACGAGGTGCCTCCTGTATGCTCAGGACACGCGGTGCGTGACTTGTGGTATCCTCTGTACGGTGGTAATCAAGTCGGACTTCACAACTCTCTCAAGAACAATCCTACTGGGCTTGTGGTTCATTACATAGTCCTCCTCTAGAAATCTGCTCTGCATCGATCACCTCTCGATCTCTAGGATTATAAAACAAACCACCTTCGCTTCCTTAGGTAGCCAACAAACATGCACACTTCTGACGAGGTTCCAACTTACCAAAGATCACCTTCAAAGACATGTGCCGGACTCATATCCGAATATATCTTAGACTAGGCTTTCGCCACCCACAATTCTACAGGTAGAAGGTACTGATTTAGATGGAACCAAGTTCAGTATACATTGTCGATCCAAAGCATACCCCGTAACAAACAGTAACTGTAATAACTCATCATCGATCCGACCATCTCCATAAGAGTCCTATTCCTTCGCCTCCGCCACACCATTCTACTGGGTGTGCCAGTGCATAATTGGGATTGAATCCCACCTGATAAGTAACTCCTAAACTCTCCCAAGAGGTACTCACCACCACGATCAGATCGTAGGTCTTGATACTCTTACCTGACGGTTCTCCACATCACCTTGAATTCTTTGAACTTGTCAAAGCATTCAGACTTATGGGCATCAAGTAAATGTATCCATATCTTGAATAATCGCCTATAAAAGAGACAAAATATTCAAAACCACCTCTTGCCTCGGATAGACATAGGATCGCACAAATCGAATGAACCAATTCTAACACATCTTTGGCTCTATACCCTTGGCCTCAAAGGCCTCTTGGTCATTTTACCTTCCAAGCAAGATTCGCAGTTGGGAGATCCTCCACCACTAATGAACCCAAAGGTCCATCACCTATCAACCTTGAATTCTCGCTTAGGTTAATACGACCAAGCCTTAGATGCCAAAGATATGTTTGGTTCATTCATTTGTGAAGGTTCTTTTCTTATTAGACTTAGAAGATGAGTTATTGATTTCTATATGCATCGTGGGAGTTTTTGGTTCAAGAGTATATAAATTGCAACCAATGTACTGTAAGATAATCTCCCTATTCCTTTTATAACCACTTTGTCATTAAAAGAAATGTAATATCCATCCATAAACAATTTAGAAACTGAAATTAAATTCTTTCTAAAAGTAGGTACATAAAGATAATTTCTCAAAACCAAAACTTTATTCCTATCAAAAGATAAATAATCGCAATAGCCGCCACCTTCAAGCATTGCCCATGAAGACTAATCTCCTCGCCTAGTCGTCGGGTTTCTCGAACCCCGCAAAGTATTGCAGACATGATCGCTGGCTCGTATCTACACACCGTAATCGTAGATAACACCGCTAAACATGTTTCAACAACTAAACAAGAAGATATACCCGCTTCCAATGTCCAAATCGCTTGCAAGTGAAGCACTTGCCTTCGCTTCTTCACTCCCGCCTCGGTCCCATCGCCACTTACTCTTCGCTCCACCTTGCTTCTTCTTCTTCTTACCTTTCGCTTAGAGGAAGAAACCTTCCGAGCGACCATGGCTTGAGCACTTTGACGAAAAGCCCTCTGCCTACCGAGTTCATCGAAGCTTCGCCAACGAATACAACCTCTTGTTCATGTTGTAGTTGAGGCGAATCGCCAAAACTCCTAGGCAGAGATCGGAGAATGATATCGACTGGGTTTCTATCGATCTCCTCGAGGACTTCCATCTCATTAAGATGAGCCATCATCTTGAGAACATGATCCCTAACGGTGTTCCTCGATCATGGTGGTCGCCATCAAGTTTCTCGCCGCCTCGCCTAGCCGCCTACTCGATGTCCAAAAGTTCTTGAGATCGAACATCATGTCATAAGTGGGCTATGGCTCGATGTCGATGTTGCAAAGACATTTGACATAGATGCCAAAATGTAACACCGCTACCATCTCATCCGCCTTGATCCATTTCTTATAATGTTCTTTCTCCTTTTCATCGAGTCATGAGGGCTTAGGAGGACAGACTCAAGAGTACAAATTTGTACTCCTCCGCAGCTAAGACAATATCCGTTTCTTTTCCAATCAATATAGTTTGGTCCAAGAAGTTTATTTTTTCTTTAAAATCACAAAGAAGTGGGTTGAAAGCCATTTGAAAATCCTAAAAATCACAATGATCAAAATATTAGATTTCAAATATTATTGATTCTCAAAACAATAAAATTCAAATCAACCAACACCAAATCACCGAGAATATCGCATGCCACGTCAGGTGGACGATACGAATTCTACATTTGTAAGAGGAGGTTTTACCCATTAATTTTATTATCTTGTCAACCTTACTTTTTGACAAATAAAATTAATAGTTGGTTCCTCTTTGGCCCTACAAATAAAAGCAAAGACTGATGGGGAGGATACTTTTATTTGCATCTAAGTGTGCACCATTACACGATACTAAGGGAATTATTTCGGATTATGTGCCTTACCGCTGTGGAAGTACACATGCTCTTAGATAATTTCCTATAACCATTATTTAACCAAGTGATCCGCAAACAAACCCGTCCGCAGGGAGGAAGACACTCAGAGCCAACACACAAGTTTGTTGCATCACACGTCAAATTGTAATGGAGGCCGCGGGAATTAATTAAAATATCCCTCTCTCACTTAGTAAATTGAAAATGAGGAATTTTAAAGCATACACAACATGCATATAAAACAAATAAGCAATAAATATGGAAAAAAACAGAATTTTTCCAACTATTATGGCATTGTTCTCCAATATGCATCCCGTCGTGTCGCCACCTCGTCCGCTCCATCTTTTCCCGTGTGCAAGTCACCAAAGAGATCCGAGTCGAGATATATCATTTTAATTTACATCCATCGATCCTATACTCCACGAAGGAGTGTACAAATAATCTAGATCGAAAGTAAACTAAAATGAGCGGCTAAACAATGCCATATTTAATTACAAAAATTAAATACTAATCTAGCCTCGTCAACCCCGAGGATTCAAATAATATACATACAATCACACACAAAACAATCACATACAACAAAATAGCCATAATAGTAAGATCTTATGCCTGCAACCAAAAAGTTAGCCTACGCACATCCTACTATTATCCGGCATACTCAATATATGATATGTGCATGAAAGTAACCAATCCAAAACACACAAAACCGAAACCGTGGCTCGATACCAATTGTAGGAGTTGCTCGAGGCTCATTGGTTCCCTATGTCCTCGGATTAAAATTTTCACTAATGAAAGAATTAATCCGGATGGGATGAGTTTCCTTAGCACAACCAATTCGTCGCCGTCAGGCTAACAACTTGAGTGATCGCTGAACAAACTAGTTGTTCAAGCAACACAACTCTTCTAGTTGGTTAGCCGGAAGAGACGATATGGACGGATCCGGTTTTTTGTGTTTGTCTTCGGGGTCCATGATTATACAAAATATATACTAATGCACACTTGTATAATCAACACATAAAAGAACATGCTAAGATCAGAAAATAAAGTTTAAAACTTTATATACCTCACGATCTTCTACCGTATGTCCTATCCTCTCGTGGACGACGTGTGGCGAAGATCCTCCACGAGTAGAAGCCTTCTAGATCGCGTTCTTCCTTCCTTGTCCGCCAAGTAACAAAGAGAAGAACAAAACAAACTCCTCCTTTCTAGAACCGCCACCAATCAAAAGGAGCTTGATGCAACCACGCCAAGGAATGAATGGATGAGCGCCGCCAACTTGTTGCAATCTTGCACGGCCACCTAGAAGTTGGAGAAGTGCCCGGCCACCAAGGAGTTGGAGAACCGCCGCCACCAAGGAGCAAAGGAGGAAACCAAAACCCTAGGCCGCCAAAGCACTTTGAAGGCAAAACCCTAATCCAATCAACCATTTCCGCCCAACCTAAGCCTCTATTTATAGAATTGGGCTTAAGCCTCCTTTAATCTCCACCGTTGGATCTAGGGATTTAATCTCCACCGTCGGATCTAGGGTTTTATCCCAACCGTCGGATCTACGGTTTCATCCCAACCGTCGGATCTAGGGTTTCATCCCAACCGTCGGATCTAGGATTTCATCCCAACCGTCGGATCTAGGGTTTCATCCCAACCGTCGGATCTAGGGATTTAATCCCAACCGTCGATTCTAGGGTTTCATCCCAACCATCGGATCTAGGGATTTAAGCCCAACCGTTGGTTCTAGAGTTTTGTTTTACATCCTTAGATCTAGACTTCACGAGGATTATATTAGGCTACGATAGGGACCATAAGGAGGAGTTGGATCTTGGCCACCCGATGGATCGGAACCACACAAACTTGATCCATCAATGATGTTCCATTCCACTAGAGGATCATCATTGAACTACCTCACCAACCCCCATAAATTAATATGGGCTCCATATATTATTTGTACATTCATCTCTCTGTGTTTAAGATATCGAATGCCCGTCAATTAATTGATTTATTGACCATCAATTAATTAACATCTAACTCCTCGAGTAGTACCACTCAACCTTATCATCATGTTGACTAAGTCAACCAGCTGGGTTTACATGATGAACATTATGAGCTCCTCAAAGGGACATCATCAACCTAGTATATAGGGCACGGTTTCCTCCTATAATCAACGGCACACTATGTAAATAATATTATTTCTCAACTTACCGGGCATATTGATTTAATCCATCTAAATCTCACCCTTTGGTAAATCAAAGAAATAAATACTAAGTACATGTGCCCGTTATTATATCGGGATTAAGAGCATGTACAACATAATATCCGAGGTCCGATTCAATTATGTAGTCAGCAATAAATTGAATCACCTCTATGTCGGTCCTGCTCAATACACCTAAGTGTACTAGTGTAACTCTATGTTCAAGATAAAACAATACCAAGCTACACTACAACCATGCCAATGGTTTGTCCAAAACCATCTTGATCGTGAGCCTCTACTTATATTCTACAAGGGACTGATAACATGATCTTCTGTGCCACACCAAGCACCATGTTATCTGCAATGTAAAATATTAGACAATATGCACACATATAATAAATATATAAAGTGCAAACAATGATCATGTGATTCTTATTCCAAAATAAAATGTTCATACAAAAAGAGCTAGGCTTTCAGTATACATTCCAACATACTGAATGTCCGCAATACGATTCATAACATAAGAGAATTTGTGATTGGATCACAACTAGTGAGTATCTCTACATGTATAATTGTGATGTATTGGAATTATCCCTATTCGATGAATTGATGCATTCGGACGCCATCGATTCTGTTGAAACTAGCACGAGGTATACTCTTTGGTTTATCCAAGCAACTATTTCTCACTGGCTGGAGACATTGGGATGTCCGGAGTTGATCGTGGATGCTAGTTATGGTAACTAGTTCATTGGAGTGACCAGCTGTAAAACTTCATATGGTTATCTATATATGGGGATATGTCAATGAAGTTCTTACAGCAACTTAAGTGTGATGTTCCTTTGACTTGAGGTATTCAAGTAATCTTGGTCATGAAGACTTATGTTTTGACATCTTAAGCAAGCATCTCCGAGGAGATGTTGACCCAGGATGATTGGGTATAAGTCGAAGGCCGAAGGTGTTTGAATAGCCTATAGAGGATTCACCGCTCCTTGCGAGAAGATGTATACCCTATGGTCTCTCGTCGGATTGTTACTAAAGTCTTTGGCCAAAGCATTACATGTTTAAAGTATGATACTCTTGGATACATGTACAGTAACTAGAATCCGGAGGACGAGGAAGTAATACTTGGGTTAGATGTGACGTAGTCAACCTAGTGGGGACTGACACAATAGTATCCTGAATCAAGTGGGTATAAGATTAGTGAAAGGAATGGGGCACAATTCATTGTAACTGCTGAAGAGTTTCAGAAATGGTTATGGGATCAACCATTGATTTTTCAGTTAATTGGGGATCATGATGTACTACTAGGTGTCACTCATGATCGTTCTATAATTAATGGTTAATTATAGACGACCAACATAAATCGGGAACCTATTTGGTCACATGCACAACGAGTGTAATCCGAAGGATTTAAAATGAGTCTAAGAATAGGATTCTCAGATCGAGAGAGACTAGGCTTGGTTGGACCAAACAAAGAGCGAGTATGAAATGGTTTCAGTCGCATCGGAAGCATGGATGGGTCGTGTCTTTTGAAGACATGATGGATGAACCAAATTGATTTGGTTCTAATCCAATGGTGGAAAATAAACCAAAGTGATTTGGTTTGTTTTAAACGAATAAACCAAAGTTGGCTCGGTTCGTTTTAACTTAAAACAGACCAATGCGGTTTGGTTTATTTTAACTTAAGTTATTAGAGCGGGTTAATAGGTTTTGGTTTTGAACCAATAACCGTTACTAGAATGTGTTCTCTATAAAAACACGTCTTAAGGGTTTTTCCTGGAGAATTAATTGGTTCAAGGGTTTTAGAAACCCTAGCCTTCTTTCCTCCTTCTCCTCCTTCTTACCGCCCAAGCCAAGGTGGTTGTTGCCCACCTTTGTGTCACCGCCGCCCATTGGAGCTACTGCCTCTCCTCGCCGTCGGCCATCCACCAGTCGTCATTGTCCCTTGGGCCACCCTCAGTCGTCGTCCAACCTCCCTTGACTGTCGATGACCAAGGAGTAATCGGCCAAGCCTTTGGTCGGCCCCTTCTTCCTCCACAACAAGTTGTCCAATTTTGGACAGCTTGATCTCCTTCGCGTGGAGAGGTCGATTGGTCGGTGTTTTGTGGTCTGACAGCGGTCTATTTATCGGGGATTGGATCTTCGGCAATCCTCATAGGTGGAGGGTTAAGTTTTCATCAAACGGTTGATGAAAACCACTTCTGACAAGCGAGTTTGTGAAACTCGTTTTGGGATTCGAATTTATTTCGGATTGTGATTGTCTCTCGGATCACATCGTCTTCGACTCGAGGCTAGTGACTTTTGTGAAGACGAGGCTCGTGGCTTTGTGAAGCTATCCCGACGATACTCGGCATGGATACGAATAGAGGCAATTCTAGCGAGGGTCACTACGGTTGATGTCATTCCCACTACACGTGATCCGTCAAGTATACCTAGTATAAGTTTCCTTTTATTGTAAAATTTTAAATAGTGATTATGTCTACACATGTTGTATTCTGCATGTGTGTGATGTGTGTGTTATAATAAATTAGATTTATTGCTTTTATTGCTTCCGTTGTGTACATGTTTATGAAACATGTTCGAACACATACTCGTCGCAATGCCGAGGAAACCCAACAAATGTGAGATGCCCAATTTGAAAATTGGGAGAGTTTGTAGAAAGCCTCTTTTGAGTGATATGAAACTTATCACTAGGAAGAGTGAAGGCATCCTAGATGTGTTTGGACCAAGGGGGAGATTGTAAGATCTCATTGGGATATGAGACATTGACCTCCTTGGGGAGAACCTTTTTGATGTATGTCAAAAAGAAGGAGAATTTATGAAATTACCAATTTGGGAGAATTTGTAAGGAGATTTGAGCTAGGTATCCTAACTCAATGGTTTTGTGGATTTTGTCAAACATCAAAAAAGGAGAAATTATTGGTGCAATCGGCCCAGATCATGATTGACTAGACTCAAGTTGGGCTCGAGTAGTGTTTTGATGTTTGACAATATTTTGGGGAGATTGTTGGTGCAATCGACCCGGGTCATGATTGACCAGACTCGAGTTTAACTCGAGTGATATTTTGATGTTTGACGATGGTTTAACCATTGTTTGACTATATGGTTGATATGGGGTTGACCATATCATGGAAAGTCCAAGCATGGGTCTTGACAAGGGAAAGTCCAAGCTTTAGTCTTGGCAATTGGAAAGTCCAACATGGGTTGGCATGGAAAGTCCGAGCATGAGTCTTAGCAAGGGAAAGTCCAAGCTTGAGTCTTGGCAATTGGAAAGTCCAACATGGGTTAGCAAGGAAAGTCTAAGGGTTGATATTGGCGATGTAAAGTCCAAAAGTGGAGTCTTGGCAGCATAAATCCAATGGTTGGCGACGTAAAGTCAAGTGGTAGTCTTGGCAGCGTAAGTCCAATGTGCCTTGGCGGTATAAACCAATTTAGCATGACAATAGCCGATGGAAGCACGTGAAGGCTAGCGTATGGATGAACAAGTCGTGGATGACTTGGAGGGATCCGATAGGTGTGAGACTAACAGAGGTGTCTAGAAGGCTTAGGTCTAGGCTAAGGGTGGTCTAGCAAGTATGAGGGCATCATGTTTGAGGTTAACAGTCGACTGAGGTTAAGCCTCAGTCGACTGGTCAAGTGTTTTGACACTTGGCAACCGAGTCAACTTACAGCAGTCGACTGGGATTATGGTCAGTCGAACTGCTCAAAGTCGACTAGTGTTCGACTGTAAGAAATAGCTCGATCATGATCGCCAAAGATTGGCGATCAAATGATGGCTTGAGCACGATCTTGTCATGGATGGCGATCGCTAGTCGATTACGGAGCGAATGTTTGAGCGATCGTCGTCGATTGTTGTGTTATGGTAGTCGACTGCTAGTGTCTCCATTGGAACTTATCCAACGTGGATTAAGTCATTGTCTCACAATGACTACAGGAGAAGTCAACTGATGGTCTCGATCAGTCGACTGCTAGGCGAAATTCAGCCCAATGTAAAGCTTTAAAAGGAGCTTGTGGAGGAGGTTTTTTCCATGGTTTCTTGGGGTGATTTGCTGGTGCAATTCTGGGTCTCCAAGTGCAGCTCAAGCAACAAAACAAGCAAACTTCCAAAAGATCGTTTGTAAAGTGTTCTTTGTATCCTTTTGTGTATTTCACTTTGTATTTGCTTGTATATGTTTTGTATTAATGTTGTAATCATTGTAAGAGGTTTCTTCGCCTCCGACGTATTATTAAGAAGGAGTATTATTGATTAGTGGTGATATTTGTATCGCTAGGGCTCGTTCGAGCCCAACCCGTGGAGTAGGAACCTTAAGGTTCTGAACCACGTTATATCGATTGTGTAATTGTGTGCTTGTGTCTTTGTTTATGGTTTTATATTATTTCCGCTACATACTAATCAAATTGTAGCAAGCACACGAACAATATCCATCAACGTAGAAATGCTATTCACCCCCCCCCCTCTAGCGACGATCATTCCCCAACAGTTACGCCGTCGTTCTTTGTGTTTTTCATGGAAAACTCGAAATACTTAGATCTTGTACCTAAAACTAGATTTTCTACTTGCGTTTTCGTCAAATAATCATCGTTTTGCGATAAAAGATTTAAATCTCATGTAAAATCGACAAAAACTACAACCTAATGTCATAAAAAAATCGAATAAGACAACTAGCTCTAATATAAATTGATGGAAACCACGAATCTAAACAAGTATTCAAGAAATCAAAAAGAATACAATATGAATCATGATACTGTTGGGAAATTGGTC
The DNA here is from genome assembly GCA_025175895.1 of Wurfbainia villosa. Classification (NCBI taxonomy): domain Eukaryota; kingdom Viridiplantae; phylum Streptophyta; class Magnoliopsida; order Zingiberales; family Zingiberaceae; genus Wurfbainia; species Wurfbainia villosa. The sequence goes on along the minus strand of CM045988.1, from coordinate 110,456,413 downwards.
CATATCTGACATTCACAACGTCGCGGACGAATACTTCGCACAACCGCAGCAGAAATAAATAATTATACCGGATCCCACCAGAGATCCATGCAAAACTATATAAATCGTTATCTATATTCTAGTCTAGATCTTATCTAGAGGAGAAATATACCTTCGGTGCGTGCCCTTCGTAATTCCGCTTTCCAAACGCTGTCAGATCTCAATACGGTAAGAGTAACCGTATATCTAGGGTATCCACACTGACACCCACACGATTTGGAGTCACGTTGTGCTAGCAACCCTAGCAAAACATCAAGTCCTCTTTGGAATAAGAATGAGAGGAAGGAGGAGATGAGAGAACTCTTTCTCTCTTGGCCTTCTTTTGCTTGCACTCCCAAAACACAACACACTCAAGTGAAGTCCACGTGAAACACCAAAGAAAGCCTTTTAATCCCATAGCCATCAATATCATTATCTCCCATTAAGACATCTCTTAATACCAAGACTCTTGGTATTCTCCTTCATGAATTCTCATCATGAATACCAAGGCTCTTGGTATTCCCATATATGATTAATCAAATTAATCATGCATGATGATGAATCATCTTCCATGGTTCAACTTGAGTCTAACTCAAGTTTAACCAGCTTTGAGTCTAACTCAAATCTTGGTCATATGCTCAATTGTCCTTTTAGTCCAACTAAAAGAAATCGTCTCCAAAACAGAATGTCATTTGTGTGTGACCCTATAGGCCCTTGTAACGTTGGCAATGTATCTAAAACCCTTTTAGATACATAAGCAATGAGCGACATCTAGCAATACATCATTGTTATCCAAGTTACAAGATCGTCGAGATCCGACAACCTTTCCGTGACTATTATCATATATAACGGTGTCCTTCTATCTCTGATATCTTAGATCGATCAATGAGACATAGACCGTGTCATCCCTTTATCGATCTCTATGTTTCTTGATCCCCAAGTAGACTCACTCAAACAAATGAGCTCAATATCTCATATTGACTCATTTGAGCATGGTCATGCATTTCGTGGTCCTACTCTATCAAGAGGCCAAAGATATCACTCCTGTCATATAGGAGGGATAGATCTCATCTACATTACTTACATCCCTCTGCATAATTCATTACATACCCAGTGATCGTCGTTATAGTCACCCTGTTACGGCGTGACGTTAGACGATACCAAAGTACATAACTCCTTATGTAGGGAACCGTAGTGACTTCAGGTCTAAAGACTATTCATACCAATAGTCACATGAGAAAGTATATGACACTCATATAATGATCCATGATATTTTCTCATGGTGGGTCAATTCAGTATATATATTCTCCAATATATATACCCATGTGTCAATGTGATATCACATATCCATGACTTGTGAGATCAAGTCATCCATTAACCTACATGCTAGTCTCAATGTATTAATATTGCCCTTGTATATTAATACTTGACTAGGAATATTAAGAATAGTGTTCTCTACAGCTTCTCATAATCAATTCTACCAATTGATATACTGTATATTAGAACCTACTATTTAAGGACATTATTATATTTATTTTAGCTGGCACATGCATAAAATAAATATAATAAACAATCTTTGCTTTTATTAATGAAATATGATACACATGATCCCTAATCAATCATCTCATGATTGACACTACAACTCATGATTGACACTAAGGGCTGACACTAACAATCTCCCACTAGCACTAGTGTCAATCACTGTAATCTCTAAGACCCAGTGATCTAGTATGACCATCATGCTTTCTCTGTACCAAAGCCTTGGTCAGGGGATCCGTAATGTTAGCATCGATTCACTCTCGCATATCGACATCTCCTCTATCGATGATCTCTCGAATGAGGTGATACCGCCATAGTATATGTTTGGAACGCTGGTGAGAACGAGGTTCCTTAGCCTGTGCTATAGCCCCGTTGTTTTCACAATAAAGCTCTATAGGGCTCACAATGCCAGGAACTACACCAAGCTCAGAAACAAACTTTCTGATCCAAACTGCCTCTTTTGTTGCTTCCGAAGCAGCAATGTACTCGGCTTCTGTTGTAGAATCTGCAACTGTGTCCTGCTTTGAACTCTTCCAGCTCACAACACTACCATTCAGACAAAATACATACCCTGATTGCGATCGCGAATCATCTCTGTCGGTTTGGAAGCTTGCATCACTGTAACCCTTTATAACTAGCTCCTCATCACCTCCAAAGATCAAGAAATATTCTTTCGTCCTTCTTAAGTACTTAAGAATATTTTTGACTGCTATCCAGTGACACTCACCGGGATCCGATTGGTACATACTCGTCATGCTCAAAGCATACGAGACATCAGGGCGAGTACAAATCATGGCGTACATGATAGATCCTATAGCAGATGCATAAGGGATCTGATCCATGCATTGTTTCTCTTCCACATAAGAGGGACATTGAGTCTTCGAAAGACTTAAACCATGTGACATTGGCAGAAATCCCTTCTTGGAATTCTGCATGGCAAAACACTTAAGCACTTTGTCAATATATGTACTCTGACTCAGGCCAAGCAAACTCCTAGATCTATCCCTATAGATCTTGATGCCAAGAACATAGGCTGCTTCACCTAAGTCTTTCATTGAGAAATAATTTCCAAGCCAAGTCTTCACAGACTCCAGCATAGGGATATCATTTCCAATGAATAGTATGTCATCTACATACAAAATGAGGAAAACAACTATGCTCCCACTAGCCTTCTTGTAGACACAAGGTTCATCTTCATTCTTAATTAAATCAAATGTTTTGATCGCATCATCGAATCGACGATTCCAACTTCTAGAAGCTTGCTTTAAACCATAAATGGACCTATGCAACTTATAGACCTTTCCAGCATCCTTTGGATTGACAAAACCCTCAGGTTGTGTCATATACACATCCTCGAGTAGATTTCTATTAAGAAATGCAGTTTTAACATCCATCTGCCAGATTTCATAGTCATAGTAAGTAGCAATAGCAAGCATGATCCTAATGGATTTGAGCATCGCAATTGGAGAAAAGGTTTCATCATAGTCAATACCATAAATTTACTTGAATCCTTTTGCTACCAATCGCCCCTTATAGGTATGCACATTGCCATCCATGTCAGTCTTTCTCCTAAAGACCCACTTACACCCAATGGGTTTGACCCCTTCAAGTGGATCAACCAAAGTCCATACTTGGTTAGTGTACATGGATTCCATTTCGTATCTCATGGCCTCGAGTCATTTCTCAGAATCTGGGCTCATTACAGCTTCCTGATAGGATGTTGGCTCATCTAACATGACACCATCGTTGTCATCCAAGAGAAAAGAATATCTCTCAGGTTGACGACGTATCCTATCAGACCTGCGCAGAGCTTGGTTTACATGAATAGGTTGTACCACAACTCCTTGTGATGCCTGTTCTTGTTGCATTAAGGCATCAATGCTATTTTGTGTATCTTGAACTTCTTCAAGATCAATTTTACTCCCACTAGCCTTTCTAGAAATAAATTCCCTTTCTAGAAAGACACCATTTTTGGCGACAAACACTTTGGCTAGCATGGGGTTGTAAAAGTAATATCCTTTCGTTTCCTTAGGATATCCTACAAAATAACACTTGTCTGATTTGGGGCATAATTTATCTGAAACTTGACATCTCACATAAGCTTCACATCCCCAAATCCTCATAAAAGACATCTTGGAACTCTTCCCAGTCCATATCACATATGGTATCTTTATGACTACCTTAGATGGAACACAGTTAAGTGTGAAAGCAGCTGTCTCTAGAGCATATCCCCAAAAGGAAGGAGGAAGATCGGTATGACTCATCATCGATCGTACCATGTCTAACAGAGTACGATTTCTCCTCTCGGATACACCATTCAATTGTGATGTTCCAGGTGGAGTGAGTTGAGATCGTATCCCACACTCAACTAGATAGTCATGAAACTCTTGGCTAAGGTATTCCCCACCTCGATCTGATCGAAGCATCTTAATACTCTTTCCAAGTTGGTTCTGTACTTCATTCTTAAATTCTTTGAACTTTTCAAAGGATTCTGATTTGTGCCTCATAAGGTACACATATCCATATATACTGAAATCATCAGTAAATGTAATGAAGTACTGATAACCACCTCTGGCTGCGACTTTGAAAGGACCACAAACATCACTATGTAGGAGGCCTAACAAATATGTCGCTTGTTCACCTTGTCCACTAAATGGAGTCTTGGTTATCTTGCCTAAAAGACAAGATTCGCATGTCTCATATGATTCAAAATCAAATGAGTCCAGTAATCCATCTCTATGGAGCTGGGATATGCAACTCTCATTTATGTAACCCAAGCGATAATGCCAAAGATATGTCTGATTCAAATCATTAGATTTGAATCGTTTGGTATTTATGTTATAGACTGAGTTTTCTAAATCTAGAATATAGAGTCCATTCATCAAATGTGCACTGCAATAGAATATTTCATTTAAATAAATAGAACAATATTTGTCTTTTATAGTAAATGAAAAACCTTTCTTGTCCAAACAAGAAATAGACATAATGTTCTTAGTTATTGCAGGTACAAAATAGCACTCATCAAGTTCTAAAATCAAACCACTTGGCAATAATAAGAAATATGTTCTTACAACTATAGCAGCAACTCTTGCGTCATTGCCCACATGCAAGTCCACTTCCCCTTGCATCAATGATCTACTTCTTCTCAGGTCCGACACATTAGTGCAAATGTGAGAAGCACAACTGGTATCCAATACCCATGAAGAAGAAATAGATAGATTGACTTCTATAACATGTATACCTGAAGCAGAAGTCTCACTTTGCTTCTTCTTGACTTCCTCAAGATACTTTTTACAGTTCCTCTTCCAATGTCCATCTTCCTTACAGTGGAAGCAAGTCCCTTCCTTGGCCACCCCACCTTTGGGCTTCAATGCTTTCTTGCCCTTTTCTTGGGTCTTGCCTTTAGACTTCTTCTTACCTTTGCCCTTTTTAACCATAAGTACATTACTAGTACTAGGTTGTATCTTCTTAAGATTGCTCTCAACAGTTCTCAACATGCTTAAGAGCTCAGGCAACGGTTTGTCAATTTCACTCATGTAATAATTCATAACAAATTGACTAAAGTATCTAGGCAAGGAGTGCAGAATAAGGTCAGTGGTCAACTCTTGGCCTAAAGGAAATCCCAATCTCTCAAGGTTCTCCACGTACCAAATCATCTTGAGTACGTGAGTTCCTACGGGTGTTCCTTCTTGCATCTTGCATTGAAACAATGTCTTAGATTCTTCGGATCTCTCGTGCCTCGCTTGCCCTTGATATAGTTGCTTCAGGTGTGCAGCCATAGCAAAGGTATCCATGTTCTCATGTTGCTTCTGAAGCTCAGAGTTTATGGTTTCAAGCATAAGACATGATGCATCTAATGCATCATCTTGATGCTTCTTGTAAGCATCCTTATCAGCACGAGTGGCATTGTTGGTGGGTGGTTCAGGAATGGATTGCTCTAGGACATAGAGTTTTTGCTCCTGTTTGAGAACTATTCTCAAATTCCTATACCAGTCAATAAAGTTTGCTCCATTGAGCTTGTCCTTCTCAATGACCGATTGCAGAGATAAGGTATTTGACGTATTTGAAGACATAGTGATCTACAATAGAAATGCAGACATGTATCATATTTCAATCATTTAATTAGGCCTTTAACTAAATGATTCTCCCACTGGTCACAAAGTGGTACAAGATTCATATTATATTGCATCTTGAGTTAGCTTTGGCTAATCGCCTAAGACTCGTATAAATTAGGTAGGTAACTCGTACCAATTACATCTAATGTAACTCTTGTATATCTTTATGAACAACATTTGTTCATAATGTCCATCGAATGAGATATCCTTCTAAATTACTACTCATCTTGAGTTAGCTTTGGCTAATCGCCCAAGATTTGTATAATATAGGTAGATATCTCGTATGAGTTATGCCTCTAAGTTCATCAATCTAATTGAGAGAGCTTAGTTAAGTCAAACCCAAAGTTTAATAGGCAGACATCACAATTGTCCTATCGTACTTTACCAAGGTAAATCGAGTCACTTTGCTTTGACAAACGTGCTACGATTGAACAAGGTAACAGTAAGTATTAAACTTTGGTAGGCATATAATAAGTGATCTAATTTTTTGTGACAACTAACTACGCTTGCATCTCATACAAGCATCACATACACAAGCATCACATGCAAGCATAATATATATCAACATATAATTTTTAAACGTGACATGGTTATGGCCCGAATCTACGATCTTCTCAAGGCAATGAGAAGAGTGAATGGATAACCTAGGGATGACATCTTCTCCAAGTGCTTCCTTCTATCATCCTGTGTTGTCGGCATCCTTCTTGTAACTTCACCCTTCTGTGGACTTTCCATTTCTTCATTTTGTACATTACAAAATAAGAACACTCGAGTTACATTCGAGTCTAAATCTATTTTACAACATGAAAATAGAGATGAAGGTGCGACATGCAAGCCGCATTATGAATTACAACATGCACACACAACACATACAACCACAATCATATTGGGTCCTAGGCCATAACCATGCACCATGCATCATATCATTCATAATGATGTGATTTTATAAAATTAATTATACATACACGAATTTTTAAGTCACTTCGCCGATAAGCCGTAACGCCACGGCGGTCCCGCTAGCCGGTTAGCGAGCGGGATCAAGAGGCAGCACCCCTTGCGGGGGTCTAAGGGGGCAGCACCCCCAAAGAAAAATTTTATTTTCAACTCCTTGAATGAGTTGTTGCCCTCGGTCCATCACTATGAACCCAAGACCCTTGCTTCCGGAGCATCCCGTGTCCAACACGGTCGGCCCGTGCCAATTGGCACGACCATTCTGGGGTGATCAGAGTCCGACACGGGCAGGTTGTGTCTTTCCACACAGCCGTGGGTTTCTCTTCCAGAGGCGCCCACGGCCAGGACGTGTTCTTCAACACGGCCGTGGGGTTGAATACGACCAGGCCATGTTTTTCAACACGGTCGTGTGTCGTACTGTTCCACTCCGTTTTTGCCCCTTTATCAACATTCCAAGCCTAAAATTCATGTACCCATAATCTACATGCTTTATATCTTATAGAAAGCATGAAAAAACTAATTTATATCGCATATAAATCATTATAACGAAGTATATGTTTTGCAAGTGGCTCTGATACCACTGTTGGGAAACCGGTCCAGATCTGACGTTCACAACGTCGCGGGCGAATACTTCGCACAACCGCAGCGGAAATAAATAATTATACCAGATCCCACCAAAGATCCATGCAAAACTATATAAATCGTTATCTATATTCTAGTCTAGATCTTATCTAGAGGAGGAATATACCTTCGGTGTGTACCCTTCGCAATCTCACTTTTCAAACGCTGTCAGATCTCAATACGGTAAGAGTAATCATATATCTATGGTATCCACACTGACACCCACACGATTTGGAGTCACGTTGTGCTAGCAACCCTAGCAAAATGCCAAGGTCTCTTTGGAAGAAGAAGGAGAGGAAGGAGGAGATGAGAGAACTCTTTCTCTCTTGGCCTTCTTTTGCTTGCACGCCCAAAACACAACACACTCAAGTGAAGTCCATGTGAAACACCAAAGAAAGCCTTTTAATCTCATAGCCATCAATGTCATTATCTCTCATTAAGACATCTCTTAATACCAAGACTCTTGGTATTCTCCTTCATGAATTCTCATCATGAATACCAAGGCTCTTGGTATTCCCATGCATGATTAATCAAATTAATCATGTATGATGATGAATCATCTTCCATGGTTCAACTTGAGTCTAACTCAAGTTTAATCAGTTTTGAGTGTAACTCAAATCTTGGCCATATGTTCAATTGTCCTTTTAGTCCAACTAAAAGAAACCGTCTCCAAAATAGAATTCTATTTGTGTATGATCCTATAGGCTCTTGTAATGTTGGCAATATATCTAAAATCCTTTTAGATACATAAGCAATGAGCGACATCTAGCAATACATCATTGCTACCCAAATTACAAGATCGTCGAGATCCAACAACCTTTCAGTGACTATTATCATGTATGACGGTGTCCTTCTATCTATGATATCTTAGATCGATCAATGAGGCATAGACCGTGTCATCCCTTTATCGATCTCTATGTTTCTTGATCCCCAAGTAGACTCTCATATTGACTTATTTGAGCATGGTCATGCATTTCGTGGTCCTACTCTATCAAGAGGTCAAAGATATCACTCTTGTCATATAGGAGGGATATATCTCATCTACATCACTTATATTCCTCTTTATAATTCGTTACATACTCAGTGATTGCCGTTATAGTCACCCTGTTACGGCGTGACGTTAGACGATACCAAAGTACATAACTCCTTATGTAGGGAACCGTAGTGACTTCAGGTCTAAGGACTATTCATATCAATAGTCACATGAGAAAGTATATGACACTCATATAACGATCCATGATACTTTCTCATGGCGGGTCAATTCAGTATATATATTCTCCAATATATATACTCATGTGTCAATGTGATATCATATATCCATTACTTGTGAGATCAAGTCATCCATTGACCTACATGCTAGTCTCAATGTATTAATATTGCCCTCGTATATTAATACTTGACTAGGAATATTAAGAATAGTGTTCTCTATAGCTTCTCATAATCAATTCTACCAATTGATATACTGTAGATTAGAACCTACTATTCAAGGACATTATTATATTTATTTTAGCTAGCACATACATAAAGTAAATATAATAAATAATCTTTGCCTTTTATTAATGAAATATGATACACATGAACCCTAATCAATCATCTCATGATTGACACTAAGGGCTGACACTAACAGATACGGATCTAGTCTTATCGAATTTCTACGATAATAAATAAAATATAAATGAAACAATGACATATAAACATAAACAGAACTTGAATGCAGCGGAGCGGCCATCGTTCCTCGTCTATAAGATCCAAGCTATAGTTCATGCAAAAGAGGAAGATAGGTCTTCTATAGGGTTCTGGGGTGACGACATTGTAAATCCTCCTTACTGATAGAATACAAGAAGGTTGTTAGGGTTATAAATCCCTACAGAGATCATGCTCTATACATAGATATCAAATCGAGTTCGTTATCAGTTCATCATCAATAACGAATCCATACTCTAATGGATTTTGCACATTAAGCCTCCACATCTCATAATTGAAATCCGTCCTAATAAATAGATTATCTAATCGGATTCGAATCAATACGATACAATCGAATGGTTACTATAATCACATGTAAGTCTACCGTCAATAAATTAATATTATGCTATGCTGTTAAATTCGGGAAAAAAAATAGGACAAGGATTTCCTATTTCAACTTTTCCTAAGGCCAAAATGAACTACATGGATTAACATATATTAGAGGGCACTGAAGTTATCTACGCTGAAATTAATTTGTGATAACGAAGCTTGAACAGGAATATGAATGAAGAAAAATGAAGGAACGACGAGAGAATGAGTCCCACAAATCTCTATAAGTTGTCAATTTTATTTTATTTTTATGTAATTTGTCTCCTAAAACCTAGGGTTGTTGGACCCTAGCAGAATAAGGTGTAACAATACTTCCGTGATTTACTTAGGGTTGCTTTAATTTTATCTCCGGATGAACATTTGGCTAGAATAGTACAGAAGCTGCTGTAATTGACAGGGGTTGAATCTCGACGTGGAATGTAAAACTCTCACTCGAGCTCAAAAACTCTCCGATGTTCTGGCCAACAGTTCAAAGAATAATTCCTTCGTAATTTATCTCATTCGTATTAATTATGTAATCGACTGATGAAAATATTAGAAGCGAACGAATCACCTTTTGTTGTAACAATACATATTCTTATGGCTTGGGACTGATAAGACCATGCTCTTTTTTGGCCCATTCCTATAGGGTGTAAGCTCAAATATGATCCACACACCATATCCTACAATCACCATATGATCATATCATAGTTCATCCCTATTAAAGACGCACCTAGGGATAACCTAGGATTGTGGGCTTTGAGGATCTAGGCCCATTATAAAGGACTTGGAGCCCAAAATAATTGACGGACGAGTCGCATATATAACTCGGAAGTGCACTATGCATACAGAGCTCGGGGGCAGCCCAAGTGAATTGCCTCGAGGACTCGAGGGTCACACGTTGGAGTGCATGGGTTGAAAAGTGTTCAAGACGTTGAGTCAGGGCGTTCGGAATGCAACGTCAAGATGCTCAAATTGTCAAACGGGTGCTTGAATTGCCAAGCACCCAAAGATGTCAAATTGGGGTGCTCGATCGGATTGCAAAGAATCCAAGATGCCTAGTCATGGTGCTCAGGTTTCAGGGATGGCTCGAAATAGAATGTTCGGTCTATTAAGTACTTCGGGTGAGAAGAGGCAGAGTAGGTGTCGAGTTGCACCAAGGACATGAGGAGTTAAAACTGAATGAGGAACTAATTTAAGCAACGTGTGCTAAACCTACTAAGCTGTTGAGCGGAGTAATATGGGTTGAACTTGCCGACGCATAGAGGGAGTACTATCCTAGCACTACAAAAAATTAAGTATCTGGCAACAAATTTTGCAACGAATTTTGAATAAAAATCCGTTACAAAATTTGTTTATATAATTACGAATTTTTTTAGTTGGAAATAATTACAAATTTAAATTTAAAATAAAAATTGTCATAAAATTGCAACGAATAAAATTTTCGTTGCAAAATTCGTCGCTAAATTTGGCGACGAAAATAATTATTCGTCGCCAAATTTGGCGATGAAACTAAGTTCGTCGCCAAATTTGCGACGAAAAAATAATTCGTCGCCAAATCTGCGACGAAAAAATAATTCGTCGCAAAAATTTGGCTACGAAAATAACTATTCGTCGCTAAATTTGGCGACGAAAATAACTATTCGTCGCCAAATTTGGCGACAAATAATTAATTTCGTCGCCAAATCTGCGACAAAAATATCTGATTAAATTAAACAAATTTTCATGAATAAAAATAAATTTAGCGACGAAATGTTTTTCGTCGCCAAATCTGCGACGAAAATAAAAAATTCATTGCAAAATATTAATCCCCAATCGATCAAAATACCATCACGACTAACGTGGTGACCGATTAGACTAGTCGATTAGCTCAAGATTACATGTAAGGTGCTACAAAGAATCAATCGATCGATAATGTTCCATCACGATCGTGGTAGATTTTCGATCTCATCGCATTACAGATTTTTAAAAAAATATATATTTTCGTCGCCAAAATAATTTAAAAAAATATGAAAAAATTACTATTATATAATTTATTATTTTTATCTGTTTTTATAATTTGTATTCTAAACACATATAACAATATATAAAAATTCACATATAAAATTTGATAAACACATCTAATCATTCAAAATGATTCATCAGTACAAATAATAAACTATTAATCGTATGAAATTTATAATACAAAAATATCGAATGTAACCGTACTAGTCAAGAAACATTTATGTATAAAATTGAAACATAACTACGACTCTCGCGTATATTTCCTCTCAACAATTGATTTTTACTGGAGAAAGAGATCATGCAGCTAGAGAACCGAAGATCCTGCTGTAACTGGAGAAGGAGATCTTGTAGTTGGAGCTAGAACTAGAAAATTCAACAATTGGAGAGATCCTGCAGCTGGGGAAGAGCGTCAAAACTATCAATCATAATTATTAGAATAATAAAGTAAAAAAGATTCACATATTCATCGAATGTATAATGCATAATATGAAAAAAACTTACCATATTTTATCTGCAATACTAGATGCCGAAATAATCTACCAATATATCAAAAAAATTCTCTGACGTCTTATAACACAATTTTTTTTCGATTTTGCATCCCTACCTATCTATATGTGATATCTTAACTTCTTGATTGAAATTTCACTCAACTTTCCTCTGGCTTAGACTCAGAATCATATCTAGTAACATGACACGAAAAGAATCTATCAAAATTGTTCCAACTTCTTGTGTAGTCCTAAAGTGACTCTTATGTCGTGGACGACATAAGAAGTTAGAACAATTTTGACAGATCCTCTTCATGCCATGTTACTAGATATGATTTCAAGCCTAAGTCAAGAAAGTCAGTTTAGAATTGACCGAGAAATTAAGATACCATATAGATAGCGATACAAATCAAATGAAGAAAAAATTGCAAGTTATAAGAAATTAACATCTTCTCAAATACTGATGATATCATGTAAATATATGGATCAACATAGATACTTATCATAAAATTTGAAGCCTACAAAAAGTAACGTAAAAGAAAAAATAATAATAATAAAATCTTCGGAGAAGAAATACAAAAAATTAAACATTAATGTAGTATAAAATAATAATGTTATAAATTTTAGAATATATAATATACCGCTTATGGAGAAGGATGAGCTCAGTGGAAGACTTTACAAACTCGCGGATCACACGAAAAATGGAAATACGATAAACCGATGAAAAATAAAACATTAATTTTTTATTTATATTATATAATTTAATTGAAATAACATGTTAATATTTTGTGCGTGATCTAAAGTCAACACAATAGTTGTGTCGATCCAGGGACGCCGATGAAATACCCACGCGCCTGGAACCGCATCGTGCCACCGCCGCCGCGTACCGCCGCTGCGTGCAACCGCCGTGGCACCGTCGTGTCGCCACCGCGTCGCGGACCGCGCGTTACCGCAGTGCGCCACCGCTGCCGTGCCGCCACCGCGGTGCCACCGCATCGTGCCACCGACGTCGTGCCACCGCGTCGTGCCACCGATGTCGTGCCACCGCGCGCGTGACTGGCGTGGCACCTACGCGCCAAATCTGTGACGTCCACGCCCCGGCGCGCGTGATCGCCGCGACCGACGCTGGCGGCAGGCTAATCGCCGCCGTGAGCACGCATCGCGTGCTCGCGGCGGACACGCCGCCGCGAGCACGACGCGCGCTCGCGGCCGAGCTCTCCGCGAGCACGCTGCGAAGCTTCGCGGCCGAGCTCGCGCGTGCTCGCGACGCCCGAGCTTCGCGTGCTCGCGGCGGCCGGCCACGAGCACGACGGCGTGCTCGCGGCCGCGAGCCTCCAGCTCCGCAGCGAAGCTCGCGAGCGCGAGCTCCCGCGAGACGCGCAGCTCGCGGCAGAGCTCGCGCGCTCGCGGCTGCGAGCTTCGCGCCGCACCGCGAAGCTCCCGCGAGCACGCCTGAAGCGCAGCGAGCTCGCTGCGTCGCGGCCGCCGCTCGTGCGGCGGTGGCCGGCCATGAGCAACGCATGCTCGCGGCGGCCGATCGTGAGCACGACGCTGCTCCGCGTGCTGCGGCGGCCGATCGAGCACGCCAGCGCGTGCTCGCAGCGTGCTCGCAGCCGGCCGGCCGCGAGACGACGCTCGCGGCCGCGAGCTTGCGACCACCCATCGCGAGCACGACGCGTGGTCGAGATCCGTGCTCGCGGCGCGTCGCCGCGACAGCGGTGCGGCAGCACGACGACGCTGCTCGCGGCCGCCTCGTCGGCAGATCACGCGAGCTCGCGACGACAGGCAGGAGCAAGGACGCCGGATCTTCTCCGACCGAAAGAGCGGAGAAAGGGAAGAGATACGTACCGGGATTTCGGAGGGATCGGATCGGGCGAAAATGAAAGAGAAAGGGAAATGGAAAGTGAGGATATTGATAATTAGAAATTTGGCAACGAATGAAATATTCAGTGCTAATTTTGCGACTAATTTAATATTCGTTGCAAAATTTGCAACGTAATTATTAAATCGCTGCATTCGAATTCATATTTCGTTGCAATATTTTATGACGATTTATTTTTTTCGTCGCAAAATTAGCTTACAAAATAAAAATCGTTGTCAAATTGGCGATGAATATAAAATTCATCGCAAAGTTATCCCGCCGTTATTTTTTCCAAATAATTGAAATTGTCCGATGAAAAACTTTCATTCCTAAATTATTGCAAAAATTGCAACGAATCCAAGATTCGTTGCAAACTTTTGCATCGAATTTGACATTTCATCGCAAATTTGCCACGAAATATTATTTTCGTCGCAAATTTGCGACGATATTTGCGACGAGAATAAATTTATTGGAAATGTAATAAGTTTGCAATAAAAAAAAATTGTCGCAAATTTCGTTACAAATTTGCGATGAATTTTCGAATTCGTCGTAAAATTTATTGTAGATTTGTAATAAATTATTTTCGTCGCTAAATTTCGTTGCTAAATTCATGTATTTTTGTAGTGTAGAGTGTCATCGTGGAATTAAAAAATCCTAGAATTCGATTGAATATTCAAGGAATAATGGATTGATTAGAGTAATTATTTACTGAATTTATAAGAGGATTCAAATTCTATTAGCTAATATATTAGGCAATAAAAATATTTGAATAATTCTTTTAATAAAATTTTCCTCGAAAAAATTTTCTGGCCAACTTAAATATATTTCATCACTTGTTATTTATAATTTTATTTGCATTTTCATCGTTATAAAAAAAATATGGAACCGCTATATTAGCGGCCCCCTCCGACTGCCCCTACCGATAGAAAAGGCAAATCAGAATCTCAGACGACAAGTACAAAGGAGGAGATAGATCGATAGTCCAGTATGATGAAAACCCTAAAAATTGATCCATGCTTACTTAAGAGTTATACTTTTGTATTTACCAATTGGGATAGTCTTAGGGACTCGCTTTTTCATCGTTATAAAATAGTAGTGTGAGAAGTGAGAAGGAAATCTCAAAGTCTCTAGTCAAACAATTTCACCACGTGAGACGGGCACAGCACAAAAGTAAATTAAAAAATAATAATTCAGTGCATGAAACTCTGATCAATATAAGATTCTTAAGAAGGATCTATTATATATAATTTTATCTTATTTGTAAGAGATTTATTATAATTTTTTTAAAAAAATATTATCGCAAGAGAATCTCTTATAAGAAGAGTATGTATACCTTTCCTGGAGGAAATACATGGAAGAGTCCGAAAACTAATTGGACTTGTTTGTTGAGTCAACCACTTCTGAAGTATCCTCAATCAAGAATAGCTTCTTCCTATCGAGACTGTCGAGTCGGGTCAGAAGTCTCCTTATTGCAAGTCGCCGAATTTGGGAGATTATTGTGGAGACGTTGCCTAGCTGAGTTGAGGGCAGAGTTGAGGGCAGAGTTGAGCGCAGAGCTGAGCGCAGAATTGAGCTCCCGAGTTGAGTGAAGAGTTGAACTCCCGAGTTGAGCTCCCAAGTTGAGCGCTGAGTTTAGCTCCCGAGTTGAGTGCAGAGTTGAGCTCCCGAGTTGAGCTCCGAGTTGATCACCAAGTTGAGCTCCGACTTCGTCCGTCAAGTTGCAAAGCTGAGAGACAAAAATAGTGAACACCAAGTAAAGAAACTGCCGAGGTCTATGTTTACACAGTTTCCTTAAAACAGATTCGTTCTCCTCCAACATGGTGCTTGCGAGGTTTAGAAGGACGTCTATTTCCCAGGATACAATGGCAAAATCGCGGACTCCAACAAGCACAAGTAGTCCTCGACGAACTGAACGTACACCTGAATGCTATCACTGTGGGGTTGGGAACAAAGAGCTATCTGTCTCTTTTTTTTTCGAGTTCGCAATCTTGTCTCCTTTTATAGAGGAGACCTATTAATGGTGGAATCGAAAGGTCAACCATTATGTCGCCTTGATTCGTTTAATCTATGTGAATCGAAAGTTCATCCATAATGCTGCCTCGATTCAACTGATCTACCATTAATTCATTAATTCCTGACCATTTATGTCAGAGTTTTAATGCGAACTTTTCACAGTTTGACGTGAAAGATGGCGGAACATCTTCCCCATCTTTCCATTTTACCAATCAACAAATTTGGAAGGATGAAAGAACGTCTTCTCCATCCTTCCTTCACATTTCCATAATTTCCATTCGAATTCTAACAATCCCCCACATGAATGGAAATCGATGTATGATAGCCTTCAGCAGTTAAGTCCAACATAGGATAGGTAGGTTTGACCCTTTGAACCTTTCCTTGTACAAGTATATTTGCATACTGGTGGATTAGTAGACGCGATGTCCTTGAACTATTCGACTGTTCATGTAAGCATTGACGTACTTCACACTGGACTCTCCCTGATGTAGTTCAGTTCTCATGAGTGTGTTCATTAGGCCATGAATACGCCTGGTTCTACGAGAAAGTCTAAGAATTGTGCCTTCAATTCTCTTTGAAGCGGCCACACTTCTTTCTCGCATAGGTGATCTCTTGAGAGTATTCCTTACTACTATTTTGGATCATTAAAAATCGTGTACTTAACCTTCATCCTTTCACTGTTTCTTGGGTCATCCCTCTCACAGTGAGCTTACTTAGTAAGTGCAGTTAGGTTGTCCCTTTGAACCTAGTTCTTGGGATCTCCAGTCAGCATAGGTTGGGTTTCATTTGCACCAACATTTCTTATCGGCATCGTCATTAAACTCATCCTCAATGATGAGCTTGTAACTAACTCCTGATTTAACCCTTTGGTTAGCGGATCCGCTAAGTTATCTTTTGACGTTACATAGTCAACAGTGATAACACCCGTTGAGAGTAGTTGTCTAATGGTATTATGTCTACGACGTATATGTCCAGACTTACCATTATACAGATGGCTCTGTGCTCGACCAATTGCTAATTGACTATCGCAATATATGCAGATTGCGGCACATGTTTCGGCCATCTAGGAACATCTTCTAAGAATTGTCGTAGTCATTCAGCCTCTTCATCACATTTGTCAAAAGCTACAAACTCAGATTCCATCGTAGATCTGGTTATTACGGTTTGCTTAGAAGATTTTCAAGAAATGACTGCCCCTCCCAAAGTGAATACATATCCACTCGTAGACTTCGAGTCTTTTATGTCTGATATCCAACTTGCATTGTTGTATCCTTCGATTACAGTATGATATTTTGTACAGTGCAGTCCATGATTATGAGTGTAACGTAGATATCGCAGTACTCTAGTTATCCCTTTCCAGTGCTCAATCCCTGGATTACTCATAAATCTGCTCAATTTACTCACTGCATAGGCCAAGTCTGGAAGTGTACAACTCATTAAGTACATCAGACTTTTAATTATCTTGGAGTACTCTACCTGAGAGATACCCTCTCCTTGATTTTTCGATAGATGTTGACTCATATCCATCAGAGTTTGTTCCAGTGCAGTATCACCCTTGGTGAATCTTTCGAGAATTTTGTCCACATAATGAGACTGACTTAAGACAAGTCCTATGATGTTCTAAGAATTTTAATTCCTAAAATCACATCAGCAAGGCCCATGTCGCTCATGTCAAATCTTGAGTTCAACATTTCTTTAGTAGATTTAATTATCTTATTATTACTCCCAATAATAAGTATGTCATCTACATAAAGACATAAAATGACTAAGTCATCTTTCGTGTCTTTGCTATAGATACATTTATCACTTTCATTGATTTTAAATCCACTGTCCAGCATGATACTATCAAATTTCTCATATCATTACTTTGGAGCTTGTTTCAAGCCATACAACGATTTGATCAATCTACAAACCTTGTTTTCATGCCCCAGAGCAGAAAACCCTTCAGGTTGTTCCATGTAGATTTCCTCTTCTAAATCTCTATTTAGAAAGACAGTTTTCACATCCATTTGATGTACTTCCAAATTCCACAGAGTGGCAATCGCAAGTAACACTCTAATGGAAGTTATTCTTGATATCGGAGCATAAGTATCAAAATAGTCTAGGTCATCACGTTATCGGTAACCCTTAATTACCAACCTAGCCTTGAACCTTTCTATCGTGCCTTCTGATTTCATTTTCTTCTTGAAAATTCACTTGCAGCCTAGTGCCTTACTTCCGGAAGGAAGATCCACTAGCTTCCAAGTATGATTTTGCAAGATTGATGAAATATCATATTCAATTGCCTCTTTCCATTGAGGCCCATCAGACGAGTTTACCGCTTCTGAGTAACTCTGTGGATCACTTTCCATCATGAAAGTGATAAAATCTGATCAAAAAGATTTTTTCACCCGAGCTCTCTTACTCCGTCTGAGCTTACCCTCAACTGGTTCATCCATTTCTTCTTACTCTTGTCTTTCGTATACCCGTTTAAAAGAGCTAGCATCCTCTCGGGTCTTAAACAGAAGCACATGCTCAAAAAATGAGACATTTCTCGATTCAATAATCGAGTTCTTGTGTATCTCAGGAATTTGAGATCCAATCACAAGAAATCTATAGGCATTGATATTATGTGCATATCTAATAAATATGCAGTCAACAGTTTTTGGTCCGATTTTGATCCTTTTCGGATCTGACACCAAAACTTTGGCCAGACACCCCCACACTCGTAAGTATTTATAGGATAGTTGTCTATCATTCCATAACTCATAAGGGCTCTTGTCAATTTTCTTTTGGGACACCTTATTCAAAAGGTAATTAGCTATTAACACAGCTTCCCCCGGCCCCACAAGTGCTCTGGTAGGCCAAAACTCAATAGTAGAGCATTCATCATCTCTTCCAGGGAACGATTCTTTCACTCAGCGACCCCATTTTGCTGAGGCGAGTAGGGAGCCGTTGTTTCGTGTCTGATACTATATTCAGTACACAAATCTGCGAATGGTGATATATATTCACCGCCTCGGTCACTCTAAACCATCTTAATTTTTCTATTAAGTTGGTTTTCAACCTCATTCTTATAGAGAATAAATTTCTCTATAGCTTCATCCTTACTTTTGAGAAGATACACAAAATAATATTTTGTGTTATCATCAACAAAAGTGATGAAATATTTATTCCCACCTCGTGTCGGTGTCCCTTTTAGGTCACACACATCGGTGTGGATTAGGCCGAGTGGCTCAGTGCTTCTTTCAACTTGTTGAAAGGATGACCTTGTCAATTTTGCTTCAACACAAGTCTCACGCTTATGTTTCGGGTCAATGTGGAATGTAGGTATGTTTCGCATGTTAATTAATCTACGCAATACATCGTAGTTAATATGTCCTAGTCTACCATGCCATAAACACGAAGACTCAAGCATATAAGTGGAAGAGTTTTCAACTTTATTAACTTTGGGCATAATGGTCGTTACACTTTGTTTAAACAACTCATCAGTTACATAGCCCTTCCCTACAAACATTCCATTTTTGGACATTATAACTCTGTCCGACTCTAAGACAATGCGGAAGCCATGCTTACTTAGTAATGATCCGGACATCAGATTCTTTCGAACCTTCGGAACATATAATACATTGTTCAGAGTGAGCTCCTTGCCCGAGGTCATCTTCAGCATCACCTTTCCTTGGCTCATAATGTCCGAGGTTGCTGAGTTCCCCATATACAGCTTCTCTCCATTGACTTCTTCAAAGTTGTGGAGTAGCTCCTTGTTGCAGCACACATGTCTGGTGGCACCAATATCCAACCACCATTGTCGAGGGTTTGAACCCACTAGGTTCAGCTCGGAGATCACCGCACAGAGATCATCCTCCTCTAGCCCCTCGTTCAGGTTGGCCTCCGGATTTTTCTTCCGCTTTATGCACTCTAAAGATTTGTGACCGATTTTGTCACAATTGAAGCACTTTCCAGTTAACTTCTTTTTATTGACCCCTCCTTTGGGTCTCATCTTGGAAGACTTGAAAATTTTCCGTTTCGAGCTTTTACCATGCTCGACAATGTTGGCTTTCATAGTAGTCTGAGAGAACATATTCCTCTCTGAACTCTTGTTGTCTTACTCAATTCGAAGTCGAACAATGAGTTCTTCCACATTCATCTCCTTTCTCTTGTGCTTCAGGTAGTTCTTGAAGTCTTTCCTGCCGGGTGGTAGCTTCTCTATGATCGTAGCCACCTAGAAAGTTTCACTCAGAACCATACATTTCGAGTGAATCTTGTGCAGAATCACCTGAAGCTCCTTAACTTGATTGATCACCGTCTTGGAATCAACCATTTTATAGTCCAGGAATCGACCCACGATGAATTTCTTGGCCCCAGCATTCTTCGTCTTGTACTTCTTGTCCAAGGACTCTCACAACTCCTTAGTCGTTTTCTTCATGCTATACACACCGCATGGTACAAATGAAGCTTTGAGAATGTAGTTTCTACATAGAAATTCCGAGTGGTTCCATGCCTCGACAATATTGAGGGTTTGAGCATCACTCGTACCCTCAGGTACATTGGGAGGATTCTCGGTCAAGAACCGAGCCAGATTTAGCATGGTCAGGTAGAAGAGAATCTTCTGCTGCCACCACTTGAAGTTCAACCCCGTGAACTTCTCTGGTTTTCCCCCATGATTGATTGGAATGCTACTAATCGAGGCAGAGGGAGTCATCACACATTGAGTCTGTTGCACCTCAACCTCTTACGTCGTGGCCATCTCAACAGACTGAATCTATTTTAAGTTTGTAAGAAGAGTATGTATACCTTTCTTGGAGGAAATACAGGGGAGAGTTTGAAAACTAATCGGACTTGTCTGTTGAGTCGACCACTTCCGAAGTATCCTCAATCAAGAATAGCTTCTTCCTATCGAGACCGTTGAGCCGGGTCAGAAGTCTCCTTGTTGCAAGTCGCCGAATTCGGGAGACTACTGTGGAGACATTGCCTAGATGAGTTGAGGGCAGAGCTGAGCACAGAGTTGAGCTCCCGAGTGGATCTCCCAAGTTGAGTGCAGAGTTGAACTCCCGAGTTGAGCGCAGAGTTGAGTGCAGAGTTGAGCTCCGAGTTGATCACTGAGTTGAGCTCTAACTTCGTCCGTCGAGTTGTAGAGTCGGAAGACAAAAGTAGTGAACACCAAGTAAAGAAACTGTCGAGGCCTGTATTTACACAGTTTTCTTAAAACAGATTCGTCCTCCTCCGATAGGGTGCTTGCGAGGTTTAGTAGGACATCTATTTCCTAGGATACAATGGCAAAACTGCAGACTCCAACAAACACAAGCAGTCCTCGGCGAACTGAACGTACACCTGAACGCTATCATTGTGGGGTTGGGAACAAAGAGCTATCTGTCTTTTTTTTTTCGAGTTCGCAATCCTGTCTCATTTTATAGAGGAGACCTATTAATGGTGGAATTGAAAGGTCAACCATTATATCGCCTTGATTCGTTTAATCTACATGAATCGAAAAGTCAACTATAATGTTGCATCGATTCAACTGATCTACCATTAATTCATTAATTTTTGACCATTTATGTCAGAGGTTTAATGTGAACTTTCCACGGTTTGACGCGAAAGATGGCAGAACGTCTTCCCCATCTTTCCGTTTTACCAATCAATAAATGTGGAAGAATGATAGAATGTCTTCTCCATCCTTTCTTCATATTTCCATAATTTCCATTCAAATTCCAACATCTCTCATATGAGTAATGTATAGTAGTGCATTAAGTATCTTCATGTTTAGCATAATCAATATCATTGAATTCTTGTGGCTCTGGGTTGGGTAATATATTTCTCACATAAGGGTTTTGTGGTTAGCATGACAGTAGAGTTACATCAATGAACAAGGATCAATCTTCGGAGATTGCGAGTCTTTCGGGTACCAATCCTTCTGCGTGCTAGCTCTGAGTTAGACAATATGCTCCCTATAATTTACTTCTTTCGTATTGACTATGGGATCCATTGGTGGGGGCGCATCAATATCACTAAATCCTTTTAACTATAATTTAGAATATTTTAAATAAAAGAGTCCTTCCTTGGAGTATAGCAAAAATATCTAATGATGTGATGAGTAATAGTCAAATGTAATTACTCACTACAAGATTAATTAGTGATCGAAAAAATTATCTATCACTAATTAGCGACCAATTAAATAATCAATTGCTAATTAATGATAAAATTTAATTTCGTTGATAATTTAACTATCAAAATTAAAATTCGATTGTTGATTAATGACGTTGATTAATGATCGAAATTAAAATTTCACTATTAATTAGCGACTAACTTTAATTTCGTCGCTATTATTAAAATTTTTATAAAGATTATCATAAAATAACGACCGGAATTAAAATTTGATCATTAATTAGCGATCAAAATTAAAATTCCGTCATTAATTAGCGACGAAATTAAATTCGGTCGCTAATTAGTGATTGAATTTAATTTTGTTACTAATTAGTGACCAAATTTAATTCTGTCGTTAAATTTTATTAAAATTTTTATAAAGATTATAATAAATTAATGACGGAATTTAATTTCGCCGCTAATCAACTAATGACAGAATAAATAGCGATCGATAATATAGGTAACTAATCGATCACTAAATAAATTTAGCGATCGAACTGAGGATTAGAGATAAATTAATTTCCAATTTATACTACATATTTTTTATCTAAAAATGTTTTAGTGTGTGCGTATATAGAAAGAAAATAACTTAAAAAGTTTATTAAATATCTAGATGCTAATAAAATAAATAACTTGTCAAACGTCTTTCGTTTGGATGGCCTAATCTATAAATCACTTGAAGGTAGGAATTGCATATGTATATCTCCTATAATTAAAATGTCATCAATTTAATATAAAGTAGGATAAAAATGTGTCTTATAGTCAAAGAAAATAAAAAATAATCATCTAGATTTCAATGAAATTTAGCTTCGCATAAAAACAATCTTGAGTTTAATAAACCAAACTCTTGACATTTTTTTTATCTATCTATCTATCTATATATATATATATATATATTCCAATTGTGAATAGCAACAACCAATTGATTTCTATTTTGCTATAGGTGTGAAGGTCTTATAGTAGTCCAATCTACAATATCATTTAAATGCCAATTGAACTTTCTAATGATCCAAGGATTCGATCAACTTTGCCTTAATATAATACACTCATTTGGATCACACAAGAGAGTGATCAAGATGATATATAAGGGTCTAGATCTCAAACCTGAGTGAATTTTATCTTAGATAATAATGATCTTTAAAAATATGAAATTAAAATAAAGTAACTTCATGCAATTGAAGTTACTAATCAAATATAACTCTTCTACATAATAATAATAATTATTATTATAACTAATGTATGATGGACACTCAAATATAATTAAAGGAGTTACGCATATACACAGTCTCTCTTAGCTTTGTCTATAAATAAAAAATATAATAATAATGATCCATCATGAAAGAATTGTGCTCTCAAAGAAAGGGAAAAAGAGAAAAACTAATATATACAAAATAATTATTAATGACTTCTTCATCAAACTTAGATATGTAAAATAATATAGATTTCAAAATCCATTTCATATTATAAATGTAATGAAGACATTTATTACGTGTGGTATCGGAGCAAGCGTCAAGAAATCTATATATTTTCATACATAAATTTATTTAATTAATAGATGCATTAATGACACTTAAAATCTTCAATTGTGTAGACACACACACACACACACACACACACATATATATATATATATATATATATATATATATATATATATATATATATATATATATATATATATATATATATATATATATATATATATATATATATCAGTTTATGAAATTAGTTAATAATTATAATATATGTGGATTTTTAAATTAATTAATATTGCTTATGATTATGATGCATGTATATGATTTTATATTAATTAAGATAGTTTGTGATCACCAAAGTGGTCAAATTAGAATAATTAAATATCATACATAAAATAATCATTTATTTATCATATTTATAAAAATGTCTATTAAAGATGATAAATAAATGATATTTGATCGTTAAATTTATGAATTTTCTCAAAGGAAAATTAATTTTTAATGATTAGTACACAAATGAAGAAAATTAAAATTTTTTAATCAAATATATTTTATTTATCCAAAGATAACATATGTATTTGATTAATATTTTAATTTCTTAATAATGTTATAAGACATTTAATTTTGATCATATATTATAATATTAACCCAAAAGTATGTTATGTTGGTGTAGTAGGCACCAGATAATCGAACTTGAGTTTTGATTATGGTAAAGACCCAAAGTTAAGATCATATTGTTGTCTAATGAGTTGAAACAAGTGTGCATGAATAGTTAAGCTGAGCTGAAGGTCGGCGACACTCGGAGAATCCCGAGCAGGGAAACCGTGGTGGTCGGGCGACATTGGGAGAACTTCGGAGGGAGCCGAAGAACCCAGGTGAAAATCGAAAGCAAAGCTACAAGTCACAAACGACCTAAGGTAAGCTCGTGTGTGAGTGGATGTAAGGTCGGGTCCTCCGTACGGGGACATTCTAAGGCGGCGATCCGACTAAGACTTCTCGTGGAAGGTCTAAGTCGAGATCGGATGGTAAGTGACCGTCGAATTCACTTTTATTGTTTTTATTTTGAGCTAACTCTTTAATGCAGTCGAGAACCCTAGCCACCAGTCGACTGCTGACTTGTAGCAGTCGATTACTGGTCATTAGTCGAACTAATAAGGACAGCCTCGAGGAGTGTAACGCCCGCCCTTCCCGTCCTCCTAACACACATCCTATAGACGGGCGGCGGCGCTACGCGATCATACATTCATGCATATAACAGAGGAAGCATTTAAAAACTTTACAACTTTTAACTCTAATTACATTAACCCAATCAACCTAACAATTTAATCATGGCAAAAGGTCTTAGCAATTTATTTAACTAAACATGTATTAACCATTTCAAGATTCATAAAAATAAACATGAGTAACAACCATAGAAAGCATTAACGTCTCCTAAAAGTTTACACATAAACTGAAAATCATGCATAAGTCCATATATGAAAAATGATCTTATCCACTATGCCACTGCCACACACATCTTTGCCCCTCCTGCTGCTCCCTTTAATTTATCCATTCCTTGCCCTTTTCTACAGTACAAGGAAAGTAAACTATAAGCACATAGGCTTAGTAAGGTCCTTTCCTACTCACAAAAACATGCATCATGAATTAAACGTAAAGTAATGACATGTTCGTTTAAACAACATATGAGCACAACATTTATTTAAAGTAGAGACATGATCAATTTAGGAAAAGAATATAAACTTAGCATTTTCATCGCAACAGTACATTGTCTTTAAACATGATAATTCGATGAACATAAAATGGTATATGCAGGATGCTCTTTGAAAATGTATAGTTTATATACTTAAACATAATCTCAACATATTAAGCCCAACATTGTACCACATATATCATTCGCGCGCATCCTAAATAGATCCGAGGTAGCTAATCCCGAACCTACTAGGTTACTAGGTCCGTACTATGTCTGTCGACCTAGGAGCAACCTTAGAGCTCATCCCGTGGACCTTGTTAGGGTCCGGTACAAGCCATGCATAAAGTAAAATAACATACATGTTCTTTGTCCTAAAGAGTGTTATTGTCCCCACTCTTAGGGAAACATTTCTTAGACATTTCATATACGTGAGTCATGCCTAACATGGGTGAAAACATAAGCATGTAGCATAGCATAAATCAGCATGAGTACAATTTAACATGGCATAAGGTAGTGACATAAGGAAAATTAAGCTAACATAAATAGAAATCATCATCTAACATGCATAACGTGGAAGAATTTCAACGAGAATAATTTCTCTGATCCTATTAGCCAAACCTTCTACACATAGTTCTAGATTCTTTCGTTCAAAATCAAGCATACAACATTACATCGTAAGCACTTATACTGCAGGTGAGGGGATACTTACCTCCTACGCTTTTTCACCAATTTATACTGTTAGACTTCGCAAAGAGAAGACCTCCTACGTGTTTCCTTGCTTTAGCGTGATCCTCTACCAAGTCCCTCTTGAAAATTCCCTCTTAAATTATCCCACGATGAAAAAATTATAGAGATTCTTTTTTTTTTCTATTGTTTTCTTCGATGGAGAAAGTCTCCTATTTTTCTTCCATTCGGCAGCCGAAGAAAATATGTGTGTGAGAGAGAGAGAGAGGGGTGAGGTGAGGGTGGACATGGGCGTTGGAGAGAGGAGGGAGAGAGAGGGGCGTTGGCGGCGTTGAGAGAGAAGAGGGAGAGAGAGAAAAAAATAAAAGAAATCTATATATAAATTAGGATTTTTTTAACCTAATTATCCCTTTAAATAATTAGTCAAATTAACCAATCTCTTCTTTTTTTTCGCCTATAGTTATATTTTGTTATACCCTACTCATTGGTAATCTTATGACTTAGTGGTGGAAAGTCTATTCTCCCAAATCAACGGTTCATGGTTCAAGCCTCGACTACGAACTATTTATTCATTTTTTCTTTTTATTCTTATTTCTATATATATATTTCCTTTAAATAAAAATATAGTAACTAAAATTTGGGATGTTACAATCCCTTATACCTTATAAAAGATTCGTCCACGAAACTTAGAACAACTCGGGGTACTTTTGCTTCATGTCATCCTCACGTTCCCAGGTGGCTTCTTCGTATCGTTGACTTTGTCATAGGACCTTCACTAAGGGTACTTCTTTATTCCTTAGTCTTTTGACTTCTCGGTCTAGTATCCGGATAGGTCGACGGACATAGTACGAACCTAGTAACCTAGTAGGTTCGGGATTAGCTACCTCGGATCTATTTAGGATGCGCGCGAATGATGTATGTGGTACAATATCGGGCTCAATATGTTGAGATTATGTTTAAGTATATAAACTATATGTTTTCAAAGAGCATCCTGCATATACCATTTTATGTTCATCGAATTATTATGTTTAGAGACAATGTACTGTTGCGATGAAAATGCTAAGTTTATGTTCTTTTCCTAAATTGATCATGTTGCTACTTTAAATAAATGTCGTGCTCATATGTTGTTTAAACGAACATATCATTACTTTACGTTTAATTCATGATGCATGTTTTTGTGAGTAGGAAAGGACCTTACTAAGCCTATGTGCTTACAGTTTACTTTCCTTATCTTTAAAAAGGGCAAGGAATTGATAAATTAAAGGGAGCAAGCATGAGGCAAAGATGTGTGTGGCAAAGGGCATGGTGGAGTAGATCATTTTTCATATACGGACTTATGCATGATTTTCAGTTTATGTGTAAACTATTAGGAGACGTTAATACTTTATATGGTTGTTACTCATGTTTATTTTTATGAACCTTGAAATGGTTAATACATGTTTAGTTAAATAAATTGCTAAGACCTTTTGCCATGATTAAATTGTTAGGTTGATTGGGTTAATGTAATTAGAGTTAAAAGTTGTAAAGTTTTTAAATGTTTCCGTTGTTATATGCATGAATGTATGATCGCGTAGCGCCGTCGCCCATCATAGGATGTGTGTTAGGAGGACGGGAAGGGCGGGCGTTACAAGGAGAGTCAAGGACTCAAGATAAGCTCCACTTATCTTGGGGAGATGAGATTCTTTGACCATGAGCTGGAACTGAACGTTGGGGGAACTTCCAAGGCTATAAAAGAAGGGGGTTTCACCCCCTTTAGATCATCTAAGTGCTTACAAAGTGATATGACGCCTCTACGATGCCGATACGCTGTCGGAACGCCGACGACACAATCACAAGCTAAACATCTTCTCGTCGTCAATATAAGTGTTTAAAGTTTCCATTTCTATTTAGTGTATTAAAGTTGTTTTTATCGAACTTTTGATCTTAACGAGGAGAGGTGGGATTGTCCCTCTACCTCAAGTTTTTTGTTGGTTTGTAATCGTCATCTCCTACCTCCAACGAGGAGGAGATTATTAGTGAATTGCTCTCCGTACGCAGTCTAGGATCGCAAGGGCCTTGGATTAGCAACCGTTAGGTTGTGAACCAAGTAAAAATAAACTTGTCATTCTTTTTCGCTGTGCAACTATTTACTTTATTTTTATCGAATGAAAAAGAAAAGAAATTTTACGTGCGCAATTCACCCCCTCCCCCCTCTAGCGCTCTTTTTTGATCCAATAATTGGTATCAAAGTGGGGGCGCTACGATTTGATGCAACCACCAATCTAGCACTTAGCTTTAAGTTTTCTTTTCGTTTTTGGTTTTGCAATTCGTAAGTTAAGTCTTTTCGTTTCATTTAATTTCCTTCTCCCGCACTATTAATCCAAGACAAGAGTCTTGGTACCTTTTTGTCGTTTTTGATTTTTGCGAGGTTCTCTTTTCTTTCTAAATGTCCCATCTCTAAGGGTTTGACACTGCCCGACCTCCATTTTACAACGGAGACGACTTTCGTTACTGGAAGGCTCGGATGGAGTGTTATTTAAAAACCTAAGTAGAGATGTGGATCATAATCCAAACTGGGTTCACACTTCCTACTAATGAAGATGGTGAATCGTTGGATTGTGATCAATGGACAAATGCCATAAAACGCCAAGTGGAAGCCGATGCCAAGGCTACGCAAATCCTACAGTGCGACTTGTCTAAAGAAAAGCTCAACCGCATCGGCCCCTTTATCAGTGCGAAGGATTTGTGGAACAAACTCATCGAGCTACACGAAGGAACCGACGACGCTAAGGTATGTAAGAGGGATCTATTTTTAAATAAATTATTCAATCTAAAAATGAAAGTTCATGAGACCACCACCCAATTACATGCACAGATCCAAAATATCATCAACGGTCTACATTCAATCGGATAGAAGGTCAAAAATTGGGACTTAATAAGGTACGCGCTAGCTTAACGCTTTCCCTAGGACTACTTTGTAGGCATCCATGGTTGATGCCTACAAGGTTTCTAAGGACCTCTCTAAGATTAGATTAGATGAAATGTTTTCTGAATTTGAATTACATGAGCAGTCTAATTCGGCCCCCGTCGAGAAAAGTATTGTCTTATTTGCAGGACCAAAGAAGAAGCTCAAAAGCAAACCACCTCAAGAGGAAGAAGATGAGTATGAGTCGGAGATTAACGATGAGATGGAAACCGAACTAGTGAATCTAGTTCGGAAGATGATCAAAATCTAAAAATGACACATCAATCAATCCAAGCAAGGTAAGTCTAAATAAAATTTCAACTATAGATGCTATGAGTGTAACAGGTTGGGTCACATCAAGTCGGAATGTCCAAAGCTCAAGAACAAGGCACAAAAGCCCAAGAAAACACTCAACGCTACATGGGAGGAATCGTCGGAGGAGGAAGACGAGCTCAACAACCTCGTCTTCATGGCCAAGCTGACCGAACCCGAGGAGGAGTCTGAACCCGAGGAAGAGTCTGACTCTCGATCCGTAAAAGGTTCACTCAAGGTAAGTCGGCCTTTAATTGATACGTTATAATGCGATTAAGTTTTAACTAGAAAGTTAGCTAAGTTCGAGTCTAAGGTCGAGACCTTAGTTGAGGGGTAAAACTTCTTAAACACGAGGTCTCCCTAACCTCTTCGACTAGTCAAGTTCAAGAGGAGGACTCAACTCGAGTTGAAAAACTCGAAGTTGAGAACTCACTCTTGAAAGGACAAGTCAAAGATCTTAGGCAAACGTTGGAAAGGTTTACTTTGGGATCCAAGGGACTTGACCTACTACTTGGATCGCAAAGGGTTGTGTACAATAAGGTCGAACTAGGGTTTAGATCAAATACGATTAACAAGTCATATATGTCAATTGTAAATCGTAATAGAAAACGAGTCCAAGCATGGGTCCCTAAGACCGCCTTAATTTCACAACTAGAATATAACAAGTACTAGGTTTCCAAGGACCAAATCCACTACGTGGAAAGACCGAATTGTTTCAAAGGTCTAGGGGGAGCTAGTATTAAATTTGTTTGTTCCATTACTTGAAATTAGACTTTGCATGCTTAGGTATTTTGTTTTAATTTTTAGAACGGTTAGATAAGATCTATAACTAGTCAATCTAAACAACATAGTACTAGGATGCAACGAGATGATAGTACATTAGGGAAATGAAGTCTTGTGCGTCTGAACTAGATAAGGCGTATCTAGCTTGGTGCACTCGACTAAGTTGAACTAGCTGAAGCTACCTCGCCGTATCCTTAACTAATTAGACCAAGAGGTAATATTAAGTGACTCAAGTAATCGATTTCTTGAATTTGGCTTTGTCTAAGGAAGTGGTCGTTGTTCCGATCAAAGAAGGTCTCTGTGCCTCGCCACGACCTGGAAGCCAATTTCTTGAAAAGGTGACTTGATGAGCTTAGGGTTAAATCCGAATCTAACCCAAGGTTGATTAGTTTTAACTCATTAAATTTAATCAAGTAAAATTGAAGTCATCTCACAGAACACATAAGAATAACATGTTTGATTATGTAGAAAGGGTGAGATGACTCTAGGACTAATAAACTTCAACCAATTCTCAAACTCCAATATCCGATCCAACTACTATATATGTAGGATCAATGGATGTTGGACAGTGGATGCTCCTGACACATGACCGGAGACCGACTGAAATTTTCGAAGCTTAGATTCAAAAGTCAAGGATCGGTAGCTTTCTGAAACAACAGCAAGCTCAAAATCATCTGATCGGGTGATATTGAGCTAAACTCTAACCTTACAATTCAAAATATTTTATTAGTCAAAAATTTTGTGTATAATTTACTTAGTGTAAGCCAATTGTGTGACAACAACTATAAGATTATATTATTAGAAAATGAATGCTTAATTAAAACTAATGAAACCTCTAAAACAATACTTAAAGGAACTAAGAATAGCAATATCTACACAATTAATTTATCCAACTCCTCAACCAAGTGTCTTATGACACAACAAGAGGAATCTTGATTGTGGCACCAACGACTCGGCCACTCGCACCCAAGACTCATTCACAAGGTGAGTCATAGTGGTTTAGTCAGAGGGTTGTCCAACCTTAACAACTTGGATAATAAAATCTGTAATGCTTATCAACAAAGTAAACAAACTAGGGCACAACATCAACTAACTAACCAAGAACGAACCAAAGTGTGTTTGAGCTCCTACACTTGGATCTATTCGATTCTCATGGAGCCAAGTCACTAAACGAAAGTCAATTTTGCTTAGTCATAATTGATGACTACTCTAGGTTTACCTGGGTTAGGTTCCTTAAACACAAAAATGATACCTTAGACCAACTTACCAACTTGTGTAAATTAATAGAAAATGAAAAGAACCTTAAGATTAAAAGACTTAGAAGCGATCATGGTGGTGAATTTGAAAACCATAGGTTCACCGACTTCTGTAACCTAAACGGATATCATCATGAATTCTTCTGTCCTAGAACCCCACAACAAAATGGTCTAGTCGAGCGAAAGAATAGAACCATACAAGAAGTCACTAGAACCATGTTAAATGAGTACAACCTACTTGATAGGTTTTGGGCAGAAGTCGTTAGTACGACGTGTTATGTCCAAAATAGAATCCTACTAGTCAAGAGACACCTTAAGACCTCATACGAAATCTACCATGATAAAGTACCTAACATTAAATACTTTAGGATATTTAGATGTAGGGTACATATCCTAAATACTAAGGACTACCTAGGCAAATTCACCTCTAAAACAAATACCGGAATATTCTTAGGATATTCAACCACAAGTAGAGCCTATAGAGTCTACAATAATAAAACCCTTAAAATCGAAGAAACCATTAATGTTGTATTCGATGAAGGAGATAAAACCACAAAACCCGTAGTAGAATCAATTGATGAACCAATTAATACTATATCCGAATCTGACCATGAAAATGAGTCTAGTATAAATCCTAACCCGAGTCAGTTTAGGTTACAATCGAATCATCCTATTGATCAAGTGATAGGTGATCCCAACCTAGGAGTTCGAACTAGAGCATCAAACAGAAACCTTAGTCAAATCTCTTTAATCTCAAAAATCGAACCCAAATCAATTGAACAAGCTCTTCTTGATCCTGATCGGATTATTGCTATGCAAGAAGAGCTAGCTCAATTCACTAGAAATGAAGTTTGGGAATTAGTACAACCACCTAAAGATAAATCGATTATTAGAACAAGGTGGGTATTCTGGAACAAAGGTGAAGTAGTTAGAAATAAAGCGAGATTGGTTGCAAAAGGATTTAGTCAAGTAGAGGAGTTAGATTATGACGAAACCTATGCCCCCGTAGCTAGACTAGAATCAATCAGAATGTTATTAGCCTACGATGCACATCGAGGATTTAAACTATTTAAAATGGATGTGAAGTCAGCGTTCTTAAATGGAATTATTAAGGAAGAAGTATATGTTAGCCAACCCTCAGGATTCGAAAGCTTAGACAAATCTGACCATGTTTTTAAACTTAAGAAAGTCTTATATGGACTAAAACAAGCTCCTAGAGCTTGGTATGAAAGGCTTTCTATTTATCTCAAGTCTAAAGGGTTTAGCCAAGGCCTAGTCGACCCAACCCTCTTCGTAAAATCTGTAGGCAAAGAAATCTTTATTGCCCAAATTTACATAGGCGATATAATTTTTGGAACAACCAACTCAATCCTACTAAACGAGTTCATTTCACTAATGGAAAGTGAATTTGAAATGAACTTAGTAGGAGAATTAACTTTTTTCCTAGGTCTACAAATTAAACAAACTAAGGAAGGAATTTACTTACACCAACATAAATATGATAAGAAATTAATTAATCGATTCGGAATGCAAAATGCTAAGGTAATAAATACACTGATGGCCACAAATATTAATATAGGAGAAGACTTAGAAGGGAAACCAATAGTCCTTAAATACTATAGGAGCACAATAGGTAGTCTCCTGTACTTAACTGCGAGTCGACCCAATATATTATTCGCAGTAAGTATGTGCGTAAGGTTCCAAACTTGTGCTAAGGAGTCGCACATAACGTTAGTTAAATGTATCCTTAGATACCTAAAGGGTACACTAAACGTAGGAATTTGGTATCCTAGATCTACCGAGTTCAAACTAATCGGCTACTCCGACTCGGATTATATCGATAGTAAACTCGATAGAAAGAGCACGAGTAGTTATTGTCAACTCCTCGGCTCGAGTCTAGTGAGTTGGTGCAGTATAAAGCAACACTGTATTGCCTTATCTACCACCAAAGCCGAATATGTCGCGATGGGTGAGTGTGTATAGCTCAGCTTCTTTGGATGAAACACAGTCTCTAAGACTTTAAGTTAAACTTTAACAACACTAAAATTTACATCGACAACATTAGTTCAATTAATTTAACCAAAAACTCAATCTGTCATTCTAGAACCAAACATATAGAGGTCAAACACCACTTTATTCGATAACATGTAGCTAACATGACCATACAACTCGAATACGTGGAGTCCAAATCGAACCTAGCAGACTTATTTACCAAACCTTTACCCGAAGCAGAATTTAATCTGCTTAGATGTAAATTAGGTATGTGCGTAATAGAGTAGGACATAAAACTTATATTTTTGCTATACTCTATTTACTTTTCATGCAAAATGGAACTAGCCTAGGGCTTACCATAGAAAGCATGCACCTATAGATTTATGGAGCCAATACATCTCACAACATATAGGACTAATGTGTTTGTGTACTTAGCCACGTAGATGGGCGTGAGATGTTAGGACATCACTCCTGGTTCCAGATGTAGATCTAGTGTATCGACATGAACTATGGAGTATAATTATCTAAATTAACCAACTCTAATCAAGACTTATTGATCATTCTATATCAATCAAGTCAAATAGAGTGGAACATTCTATTAGTTGAGCTTATGTTTAAAGTACTATTTTCAAAATCTAATAAGAGCATGCTTGGACTTATAAAACATA
Organism: Wurfbainia villosa; assembly: GCA_025175895.1. NCBI lineage: Eukaryota > Viridiplantae > Streptophyta > Magnoliopsida > Zingiberales > Zingiberaceae > Wurfbainia > Wurfbainia villosa. The sequence goes on along the minus strand of CM045988.1, from coordinate 110,422,830 downwards.
ATGTTTCGAAAAAGTTTTTTCTATAAACCCTTGTTGGAGATCGTTTGAAGCTAGAGGGGGGTGAATAGCGTTTTTCGTTTCTATAAAAAATGATTAGCGGAAGCAAAAACAAAGATAATATAAGTAGAAATGAAAATCAATGCTAACAAAGCCTTTACGTGGTTCGGAGATAACGCTCCTACTCCACGGCGATCCTTAAGGTGGATCAATCCAAGCAATTCCACTAATAAACTCTCTTTTACAACAAGAACCTCCTCTTCTTTATAAAGAATGAAACTTGAGCTTAGAGAGAGGAGGAGAGGATTTAAGATCACTTAGAAAGCTTGAAAAACTTGTGGGAGCTTAGGAGAAAGATCAGAATATAAGCATTAACCCCTTCTTGCTCCCCTTGGGCTCTTTTTATAAGAAAGAGCCTCTTTTTCCCGTTGGAGGTCTATCAGTCGACTGATGACTTACATCAGTCGACTGCCGCCGATTCTAACGGCTTCTGAACAGCCGGATTCACGGGATTTGCCATCGTCATCGCCAACAGGAAGACTATCGATCGGCCAACTTAGCGATGGCGATTCGATCGCTATCGCCGTGGCCGATCGGCTATGTATTATTGTTTTGGCGATCGACCGCCAATAATAATGGCGATCGACTACCGGCTTGTATGCGGCGGTCGGTGCGAAGTCGACTATCACCGGGCCGAGGATAACCCCATCGATCGCTAACCTTCCAACCTCTAATCGCATTTTAAGCGATTCGGCCGACACCATGTTCCATTCATACTTGAAAACATAACCTAAGCCTAGACTTAACCTTCTAACTTCTCCATCAGCCTTGCGCTTCTAGGATTTCTCTGAGTCCACGACTCCATCCATGCGCTTGCCTTCAAAAGCTTCCTTCGGTTTCGTCATGCTTTGGGTTTCTTCTTTGCCAAAGTATGCTTGGACTTTACGCCGCAAAGACTACATGCTTGGACTTATGCCGCCAAGACTTTCCTTTGGTCTTTCTTTTCCAAGGACTGCTTGGACTTTACGCCGCCAAAACTACATGCTTGGACTTACGCTACCAAGACCTTTCCTTTGACTTCTCTTTGCCAAGATCACACTTGGACTTGTCTTTTACCAAGTCTTCATACTTGGATTTTCCTGTCACTTAAACATGTTTACAATTAGATCACAAAATATTGCCTAACTTAGATGATTATCCAAACATCAAAATATATAAATGATTGGGACATTGTTGCACCAACAATCTCCCCCTTTTTGATGTTTGACAATCATTTAAGTTAAGTCTTTAACACATACATATAAACATATTTCAATATGAATTCTAACTTAAATATCCCTTCTCCCCCTTTGACATACAACAAAAAGAGAAGAGTTATCCAATAAGTGCAGGAAAGAATTATAATTGACACATCTTGAACAAAGGTATAAAATTGATATGAAGCTCCCCCTTAATCCAAGACATATCTCATGATGTGGAAATAACATGTGAAGCAAAGCACAAGCAATAGAATAGGCAAATATGTCTTAGCCTTGCACCAACAATTATAGAAATAAGGGATGTAGCTCCCCCTAAACCAGTGCATCAAAAAAATCCATCTTTCCATACAAGTTATCATGTATATACTGTGGAAATCATATAGTGTCCAAAATTGAACCTTTTAACTAATGAAAAACCTTTTTCTATTCCAAAACAGTGTCACCGGTTCGACTGGAATTGACATCACTAATCGCTACAGTAGGCAATGATCGCTAATAACGACAATGATCGATATCGCATAAATATGAAATTTAAATTTTTCAGTCAAGGTTTAAAAATGCGTAGAAAATTATGTGGATGTCCAAAAATCACGAAACTCGTCATACACATTTTATTCGACTAATATAACATATGAAAAATATTAGACGAAAAACATGCTCATCATATTAATGGATTGATACGACATTCAAAATAACAAAAATATGACGCAAAAAGTGTAATTGTATCGTATCAATATTCATAACTTCGTACTATATGCTCAACTTCTAAACTTGACAAATAATAAGTTGTAGGCACTGATAGAAATGAACTAAACAAAAACACAATTTCATTTCATTAATCAAAAGTCATTACACAAGTAGGAGTTTATGCCGTTCATACGGCCAAAAAGAAAATAACAAAAACATGCTAGCTAATGATCGTCGTCCTCAGCATCCATCGGTGCAGATGATGAACCATCGTGAGGAGGTGGGTGTCCAGGTGCAGTAGGGCGGAGAATCGCCAAAATGTCCTGCTGCTGCCGATGCATCCCTCTCACGAGGGAGAGGAGCTCGATGCTCCCGCCAAGCTCCCTGGCCCAAGCGCATCTCCTCAAAATGTGTCTACCCGCTGCAAAAGCATCGGCGGGTAATGAAGGATGTGTCCGAAGAACGATCGCTCGCGCAGCAGCCTCCTACGCATCGGCTCCTCAAGAACACCACAAGATCTCCTCCCGCAGCATCCTCTCGTGTCGAGCGCCACCGCCGCCGGGCCGCGCGTGGTCCCGAGAATAGACCCTCTGCCGGCCTTCAAGCCCGCCAAGGAGAAGCTCAGAGTCATCTGGTCATATTTTCTATTCATGATTTTAATGACTCCTATGTTGACATTAATGCCTACGGAGCTGAGCCACTGAGTAAGGACATTTCCAAAAGGTATATGAACCTTCCCATTGTTTGGCCTTATGAAATGAGTGATGCAGTGGAAGGCATTGAGACCAATATTAATGTCTAAGTATTGACGAAGGATATGCATGAGAAGGAAGTGTGTAGGTCGAACCAAGGCCAAACCACGGGTAACTATAGGGAGAAGACAATGAGCAATGACCTTATAAAGGACATTGTCAGAGGCAGAAAGTTCTTGTGATTGAAATAAATTGGTGTTCAAAGGTCGAGGAGAGTGATAGAAAGTAGTATGAAGGGAATCTAAAGAAATCTTCTCAAAGGGAGGTGGAAGAGGTTCACTCCAAGATGGATACAAAATGAAATCATTCTCGGAAGAGAGACATCCGAGAAAATCGGTCCAGATCTGGAGGTTGAAATCCAGATCGCACTGAGCAACGAGAGTCCGGTATCTCAGCCCATCTCCAACCGGTCGCAAGTTGTTGAAAAATTCAGAAAGAAGAGTGATATTTACATGATGTTCACAAAAAACTAATGATTCAAGTTTGTAGTGTTGAATGATTTGAACAATATCAAAACAATAGTCTTTAAGAAATTTTGGATCCATTGATCGAGGTGGAATAAGTTGGAATTTATTTTTATTGAAAGCACTTTCAAGTGCGGAGTTTGGAAATCGAGGATCGACAAAGGGTGGAGGGTTTGACGGGCCCTCGTTGGTCGGAGGTGCCCGGCTAATGCTTAAGTCTAAATGTGCCAAAAGACAACAAAACAAGCATGCACAATGTAGGTTAAGGATGCATGCACAAAGTAAGTTAAGGATGATGCATGCACAAAGACAACAAAATAAGCACCGATTAGTGAAACAAAAATATAGGAACAAATAAACTGTGATCAGGGATGAGGGTTTACCTAGCCGAGTGAGCGATCTTCAGTGGAAACTAGGGCGTGAACAGGGTGACAAGAGGAGGTCCTCGAGTCGGAGAGCACTCCAAATGGGAGCACCGGTCGGTGAAGTCGCCGGAAAAATGAGGGAGAAAGGCTAAAAGGTGCGGTGGAAGTTCGTCGGAAGAGGAAGAGAAGAGAAAATCGGGAAGCTTTGGCGAGTCGAACCGGTGGAAAGCCCTAAATCGTGACATCGGGCCGATCTTAGTCGAATCGAATCGATGGAGATCACGAACCGGCCAGCTGCATACGAAGCGCCAGACGCTGTAGCCGATCGCCATAAATGGCTGACCGAGATAGTGAACCGTAAGTCCGTTCGATATCGTCGATCGCCGAATCGAGATAGGCGCCCGATCGATAATTCATAATTAATTCAATAAGGATCAAAAAATTATGAAATTTTGTGGTTAATATTGTTAGATCATTTCCTATCAAGGAAAAATTATTTTAAAATTATATCACCTCTGGATTTTATTATTGACATAATCTTAGATTTTGCAAAAGTTATGATATTTTTGCAAACTTTGTATCACTTTGGCTTATCAATAGAAAATTGTTTCTCAAGGTTTGATAGACATAATTTAAATCTTATTTTATTTGACATTTCCAATCATATTCTTGGAGCTATATGCACATTAATTGTACATAGGCCTTCCCAATGATTGGTCCAATGAAGGATTAATGTCTCTAGATGACACTTTGGCTCATGATAATGCATCATAACAAGCATGATGAACCAAGTGCATCTTCCTAACATCTCACATGATTTCTAGGTGGCTAAAAACACAAATCATGGTTTCTTAGGTCTATTGTGAGATGGTTAGAGGTATAAAACCTAGATTTTTATGGGATCATGCAAACCTACATTTCTATTCTACAAAGCACATTCCAAGTTCTCTCCTAAGTGATGAAAATTCTATTTCGGGGAGAGGTTTGGTAAAGATGTCGGCTAGGTTGGACTTAGATTCAATGTAATTAAGCTCAATGTCCCCCTTAGCCACATGGTCTCTAATGAAGTGATGTTTCACTTCAATGTGCTTGGTCCTAGAGTGATGCACCGGATTTTTGGTCAAGTTAATGGTGCTCACATTATCACAAAATACTTTCATGTTGGAGTAAGATAGCTCATAATCTTCTAAGGTATGTTTCATCCATAATAGTTGAGCTACACAACCACCCATAGCCACATATTCGGCCTCGGTGGTGGATAAAGCAACACAAGGTTGCTTCCTACTACTCCAACTCACTAGGGAGGACCCAAGGAATTGGCATCCACCACTAGTACTCTTCCGATCCAATTTGCAACCGGCATAATCGGAATCAGTGTACCCAATCAAATCAAAGGACCTAGTCCTAGGGTACCATAGACCTACATTTAGTGTGCCTTTAACATATCTTAAAATTCTCTTAACGGCAACTAAATGAGATTCTTTAGCACATGATTGATACCTAGCACACATACCAACCGCAAATAATATGTCAGGTCTACTAGCGGTTAAGTACAAGAGACTACCAATCATGCTCCTATAAAGTGTAAGATCTATTTGTTTTCCTTCACTATCACTATCTATTTTTGTATTGGTTGCCATTGGAGTTGAAACTACCTTAGCATTTTCCAAACCAAATTTCTTAATCATTTCCTTAGCATATTTGGTTTAAAAAATATAAATACCTTCACTAGTTTGTTTGACTTGCAATCTTAGGAAGAAGTTTAATTCCCCAACTAGACTCATTTCAAACTCTTTTTTCCATATTTTGAATAAAGTCTTGAAGGAGTTCATCATTTGTTGACCCAAAGATAATGCCATCAACATATACTTGGGCTACAAAGATATCCTTAGATGTTGACTTTATAAAGAGAGTTTGATCTATACTACCCCTTTTAAAATCCTTAGAAATTAAGAAAGATGATAATCTTTCATACCAAACCCGGGGAGCTTGTTTCAAACCATACAAAGCTTTCCTAAGTTTGTATACATGGTTTGGATAGTCTATATTTTCAAACCCGGGAGGTTGTTCTACATATACCTCCTCCTTAATAAACCCATTTAGGAATGCCGATTTGACATCCATTTGATGGAGTTTGAAACCCATATAGGAGGCATATGCTAAAAGTATTCTAATGGACTCTAACCTAGCAACCGGGGCATATGTTTCATCATAATCAAGTCCTTCAACCTGATTAAAACCCCTTGCAACTAATCTTGCTTTATTTCTAGTGATATTTCTTTGGTCATCTAGTTTGTTCCTAAAGACCCATCTTGTAGTAACAATAGTGTTTTCACTTGGTCTAGGAACTAACTCCCATACTTGACTCCTTTCAAATTGAGCCAATTCATCTTGCATTGCTAAGATCCAATCCGGATCAAGTAATGCATCTTTAATTGTTTTGGGCTCAATTTGAGAAATTAGAGCTATATGACTAGTGGGATCCTTATGGAATGACCTAGTCCTAACTCCTTGAGATAATTCATCCACAATTTGATCTAAGGGGTGACTTTGATGAACTCTTATGGTTCTAGGAGGTGTGCTAATTTGGTTTTGATCATGATCAACCTCAATCCTATGCTCATCATCGGAATCATCCTTTGCTCCCCCTTGATTCAATCCTCCCCCTTGATCATTACCCCCTAAGGTCAAATCTTGCAATTGTTGGGTAATTTCTTGATTTTCATTATTAATATCATCATCAATAGGGGATTTCCTAGGGTAAGTATTGGAAGCTTCATCAAATTGGACATTTGAAGATTCTTCAATCTTTTGAGTCCTTTTATTGTACACTCTATACCCTACACTAGTGGATGAGTATCCAACTAGGATTCCCTCATCCGCTTTGGACTCAAACTTACCTAGGTTGTCTTTGGTATTTAAAATATAAACTTTACATCCAAAGACCTTAAAATAATGAATTGTTGGAATTGTACCGTTCCACAATTCAAATGGAGTTTTTCCTAAAAACCTATGAATCAATACCCTATTTTGGATATAGCAAGCGGTATTAACCGCTTCCTACAAGTAGCTAGGTAAGGAGTATGCATTAAGCATTGTCCTAGCCGCTTCTTGTAGCAAGATTTTTCCTTTCCACAACCCCATTTTGTTGAGGTGTTCTAGGACAAGAAAATTCATGCTTGTACCCTTGTTCTAAGCAAAAAGTTGAAAAGTTAGAATTCTCAAACTCTCCACCATGATCACTACGGATCCGATTGATTTTGAGTTTTCTTTCATTTTCTACTCTTTTACTAAATCCTATGATTATTCCTAAGGTTTCATCTTTATTTTTCAAGAAAAATACCCAAGTAAACCTAGAAAAATCATCTACTATTACCAAGCAATATTTACTACCAATCATAGAGGGGGTACTATGGCAATCAAATAAATCCATATGTAATAATTCTAATGGTAAAGCGGTACTAAGTAAATTTTTACCTTTGTGTGATATTTTTGATTGCTTCCCTTCTTGGCATGCATCACACATTTTATCTTTGAGAAATTTGACTTTATGCAAACCTTTGACTAGCTTCAATTTCGCTATTTTGACTATATTCTTCATATTTATGTGTCCTAGCCTCCTATGCCAAAGTCAACTTTCTTCCTCTTTTGCAATAAGACACTTAGTGGAAGCATTAGTAGCATAGGATAAATCAACATAATAAATATTTGATTTCCTAAAACCTACTAACATGCAATCATTTATAGTTTTGTGTCTTATAAAATATTTTGATGAATCAAATTTAACATCAAAGTTTGCATCACATAGTTGTCTTACGCTAAGTAAATTAAATTTCATATTTTTAACTAATAGCACTTTATGAATGGCAAGATTAGGGGATACCTCGATTGTGCCCTTTCCTAGAATCTTAAGTTTGCCGCTATTACCAAATGAGAATTTTTCTTTGTTAGTGTGGTTGATAGTGGAGAATTTTCTCTCATCCCCGGTCATATGCTTTGAGCACCCACTATCAACTATCCACAAGCTTGGTTCTTCTACCTATATCACATGAAAAACACAATCCTTAGGTACCCAAATCTTAGGACCACTAGCATCAATTATAAATTTCTTAGGTACCCATGCCTTTCTCCCCTTGCTTTTAATTGTTGATTTTCTACTCACAAGAGATGTAAATGCTACCTCTTTTTCTTTAGGCCTATATCCTAATCCGACCTTGTTGTAGATAACCCTTTGATCCTTAATAATTATGTCTAGGTATTTTGACCCATTGGTGAATTTTTCTAAGCATGATCTTAATTTATCTATTTCTTTTCTTAACTCATCATTTTCATCCCTAAGGGTACATTCATCATTATCACTAGATGGTTTACCACATGATGAATCTACACTCTTAAATGATTTGATCTCTAATTTTAGATCCTTCCTAGTTTTCGATCTATTTAAAGCATTTTGTAAACATGCAATAGTCTTATAAAGTAAATCTACTTAGGGTGAGTTGTTTACCTCATCATCATCACTTGATGATGATTCATCGCTTGAAGAGGAAGAAGACTCCTCGCTTGAGCTCCCGGTTTCTTCCAATGCCATGAGGGCTAAATTCCGGGTTGCATGGCAAACTTCTTCATCGTCGGAAGACTCCTCCATGCTTAGAGTATCCCATGTTTATGCCACCATCGCCTCCTTCTTCTTCTTTTCCTTATTTTCCTTCTTTTTCTTTTCCTTCTCCTCCTTCTTCTTTAGTTCCGGGCAATTTGGCTTTATATGCCCTTTCTTGTTGCAACCAAAACAAGTCACGTTAGAGGTAGAATTTGAATTGTTTGAAGATTTACCTCTTGAGGATTGGAACATCCTCTTCACATATTTCTTGGTGAGCCTCCTTGACTTCCCACCAAACTTCTTAACGTAATGTGACACCTAAACTGCGATAACTCATCGTCACTACTTGATGAGTCTTCCTCGGATTCGGATGAGGAGGACACTTCCTTCTTCTCCTTCTTCTTCTTCTCCTTTTTTCCTACAAAAAGAGCTATACCTTTCTCTTTGGATGAAGTGTTAGCTTGTTCATGTAGTTGAAATTCACAAAATAGCTCATCTAACTTAACTAATGAAAGATCCCTAGAGACCTTATAGGCATCTACCATTGAAGCCCAAAAGGTGGTCCTAGGAAAAGCTTGTAACACATACCTTACAAGGTCTCGGTTGTCGACCTTTTCACCTATAACGTGTAGTCCGTTGACTACTTTCTTGAAACGCCCGTGCATTTGGCTCACGGTCTCGTTTGTCTTCATGGTGAAGCTTTGGAGTTGGCCAATCAAAAGATCTCTCTTGGCCCTTCTTGTTTCTTTGGATCCTTCGTTGAGTTCGATGAGCTTCTCCCAAAGCTCTTTTGCGGAGTTGAAGGGCCCGACTTTAGAGAGTTGCTCCTTGGATAGACCACATTGAAGTGTGGTCATTGCTTTTGCATTTACTTGTGCTTTCTTGGCCATCTCTCTTGTCCAATCTTTTGTCGGTAGTGGTGCTCCGAATTCGTCGACCGACTTTTCGAATCCATCTACAATACTAAACCAATTTTCAATATCATTCATTAAGTAATACTCCATCCTACCTTTCCAATATCCGAAGTCGTTGCCGTCGAAGAACGGAGGTCTCGCCGTGCTATACCCCTCTTGAAAAGCCATCTTTGCTCCGGTTGATTGCTAGATCTTCCGATGCAATCCGGGCTCTAATACCACTTGTTGGAGATTGTTTGAAGCTAGAGGGGGGTGAATAGCATTTTTTGTTTCTACAAAAAATGATTAGCGGAAGCAAAAAACAAAGATAATATAAGTAGAAATGAAAACCAATGCTAACAAAGCCTTTACGTGGTTCGGAGATAACGCTCCTACTCCACGGCGATCCTTAAGGTGGATCAATTCAAGCAATTCTACTAAGAAACTCTCTTTTACAACAAGAACCTCCTCTTCTTTACAAAGAATGAAACTTGAGCTTAGAGAGAGGAGGAGAGGATTTAAGATCACTTAGAAAGCTTGAAAAACTTGTGGGAGCTTAGGAGAAAGATCAGAATATAAGCATTAACCCCTTCTTGCTCCCCTTGGGCTCTTTTTATAGGAAAGAGCCTCTTTTTCCCGTTGGAGGTCTATCAGTCGACTGATGACTTACATCAGTCGACTGCCGCCGATTCTAACGGCTTCTGAACAGCCGGATTCGCGGGATTTGGCGCCATCGCTAACGGAAGACTATCGATCGGCGCCAACAAGGCGCGCCGATCGACTATCGCCAGAGCCGATCGCGCCGCTACGGCTATTCTGTTGTGGCGCGATCGGCGCCAATAATGGCGATCATTGCCCGGCGTATCGGCGGTCGGGTTCGAGTCGATTATCACCGGCTCGACCGATAACCCCCGATCAATGACCTTCCAACCTCTAATGCTGCATTTTAAGGGCCAGTTCGACCGACACCATGTTCCAGTCGACTGACACACCCCAAGTATGACTAATTCATACTTAAAAACATAACCTAAGCCTAGACTTAACCTTCTAACTTCTCCATCAGCCTTGCGCCTCTAGGATTTCTCTGAGTACACGACTCCATCCATGCGCTTGCCTTCAAAAGCTTCCTTCGGTTTCGTCATGCTTTGGGTTTCTTCTTTGCCAAAGTATGCTTGGACTTTACGCCGCTAAGACTACATGCTTGGACTTATGCCTCCAAGACTTTCCTTTGGTCTTTCTTTTCCAAGGACTGCTTGGACTTTACGCCACCAAGACTACATGCTTAGACTTACGCTGCCAAGACCTTTCCTTTGACTTCTCTTTGCCAAGATCACACTTGGACTTGTCTTTTAACAAGTCTTCATACTTGGATTTTCCTGTCACTTAAACATGTTTACAATTAGATCACAAAACATTGCCTAACTTAGATGATTATCCAAACATCAAAATATATAAATGCTTGGGGCATTATTGCACCAACAACCCTCACACTTTTCAATTTATGGCAAAAGGGGGAGAAAAAGGTCAAAGTTAAGGGATCAATTTTTTTTTGATAACTTAACTTAAACTTAACTTATACATTTAGGCCAATGTTAAGTAATCTTGATTACTTAAGTTGCAACTATTAAGGGGGAGAGCTAAGATTCTTTTTCAAGTACTCACCGGAGTTTACCTCAAGGGGGAGGACTTGAAAAAGAGTTTTACTCATACTCCTACTTATGCTAACTTACTAAGTTACTCTCACTAGCTTACTAAGTTATGCATTTATGCCTCTTTCATATTTATGCTTTAAATTTCCCTTAACTTTATGTCGATTTGCCATAGATCAAAAAGGGAAAGATTGTTGGTGCAATAGGCACCAGATAATCGAACCTGAGTTTTGATTATGACAAAGACCAAAAATTAAGGTCATATTATTGTCTAACGAGCTGAACTAAGTGTGCAGGAATAGTTAAGCTGAGTTGAAGGTCGGCAACACTCGGGGAATCCTGAGTTGGGAAACTGTGGTGGTCAGGTGACACCGGAAGAACTTCGGAGGGAGCCGAAGAACCCAGGTGGAGATTGAAAGCAAAGCTACAAGTCATAAAGGACCTAAGGTAAGCTCGTGTGTGAGTGAATGTAAGATCGGGTCCTCTGTACGGGGACATCCTTAGGTGGCAATCTGACTAAGACTTCCCGTGGAAGGTCTAAGTCAAGATTGGACGGTAAGTGATCATCAAATTCACTTATATTATTTTTATTTCGAGCTAACTCTTTAGTGCAGTCAAGAACTCTAGCCACCAATCAACTGCTGGCTTGTAGCAGTCGACTGCTAGTCATCAGTCGAACTGATAAGGGCAGCAGTCGACTGCCATTCGAATTTCCAACCTTGAGGAGAGTCAAGATAAGCTCCACTTATCTTGGGGAGATAAGGTTCTTTAACCATGAGCTGGAACTGAATGTTGGGGGAGCTTCCAAGGCTATAAAAGAAGGGGGGTTTCACCCCTTTAGATCATTTAAGTGCTTACAAAGTGATCCCGCAACGCGGCTACTCTACGACGTCGATACGCTGCCGGAACGCCAACGACACAACCACAAACTAAACATCTACTCGTCATCGGTATAAGTGTTTAAAGTTTCCATTTCTATTCAGTGTATTAAAGTTGTTTTTATCGAGCTTTTGATCGTAACGAGGAGAGGTGGATTGTCCCTCTACCTCAAGTTTTTCGTTAGTTTGTAATCGTCATCTCCTACCTCCAACGAGGAGGAGATTATTAGTGAATTGTCTTCTGTACGCGGTCTAGGATCGCAAGGGCCTTGGATTAACAACTGTTCGGTTGTGAACCAAGTAAAAATAAACTTGTCATTTACTTTTCACAGGCAACTCTTTACTTTATTTTTATCGAACGAAAAAGAAAAGAAATTTTATGTGCGCTATTCACCCCCCCCCCCCCTCTAGTGCTCTTTTTCGATCCAACATGTTACAATATATTCTAATGTTTTATCTGAATCTATTCGCAAGCTTCTGCTACCGTATTTAATGATCTAAATTCTTCTAAATGGAGTGAGCAAGTCAATTCTCATTTAGGTGTGTTGGACCTTGACTTAGCACTTCATCAGGAAAAGTCCACTATTATTATTGATTCAAGTAGTGAAGAAGAGAAGTATAAATATAAAGCATGGGAATGATCTAGCATATTAAGCCTTATGTTTATGCGAATGACTATTGCAAACAACATTAAGGTGTCGTTTGGTTTGGGTGCAAGAATATAATAGGAATGGATTTGATAGTAGACTAGAATGAGAATGAGTTTAGTCATTTCAATATTGTTGTTTGGTTTATAAGCTAGGATTAGGTATGATTGTTAATACTATTGTTTGGTTTGCCAGAGGTTTGAGAATACAAATGCAATAAATATCATATTTACCCTTAAAATACATCATAATATTCCTATAAGGTGCTATACATTTTATCTCCAAAATTGCTTCTATGGTATTTTGTAATTATTTTCTTATTTACTATTCCTAATAATAACTCCTATACAAATGAAAGGGTCGAGTATTCTGATTGATGAGTAAGCAATTTGACTAAAGAAACTCATAACCGTACCAATAAGCATTGTGTTGAAACAGAGATAATTCCAAGTTGATTTTGATAAAACTAAACAGATAAGTTTGCAATGAAAAATTTCTCTTACCACACAAAGAATTAATACTATCACAAAACCTAGAATAATACTCTTCCCTAAAGTCGTTTCAACATAACACAATAATACAATAAAAAAAAGCAACACTGCTATCAAAGAATCCAATATAATAGCTATCCCCTGTTGGTGCAATCGACCCAGATCACGATTGACCAGACTCGAGTTTGACTCGAGTAGTGGTTGATCTTAGTGTTTTGATGTTTGACAATGAGTTGACTATTGTTTGATAATGGATTGACTATATGGTTGATAAGACATTAACCATATGATGGAGAAGTCCAAGTGGGACACTTGGCAATGAAAAGTCCAAGTCTTGTGTACTTGGCATGGAAAGTCTAAGCATGGGTCTTGGCAAGGGAAAGTTCAAGCTTGAGTCTTGGCAAATGGAAAGTCCAACATGGGTTGGCAAGGGAAGTCCAAGGGTTGATATTGACGGCGTAAAGTCCAAGCGGGAGTCTTGGCAGCATAAGTCCAATGGTTTGGCTGTGTAAAGTCCAAGCAGTAGTCTTGGCAGTGTAAGCCCAAATGTGCCTTGACGGTATAGACCAGCTTATCATGATAATAGCCGATGGAAGCACCCGAAGGCTAGCGTATGGATGAACAAGTCATGGATGACTTGGAGGGATCTAATAGGCGTGAGGATGATGGATGTGACTAGAAGGCTAAGGTCTAGGATAAGGGTGGTATAGCAAGTATGAGGGCATCATACTTGGGGTTAAACCTCATGGTTGAGGTTATCAGTCGGCTGGGGCTTTGAACCAGTTGATTGGTCAAGTGTTTTAACACTTGACAGCTGAGTCGACTTGAAACGATGGGATTATGACGATCATTGGTGTAGTCGACTAGGGTTCGACTTTACGACAAAGGCCTTAGCGATCGGTGATGACGAAGCGGTCGATTGCGATGGAGGGCAATCGACTCTGGTTGAAGTTGCAGAGCAAAATTCTGTAACCGATTGGTCGATCGGCTCGACCTTAGCGATCGGCCCGATGGGTAATGGCGATCACGGTGTATCCATTGGCTTGAATGCCGACGTGGATTAAGTTCGTTGTGAGACAACGACATCATTGGGCAATGATCGGGTCTTATGGCGTCATTATCGTCAGGCAAAATCATCCCGAGTTATAAAAGAAGCTCGAAGTGGAGGATTTCGCAATGGTTCTTTGAGGCGATTTGAAGGCAATTTGTTATTGCAATCCAGACCTTCAAGGGTCTTCTCAAGCAATAAAAAATTAAACAATCCAAAGCTCTTTGCAAAGTTTTCTTTACTTGCATTTTGGTGGGAATTTGTTGAATGTAACCTCTATGTCTAGGATGATATAAGATTGGTCTGAGGAAAGAAGACATTTGTCATTAGCTGCCTGAAGGGTCCCTACAAAACCCCTCTAAAAGTATCTTCCATGTTTGGATATCATGCTAGTAAGGAGTTTAGTTTTTTTGGATGCCTAGCATTCTACTTCAATTTCCTGCATATTAGATAACTCTCTATGAAGTTGTGCAACACGACGAATCTGTTCATTGTAGACCTCTAATAGCCTCCGAAAGTGTTGAGTTAGTATTGAGAAGTGGCATTGGAATTCTACTAGGGTATCATTGGTTCTCTGTTGAAATTTCTTGAAGACATTTCTGAGGTCATCCGTGGGTTGGAAACATTGATCGAATTGGAAGTGCGCTTTTTTTTTTCGTACAACCTTTGGACTTGCTCCTAGGTTGTAGTCAGTTTCAATTATAATGGCTCTATTTGTTGCTTATAGAAATCTACCCTCTCTTGGAGCAGTTAGATAGTTGTATCTTTATTGGAGCTTCCCCGTTCTGCCTGGCATAGCTCGTGTCTGTGTTGGATAGAGATTTTTTTCTTTCTCTGCTAATAGTTGGTCTTTTTTTGCAGTCAGAGCTTGTATTTGAAATTGTAAGGCTTGTTGTTGTTGAAGATGTGTCGTTTCTTTCTCATCTGCTCAAGTGATTCAGAGGGCTAGTCCGGAGGCCTTTTAAAGAAGTTGAAGGTTCAAGGAAGTAATAATGGGTGTAGGGATTGCAGACATGGGGGTGGAGGCCGAGATCTGGTCTGAAATTCTAAGAACCATTGGCTAAAGTTATGTAGTTTCGAAGTACTCTATAAAATAGACAAATGAAAGTAACATTGAAAATATATTTGTACAATGGTATGAGTTAGTAAAAATATGGAAAAATTACTGTAGTGAGAAGTTGGTCGAGGTCTTGCAAAAATTGGGGGATGTCAGAATTAGTAAGGGTGGAAACGGTCTGTGGTTGTGTGGAGTTTGAGGTAGGAATTTCTGAGAGGCTTGAGGATAAGGGAGGTATGTTAGGAGAGCTAGGACTAGATGGGGGCATAGGTAGTGCCTGAGGGGAATTGGGAGGATTGCTAGTGTAAGTATCTAATATGGCCTGTACTAGAAGGTCAACAAGAGAGGAGGTTGTGTATTTAGGTATTATGGGGCTCGAAGGAGGAGATGAATATTGGTGTTTGGTGGAAAAAAGGGAAGTGAAAGGAAGGTTATCTGTAGAAGAAGTTGGGGAAGGGGAGGAGGAAAGGTCAAGGGGAGTATTAGAGGGATCAAGAAATGAAGTGGGTGCCTCAGTAAGAGGTAATAATTCTTGAGAAGGGGGAAGTGATGAGGATATTTTTGCGGGGAGTAAGAGGTTAAAGGGGGGAAAGGGATTTTGAATGGGTTCGATTGGAGGAGGAATCAGATTAGTAGCTATTAAAGTAATGAAGGGTTGCCTTGGTTCTTCAAGTATTATTATAGGGATGTGTGAGAGTTCAGAAGGAAACTGTGATGCAGAGGTATAAATAATTGTTTGTGAAGCATTTGCAATAAATGAACAGGGATAATTAGAATAGGCAGTAGTGGAGAAGGGGGCAATTACTTATGAGGAGGGTCGTTTTCTGGGACTAGAGGTGGTGTTGTCTGAATTTTTCTTTTCCTTTGCTTTTTTGCTAGGGTTCTAGAAACAACTATGTGCATCATGTCTTCTGCAAAATAAGTATATGATAGTAGACATTTGGAAATAAAAGCAAAGTAGATATATAGTAAAGTAATGCTTATGAATTAGATGAGCTTCAGGAGAAGGATTAGGGGATAACTCATATTAAGACAGTATGGGTTCTTGTATTAGCTCGGTTATGCTGAATCGTTTGTTGCAAAGTATGGACTAAATGGAGGAAAAGTTGGAACAGGATTTGGTAATTTTAAGGTCAGGTAGTCGGGGGTAGGGTGGTTCTCCAGGTCAACGAGAATTGAAGGATAGGGTCCATGGGGACAAAGAAATATAGGTCTTTCCAACATTTATGGGAAGTGGGCATGTCAGTAAGGAATTGGTAATCTTGACATGCCATGAAGTAGAAAATGTCGGTGTCGGCCATTTTGAGTTGATAGAAACAGTGGAATATGTGGGGAGTTTGGGGAATGTTGAGGTGTTTGAAGATGATTAGGGTTCCGGCGAGGATGCGGATAGAATTGGGAGTCAATTGATTGATGGGTAGGTCGTAGAATACTAGAATATCAAAAAATGGTTTGGGGATAGGAAGGTGGAGGCCTCCTTCGAGTTGACATGTGAAGAGGGTACCGGTGCCGGTTGGGGGTTGGTGAGGTCGCTGATGGGGAACTATGATGATGGCGGAGAAGCCTTTGGGGATATACTTGGGTGTGTGATGGAAGGAGTGGTTAAAGGTCAGTTGGCTGGGGGTGGTTTTGTACCAAGGATGGGTGGTGGAAGAAGAAGCCATTGGAAAGTTGTTTGCAGAAGTGTTGAAGGTATTAGGGACGAAGGAGGTTAGGGTTTCAGAAGACTTAAGGCGAGTTGTGTTAAGTGGAGCGGTGCTTTTTAAAAGGGAAAAAAATGAAAAATGCAGTAGGATATGACAGATGAAAGAGAGGGGGGGGGGGGTAAATGAAGTTAAAAAAAAAAAGATTTTTGTATTTCTTCTTAGCCTTTATGTTTTTTCTCAAAAAATAAGTGAAGTTTTCTTAAAAAAATTCTTTTGCAGGAAGCAGGTGATTTTTCTAAGACTTTGCACCTAATATAATAATTATGTTTCTTTTGCAAGGATTAGGAAATTGTTTCAAGGCTCTACGCTTAATATAATAGTCTATGGACTAGGTAATTACATTCCCCTAGTGAGACTATAACAACCCGCTATAGTGGCTAAGTAAAAATTTCAAGGCTCTATGCCTAATATAACAGCCTATGGGCTAGGTAATTACATTCCCCCAAAAGGACCATAACAACCCGCTATAATGGCTAAGTATAATTGCAAGGATCAACGACTAATGTAATAACCTATAGGCTAGGTAATTACACTCCCTCAGTGGGATTATAATAGAGCATTTAGTGTTTTTTTAGATCCATGTAAAATTTGATATTCTCAGTAGACATATGTAAAATTTCATTCGACTTTGCTCTTCAGTTTTACTAAGGAGAGGGAACTTATGATTGGTTCAGGGTTTTTAGTTAAGGCAGGAAATTTTGTTTTTGAGTTCAGTAAAAGTACTTTTAGTGAATATTTATAAAACTTCATTCGACTTTTCTCTTCAGTTTTACTAAAGAGCGGGACTTATGATGGGGATGGGATTTTATTTAGCTAAGGCATAGTACCTGGTATGTTTTCAGAGCGCTTATTTATAGAGACTATAGTTCAAAATAAATTTTCAAAAATATTTTAAAATCATTTTAAAAAATCTTGATGAAGTCTATCTTTCGATAGCAATCATCATTAATAAAGTTGATACAAAGTAGACTCAAAACATTGAAGTTATCATTGGTTTTGAACTTTGTATCAATCTCATAATTTAATGGGTATTTTCATAAAAAAAAATATTTTTCACCTATTGTATCTGACATAAGTATTATACATATGAATTTTCATGAATTTTCAAATTATGTATAATTACTTATGATTTTCCAATTCTCATTTCTAGTTTATGATTTCTGCGTTTGCAGATATCAATCGATTGATGTTAATAGCAGTCAACTAGTTGCTGCTGGGCTGATTTCGAGTAAACAAGATTTGCTTAGCTTATTTTCAGTCATCCCTAGGTACCCTAACGTCTCTTAACCTTAGGATATGCTTTGGAAAGCATTAGAAGGGTGAAAATAAATTGGAAATGGATTAAGAGAGTTGTTTAGGGTGAAAATCGAATTTTAAGGGAGGTGAAAGCTCAATGTTAAATATTTACCCTTAATTTCGATTGTTTAGAGTTCCTATTGGCTTAGGGTCTCTCCAGGGACATTGTTGGTGCAATGGTCAAAAGGGAGCAAACCTTTAGGGGGAGGTTATCCATCAAGGAATGATGAATGCGTTTTTCCTTAAAGGGAGAGAAATGGAGAATAGTGAGGATTATCTCTCATTTAGTGATATATAATTTATCACTAGGAAGAGTGAAGGTATCTAAGATGATTTTGGACTAAGGGGGAGATTGAATTATCTCATTGGGATATGAGATATGAATACCCTTGGGGGAGATTTTTTTATGTATATTAAAAAGGGAGAGAATTGATGGCTTAAGTTAGGTAGCCTAACTCAAAGGTTTTGTCAAACATCAAAAAGGGGGAGATTATTGGTACAATCGGCCCTGGTCACGATTGACCAGACTCGAGTAGTATTTTGATATTTGACAAAATGTTTGACAATGTGATTGTCATGGAAAGTCCAAGTCTTGGGTACTTGGCAATTGAGAAGTCCAAGTATGGGTCATGGCATGGAAAGTCTGAACATGAGTCTTGGCAAAGGAAAAGTCCAAGCATAGATCTTGGCAATGGTAAAGTTCAAGTCATTGGTACTTTACAAGGAAATTCCAAAGGTATAGTTTTGGCGGCGTAAAGTCTAAGTGAACTTTGGCAGTGAAAGTCCAAATATGAATACTTGGCAATTGGGTAGTCCAAGGGTGTGATATTGGCAACAGAAATCCAAGTTGTAGTCTTGGCGGCATAAGTCCAATGTTTGGCGGTATAAAATCCAAGCGTTTGTTTTGGAAGTATAATTCCAAATGTATCATGGCAAGGTAGACCCGATTAGCATAACAATAGTCGATAGAAGAACCTGAAGGCTAACGTATGGATGAACAAGTAATGGAGGACTTAGAGGGATCCGATAAGCGTGAGATTGATGAAGGTGGCTAGAAGGTTTAGGTCTAGATTAAGGGTAATCTATCAAGTATGAGAGGATCATACTTGAGTTAAACCTCATGTTTGAGATTTATCAATCGACTGGGATTATAGACCAGTCGACTGGCCAAGTGTTTGACACTTGACAACCTTGGATCAGTCGATTGGGATTATGACCAGTCGACTGGTCAAGTAGTCGACTGAGCTTCGATTGCTCAGGTGAAGCAATCGACTGATCGCCATTATGGGCGCTTGTCTATCTGATCGTGCAAGCGGATCGCTAGAGTTTCAATCGACTACTTTAAGTGGACACGAGTACGTAAGCTTTGATAGACGATCGATCAAATAACTATCGGATAGCAATGATCGCTAAGGGCTATATGTTGAGAAGGTTCAAGTATGGATGGAGCCGTTGCGAGACAACGAATGGGAGAGCAGTCAATTGATAGGCGCGAAAATCAGCTTGATCACGAGTTATAAGCGATTTGAGATGGAGAATTTTGCACCAGTTTGTGAGGCGATTTTAAAGGGGAAGTGTTGTTGCAATCTAGACCTCCAAGAGCAATCCAAAGCAAGCAACAAGTAAGCAATCAAACGTTCTTTGTGTACAGTTTTCTTTATTTATATTTGTTTATTGCTTAGTATACTTGTTGTATTTTATGTATTACTGTTATAATCACTTTGTAAGAGGTTTCTCCACCTCTAGAGTGTTTTTCGAGAAGGAGAGGTTTATTAGTGGTGGTGTGTATCACTAGAGCTCGGTATTGAACTCACCTTGTGGAGTAGGAACTCTAGGTTCCGAACCATGTTATATCTTGTATTGTGCCTATGTATTCTTGTTGTGCATTTATATTTGTTGTATATTCCGCTCCGCATTAACATCATTGTAGACAAGCAATCGAACGAACACAATCGAATTCCAAGCGACGAAGCAAAATCGCTATTCACCCCCTTTTAGCGACGCCAATGTTCTTAACATATATTTCCCAAGCCATTAGTGTATTTGAAGCGGTTAGTGTATTTTCCAAGCAAGTAGTATATGTTCCGAGCAGTAAGTATATTTCTAGAGTTAAGTGAGAAGGTTGGTATCTGTGGTACGAAATGGTTGAGTATATTTCTCGAGCCGTTAGTATATTTCTCAAGCAGTTAGTATATTTTCTGAGGAATGTAGGTATTTTCTAAGTGCTCCGTTGGTTTTTTGAATTTGATGAAGAAGAAGATGGGTATTTTTAGGTACAGGAAAGGATGAGGAATTTCTTGAATAAAGAATATTGTTCAAAAGAGATATTTTATTGTTATTTATTTATTTGATTAATGAATAATTGACAGGAAGGATAAAGGACACGTTGAGGATATAAAGGGAGTTATTTTGAAAAGAAACAGGAAAAACGATTACATCCTAAATGGATTGACAAGGATATTAAAGTAAATTTACTCTAAAATAAGGCGGTATGAATCTTCTATAAAAAGGGTGAAGGTGGAAGGAAAAGGGGATATTTCTTTCTTCTGCAATTAGTACACAAAGATCTCTTTGTATTCCTTTCCCGCAACATTTTATCTCTTCTTCTCCATTCTAATTTGAGCGTCGGAGGGGTCGTGCTGGCAATGCCAACCCACCTCTAACGTTCTCTTTAAGTAACATATCTAGCATCCAACTCAAGGATTCAAAGTGGTTTATAGGGATTCCCAAGGAAGGAGAAGGGGATTTGAGTAGACCGAAGAAGAGGACACCATCAATTATACCTAAATCATTGTGGATGCATGCATTAAAACAACAATGTATTTGCTTAATAGGGCTCCTGGTAAGACAGTTCAAAAAATTCTTTTTGAGTTGTGGATAAATAGGAAACCATTTAAGACACCTACATATTTGGGGCTATCACAAAAGCAAAAGTTCATAATCCACATGAATGAAAGAAAGATTCTCGAACAGTTAGTGGTTACTTTATTGGTTGCCTAGAGAAATCTAAAGGGTATATATTTTATTGTCCTAACCATAATCCAAGAATAATAGAAACTAGTAATGCAAAATTCCTTGAGAATGGTGAAGTTGGTGGGAATAATAAATAACAAACGACGATTTACCAAACAACGTATGTGAAGTTTAGAAATGTTCAAACAGTATTCTATACTTTCATATTTATCAAATAGCGTACTTAATTTTCTTTTTACCTCTCTCGTCAAAAAGATCTGTACCACTGTGATGCTGGAATTATAAATCGCAGTACCACTGTGGTGCTGAGATTTGAATTCCCAGCACCACAGTGATGGTGCAATCCCAGTACCACAGTGGTGGTGCAATTTCAGTACCACCACTGTGGTGTTGAAATTTACAATTCAAGACTACGCATGGCCGAAGTTGCAATTCCAAAGATCACCGTGGTGCCGAGATTTGACTTTCAGACCACCGTAGTGGTGCCGAAGTTATAATTCCAAAGACCACCGTGGTGCCGGGATTTGAATTTTCAAGATTACAGAGGCCGAGATTGAATTCCAGACCACTGCGTAGTGCCGATTGTAATACAAATGTGGTCAGATTTGAATTCTCAAAGACCACGCTCGAATTTCACCGTACGCAAACTGTTTTGAGGGATAAAAAGGAATTAAGTGCGCTATTTGGTAAATATGAAAGTATGGGGCGCTGTTTGGACAATTCTAAACTTCACGCATCGCTTGATAAATTGTTTAATAACAAAATGTAGGCATAAAGGAAGTTAAGATAAATATTCCTTTATCTATAAACATTCCTTCATTCAATGTTGTTCCCAAAATTATTCCAGTTGTTGAAAAATGTCATAACAATACTGAACAACATAATGAAATATCTTTTGAAGTAACTAACTCACATAGACCTAATGAAAATGAGTTATAAGAAATAACATTGAGATTATCTCAAAGAATAAGAAAGTCTATTATTTCAAATGATTATGAAACTTATTTGCAAGAATCAGATATTGAAATTTACGAAGATGAAGTTTCATTCTCACAAGCCATAGAAAATACAGAGTCGAAAGAGTGGATCAATGCAATGAAAGAAGAGTTGCAATCAATGCATAAAAATGATGTTTGGGATATAGTTGAATTGCTAGAAGGTTCCAAACGAGTTGGATGCAAATGAGGTTTTAAGACCAAGTGTGACTCAAATGATAATATTAAATGATATAAGCTAGACTTATTGCTAAAGGATATAATCAACCAGATAATATTGATTATAAAGAGACATTTTCATCTGTCTCAAAGAAAGACTCATTACATATTATTATGACATTGATGGCTCATTATGATTTAGAATTACACTAGATGGTTGTGAAAATAGTCTTTCTGAATGGAAATATTAAAGAAGAAGCATACATTCAACTAATGATTTAGGCATGTTGCATAAGACTAAATACTTTCTCTCAAAGAATTTTGAAATGAAAGATATAAAAGAGACATTCTATGTGATTGAAATTGAAATATTTCATGATAAATCACAAGGATTATTAAGACTGTTTCAAAAGGCTTATATTGAATGAATTCTAAAGAGATTGAAAAAATGTTCTGTTGGAATTGCTCTAATTCAGAAATGAAACAAATTTAGTCTTATGTAATGTCCAAAGAATGATATAGAATGAAAACAAATGGATTCAATTCCTTTTATCTCTATTGTAGGAAGTTAATGTATGTGCAAACTTATACACAATCGGATATTAGTTTTGCGGTTGGAATGCTTGATAGGTATCAAATCCTGGAATTGATCATTGAAAAGTTACTAAGAAAGTTTTAAGATATATTCAAGGTACCAAGAATTACATGCTTATGTATACAAACTAATCATTTGGAAGTGGTTGGTTACTCAGATTCAGATTTTGTCTATGCATTAATAGTAGAAAGTTCATATTTAGTTATTTGTTTTTTCTTGTGGAATGAGCAATATTATAGAAAAATGTTAAACAATCTGTGATTGTCTTATCCGCAATAATAGCAGAGTTTGTGGTATGTTATGAATCCACAATTCATGCATTATGGCTACAAAATTTTATTTCAAGACTTGCAATTATTGATACTATTGCTAAGCCATTGAAAATTTATTGTGATGATTATGTGGCAATATTTTTCTTAAAAAACGATAAATACTCAAGAGGTGCCAAGCATATAGAATTAATGTATTCTATCATTAAAGAGAAAATCCAAAAACAAAGAGTATTTATTAATTATATTATAACAGATCTCATGATTATAGATCGTTAACTAAAGGTTTGGAACCAAAGATATTTAAAGAACATGTATATAGAATGAGTTTTGGTTGTCCTTTTGAATAATATGTTAAAGTTGATACTCCGAGCTCACTTATATGTTTCTGATATATAATTTCTAATTATGATATGCACATTCTTGGGTTATAACATGAATTACCTAGAAACTATATGTCATTTATAAGCCTAATATAGTAAGACGCTAATATTTGTGGTACATTGAATGAAGTATATCATAGAATGAAGTATATTATATGATTAATGTACAACTGCTATAATCCACATTTAGGTTCCACTATATTGAGGCAATTATGTTATTTTAAGAGGATGAGTTGTTATATTTTATGTTTTAATTTCATCAAATTATTAAGGCTAAGTGGGAGAATGTTAGATAATAATGACTTTTAAAATAAATTGAAATTAAGATAAAGTAACTTCATGAATTAAAGTTACTAATCAAATATAACTCATCTACAAATAATAATAATAATTATTATTATTATTATAATTGATGTGCGATGGATGCTCGAATTAATTAAAAAGATTATGTATATACACAGTTCTCTTTCTGTCTACAA
This sequence comes from Wurfbainia villosa, assembly GCA_025175895.1. Classification (NCBI taxonomy): domain Eukaryota; kingdom Viridiplantae; phylum Streptophyta; class Magnoliopsida; order Zingiberales; family Zingiberaceae; genus Wurfbainia; species Wurfbainia villosa. The sequence goes on along the minus strand of CM045988.1, from coordinate 110,399,191 downwards.
ATAAAAAAATATAATAATGATCCATCATGAAAAAATTATGCTTTTGAAAGAAAGGAAAGAAGAGAGAAATTAATATATATAAAATAATTATTAATGATATTTTTTATCAAGCTCAGATATGTAAAATAATATATATTTCCAAATTTATTTCATATTATAAATGTAATAAAGACATTATCACATTCTAACGATGCAAGCTCTTTTATTATGTCTTTGTTTCATTTTGAACATTTTACTAGAAAGAATTATAAATAAGTTAGTCAAAAGGGGAGTTTGATATATAGTTGTTTGTGCCACATGCAAAACGGAAATATCAAGATTGATGAAATGAGTGAGAATTTCAACCAAAACAATAGAAGTCGAGTGAAGATGAAAATATGTTAAAAGAAAATCACACTTTTACAAATTATCATATTTCTTGCGGCAATTTCCCAAACACAGCAGCTGAAGTTCGGAATTGCCCAAAACACGCACTATAGTTTCAGAATGACCAATCCGCGCGCGTAATTCCCGAAATACCCCTCCCGCCAAACAGCTTTGGAATTTAATGCAGAGAGAGATTTGCATCCATCCGAGGCACAACTGGAAATCCCGAGCCATCCAAACGTCTATTCCAGCCACGTGGGAGCGGCAGCCCCATGCTGTTGATGAGCACCACACGCAGCTTTCCTCCGCAAACCAACTGAGCAACACCATTTTTGATGAAACCCTAGAAGTTATCAACGACATCACTGCTCCCACGAATTTATCAGCAGTTAATCCAGAAGTTGGCGCAGCTCACTGACCAGCCGCTTCACATAGTTGCATCATGTATGTATGTGTTTTTATTCTTGAGAGGCTAATAAATGCATTGTAAGTGGTTGTATAACCAAGTTTGCCACACATCCATAAATACGATCCAGGCATATCATACCAAAGTAGACCAATGCACCCATAATTGCGATGCAGGAGATTCATAACCGAGTTTTGTCCCCACCTAAACAAATGCCACCTAACTTAAAAGGCGATGCTTCCAATTAAATCCACGATTCTTGAAGTTCACGATTGATATTCCGGCACTAGGAGATTCAATCGGTCGAGAGAGGTAGGTTGGTCTTGTGCAATGAAACTCCCGGCTGCACCGTATCCCTAAAATTTAAAATTTCAAAGACCATGGGAGAGTAGGTGGTCTTGGCGTAATGAAATTCCCACTACCTGTCCGATAAAAAGTGATCTTTGGGAATTTAAATCTCAAGAATATCGTGGACGGTCTTCAAATTCTCGGACAATTAAGGTTCAACAAATTCGGGATAAAATATGGTCGAATTTAAATCTCGTCACCACCGTGGTGCTGAGTTTAATACTCCCAGCACCATGGGGAATGAAGTTGTCGAGATAAATTGTGGTGCTGGTAATTTATATTCCAGCACCACGATGGTAATGAGATTCAAACTCCCAGCAAAACCTTGGTGCTGGGAATCGAATTCACTAGACCAGGAGATATAAGTGGTCGACATTAAGGGTGGTCTTTGGATTTGAAACCTCAGCAACACTATGGTCCTGCGAATAAGACTCCCAACACCATTGGCATTGGACTGGTCGAGATAAATGGTGGTGCTGGGAATTTATATCCCAGCACCACCGTGGTAATGGGAATAAAACCCCCAGCAACACCATGGTGTTGGGAATGTAATTGCCAGCACCATGTACATATAAGTTCTTGGAATTGTTGGTGGTCGGAACTAAAACCCAAAGAACACAAAGTGGTTCTGCGTTTAAAAATTCCAAAGGCACTGAGGGAGATGGAACTAGCCAAGATAATTGGTGGTGCTGGGAATTTATATCCCAGCACCACCGTGGTAATGTGATTAAAACCCCCAGCAACACCATGGTGCTGGGAATGAAATTTCCAGCACCATGTACATCAAATTCTTTGGAATTATTGGTGGTGTTGGGAACCAAAATCCCGGAACACAGTGGTTACGCATTTAAAAATCCCAAACAGGAAGATGGGAACTGTCGAGATAAATGGTGGTCTTTGGGAATTTATATTCGGCACCACCGTGGGCTTTGAGATATAAATTTCGGCACCATGGAGAGGATCTGGTGAGAAAAAAATGGTGCTGTAAATTTATATTGGAGATAAATAAAGTCGTCTTGGCGGGTCGAATCCAAGCGTGACCTATACTATCATTCTCCACCTTTCCTTATGCTCCCAAACAAGCAGTAGTTATGAAAAATAATGCTCTGTGCCAACATTGAGCAGTGTGGCAATTGGCATCTTTGCGTGCCAATTGCCACGGACCAAAACTTACTGTAGGAGTGTGGGAACTAAGTATCCTCTGCGCATAAACCACCAAATCTCTTCCTCTTCCATTCCATATAAACCGTTCATAATTTCAACATTGAAAGGTATAATTAGTTAAGTGCATAATTGGGAAACATAACCATAAACTCTCATCCTCCACTTGTCTTGGACTTCTAAAGCCTAGTCTAAAAATTGACCTACTTGTATAGCACACTACATATAACAGTGTTGATTTTAAAAACTTTTGCGAGGGACGACCCCTTCACGATGAAGTGTTAACATTTTTGGAAACAATTGAATCAAATTTGAAGGATAGAGTTTTAGATGATCAAGATTCCATAAATCTATGCCCAAGTAATATTCCATCTTCATCTCGGTTCTTGATGTGGGCAATAAATTACCGATGATCAACACCTTGATATAAATAGAGACGGTTCTTCCATACTCGAAGAAGAGTTTGTCACTGCTACCACAGTAGATCATGAATATTTTGAACAAACTTGGAGTGAAGAGGAGGTAAGTGATATACATGGGATAGAAGAGTTAGAATATACAAATTCTTCGGAAGAATTCTTAGCTGATGATATCCAACATGGAGAAGGTGAGTTAAACCCAGATCAGTACAGTGACTTAGAGGAAGTGTTCCCAATTGCTGATGATCCCTATGTTTCTAATCCACAAATAAGACTATTGGCAGATGTCGGTTCATCAGATCCAAATGATTTTTTCACTGTACAAGTTTTTTCATCTAGAAAATAGTTTAAAGATGCACTAGTAAGGCATGCGATGCTAAAAAACTTCAGATACAAGCCAGTTGACACTAGACTCAATAGAATTAAAGTTATTTGCTTTAGTCAGCCTTGTTCATGGAGTCTAGTTGCAAGTGGAGACGTGGAGTTCACTGTCACAAAATATGTAAAGCAGCATGAATGTGACAGTGTTAGGGAAACAGCAGATCACCATGCTTGCACATCCACATTTGTAGCAAACCAGATTGTAGGACGGTTAGCTACCTCTGATGATTACAAACCAAGTTCAATTCGAAGAGAAATGCAAGCTAGGTTTGGTGTTCACATTTCATACAAGAAAGCATACACAGCCAGACAGAAAGCATTAAAAAGAGTGGTAGGTGATTTTGATCAGGCCTATATTGATATTCCAATGTACTTGCGTGAGTTAAGAGTTAGAGATCCTGATACATATGTTGCGATTAAGAAATGGTGAAAATCAATTCCGATGTTTTTGGGCATTTGGTGCTTGTCGAAGAGTATTCGGGATGTATTTGCGAAAACTAATTGGAATTGATGTTACATATGGACCGCAAGTATCACGGTGTTTTGCTAATAGCTCTTGGATTGTGATAATGAAAATAATGCGATTGCATTTGGAATTGCCAAGTTGAATGTGGATCTGCTTGGGAGTGGTTTTGGATCATGTAAAGACATTCCTTGATGTCTGCGAGTCGTTGAGCATTGTATCGAGATAGACATCGGGGATTATATCGTGATTAACAAAGTGTATCCATCGCCCATCATGCTTTTGTTGCTATCACTTGTCTTGTAACATGGTAATGAATGCGGATAGATCCTCATTAGGTTTATTTTGGCAGCAGCAAGAGCCAATACAAGAGTTGACTTTGATCGATTAACGCAGAACATGCATGACAAACACAAGGAAGCATATGCGTGGCTACAAAGATCGATCCAAAAGATGGGCCAATGCACACTTTCTGGCGGAGGTACACAATGTTAACCACTAATAGTTCAGAGTTTAAATGCATTATTCAAGGAAACACGTGAACTCCCCATCACGGTTTAATTGACAACACTAGAAGAAAGCTTGCTCGATGGTTCTATAACCGTAGGGAAGAATCTTCAAAAAGGTCGTTTTCTAACACCTTATGCCATTAAAGAGATTGATGAAAGGAGAGAAAGAACTTCGATTATATTCGGTATTCCCATATTCACAAACGGAAATGGAAGTACAAATAGCTTCTTCGTATATTGTTGATTTGGATAGCGAAGTTGCATCTGCGGTGAGTTTCAAATTTCGTGAATTCCTTGCTCGCATGCTATCATTGTCATCATATATCGGAACATGGATCCATACCGTTCTGCGAGCATTATTTTCTAAGGAAACACAGGAGGCCACTTACATGGATCGTATTTACCCATGTCAGTAAAAATTTTGGCCTAATGGTGACAAAATTTTCGGAGTTCTACCTCCTCATAGCCTTGTGCAGCCCGGGCGAAGAAAAAAGGCACGCATAGAGTCCAAACATACTGGGAGGGTGAAAAATAAATGCAGCAGATGCAAACAGCTTGGGCATAATAGGAGGTCTTGTAGAATGCCGCCGGCTACTAATTCCTAAGTATGTTTATTGTGGTTGTGTAAATATTTTTAAAGGAAACAATGTTAATGTTAATGTTAATGTTAATGTTAATGTCAATGTTAATATTAATGTTAAGCTATTTTACAGAATTGTAATGGAAAAATTTGTTACGCTATTTTGCAAAATTGTAATATAAATCCCTCTGTGTATCGTGTCCAAAATTTCTGATTTTCAAGGCAGGATTAGGTTTACACAGCCAATTTTCAGAAATCAATCCCCGTGCCAAGTGGCACGCGGCCGAAACTTGGAGGTAGGAGGATCAGAAGGAAGTTTCCTCGATGCAACAACATGTGAAGTCGTTAGGTCTTTCAGTCGATGTAAAGATTTTGGAATTTGGACTCCTGTAGGTCCATCAATGGGTTTCGACCAAAACCCATTGATGGCCCTACACAGGACTACTGTGTTCCTGGGATTAACATTGCCAGCACCACCTTATGTCCTTTGTTTGAAAGTATGCGTAATCGAAATTGAAATCCCGGGACCACCGTGTTCTCCGGCCGATTGTAAATTGTTCGTGGTCACAGGGTGAAATCCGGGACCACTTTGTGTTTCCGACGATTCTAAATTATGCGTGGTCACAGGAATTGAAATCCCAGGATCACCTTATTCCTTAGCCATTTCGAAATTGTACGTGGTCCTGGGAAATAAAATCCCAGAACCACTATGTTTCTGGGATTATAATTACCAGCACCACCGTATTCTAAATCCGTCAGACCGCACCCGACCCGTTAATATAAAACTCCCCGGTGGAAGTTCAAACATCTCAACACCACATTTCATTTCTCTCTCGCTCCTTGCGTTCTGTCTCTGTGGAATTTCGCTTCCATTCCCCGGCGGCCGTTCAACCTCTCCGGTTCCAGTTCAAACTCCCCGGTGCCAGTCATAACCCCCCGGTGTCAGTTCAACCTCCCCGGTGCGAGTTAAAACATCTCAACACCAGCTCAACACCATCTCAACGCATTTTTCGACCTAAGTGAGTTTTGTAGATTTCTTAAATGCTGTGTCGCTATCGGTTCTTCCGATCTATCTAGGGTTTTTGCCTTTTTCCGTTCACGATCTCGTTTAAACTCGGGCCTAATAGGGTTTAGGGTTTTAGGGTTTACCATTTAAGCAGAGGTAACGTTTGTTTGTATCATCACACATGTTTCAATCCATTTAATCTATTAGTTTAAAATCGCTGTATTACAATGCATTTGGTTGTTAACCTAAGGAATTTGTTTCAGTTAACGATGGCTTCAACTGGCGAATCATCAAGCGATACTTCTGCAAGAACCCGTGCGTTGATGCGAGGAAGAACCAAGAGAATGAACTGGAAAAGCAACGTTTCACAGTTTAAGAAATTTATTGCAAGTGTGTCGCCGAGTGTGGAAGAAGAAACGCTTATTCGGAGCTCCCCCTTTGCGTGGGTTTTGGACATTCCAGATATTACCCATGTCAGACCCCTCGTTCAAAATATGTTTGATAATTGGGATTTGCGGAGAAATGTTTTATATTCCAAGACAAGAAATTGCATTTCACAAAGACGGATGTCTCCCTCATCCTTGGTCTACCAGATGATGGACTTGAAGTTCCTATGAATAATGAAGCTCCATCTGGAGAGCTCTATTTGCAATATTTCGTGGAAGCTGATTGCTCTAACAAGCATCTGGAGGATTTATTGAAGACTTCCAGATCTCCAGATAATTTAGGATCCGCAAAGTTTATTGTCAGTTGTTTATTTTATATTTTTTCTCTTGTGTGTTTTTACTACCACCCGATGAAGCCTAGAATACCTATCGATCACTTATAGATTGTGTAGAGGATTTTGAGAACTTAGCGAGTACAATTGGTGCGAAGCACTTTATACGTCATGGCTCCTCAAATGGAGTCAATTGGTATGGGAGTCACTTTGCGACCAAAGCGACGTCGGTGGATCTAGACCAATGCTTAAGGGTTTCACACACTTATTGGTGTGAGTGAATATATTTTATGTGTTCATAAATAGTATAGATCAATCATCTATTAATAACTAATCTTGTCATTCGGTATGGATGTGTGAGCATTTGTGTATCCTACCTCCACACGCCCTCATGCTTTGAGAATGTTGAGATAGAGGTGGAGTTCCACAAATGTAAGGGTCGTTAAGAAGATGGTAGATGGTCTCGTACCTGACAAAATCATTGTCGATCTAATTCCAGCACAGTCAGAGCTGCATCTGGTACACACCGCTTCCCCACCTAGATTTTCTGCATCAACTCCTCAACCCGAAACTCAGGTCGACACACGAGGAATGACCTGTCCAGTATGCCAGGAGAATGCAAACATTGTATCTACTCTAAGCACCAAGCTAGTTGAAGCAAGGTGTGATTTTGAAAGCACATCCCTACTTAAAGAAGCGACCATCAAACAACAAGAAAAGAAAATACAGAGCTTCTTCAAGAGTTAGAGGAGGTCGATGTAGGAAGGACAACGAGATAATTGAAAGGGATGATATAATTCTTGAAAAGAAGCATTAATAGCCGAAAAGGACAGTTTAATACTGGAGCTTCAACTACATTTACAATCCCGGGATGTAGAGGGCCTACAATCACAGCCTATTCAAGCTGTACAGACCCAACAGCCTTCTTCTGCATACACTAGGCGGAAGGTTTGTGTGAGGAAGAAGACTCATGACGCTCTATCACCCCTAGCCTTAGAAGCCTCCCTCCTGCATGGTTTTCAAACATCCCTAAAAGAAGGAGAGTGGAAACTCTAATTGTCCCCAGCAAGGCTATTGAGTATCCCTCAGTAGACCCTAATATCTCTCCTGCAGAGCCAAACATTGAGCAGGAGTCAGTCCAGGATATTAAAGGGAAATCAATTGTCGAGGAGGGTGAAACCGAAATATCAGATACCGGCACACAAGTCTCCACGGACAAACAACCAACACTCGACGAAGTCAAGCAGAGGATATTGGAGGTGAGCATAAGTTATCCTGTCCAGACCTAGGATCTGCAAAATATTTCTGAAACTGAACAGTTTTATTTTGTATACAGCAAGCTTATAAAGAATTCAACGTAAGATGGATCCAAATGTCGGGAGTGTTTATTGAAACTAAAAAAAATAGAGTAAGACAGTCTTATATTCTTTGTATATACCTTTCATATTATGTTTTGAGAGTTGCTAATAACCCTTTCCTTGTGTAGTGTGACAGTATCAGGACCAGTGTGGAAGACCGATGCTATTAACTTAAACATGGACTCTTTCCTTACCATATTTGATTGGAATGTTTTGACACATGGGGATTGCATAAGCGCATATTTTTCAAGATTAGTTGGCGGTGCAAGGTGGTGATAAAGCGTACTACAACTCAATAATGTGAAATTTGGATTTCCGGTAAGTTTTTCGCCCTTTTGCATGGAATTGTAAACTTTACGGCTTCGGTGTTATGACAGATTATTTTTATACACAGGATATGTTTAATATGATGTACGCCCAAGCATTCGAGCAAACTTTAAAACCCGAGCAATCAATCGGATACATATTTTGTCCAATAATCCGTGGCGAAACACGCCACCTACTAGTGGCCGACTTGGAAAATTCGAGTTTATCCACTACAACTCCTTGTCCGTCGGGAAGGCTTACACTACTCAATTTGAAAGCGATAAGCATTATATTAGATTTGATTAAATAAACCGTTTGTGTATGGAGGATTCATAGCATTTATTTGGGTCCCGGGTTGAATTCTTTAAAAGATGCACCCTTCAGATTATGATAAGCGGCATCTGGCTGGTGAAAAATTTTCTAATGCAAACTTTTCCGTGCGTCGAGTCCAGGGTCCCAGACAAAGCTCTTCGTAAGACATCTAATAATCTTTGTAAATACCATATTTTATAAGCTAGCAATGGACTAATAATTTAAAATGTTTTTACAGCTATGATTAGCATTTTTATATAATACGATACATTGAGAGCCTACTATTTGGGTACCCTAAAAAATTCGAGATACAGAGGATATGGATTGATTCGTAATGGGGAATAATAATAAGCTACAATTTTGTTTGCAATTATGATGTATACAGATAGTGAGACATGTGTAGGAGAAACGAGTTTTATATTTGTAACTACACCAAAGTGCCTGCCTGTAAAAGTCATTAGTCAGCTGCAAAAGTGTTTGCAATCTGTGTAGTATCTGTACAATTATGGAATATATATACTTTGTTAAATATTTCAACCACTTTGACTTTGCAATCTGTGTAGTATCTGTACAATTAAGTGGTGCTGGGAATTAAATTTCCAGGACCACTGTGTCCCTGGGATTTTATTCCCAGCACCACATTTTATCTCGTGGCTTATGATCGTCATGTCTTCTTTGAATTCACTTACCGGACTACGGTGTTCTGGGATTGAGATTCCCAGACCCTTATATTTGGCAGTCAAATGGGCGTGGTCACCGGGAATTAAATTTCGAGGACCACCGTGTTCCTGGATTTAATTCCCGGCACTACATTTTCGAGGTCGCCGCGCCAAGTGGCACGTGCGAATCGGGAGGCGGGAGGATCGGGAAGGAAGTTTGGTCGACGCAACAACATGTGAAGCCGTTAGGTCTTTCGATGTAAAGATTTGGATTTTGGAGTCTCAGAGGTCCATCAATGGGTTTCGGTCAAAACCCATTGATGCCCCTAGTCACCTCAACTCCGGTCCAAACCAACTCCAGTGGCCTTGGGACTTGCCCCTCTGTGTATCGTGTCCAAAATTTCTGCTTTTCAAGCCATGATTTATTCCCAAAGACCACATTTTATCTCGCGTGCATTCGGTATGCGTGGTCTTTGAATTCTACCAAAGACTACGGTGTTCTGGATTGAGATTCCCAAACACCGCCTTATTTCTCGCAGGTCGCGAATGGGCGTGGTCACGGAATTAAATTTCGGGACCACCGTGTTCTGAGATTTAATTCCCAGACCACATTTTAATCGCCCGTGCCAGTGGCACGCGCCGAATCGGGAGGCGGAGGATCGGGAAGTTTGGCGACGCAACAACATGTGAAGCCGTTAGGTCTTTCAGCGATGTAAAGATTTGATTTTGGACTCTGTAGGTCCATCAAACGGGTTTCGGTCAAAACCATTGATGCCCCTAGTCACCTCAACTCCGGTCCCAAACCAACTAACTGGGGACTTGCCCTCGTGTATCGTGTCCAAAATTTACGCTTTTCAAGCCATGATTTATTCGACCACATTTTATCTCGTGCGGCCGGTCGCACGTGGTCTTTGAGAATTCACTTACCAAAGACCACGGTGTTCTGGGATTGAGATTCCCAGACCGCCTTATTTCTGGGCGGTCGCAAATGGGCGTGGTCACAGGAATTAAATTTCAGACCACCGTGTTCCTGGGATTTAATTCCCGCACACATTTTCGAATCGTGCCCCCGTGCGCGGGACGCGAATCGGGAGGATCGGAGGAGGAAGTTTGGTCGACGCAACAACATGTGAAAGTCGTTAGGTCTTTCAGCGATGTAAAGATTTTGGATTTTGGACTCTGTAGGTCCATCAATGGGTTTCGCCAAAACCCATTGATGCCCCTAGTCACCTCAACTCCTCCCAAACCAACTCCGGTGGCTTTGGGACTTGCCCTCGTATATCGTATCCAAAATTTCGCTTTTCAAGCCATGATTTATTCCCAAAGCACCACATTTTATCTCGCGATTCGTGATCGTGGTGGTCTTTGAATTCACTTACCGACCACGGTGTTCCTGGGATTGAGATTCCCAGCACCGCCTTATTTCTGGGCCAGGTCGCAAATGGACGTGGTCCTGGGAATTAAATTTCCAGGACCACTGTGTTCCTGGGATTTAATTCCCAGCACCACATTTTCAATCGTGCCCGCGTGCGGGCACGCCGCCGAATCGGGAGGCGGAGGATCGAAGGAAGTTTGGTCGACGCAACAACATGTGGCCGTTAGGTCTTTCAGCGATGTAAAGATTTGGATTTTGGACTGTAGGTCCATCAATGGGTTTCGGTCAAAACCCATTGATACCCCTAGTCACCTCAACTCCGGTCCAAACCAACTCCAGTGGCTTTGGGACTTGCCCCTCTGTGTATCGTGTCCAAAATTTCTGCTTTTAAAGCCATGATTTATTCCCGGCTACATTTTATCTCGCGTGCAGATCAGCGTCTTCTTTAATTACTTACACCACGGTGTTCTGGGATTGAGATTCCCGACCGCTTATTTCGGGCGGTCGCAAATGGGCGTGGTCACTCGAATTAAATTTCCAGACCACCGTGTTCTGGGATTTAATTCCCGGACACATTTTGAATCGGGCCCGTGCCGCACGCCTTAACCGGGAGGCGGGAGGATCGAGGAAGTTTCGTCGCAACAACATGTGTTAGGTCTTTCGTATGTAAAGATTTCGGATTTTGGACTCCAGAGTCCATCAATGGGTTTCGGTCAAAACCATTGATGCCCCTAATCACCTACTCTCGGTCGCCAAACCAACTCCAAGGGCCTTGGGACTTGCCCCTCGTATCGTGTCCAAAATTTACGCTTTTCAAGCCATGATTTATTCCAAAGACTACATTTTATCTCGTGCGGTGCATGCGTGCGTCGCTGAATTCACTTACCACCACGGTGTTCTGGATTGAGATTCCCAAAGACCGCCTTATTTCGGGCCAGTCGCAATGGACGTCGTGGTCACAGGGAATTAAATTTCCGACCATGTTCTGGGATTTAATTCCCAGCACATTTTCGAAATCGTGCCCGCGCAGTGGCACGGCCCGAATCGGGAGGCGGAGGATCGAAGGAAGTTTGGTCGACAACATGTGACAGCCGTTAGGTCTTTCGAGCGATGTAAAGATTTCGGATTTTGGACTCCAGAGTCCATCAATGGGTTTCTGGCCAAAACCATTGATGCCCCTAGTCACCTCAACTCCGCAAACCAACTCAGTGGCTTTGGGACTTGCCCTCGTATCGTGTCCAAAATTTTCGCTTTCAAGCCATGATTTATTCCCGGACACATTTTATCTCGCGCCGAGATCGTCGCGTGAGAATTCACTTACCAAACCACGTGTTCATGATTGAGATTCCCGGACCGCCTTATTTCGGGCCGCAAATGGGCGTGGTCCCGGGAATTAAATTTCAGACCACTATGTTCTGGGATTTAATTCAGCACACATTTCGAATCGGGCCCGCGCAGTGGCACGCGCCGCCCGGGAGGCAGAGGATCGAAGTTTGGACGCAACATGTGAAGCCGTTAGGTCTTTCAGCGATGTAAAGATTTCGATTTTGGACTCAGAGGTCCATCAACGGGTTTCGGTCAAAACCCATTGATGCCTAATCACCTCAACTCCGGTCCCAAACCAACTCCGGTGGCCTTTGGACTTGCCCCTCCGTATCGTGTCCAAAATTTTTACCTTTTCAAGCCATGATTTATTCCCGGCACCACTTTTTATCTCGTGAAGTTCGATGATCAGTCGTGGTCTGAATTCACTTACCAAACACCACGGTGTTCTGGGATTGAGATTCCCGACCGCCTTATTCTGGGCAGTCGAATGGGCGTGGTCACCTGAATTAAATTTCGGGACCACTGTGTTCTGGGATTTAATTCCCGGCACACATTTTCAGAATCGTGCCCGTGCTGTGGCACGCGCCCGAATCGGGAGGCGGGAGGATCAGAAGGAAGTTTGGTAGACCCAACAACATGTGAAGACGTTAGGTCTTTCATGCGATGTCAAGATTTTGGATTTTGGACTCTTGTAGGTCCATCAATGGGTTTCGGTCAAAACCCAGTGATGCGCCTAGTCACCTCCACTCCGGTCGAAACCAACTCCGGTGGCTTTGACTTGCCTCGTATCGTGTCCAAAATTTCTACTTTTCAAGCCATGATTTATTCCCAGCACCACATTTTATCTCGTGCGGATCGTCGTCTTTCGAATTCACTTACCGGACGGTGTTCTGGGAGATTCCCAGACCGCCTTATTCTGGGCAGTCGAATGGGCGTGGTCCTCGGGAATTAAATTTCGTGACCACCGTGTTCCGGATTTAATTCCCAGCACCACATTTTAATCGTGCCCGTGCCAAGTGGCACGCGCCCGGAACTGGGAGGCAGGAGGATCAGAAGGAAGTTTGGTCGACGCAACAACATGTGAAGCCGTTAGGTCTTTCGAGCGATGTAAAGATTTTGATTTTGGACTCTGTAGTCCATCAACGGGTTTCGGTCAAAACCATTGATGCCCCTAGTCACCTCAACTCGGTCGCCAAACCAACTCCGGTGGCCTTGGGACTTGCCCCTCTATATATCGTGTCCAAAATTTACGCTTTTCAAGCCATGATTTATTCCGGACCACTTTTTATCTCGTGCGGATCAGACGTGTCTTTGAATTCACTTACCAAAGACACGGTGTTCTGTTGAGATTCCCAGACCGCCTTATTCTCGGCGTGTCAAATGGGCGTGGTCCTCGAATTAAATTTCAGACCACCGTGTTCCTGGATTTAATTCCCGACCACATTTTAGAATCGCCCCGTGCCAAAGTGCACGCCGAATCGGGAGGCGGGAGGATCGGAAGGAAGTTTGGTCGACGCAACAACATGTGAAGCCGCGTTAGGTCTTTCAGGATGTAAAGATTTCGGATTTTGGACTCCTCAGAGTCCATCAATGGGTTTGGTCAAAACCATTGATGCCCCGTATTCCTCGGCGATTCGATATCATTGCGGTATGGAAATAGAATCCCAGACCATGTGTTCTGGGATTTTAATTTCGGCACCACCTTAATACCAAGTTCAATTCAAAATTATGCGTCTTTGTACTTTATATCCGCACCCTTGTGTTCTGGGAGTTAAATTCCCACCACCGTATTCTGATTCGAAATTTTACGTGGTCACAGGAATTATAATCGAGACCATTGAGTTCCTGGATTAACATTGCAGACCACCTTATTTCTCGCCACTTGAATTGTACATGGTCTTTGGGACTTTATTTCCACACACCGTGTTCTTTGGGATTTAAATTCCCAGACCACCATATTCTCGGTGAGTTCGAAATTAGTACGCGTGGTCTTTGTGAATTAAAATCCCGCACTATGTATGGAAAATTTAATCCCGGGGCCATTGTGTTCTGGGATTTCATTGCCACCATCAAAGTATTCAAATATATTATATAACATTTATTAAAGCTCAAAGCGAAACAATAAACATATTTACGATCCTTTGTTGATCTATGGAAAGCGATACCATTTATAAATTAGCAAAATTCATTAATTACAACAATGCATTGTCATACTTCCACCTGAACACTTCTAAAATTACATCAGGAAGAACTCATCCCTTAAAATTGAGACAGAGAGATCTATTCTGAATTTGGTCATGTCTGCTTGTTTGAAGTCCATCTTCTCACCATAAAGCAGACATCTCATGTATTACATCCTGAAGAGAATCATTCTTTGTAAACATGCAAAGCAAAAATTTATATTTCAATTCAAAAGTATAATTTTCACGTTCAGTATTTTTCTTTTAGTACCTTGTCACTTGTTGGGGACAATCAGTTGTAACAGAAACCCAGCTGTCGATGGGGTAATAGGCTTGTAAACATGGATGAATTGCTGCAAGCTCCTTAGGTGAATATCCTTTAAATTGGGATACCTATAATTACACGATGACTAAGTTAACATAACTATTCATTAACAGATAACAAAGTTAAATTGATGGAATATCCATATTTAACTACTCACCACTGCTTCAAAATCAGTTTTTGATCTTCCACCATATGAAATGGAGTTGTAATGATTGAAACTCATTGCTTTTGTGTCGATACACAACAGGTGAAAGTGAGTTTGGTCAGTATTTAGAGGTATAAAAATATATCTAACCTCTCCATCATTCATGTCCGTGTTTATGATTTGTGTTGTGGCAGTCTTCCACGACAATCTTAATGCTGACTGAAATTGTGTGTAGAGGAAAATATTTAAACAGTTAGTATAACATCAAATGTCGTGAAAATACAAGATAATTTAACTCCCTTACAATGAACACGGATGAGCAATACACAGACTTGTTATATGACCTACATGAAGAGGAGGCCCCCTAAAAAGAATTGAGCAAAATGTATCGATAACCTCCCCATCTGTGAAAACATATCCATTAACTCCAGTATAAAGAATTGAGTTAATGAAAAGGACCTTCCTCCCAAACATAACGTATCGCCTACAAAAAATTTAATCGTAAATAAATATTTGCACTTTATAATATTGTAATAGAATTTTTGAATGTAATGGTGGATGTAACTACCATACTTTATTTCTTCTAAACTTTTTAGCAAGTAGGTCACATCAGCATCTTGTTTTTTGTTCTTTCTTAGTCTTACTTTTTCTTGACATACTATGATACAAAAATATTATTAGTTATTTAAATAAAATAACACAAACTAATTTTGGGAAGTATTCTGACTAACCGCAATGGCTTCCATTCTCATTTGGTTGAGTTTATCAATTATTGCTTCATCCTATCAAGATTTTTTCATCTTCTTCCAAAATACAGATAGTATCCCTCGCTTGCAATTCATCCATACCAATTTTTTTTTTGCCTTTCTTGTCAAATACCTCTGCTTCTTTTACAGCGTTATCAGGTTGCCCTTCTAATAACTCAACATCGTAAATCTTGTCTTTTTCTTTTGCTTTGAGGTACCAATTTTGCCCAATGGACTATCAGCGGGAGTATCCTATGTAATCATAGCGGGTTCTATCTCGCCGCCTTGTTGCAGAAATTGGTTCCGGTTGAGGTTGAGGGTCAACTTCGCCTTATTTGGTTCACCTCCATACCTTCTCTTCCTATAATTTCCATTAGTTCTTTTACCCTTTGATTAGTGCCATATTTTCCATTCTTAACTCTTTGAGTTGTCTTTGATAAACTAAACACTCATGGCATTCACTAGGGTATTTTTCTTTGTATAGTTTGATGATGATGTCTCTATTGGATGAGGAGTATTTTCAATATAATAGTCAACCTTATCAAGCAATATCTTTTCACTACAGTACATACTAGATCAACAATGACCTATCAAAAATCAACAATTATTTAGATAACTTGAAAATTAAAATAAACTAAGTTGTGGTCTTATTTACATTGGAGACTTGCTCGATAAATTTCGACCTTGCTAATATGTGAAGGAGTTGCCCTCCACTTATTTATTCGTGGGCCTTGTATTGTATGGTCTCTGGATTGGGACATGTTCGAAACCAAGCTCGCCATATCGAAAGTGTTACATATTTACGTAAATATAAAGAAACAATTATTTAGTAAGAAAGAACTTACAGGCCAAACCCCTTTAGATAAGGAATTCGGCTCTTCTGCGAAACTGTATTATTGGATGAACATATATCTCCAATAGTAGGCAGTTGTGGAGCCATAAATTGATGGATGGCTTCGACCCAATTGAAACTACCTATGTTGTCAAAATCATCTACAATATCTACAAGACCTATGGGGACCTTATATGTAGTAGTACAGAACAACACACAAGCAAATATATACAATACATACAACTTACAAAATACCAAAACATCTTCATCTACTTCTACTCTAGTAGAAAGGTTTTAAGCAAAACTCTAATCTCGATCTAGTTGGTTCTTTTTGGAGAATTGAGAATTGAAAAGAGCACACGTCATTAGTTGAATTAATAGGAACATAATCCCTCTATCCGCAATACCGAGCAAAAGGGACACATCTCTTCGTGAAAGCAATCGGCACATTGAAAACATAAAGCCTTGACTTGTCGAATCCCAACTTTGAAATATATTGACCAATATTCCACTTTGTGGAATGTCTTGTATATTCAAAAACAAAGAAATGGGGTTTGTTTAATTATCTCTCTGTGCCTTTCATGTAAACAAATGATGACGTTGCTTCCTTTAGCATTTGGACCTCAAAAATTCAATAAAGTGGCCTAAAACGGTCCATCATAGCTTTCTTCGCGACACTCATTATTTCCCTAACAATTTGAAAATACATAATTTATTCCTTCATTTTGTAATTGTAAAAACAAATTTGAGATTCGACAATTCTTTCAAATAATCTGTAAAAAAATTTGACAAAGACCACTATTTTTCTCGGCAGTTTCCTCTCCAGGTCTGAAATTTATATCCTGTGCCCACGGTGGTCTTTGGGATATAAATTCAAAGACCACCATTTATCTCGACAGTTGTATCTCCACAGTGTGGGATTTTTAAACGCAGAGAACCACTGTGTTCTTTGGGGTTTTAGTTCTCACCACCACCAATAATTAAGAACTTTTATGTACATGGTGTCGAAATTACATTCCCAAAGACCATGGTGTTGGGAGTTTTAATCCCATTACTGCGGTGGTCTTTGGGATATAAATTCCCAAAGACCAAGATTTTTCTTGACTAGTTCATCTCCTTGGTGCTGTGTTTTTTAAACGCAGAACCACTGTGTTGCTGGGGTTTTAGTTCCCAACACCACCAACAACTCCGCCAAATTATATGTACATGGTCTTTGGAAAATACATTCCACCTTGGTGTTCTTGAATTTACTCTATCTATCTAATTCATATATCTGATTGAAGAGATCGTCATTTTATATTTTAATGTTTGAAACCATTCCAAAACCATGACGGAAAAATCATTTTAAATATATGACATACTTCATATTGGACTAACATACCTTGGCGGTGAAGGAGAGGTCAAGTGGATGCTTGACTCATTCTCGCAACAGAATGGTAGAAAAAAACCAATGAGATGTACGCCT
This sequence comes from Wurfbainia villosa, assembly GCA_025175895.1. Taxonomy (NCBI): domain Eukaryota; kingdom Viridiplantae; phylum Streptophyta; class Magnoliopsida; order Zingiberales; family Zingiberaceae; genus Wurfbainia; species Wurfbainia villosa. The sequence continues at coordinate 110,381,805 of CM045988.1, read as the reverse complement.
TTCAACTAAACCCTAAAACCGAGTAAGAAATGGGTAAAACTCTAGTTAAATGAGACGACGACACCATATTACCTCGAAGCGTCCCGACGAAATGGGTAGAAGTCGGAAGCTAACGAAATGAAGCTGGAGGAAAAATGGAGTCTAAGCTTTTCCAAGTTTTGGTGCGCTCGAAGATTTCCCGGAAGCTGAGGCGACGAAGACGCTAATGTGGTGACTTGTTTGGACGGGACGTTTCGATGGCTCGGGATTTGGAAATGTGGCTCGGATGCATGCGGGATCTCTGCATTAAAAACTTTGTTTGGCGGGAGGGGTATTTTGGGAATTATGCGCGCGATTTGGTAATTCTGAAAGTATAGTGCACGTTTTGGGCATTTCGAAACTTTAGCACCGCGGTTTGGTAAATTGCCGTATTTCTTGCTCTTGAATAGTAGCATTGAAAGCTTTTCTATATATCAAAGTAACCTAAAAGATATTTAATTTGACTTTCAATTTTCGTATGTTACGAACTAGAAAGATTTACAAAGCATGTAGATCCAAATACATGTAACAATTAATAATTCAAAGGATAATTAATAATTTGAATTAGTGTTAAATCTATAGATAATTAATGAATTAATATACTGTCATCAAACTTTCTACCTACAAAGTACTAAAAACATAGAACACAAGATCGATATTTCCATAAGATGTTAATGTTTATTTAGGCAAACAACTTTCTTTGGAGGAATGATGCCTTCCTTTGAAGAAAATTTATATGTTAATTGAATATGTATTCTCCTTCAAAATCATTTTGTAATATTTTTTTCTTCTCCATCGAAATTTGAAGGACGATATAAAAAAAATAACATAGGGAAGAAAATGCATTAATAAAAAGGCTTCTAGCTCAGTGAAACACGAACAATAAGACAATACAAATTTTACCCATATATGAAATAAGAGAGAGGTAAAATGAGTTTCCATGGGAGATGACGCGATGACTAAGGCACGCGTGGCATAGATAAGATAAAAATCGATTTGAAAAGAGATCTAAAGTCTTTTTGGATTGATGACCCAAAGTAAAGTCTTGGCCACTACATCAAGACCCATAGGATTCTGTGTGATTTTCCTCCCTCATAATGATCATGGGACAGATCGATGAGAGCTGTCAAATAAACGGATTCCAATCTTCGTCGAAGAGAGGGGTAAAATGAATTAAGTGATAAACTAAAATAAAATTTTAAATTTATTTTTGGAGTTAAATCTCCGCTACCGGGCATATCCATATCGGATTCGGGTGCATAATGGATGTCCGACCCATACGCCATATTTCGGTTTTTCTCGGAAGGACAAGCAAAGCAAACCCTAGTTAAAGGATCCGGCCGCGCCCCGTCTTCTTATTTAGCGGATCGCCGCCGGAGCACCGCCTTCATCGCTCACGCCGGACGGCAGCCAATACAAGTCAACTGCTTGCTTTTCTTTTTGTAAGTTTTCATTTTTTTTTGTCGATGTTCTAGTTCCTTCGTTCCGATGATCCCCTACTTTACGGTGTGTGCTGTAAAAGCGTTCGTTTTGTATTTTCATTTTCTCTTTGGATTTTGCCCATTAAGCTAGATTAGTGTTTGGACCAATGTTTTAAGTTCTTAAACTTGAGTTACAGTAAGCATGATGGTTATACTGCTAAACTACACGTGGAAGGTATCCTAAGGTCTTATTTTGCATATGTTGATACCGGCTCTTTTTCTCCTCTAACTAGTTATTGTTTGAATGTTGTCTTTTGCCCTTTTCGTGTTGTTGATCTCTAGGAACACTATTGGTTGTTATAAATAAAAGCTTCATGAAGAACATAAGGGAGGACAAGAAGCGTTATTGGGATTTACTATTGTGCTACAGGTTTCTGTTTGGATTTTTTTTTTTTTGCCCTTTTTTAATTTTTTTTGGGTGGTAGAATGTATTAGGAGACTCACAAGTAGGCATGTTTACGAATCCTTGGATCTGATTAGGTTGATTACGACCGATTTTGGATCCATGGGCTTTGAAGAATGGAATGGCGTTCCGATTCGGTTCCAAACCGATTCGTTCCAAGGTTAAAACCTTAGAACCAATTCAATTCGATGCGGCCCGGTAGTGGGTGGATCGATTTGATGATTGAACTTGGTTACGAGATTCGATACATGAATTGTAGATGACATTTGAATAGCGTAAGCGTGAATATGATTTTTTTTTTCATATCATATGATAGAGAAATTATAATTTTATTAAGTACTTTGAGTTAGAAAATACACCGTACAAAAAGATAAATATAAATGAAATAGTGATGTTTACATTAAACATTTTAAATTCATCATGATTTACTAAAATATATTTGGAATATGTTGTATTTTCCTCTGAACTTGAGCTTGCAAATTCATCTGTCGCGACGGTGGTTCCATTCTTTTTTTCTGTCGCAAACCAATCTTGTAGATATGTTAGTATGCTAAGAGTTTTTGCCTTTAAATTAGTTCTTTGTTTGCCAATGATTCATCACATGTTGAAAATGTTGATTGTAAGCGCGAACATTAAATTGCTAGTACATCTCTTGCAATTGCACCTAAGACTGGATGAAGTTGTGAATTTGCTCTCCATCATGCTAGAACATCGAAATTTTCTGGAGTTTGAAAATACTGGCTTAAATAAATCTGTATTTCGTTGGATTTTATTGTTGTAGATGATTTTCCTTTAAGATTTTGTCGTTTCAAACTTTGATAGAAATTGATTGCTCTCATTTTGCTTCTTTCTTCTCCGTCTCCGATTGCTTACTCCCTACACGCTATTCGTTAATGTACAAATCGAATAATTCTGGAAGAAAATGCAAGATTGACTTCTTTTGATTGTCAACATTCTTCTCAAGAAAGTTAGCATAATATTCAAAAAATATTTCTAAGCCACCTTGACTTTGACTAGGATCTAGCAATGTTGCTAAGCCATGTACAATTGGTATGGTCTCCCAATATTTTAAAATTTATCTTCCATACTTGTAACAAATTCACTCATAACAGTATTGGTACAATATTCAATAAATTTAAAAAATATATTGAAAAGCAGAGGTAGAAACATGGTTGCAGTAGCGTAGTTCATGCCAAACAATTTCTCAGTTGTCTCTTTAAAAATTTCCAATAAAGAAACACAATTACTTAAAATATCCCAATCATAGTCAGTCAATATTAAAGCTTCTGCAACAATATTATTGTAATATGGTGTAAGTAAATTTTTAAAATATAACAAAGTATTAAGCAAGTGATACAAAGAATTCCATCGAGTTTCAATAGGAAGAGAAAATTTCTTATTTTTAATTCCGTTAGCAATGATTAGTGCTTTCCAATCACGACCATATCTTCTTTCACGTAATAATTTCTCGCGTACTTTGAATTTTTCTATCACAGTAGTCATGCGTTCATCCAAGGCATATTTCACACATAAGTTGATAATATGACAAACACATCTAACATGAAACAAACTACCTTCTAAAATTGGTTTTAATGAATCTTTAAGGTATTTAATTGCAACATTATTGACACACATTATCTAATGTAATCAACATTATTTTATTTTGTATGCCATAAACCTTAACAACATTTAGAACATATCTAGCTATAGTATATCCATTGTGTGATGATTATAATTTATCTAAAGATAAAATTCTTTTTTGTATAGTCCAAATTTCATCAATCTAATGACATGCAATAACAAGATAAGATTTCAATTTTATATTAGTCCAAATATCAGTTGTCAAACTAACTCTACAATTAATACTCGAAAGATGCGCAATCAATGACTCTTTGTATTCCTTTTACATATCAAAATAATATTAGTGCCTAGAAATATTGTGAAAACCAAGTTGAATAGTACTAGTAAATTCAACAAAACCTTCTTGTTCAGCAATCAAAAATGGTTGATAACATTTTGTAACAAATTTAACAATGACTTTTCAAAAAATTTCTTTTGTAATTGTAAAATCTTTAGCCGTTAAAGGATTAATTTGTTGGTGGGTTGGTTCTCTACCAAGAGGTTGTAAGGTATTCGAGTGGAATTTATGTACCTTGACCAAATGTTTTTTCAAAGTTCCAGTACCACCACCCGTTTTGTAAGAATAAGTATTTTTGCAAATTCTACACACGGCAAAAGAGTGGTTAGTTCTTGATTTTTTTTTTTTTTTCAATTTCGAAGTGATCCCAAACTTTGCTTCGCTTTGCTCGGCCAAGCGTTGTGCTCGCCGTTGTGGTCGTCGTCGTGTTGCTCGCTCCGACAGATGACTATGATTGAAAAATGCACACCAACTTCAATGGGGAGTTCCATAGCCTCTTCTTCCTCGTGGCCGTGTTCAACTTCGTCAAAATCGGGAATGTAGCAAATTCTTCACCAAATTCCAAAATCCTTGAAGGCACACCCCACCTCACACCTTTATCACAACCATCGACATTATGATTTGAAGACAATGCCATTAAAAATTGAAATAATAGTGAATAAGAGATTGAATGTAGAGAAATTTAGAATTGCAAATGCAAGAATGAGATTGTTGTGTAAACAAGTTAAAAATGATCCCAGAGTTGTTGGCAGGCTAACGACAAATTTATTTTTTAAATGGCTTGCCAACGACTCTGCAATCGTTGGCAGCGGCTCGATATCATTGGCCAACGCATAATTTTTTTAATCAACCGGTCGGATTCGAACCAAATCGACCGATTCGGTCATTCAACAAAACCGCTGACCCATTACTTAATGGGTTTGGAGCGAATCGTTCCGATGAACCGATTCACAGTTCGGATTTAATAACAGTTCGGTTCGACGGTTCCAGATCGAACCGACCCATTAAGCATGCTTACTCACAAGTGGACTTGTTAGATTTGAAATTTTGTTGACAATGTAATTTCCTTGTTAAATCTGCAATGCGAAAAGTAGTTTTTAATTGGTGTTTTTAGAGGCACTAGATCCATCTAGTTGCTAAAAGGTCGAGCTAGGTGCATAGGTGTGCTGTGTACGGTGTTACTATGTTACATGTGTTAGGAACGTTGGCGCCGTTAGAGGAGAGGGGGGGGGGAATAGCAATTTCACTTTGTCACTTGGAATTCGTTCGATCGTGTTCCTCTACAAATCTTGTTAGCGCAGCGGAAACAAATAGCAATAACAAAATACAACAAATACTCATAATACACAAGATGTAACGTGGTTCGGAACCTAGGGTTCCTACTCCACGGGTCGAGCTCAAGTGAGCTCTAGTGATGCACACCACCACTATCAAACTTCTCCTCGGAAAACACTCCGGAGGTGGAGAAACCTCTTATAACAAGATTACAAAAGTAATACACCAAGTAAATACAAGTATACAAATGAAATGCAAAGAAAATTTTACAAGAGTGTTTTTGATTGCTTGCTTGTTGCTTATTTTGGATTTCTCTTGAAGGTCTGGAATGCAGCAACAATTCCCCTTCAAAATCTCCTTAAGAACTGGTGCAAAATCCTTCATCTCGAGCTACTTTTATAACCTGCATCGAGCTGATTTTACGCCTAGCAGTCGACTGCCAAAAGGCTCCAGTCGATTGCTCATAGTGTCGTTGTCTCACAACGGCTCAATCCATGCTGGAAAAATTCCAATGGATACCACATCAGTCGACTGATGCCCGATAGTCGACTGCCCAGTCGACTACCAAAGCTTCTGTACTCATGTCCGTTTAAATCAGTCGACTACCAAACCCTAGTCATGCGATCGCTTATGGACGGTCGATTATTGTTAAACCCAGCGATCATGTTAAGGCCACAGATCGAATCGAGCTCTCGACCTTGATCTGATCGGGCATAGTCGACCGATCCAAGTCAATTAGGCCGCGGCGAAACACTGGCCCTGACCGTCCATTACCCACGATCGATAAATCTCAAACATGAGGTTTAAATCAAGTATGATCCCCTCATACTTGATAGACCACCCTTAGCCTAGACCTAAGCCTTCTAGCCACCTCCATCAGCCTCATGCCTATCGGATCCCTCCAAGTCATTCATGACTTGTTCATCCATACGCTAGCTTTCAGGTGTTTCCATCGGCTATTGTTATGCTAATCGGGTCAACTTTGCCAAGATACATTTGGACTTATGCTACCAAGACAAACACTTGGACTTTACGCCGCCAAATATTGAATTTATGCCACCAAGACTACAGCTTGGACTTTACGCCGCCAATATCATACCCTTGGACTTCCCAAATGTCAAGTATCCATACTTGGACTTTCACCGCCAAAGTTCACTTGGACTTTACGCCGTCAAGACTACACACTTTGACTTATGCCGCCAAGATTATACCTTTGGACTTCCCTTGCCAAGTACCCATGACTTGGACTTTATCATTGCCAAGACCTATATTTGGACTTTTCCTTTATTAAGACCCATGCTTGGACTTTTCATGCCAAGACCCATGCTTGAACTTCTCAATTGCCAAGACTATTCTTGGACTTCCCCTGATAATCACATTGTCAATCATTTGGTCAAACATCAAAATACTACTCGAGTCAAACTCGAGTATGGTCAATCGTGACCTGGGCCGATTGCACCAACAACATGTGGCACACACTTTTAAATATCAATTATATATTACACCATTCTACACTAGTGGATACATGTGTGCCTGCCTTACATTTTGGTAGAGTCGCCTCACCTTAACTACGAGAGGTACCAAGGTTTTGCCACATAGTGCTTTTGAGAATGTTTCAGTATTTTGTACTAAAATCTTTCATATCAATTACATTTCCTCTTGTACGATGATGTTCCCTTCTGATACCTTCTTGGACATCAGTTGCTTATTTAAAGTTAGCTTTTTTTTTATCAACATGAGATCGACCCCAAAAGAGTTCAAACTCTGAAATCTCTGTTGTATATGTATATCTTTTGTTTGCTTCTCTGTCTTCTGCATGATTTGTTTTTTTAACAGAGATATTCATTCCAAGCATGAATTTTAATTTTAGCATTATATTGACTTTTTATAATTTATCTTTCTACATTTTCTGATTAAATTTGGTAGTGTTCTTATTGCTGAAAAAAAAAATTATTTAAAATTGCAAGCTTTTGAGCTAGGAGTCAACAGGAAAATGGCTTCACGTTTCTGGACACAGGTGTGCTTTGTTGCAATATATTTATTTATTTTTGGTACGAGTTATTTGTTTTAGTTTGATTTGTTATTGAAATACTGGGCTTCAGGGTGGTGATAGTGATTCTGAGGAAGAGGAAGTGGAAGAGGAAAACAGTGAATACGATGGAAGTGATGCAGAACAACCTGTAGGTGATAATACTGGGGCTACAGCCAGGAGTAGGTACCTCCGAGATCAGGCCAGTGATAGTGATGATTCAGATGGCCAACACCGAGTGGTCAAGTCAGCTCGTGACAAAAGATTTGATGAGATGGCTGCCACTGTCGATCAGATGAAGAATGCTATGAAGATAAATGACTGGGTTTGCAGGAGAGCTTTGAGAAGATCAATAAGCAGCTTGAGAAGGTTGTTCGTGTCACAGAGTCTGTGAAGGTCCCAAATCTTTATATTAAAGCCTTGGTGTTGTTGGAGGATTTCTTGGCTCTGGCCTTAGCTAATAAAGATGCTAAGAAGAAGATGAGCAGCAGCAATGCTAAGGCCCTTAACTCAATGAAGCAGAAGCTGAAGAAAAATAACAAGCAGTATGAGGAACTAATAGCAAAGTATCGGGACATGCCAGAAAGTGAAGATGATGAGACTGCCGATGAAGATGAGCAATCAGATTCAGAGGTGGAGGAAGATCCATCGAAGATTGTCATGTCTGATGAAGAGGATGAGGACGACGATGAGGATGAGCATGATGAGGCAACTGAGAGTGGTGGAGGCTGGGAGAGGAAGATGAGCAAGAAGGATAAACTAATGGACAAGCAGTTCATGAAGGACCCAAGTGAGATCACATGGGATATTGTTAACCAGAAGCTTAAAGAGATTGTGGCTGCTAGAGGCAAAAAGGGAACAGGGAGAGTGGATCAGGTCGAGCAGCTTACTTTTTTGACTCGGGTTGCCAAAACACCTGCCCAGAAGCTTGAGATTCTATTTAGTGTCATATCTTCACAGTTTGACATCAATCCAAGCTTACTCGGGCATATGCCTGTCAATGTCTGGAAGAAGTGTGTCGGTAACATTCTTCTTGTACTTGATATCCTTGAGCAATATCCTAACATTGTGGTTGATGATACAGTTGAGCCTGAGGAGAATGAGACTCAGAAGGGTGCAGATCATAATGGAACTATTCGTGTATGGGGTAACTTGGTTGCATTCCTTGAGCGACTTGATTCAGAATTTTTTAAGAGAATGTATTGATCCACATACTCGAGTATGTCGAGAGGCTTAGGATGAGCCCTTATTTTTGTGATTGCACAGAATGTGCAAGACTATTTGGAGAGGATTGGAGACTTCAAGGCAGAAGGTAGCACTGCCCGACTTGAGCTCATATATTATAAACCTCAGGAAGTTTATGATGCAATGAGGAAGTTGGCAGAGCAGACTGGAACGGAAGATGGTTTGGAAGATGGCAATGAGAGTGAAAAGAATCTGTCTATGGAGGAAAACAGAGGACCTCCAGTTTTTGTCTCAATTCCTGAACTTGTGCCCAGAAAGCCTACATTTCCAGAAAGCAGCAGGACATTGGTGGATGCATTGGTATCTCTAATCTACAGTTATGGTGATGAAAGAACAAAGGCAAGGGCTATGTTGTGTGACATATACCAGCATGCTATTTTTGAGGAGTTCCCTATTGCCCGGGATCTCCTATTAATGAGCCATCTGCAGGATGGTATTCAACTCATGGATATATCTTCTCAGATCTTGTTTAATAGAGTAATGGCACAGCTTGGACTCTGTGCCTTCAGGGCAGGGTTGATTCAGGAAGCCCATGGTTGTCTCTTTGAATTGTATCAAGGTGGTAGAGTAAAAGAGTTACTGGCTCAAGGGTTATCCCAAAACCGATACCATGAGAAAACTCCTGAGCAGGTAACTATCGTTCAATAAAGTTCCTTTCTTTAGTGTTTGATGTTGCTTATTGATTAAGGAAGTGACTGACTTTCTAAGATAGTATCTTTGAATGCCATGCTGGTCAATTTGAATTATGTACTATATATAACTTGGTAATTTTCTTCCTCTTTCCATTTTTTTTACCTGTTTTAGGCTGTTTTTAATTGACAGTTTCAACAAACTAATCATTAGTAGCTCAAACTATTTAACAGTTTCAATAAAGTTCTGCTTGATTGTTGCTCATTGAGTGAAGAAGTGGCTGACTTTCTAAGTTAGTATCTTTGAATGCCATGCTGGTCAATTTGAATTATGTACTATATATAACTTAGTAATTTTCTTCCTCTTTCCATTTTTTTTACCTGTTTTAGGCTGTTTTTAATTGACAGTTTCAACAAACTAATCATAAGTAGCTCAAACTATTTAACTAGTTTTTCCCTCGGTACATGAATATTTCACCAATATTATCTAGTTTTCCTACTAAATGCAAAATTTATGTCATTGAATATTTATCTTTTGGCTGAGTATGTTATATGAAATTTGTCTTTTGACCTAGTATCTTATATGTCAGCTTGTTTGTTTGTTTGTGTTGTACTGCTTCATCCATGTATAGTTGAACTGGCACTTTAAGTTCCATAATTTTTTTGATGAATAATTCTGCCATGGTTGATTTTTTTTATTATTAAAAAACATTGGGAAAGACTTGATATTTCCATGTAGAATAAATAATGAGCCACTTTTTAACCAATCAAAATATATACACTATCAGAATCTTATTGTGGCTGATGTCGGACGGTGTAAGTTCTAGTTTGGTTTGGGTTTTTGGTTAGGTAGGTGGGTCCCTTGAGGATAGTTTTCTTTTTCCTCTAAACTTCTTTCCATGCATGAAATCTGCTATGATGTATATTTTGAACTGAGTATTTCCTCTCTTTACTATCTATTAATCGAACTACTTTATTATGATATATTGTTAGTACATATAGATGATCACAGGGAAATCTGGTTTTTTATTGGCATTCTAGATGAGCAGACTACCAGTTGGTGGTTGCATGTACTTGTGTTTTAGTTATATTTCCAATTTTGATTCTACTTTTTCGCCATTATACAATATTGCTTATGCTATTCCACTACAATGCTTTCCTCTCGTTGCACAAATCCTCCACGCAACATAAAATTGATTCTTGGTTTGTGATGTCTAAGTGATACGCGGTCCAATTATTTGCTTTGGGTGTCAGCTCAATGATTTTATTTTTCTATTCAAGCATTATAGTTTTTGGCTATTATTTGACTTATCTTGTGTGTATTCAACTGTTATTGAATTAAAATAATATATTTATGCACATTTTATTTCATTAGGGAGAAAGCTGAAAGGAGAAGGCAGATGCCATACCACATGCACATTAATCTTGAGCTCCTTGAAGCTACTCATCTGATCTCTGCAATGCTTCTGGAGGTCCCTAACATGGCAGCTACTGTATATGACCCTAAGCGCAAGCCTATTAGCAGAACATTTAGGAGACTTCTTGAAGTGAGTGGCGGCAAACATTCATGGGTCCTCCTGAGAATGTAAGGGACCATGTCATGGCTGCCACAAGAGCCCTTAGCAAGGGAGATTACCAGAAAGCTTTTCATGTAATCAGTTCTCTTGAGATCTGGAAGCTTCTCAGGAACCGTGATAGTGTACTGCAGATGGTGAAGTCTAAGATCAAGGAAGAGGCTCTCGGACTTACCTCTTTGCATCCTCGTCCTGTTATGATTCTCTCAGCTTAGAGCAGCTTACTTCTATGTATGACCTTTCTAAGGCTCATGCCCACAGCATCGTTAGTAAGATGATGGTTATGGAGGAGCTGCAAGCAAGCTGGGATCAGCCTACAAAGTGCCTTGTCTTCCACAATTTGGAACAAACCAGGCTTCAGAGCCTACTCTTCCAGATGGCAGATAAGCTTGTAATTCTAGCTGAAAACAATGAGAGGGCTTTCGAAACAAGGACTGGTGGGGGCCTTGAGGGACTTCCGCCAAAGCGCAGAGAGGACAGGACTATACTGCTTCTGGGGCATCAAACAGGTGGCAGGATAATTCTGCTTCAGGAGCCTCACAAGGTAGGCAGGGTGGTGCCTCTGAAGCCGCCTTGGATATAACAGGAGGACTGGTGGCTCTGCACAAGCTGGTGGAGGTTCCCGGGCGCGGATGGCATTATGGGGTATGGGACGGACATCACACCAAGCAACAGCTCTGAGAACCTCACAAGTGGAGGGTTCTGCAGGAATGTTGAACTTAAGCAGGGTCGGTAGAGTTTAAGACTCACATCTTGCTCAACGGCTTACCATTTGCATTTCAGAAGAGCTATTTATTTGGCATTTTTGTTTCTCTCGACCCGTTTGCAGCAGATTAGAATGGGGACTTTTCTTGTGTTTTCACTTACAAATTTGTTATTCCATATAGTCGAGTGACATAACTTAATGCCGCCTTTTCATCTCATGTTATTCTGTATGATTTAAATTTGCTTGTTGTAGGACTGATATAGAGGATGCCATTTAGCAAAGGGACATTCAAAATGCAATTAATTATGTTACCATCTCTCAGATGATCAAACTCAGAAACGCATTTGAGCCATTGCATTTCAAGTAGGGTCCAACCATCTTCTATTTGAAGGCGTGAGTTGTCTATGGTTACACAGCAGTGTCAAGGTAAAATAGTTCCAAAATATGTGCAGTGTATAATCACAGGGGGGTAATATATGTAATAGATATACACTCTTGATCTTCCAACTCACTCTTTCAACTATCTGCTTCATTCACGAGGATTCAAGATGGAATAAAGAGCTGCTTATGAAACAATACCTGGCAAGGCAGCTGTATCAGACGAGTTTGGCACAGAACTGGATTCAACCTTTTGGTGTGGTTATAAGCTAGAGTCTAATATGGACTCGAGTCATTCAAGACTGTTGTTTGCTTCATTTTATCAGAAAAATGAGTCCCATCTGGGGTGCTTTCCTGAGTTTTATCAATTCCTGTAGCCACTCAGCTTTCTTTTTATTAATGAGTCCACCATTTTGCCTATGCTATGGTTCGTTTGAACCCGTATAGAAATAGAAAGGGAAGAATACACTCGGACTCAAATCGACAAATGTATTTATCCATATTAAGTCTGCTATATATGCTGTATGGATAGTAGCTTCAATAAATGATTCATTATATGGCTAACTCTATGGATTTACCCGCTGTTTGAGTTTGAAGTTTGTGTTGTATGTAGGTTCTTTCTCCGAATAGCTTTCTTGCCAGTTTCTGTTCCATCCCGGTGCCATTGATTGGAAGTTCATCTGAAAGCCGAGATATCCAAGACAAGAATATAATTTAGTTGAGCGGGATTTCCCCAATGCGTTCAGCCAATTCATTCCACAGTTGTACATAAGATCCCAGGTCTCTCCCTAGAGTGAGATTTTTTGTTATTATGAAGCTGGTGTCGATACTCACATAAGTAGCATTTCCCTGGAGTCATATAAAAGAGAGCTTTCGCAGGCCACTTTCATAAATATGCGGATGATCTTCTTCTTGAGGAGGAAAGGAGCCCACATCTTTCTTTTAAAAAACCATTAATTATTTCTATACGTGAATCAAAAAGACGTGGGGAGTAATCCTGCAATGCTATGAACATATTTGGCTGATGCTTGGTTTAATTCTGTCAGGTAGAGATTCTCTTCAAAACCTGTTGCCTGAGCTCCCCCTTGAAACCATTCGTTCATCCCTCTCCCAGTTCTTTTGTCTTTCCTTTCCCGGCTGGAGTTGACCTTTCCTAATTCCGACAAATATGGGATCTAGGTTTGAAGGGAATTCCTTTAAGTAGGCAGGGACTTAATACTCAGATTATTGAAAGCAGGTGCCCCTCGGTCTAAGATGATTGAAGATCTAATAAAAGTTTCATCCCCATTGATAAATCCCTTATATGTATATAACTACTTAGGGTTTGACTTGTTTGGTTTAAATTATCATGTATAATCTTAGTTATATGATTACCAAATATTCACATAATCAAAATTATGAAAAGTAAATATAATTTATATTGTTTGGTTTAATTCTAAGTATTGCAATAAAAATTTATTTGTTTGGAGGTTTTAAAGTATAATCTAATTTAATATTTTACTATATTACTCTTGATTCAATTATAAGTTTTCATTTACTCTAAAATATATTTGCTTATAGATGTTCGTTGTCACCCGATGAGATGGCAGCGGCTGAGCATCAATAACTACGACAGCTGCGTTGGCAATTGATGGTGGCGGCGACGATCGACGATCGACGACGACGATCGGTGATTTGCGATGACAACGGTCGACGATGACAATGGTCAGCGATCGACAATGGTCGACGATTGACTACCGACAGCGGTGGGCGGCGTCTGCCGACGATTGATGACGGCGGTCGGCGATTGGCGATCGACGACGATGACCAACGATCGATGACGACGATGACGATCAGGGGTCGACGATGGCGACGATCGAGGGTTGGCGACGACGATGAACAGTCGCGTGCGCTCGACTAGAGTTTTGATTATATTAATAATTTATGTATAGCCAAATTGAAATTTGATAAATTAATTGTTAGGTGTATTTTTATTCTAAAGGTAAAAATCGAAGAATAATTTTGAGAAAAAATCATTAACTCCGGAATCAAGAAAAATTTCACTTTTCCAAAGTTTTTTAATTTCGAATTACATACCCCCATTTGTTTATGGGGCAGACATTTATCATGTGTCAGACATTCATCATGAGGTGCAAAGCTTTTTGAGGTGTTTATCTTTCCGTCATGTTAGTTCTTAGTTGGATAAAAATATCTCTCGTGATATACCTCCCTTCATCTAGTTGTGAGACCAATAATGAGGGGCACCTAGAGTGAGTGCATCATTTTTTGTCCCAAAGACATTCATCATGATTCAGTGTTTAAATTCTGAATCAAATAAAATTTTTGTTGATAATTTTGGATAAATAACTAAGGTTATCAATAAATACTCCGAATCGAATGCACCCTAAGAGTCTTCCCTACTAATATGACATCATAGTAACTAATCTTGAGGATCTCATGCACGGTTTAGGAGGTCATTCAACTACTATAATTTATCTTCCTTCGATAACTATAAGATCAATAAAAACGTTTGGAATCATCTTTTTGTCACATTGAGAATCTTGTGCATAGATCATCCTTCCTTTTATCTTGCATGAATTATCTTCTCTAGTTTGTTGCACGAGTTTTTGCTATTGTCTACCATTGCCTGTTTTATTTGTTTTCGCAGATAATTTTTGTTCAACGTCTTTAGCATTGCTTGTGAAATTGGATTCTTTTAAGCTTTTTCTTAGTGATGCACATTTATAGGCAAGTTGTTAATATTGGTGCAATCATGTTTAAGTGGTTGGATTTGATAAGAGTTTAAATTATATTGTATTTTATATTTGATATATGTGTTAAATTATGTAGAAATTTGACAAGAGACATGGAGCTCATGGAGGCTATAACTTAATGAGATTAAGTGTGGCTAATGATTTGACACAATCAAGGCAACACGCTCAAGATTTAGAGGCTTGATGGAGTTTAAAGAACATTGCATGAGGCATTCGAGGGATTGTAGAATAAGAAGCATGTTAGTGCAAGGAACACCACTTGATTGAACTGATATTTAATGTATGACAGATGAGTTTAAAGTTAGATTATATGTGATATAATGTGTATGTCAAGTATGCATGTATAAGAAAGTCTTGGTAAGTGAACTGAATAGATACCAAACAGATGAAGACTTGATGGATTAGGTGATCGAATATTAAGAAGTAAAAGTCTTGATCGAATATTTAAATAGCATGCTAATATTTAATTTAATTATATTATGCTATGTGTTGGATCGAAGCGGATCGCTAGAGGGAGGGGGGTGAATAGCGATAAAATTTTTTCGTACGAATTCGTTTCAAAACACTTATATGCAGCGGAAAGATAAATAAAAAATAAAAGAGACAAGTAGATTTTTTACTTGGTTCGTAGCCTTCGGCTACTACTCCAAGGCCCTAGTGATCCTTGATCACGCACGGAGGGCAAATCATTAATAAACTCCTCCTCGTTGGAGGTAGGAGTTAATCGGATACAAAAACCACGAAAGAGACTTGAGATAGAGGGACACTCCTCCTCTTCTCGTTACGATAAAACCAAAATAAAAAGAAGTACAGAATTGAATTAAACTTAGATTATATCGACGACTCGTAGATGGAAAGATGAAACCCTAGTCGTAGTATGCTGCGAGCCGTCGTAGGAATGTCGAGTCGTGGCGTAGCGAGAAGCACTTGGAAGCTTTTTAATTGATGAAAAACCCTAGGACAAGCCCTCCTTTTATAACCTTTGAGCCCCTCATCGAATGAGTCTTCAACCAATCACAAATGGATACAAAACCTCCTTGAAAAGAGGTGATAAGCCTTGACTTCTCGAGGTTGATCATTGACCATCAGTCGACTGATGGCCATCATCGATCGTGATGGCGACATCGGTCAGTCTTTGAACTCCGACGATTGGTGATTGGCGACGATCGAGTCCTCGGTAGCGATCGTGATGCTGCAAGTCAAAGTTAGCTCAACAAAAATATAATTTCGACGGTCGTCGATCGTCCGATCTCGACCTAGACCATCGATGGGATGTCTTTGATCGGATCTACGCTTAAGACCATCCCCGTAAGGAGGATACGACCTCACTTACGCTCACACACACGAGCTTACCTCAATACTTACTGCGTCGCTTTCGCTTTTGGCCTTCCACTCTATTCCTTCGACTCCCTCCGAAGTCACTCGAGTGTCGCC
This sequence comes from Wurfbainia villosa, assembly GCA_025175895.1. Classification (NCBI taxonomy): domain Eukaryota; kingdom Viridiplantae; phylum Streptophyta; class Magnoliopsida; order Zingiberales; family Zingiberaceae; genus Wurfbainia; species Wurfbainia villosa. The sequence continues at coordinate 110,365,962 of CM045988.1, read as the reverse complement.
CGACCACCGCGGCTTCCTCCGGGTGTCGCTAGCCTTCAGCTTCATCTTTAGTACTTTTCTGCACACTCGATTCAGCTCGTGAGATAATGATATATCCTTGACTTTGCGTCTTTTGCCATAATCAAAATATAGGTTCGACTTAGGTGCCCCTGCACCAACATTATGAAATCATGTATCATTGGAAAATATGCTTAATTTATGTAATCATTTATGCCACGATCATATTCATGCATTTAGGATATTTAATTTGAAATTAAGGGCAATGCATTGATTTGAAGTCCCAAGATAAAGAAATCAAATCGGATATATCTAGATATATGCATGAACCCTTAGATTTAGTGAAGAACAAAATTCACATCTCACAAAAACTATAAGGATGACTTGTGTCTATATTGATATACCTAGACACATGTGCGATGTTAGAAAAATGAGTCAAGTTCAAGGTGCATAAATGTTGCATCTAGATGAACTCAAACTTATAATATAACATGAAGGAATTATGAGGAAAGCTAATGTACAAATCATGTACATTTATCCCATAGACCATGGTTCAAAATAAAGTTTGAAAAATATTTTTTAGGATATATTGAAAAATCTTAGTGAAGTCTATCTTTTGATAACAATCATCATTTATCATGCATATTGACACAAAGTTAGGCAAAACATTGAAAGTTTTCAATGTTTTTGGACTTTGTATCAATTCTTTTAAATAATGGGTATTTTATTATAAAAATATTTTTTTCCCATTGTATTTCATGTAAGTAATATAGGTATGAAGTTTCACAATTTCTCAAATTACGTATAATTACTTATGAATTTTTAAAATTCAAATCTGAAGTTGATTTATGCAAATTGCAGAAACCAGCCGACTGCTGCTTGCAACAGTCGATTGATTTCTATTTCAGTTGACTATCATGTCTGATATTGGCTGAACAAAGTTTGTTTGACTAGTTATTAGCAATTTTAGGCTATCCTAATGTCTCCTAATCCTAGGATATGCTTTGAAAAGCATTGGAAGAGTGAAATTAAGTGAAATTATTATTGAAAATGATTAGGAGCATGAGTTAGGGTGGAGTATTGAATTGTAAAGGTTGCAAAAGTTCAATGTTGAACTTTTACTCTTTATTTCGATTGTTTAGGTTTCTATAGGCTTAGGAACTCTCCAAGGACATTGTTGGTGCAATGGTCAATGGGGAGCAATCCTTTAGGGGGAAATCATCCATCTTGGCATGATAGATAAATTTTGATTACAAAGGGGGAGAAGTGAGGGTTAGGTAAACCTTTATTAGGGATTGCCTCTCATACTTTTATTAGGGATTGCCTCTCATTTAGTGATATGGGTGTTTTTGTTGGTTCAATCAACCCAAGTCACGATTGACCAGACTTGAGTGAGACTCAAGTAGAGTTTTAATGGATTTGACCATTGTTTGACAATATAGTTTGATGATATGTTGACCATATGACAAGTAGATGATTGAGATATCCAAAGTCATATGGGAGAGATTATTTGAGGGAGAATGTTGGAGCAATTAAACCTCAGGTCAAGGTTGACCAAACTCGAGTAAGACTCGAGGGGAAGTCCAAGTTTGGATACTTGGCATGGAAAGTCCAAGTTTGGTCTTGGCATGAAAAGGCCAAGCATGGTCTTGGCATGGAAGTCCAAGTATGAACTTAGCATGGAAGTCCAAGTTTGGATACTTGACATGGAAAGTCCAAGAATGGTCTTGGTATGGAAAGTCCAAGTTTGAAGTCTTGGCAAGAAAAGTCCAAGTTTGAAGTCTTGGTCATGTAAGTCTAAGTATGTAGGCTTGGCGGTGAAAGTTCAAGCATTGAGGCTTCGCAATCAAAAAGTCCAAGGGTGAGGTTTTTGACAGTATAAAGTTCAAGCATATAGTCTTGGAAGTATAAGTCCAAATGAACTGGGCAAAGGAGATCTGGTTAGCATGTCATAGCCGATGGAAGCACCTGAAGGCTAATGTGAAGGGTGAAAGAGTCGTGGAGGACTCGGATAAACCCTGAGGGCGTGAGGCTAATGGAGGTGGCTAGAAGGCTTAGGTCTAGGCTAAGGGTGGTCGATCATGTAGGAACTTCGATGAGCGCTAGAGGGGGGAGGGGGGGGGGGTGAATGGCGTGTTTTCGTTCGTCGATGGAATTCGATCACATTTGTCTACAAGGCTTGTTATGCACAGCGGAAATAATAATAATAAAGCAATAACAAAAAGCGACAAACATAAACACAAGACAACAATATAACGTGGTTCAGAACCTTAGGGTTCCTACTCCATGGGTTGAGTTCAAACGAGTCCTAGTGATGCCAAACACCACTAATCAACCTCTCTTTCTCAGAAATCACTCCGGAGGTGGAGAAAACCTCTTATAAGCGATTACAAAAGTAATGCAAGAATATACAAGCAAATACAAATGAAATACAACAAAATATGTAAAGAAAACTTCACAAAAACTCTTTTGAATGCTTGCTTGGTTGATCGCTTGAGCCGCACTTGAAGACCCTGACTTACACTAGCAAATTGCCACAAATCACCCAAGAAATCACTGTGAAAATTCTCCCCGTCGAGCTCCTTTTTGCCTCCGTGCAACCTGGATTTCTACCAGATAGTCAACTGTCAAAAGGCCCCAGTCGACTGCCAACAGTGTCATTGTCTCATAATGGACTTGATCCACGTTGACATTCAAGCCAATGGATACACTGGCAGTCGACTACCATATCCAACAGTCGACTGCTCAAGCACGTACCCGACTGCTCAGTAGGCTATCGAGCGTTCTGTCTTCATGACCAACACCAACAACAATCGACTGCCATCCATCTGATCATAATCTCAGTCGACTGCTCAGTGTCGACTCGACTGCCAAGTGTCAAACACTTGACCAGTCAACTAGTCCATAGCCCCAGTCGACTGCTAAACCTCATCCATGAGGTTTAACTCTAAGTATGATGCCCTCATACTTGTTAGACCACCCTTAGCCTAGACCTAAGTCTTCTATCCACCTCTATCAGCCTCACACATATCGAATCCCTCCAAATCATTCATGACATGGTCATCCATACGCCAACCTTCAGGTGCTTCCATAGGCTATTGTCATGCTAAGCTAGTCTATACCGCCAAGGCACATTGGGCTTACGCTGCCAAGACTACCGCTTGGACTTGACGCCGCTAACCATTGAACTTATGCTGCCAAGACTCCACCCTTGGACTTTACGCTGCCAATATCAACCCTTGGACTTTCTAATTGTCAAGACTAAAGCTTGGACTTTCCCTTACTAAGACCCATGCTTGGACTTTCCATGCCAACCCATGTTGGACTTTATATTGGGCTTACACTGCCAAAATACATGCTTAGACTTTATGTCGTCAACCATTAGACTTATGCTGCCAAGACTCCACCCTTGGACTTTATGCCGCCAATATCAACCCTTGGACTTCCCAAATGGCAACTCCATATTGGACTTTCTAAATGCCAAGACCAATGCTTGGACTCTCCATTGCTAAGTACCCAAGACTTGGACTTTACCATTGCCAAGACCCATGCTTGGACTTTTCAAATGCCAAGACTCAAGCTTAGACTTTTCCCTTGCGAAGACCCATGCTTGGACTTTCCAAGTGTCAAGACTCATTCTTGGACTTTCCATGCCAAGACCAATGCTTGAAATTTCCATGCCAAGTGTCCCATTTGGACTTCTCCATTATATGATCAACCCCATGTCAACCATATAGTCAACCCATTGTCAAACAATGGTCAACTCATCGTCAAACATCAAAATACTACTCGAGTCTTGTCAATTGTGACCTGGGTCGATTGCACTAACAATCTTCCCCTTTTTGATGTTTGACAAAAACCAAACACCTTTGAGTTAGAACACTAACTCAATCAAATCCTCCCAATTTTCCAAATTGGGAATTCTCACATTCTCCCATCAATTCTCACTCAATTCTCCCCCTTTTTGACATACATCAAAAAGGCTCTCCCTAAGGGTATCAATGTCTCATATCCCAATGAGATCTTACAATCTCCTCCTTGTTCCAAAAACATCTAGGATGCCTTCACTCTTCCTAGTGATAAGTCTCATATCACTAAAGAGAGACAATCCTTTAAACTCTCCCAATCTCTAAATTCTCCCCCTTATGAGGAAGAACACTTCCATCATCATATGATGGATAACCTCCCCTTACAGGCTTGTTCCCCCTTGACCATTACACCAACAATGTCCTTGGAGAGTCCCTAAGCCTATAGGACCACTAAACCCTCAAAATTAAGGCAAAAGTTCAACCTTGAACTTTCACACACCTTAAAATTGATACACACCCTAAATAACTCTCCTAATACATATCCAATGGATTTCCACCCTTTATAATGCTTTCCAAAGCATATCTTAGGGTTAGGAGCAGTTAGGGTAGCCTAACATAGCTAAAATCAGGCTAAACAAATCTTATTTACTCGAAATCAGGCCTGGCAGTCGACTTTGTCAGTCAACAGTCGACTGCCCTTGTTGTCAATCGACTGCCACCCTTTATGACAGTCGATTGATTTTTACAAGTACAGAAATCAGGTTCAGAAAATGAAATTCAAAAAATCATAAGTAATTATACATAATTTGAAAAATAATGAAACTTCATATGTATAATACTTATAACAATCATAATGGGTGAAAAATATTAAAAAAAATAAAATACCAATAAAATAGTGAGATTGATACAAAATTCAAAACCATTGATAACTTCAATATTTTTGACCTATTTTGTATCAACTTCTTTAATGGCGACTTCTATCAAAAGATAGACTACACCAAGGTTTTTCAAAATGATTTTGAAATAATTTTAAAATCTTATATTGGACCATGGACTATAGGTTTAATGCACATGACTTGTACATAAACTTTTCTCATGATTCATCCATGACATAAGATGAGTTTGAGTTCATCTAGATGCAAGAACTATGCACATTGAACTTAACTCATTTCCTAGCATCTCACATGTGTCTAAGGTGTATGAATATACACACATGTCAATGTGATGTGAGATGTGAGTTTTGTTCATCCTAAACTAAGGTCTCATGTATTTGTCTAAGACAACACTACTTGATTCCCTTATACATGAGACTTCAAATCATGTCATAGTCTTTAAATCAATTTTAATTAATACATGAATGATGATTATGACATAAGTGATAACATAAATAAACATGTGCCAATAATAATCATGATGTCATGGCATATGAAGACAATCTAAATAACACATGACATAAAAACTAATCCTAAGCATGATCATGACATTTTATAAGATTAAAAAACAATATGATGTTATGACATGACATATAGAAAACAAATCATGACAAATAAAATATAAAGGTATAAGAATACCGAAGTTTTAGTATTAATTGTCATTTGTTATGATTAAGTTCTTTTTGCCATATTACCACTTATCTCCCATGTATGCCAAAACCCAAAAATGGCACACCAAGACCTTTAAACCTAATTATGCCAATTTGATCAAATTTTTAGCACTTCTTAAAGATATTGGCACATCCTCAAATATTTTAGGATTCAAATTCAAACTTATTTCCAAGGTATCCCATTACCTTGGAAATGCCCTAAAATGCCAACTTTGCTATGGTTTGGTTAACAACCCATCCAATCAAGGTTGACATATCCTCACCTATTTAGCGTGAATCGATCACGCTTCTAGGAACCCAAAATCTATTGGAGATACTTGGGTTTACTAGGTATTCCTTAGGGATGACCTCCTTTAATACCTTCCTAATGACCCTCCTAGGCTTAGAAGCCTTGGTCATTGTGGTCTTGCCTAAGTTAACTCTAGGGGTAACTCCCTTGTAACCTTCTTAGTGGCTTCCCTAAGTTTTCTTGAAATCTTATCCACTAGACACCTACCTTGGTTACCCTTGGGGATAACTTCCCTAGTAAGCTTGGCTTTCCTAGACCTAGGTTGAGTTCCATAATCGAATGAAACATTGTGGTAGGTCTCCTTGGGCTTAAATTTGTGACCCAAATCTTTCTTGCCCTTAGATGAGCCTTGCCTCCTAGACCCTAGGTTTTGATTCCTTTGTCAGGACTTGTGTGCCCGCTAGAGGGGGGGGGTGAATAGCGATTCGACGTTGCTTGATGGAATTTGATCGTTCTCGCGTAATTGATTGTTTACGATGTTTGTTAGCGCAGTGGAAATAATAGAAATACAAAACAAGCACAAATACAATGCACAAGACACGCGATATAACGTGGTTCGAAACCGAATGGTTCATACTCCATGGATTGAGCACAAATGAGCTCTAGTGATGCAGACACAACCACTAATCAATAACTCCTTCTCGGAACAATCCGGAGGTGGAGAAAATCTCTTACAATCGTTCTCACAATAATAAGAATGAAATACAAGCAATTACAAATGAAATACAATAAAAGAATGCAAAGAAAACTTTACAATCGATCTTTTGGAAGCTTGCTTGAATTGCACTTGAAGATCCCGAATTGCAGCAGCAAATCACCCCAAAACTCCTCAAGAAACCCTGCCAAAAATCCTCCCCACGAGCTACTTTTATAATGAATTTTGCCTAGCGATGGATCGGGACCATCATTGTTGCTCCTCTCGTGATTGTCTGACAATGACATGAGCCACGTTGGATAAGTTCTAACAGATAGACCATCAGTCGACTGATCATGCCTATTAGTCGATTGATTGGGTCATCACTCGACTATCAAACCATAACAATCAACTCGGGAACCTTCTGTCCCCGAATTCTCGACCCCGATCGGTGATCTCCAAATCGATCATTTGCCAGCCATCGATCCAACTACCCAATCGGCGATTGGCTAGGCCAATTTCAATAGTCGAACTCTAGTCGACTCTCATCAGTCGATTGACTATAGTCCCAGTCGACTGATACACGTCAAACATGAGGTTTTAACCCAAGTATGATGCCCTCATACTTGCTACACCACCCTTAGCCTAGACCTAAGCCTTCTAGCCACCTCCATCAGCCTCACGCCTATCGGATCTCTCCAAGTCATCCATGACTTGTTCATCCATATGCTAGCCTTCAGGTGCTTCCATCAGCTATTGTCATACTAACGTAGTCTACACCGCCAAGGCACATTGGACTTACGCTGCCAAAACTCCGCTTGGACTTTACGCTACCAACCATTGGACTTATGCTGCCAAGACTCTATCCTTGGACTTTACGCCACCAATATTCCCCTTGGACTTCTCAATTGCCAAGACTCAAGCTTGGACTTTCCCTTGCCAACCCATGTTGACTTTTCCTTGCCAAGACTCATGCTTGGACTTTTCCTTGCCAAGACCCATGCTTGGACTTTCCATGCCAAGACTCAAGCTTGGACTTTTTATGTCAAGTATATAAGACTTGGACTTTTCCCATGACAATGGTCAAACCATCGTCAAACATCAAATATGACTTAGGTCGATTGCACCAACAATCTCCCCAATATATTGTCAGACATCAATGTCAAACATCAAAATACTACTCGAGTCAAACTTGAGTCTGGTCAATCATGACCTGGGCCGATTGCACCTACAATCTCCACCTTTTTGATGTTTGACAAAAACCAAATACCTTTGAGTTAGGCCCCTAACTCAAATTCCCTTATCAATTTTCCCAAATTGGTAATTCTAACATTCTTTCCCTTTTTGACATACATCAAAAAGCTTCTCTCCAAGGAGGTCAATGTCTCATATCTCAATGAGATCTTACAATCTCTCCCTTGATCTAAAAACATCTAGGATGCCTTCACTCTTCCTAGTGATAAGTCCCATATCACTCAAGAGAGGCACTCCTATAAACTCTCTCAATTTCTAAATTGGGAATCTTAAATTCCCATTTCTCCCCCTCATGAGAAAAAATAACATCCATCATCCCATGATGGATATCTCCCCCTAAAGGCTTGCTCCCCCTTGACCATTGCACCAACAATGTCCTTGGGAAGTCCCTAAGCCTATAGACACTCTTAACCATCAAAATTAACATTAAAAGTTCAACATTGAACTTTCACTCACCTTAAATTGATATACACCCTAACAACTCTCCTAATCCATATCTAATGGATTTTCACCATTTCTAATACTTTCCAAAGCATATCCTAGGATTAGGAGTAGTTAGGGAACCCTAACATAGCTGAAACATGGGCTAAACATCCTTGTTTACCCGAAATCAGCTATGGCAGTTGACTCTGACAGTAATCAGTCGACTGCCCCATACATCAATCGACTGTCATCAAGCGGCAGTCGACTGATAACTGAAATTTCTAAATTTCAGTTATCAGAAATGAACTTTGGAAATTCATAAGTAATTCTACGTATTTTGAAAAATCATGAAAATTTATACGCACATTACTTATAAGAAATACAATGGGTAAAAAATATTGGAAAAATAATTTACCCACAAAATAGTGAAATTGATACAAAGTTCAAAAGTGAAGAAAAACTTCAATGTTTGAGCTCACTTTGTATCAACATCATCAATGGTGACTTCTATCAAAAGATATATTGCACCAAGATTTTTCAAAATTATTTTTAAATTGTTTTAAAACCTTATATTGGATCATGTTCTTTGAGCTCCATGCACATGGCTTGAGCATAAGCTTTCCCAATGATCCATCAATAATATACGATGAGTTTGAGTTCATATGGATGCAAAAACTATGCACCTTGAACTTGACTCATATCCTAACATCTCACATGTATCTAAGGTATATCAATACACATACATGTCAATGTAATGTGAGAAGTGAGTTTTGTTCATCCTAAACTAGGGTTTCATGCAATTTTCTAGGGCAACTCTACTTGATTCCCTTATACATGAGACTTCAAGTCATGCCAATTGTCCTTAACTCAATTTTTATTAAATGCATGAATGATTATGACATTAATGATGATATAAATAAACATGTGCTCATAATCATGATGTCATGACATAAAATGGAATCTAAGCATACATATCATTTAACCTTAATCCTAAGCATGATCATGACATATTATATAATTAAAAGTAGATATAATGTCATGACATGTTATATGACAAATAAAGCATGACAAATAAAATATAAAGGTATAATAATACCTAAATTTTAATATTTGTTGCCATTAGTTAGAATTAAATTCATTTTGCCATATTACTACTAATCTCCCAAGTGTGTCAAAAACTCAAAATGACACGCTATGACCTCTAACCCTAATTGTGCCAATTTAATTGATTTTTCAACTTCCATAAATTATATTGGCATATCCTAAAATCTTTTAGGATTATAATCAAAACCCATTTCCAAGGTACCCCATTACCTTGGAAATGACTAAAGTGCCACCTTTACCATGGTAGGTTAATTACCCATCCATTTAAAGTTGGCACACCTAAACCCATTTAGCGTGAATCGATCACGCTCCTAGGAACCCAATACCTATTGGAGCTCCTTGGGTTTACTAGGTATTCCTTAGGGATGACCTCCCTAGATACCCTTTTGATGACCTTCCTAGGCTTTGAGACCTTGGTCATTTGGGTCTTGCCTAGGTTAACTTTAGGGGTAACTCCCCTTGTAACCTTCTTAATGGTTTCCCTAGGTTTTCTCAAAACCCTAGCCACTAGGCACTTACCTTGGTCAACCTTAGGGATGACTTCCCTATTGACCTTGGTTTTCCTAGACCTAGGTTGTGTTTCATAATCAAATGGAACACTATGGTAGGTCTCCTTGGGCTTAGGTTTGTGACCCAAACCTTTCTTGCCCTTGGTTGACCCTTGTCTCCTAAGCCCTTGACTTTAACCATTTGACCCCTTAATTTGATTTTGTATATTCCTAAGGGTCTTTTTCATTTTCTCAAACCTTGACCTCAAGACTTGATTTTCCTTTTCTAATATCTCAATTTTTGATTTTTTATTAACTCTTGAGATATTCTCCTTTCTAGGTATATGTCAATCTTTCTTAACATTAAGGCCTAGATGGTTCTCTATTTTCCTAATAGACTCCCTAGGTAATATTTTTTTAGGGATATTAGTCTCAAATTTCTCCTTATTTCTAAGGTTGATATTTTTAGCTCCTAAGCAATAAAATCTATTTCTAGCATGCTTTTGTTCATGTACAATAGAAAAATTGCTAAAATTATTTCTAGCATGCTTTTGCCTATAACTTAAAGAGTGAGCATTATTTAAATATACCTTAGGGTTTGCCTTAGAGGCTCCCCCTACATGTGATGATCCCTCTTGAGTTTCCTTCCTCCCCCTAGGTCATTGGCTCCTATAATGACCTTTTTGTTGGCATTTGAAGCAAATGATGTGCTCTTTGCTTTTAATTGTTGGGGAACCGACATCCTTGACTTTTGGCGCCGGTTGAGGCTTCTTGACCTTCTTTGGGCACTTGCTCTTATAGTGTCCGACTTTCCTACACTCAAAGCAAATTATATGATTTTTAATTTTAACGAAAATGCTTGAGTTACCTAGAGTGGTGATCGGTGCCGGAGTTGATTCTTCACTTCTTTCGGAGGTTGAAGCGACTTCTTGATTTTGTTCCGGCTCTGGCGTAGACGGTCTCTCCTCCCCCTCAATCCTAGAGGTTGAGGTTTCTTCTACTTCTACCTCTTCCACCAATTCTAATCCGGATGTTGATTCCCTATCAACCTCTGAATCCTCACTTTCTTGTGAGGATGATGAGCTTACTTCTTTGGGCTCCTCCTCTTGAGCCGGTGATGAGTCTTTATGGAATCTTGACACTTGGCTCCAAAATTCCTTTGCATCTTTATACTCACCTAACTTGGACACAATTTCATTAGGAATCAACTCAATCAAGAATTTTATTACCTTTTTGTTTTTCTCGAATCCTTGGAGTTGTTCCTCGATCCATCTCTTCATCTTGAGGAAACCTCCCTTTTGTCCTCTAAGATATTCAAATCCTTCCATCAAAGCGGATCACTCCTCAAGGTCCCTCATCATCAAGAAGTCTTCAATTCTTGCCTTCCATTGGTTGAATTCTTCTTGTCCATAGAAATTGTAAGGCACCAGTGTGTTGATGTCTCATCCTAATTGTTCTTCAAATTCCATCTTTCCCTCTACCACGCTTGCTCCCAGTTGTTAATCCATTGAATAACTCCTAGCTTTGATACCACTTGTTAGGACCTGTGCGCTCGCTAGAGGGGGGGGGGGTGAATAGCAATTCGGTGTTGCTTGATGGAATTTGATCGTTCTCGCGTGCTTGATTGTCTACGATGTTTGTTAGCGCAGTGGAAATAATAGAAATATAAAAAAAAATACAAATACAATGCACAAGACATGCAATATAACGTGGTTCGGAACCGAATGGTTCATACTCCATGGATTGAGTTCAAATGAGCTCTAGTGATGCACACATAACCACTAATCAATAACGACTTCTCAGAACAATCTGAAGGTGGAGAAAACCTCTTACAATAGTTCTTACAACAATAAGAATGAAATACAAGCAATTACAAATGAAATATAACAAAAGAATGCAAAGAAAACTTTACAATCGATCTTTTGGAGGCTTGATTGTTTGGTTGCTTGAGTTGCACTTGGAGATCCCGAATTGCAGTAGCAAATCGCCTCAAAGCTCTTCGAAACTGCAAAAATCCTCCCACGGTACGCTTTTATAACTTGCATTTGGGTTTGGATTTTAGCTAGCGATCATTGATCGGGACCACCAGTCGATTGCTTCTGTAGTCATTGTCTCACAACGGCATGAGCCACGTTGGATAAGTTCCAACGGATAGACCATCAGTCGACTGATCATGGCCATCAGTCGACTGATCGGGTCATCACTCGACTGTTAAACCATAATAGTCGACTCGAACCATACTGTCCCCCAAATTCTTGACGGCGGTGATCTCGGATCGGTCATTGCTCGCTCGATTATTGCTAGGCCAATTTCAGTAGTCGAACACTAGTTGACTGACCATAGTCCCAGTCGACTGATACATCTCAAATATGAGGTTTTAACACAAGTATGATGCCCTCATACTTGCTAGACCATCCTTAGCCTAGACCTAAGCCTTCTAGCCACCTTCATCAACCTCACGCCTATCAGATCCCTCCAAGTCATCCATGACTTGTTCATCCATATGCTAGCCTTCAGGTGCTTCCATCAACTATTGTCATGCTAATGTGGTCTACACTGCCAAGGCACATTGGGCTGCCAAGACTTCGCTTGAACTTTACGTTGTCAACCATTGAACTTATGCTGTTAAGACCCCACCCTTGGACTTTATGCCGCCAATATTCCCCTTGGATTTCTCAATTGCCAAGACTCAAGCTTGGACTTTCCCTTGCCAACCCATGTTGGACTTTCCATGCCAGGACCCATGCTTGGACTTTTCCTTGCCAAGACCCATGTTTGGACTTTCCTTTGCCAAGACTCATGCTTGGACTTTCCTTGCCAACCTATGTTGGACTTTCCATGCCAAGACTCAAGCTTAAACTTTTCATGCCAAGTACACAAGACTTAGACTTTTCCCATGACAATGGTCAAACCATCGTCAAACATCAAATATGACTTGGGTCGATTGCACTAACAATCTCCCCAACACATTGTCATATATCAATGTCAAACATCAAAACACTACTCGAGTCTGGTCAATCGTGACCTGGGTCGATTGCACCAACATCCTTGATCCTAAATTTTGACTATTTGACCCTTGCATTTGATTTTTCATCTTTCTAAGGGTCTTTTCTAATTTCTCAAGGCTTGAACTCAAAACTTGATTTTCTAATTCTAACTGTCCAATTTTTGATTTTTGATTTAGTCTTTGGGTATTACCATTTCTTCAGGGCATATGCCTACCCTTCTTAGGGTTAATGCCTAAATGATCCTCTACCTTCCTAATTGACTCCCTAGGTAGAATTGGTCTAGAGTTATTAGTCCCAAAATTACAACTCTTAGAACTTAAACAATAGAATTTATTATTTCTAGCATGCCTTTCATGAACAATAGCAAGATTAAAATTATTTCTAGCATGCTTTTTTATCATGAAAACTAGTAGGTGAGCATTATTTAAAATATACCTTAGGGTTTGCTTTAGAGGCTCCCCCTACATGTGATGATCCTTGCCCCTTGATTTACTTTCTCCCTAGGGCATTGACTTTAGTATATCCTTTGTTGGCATTTGAAGCACACCACGTGCTCCTTGCTCTTTACTAGTTGGGGACTCAACATCCTTGACTTTTTTGTTGACTTTGGTGAGGCCTTCTTGACTCTTTTCGGATACTTGCTCTTGTAGTGTCCTTGTTCCCTACACTCAAAGCAAATAATATGAGTTTTATTATTAATTAAAGTGTTTGAGTTACCTAGGGTGGTGGTAGGAAGAATTTGATCCAATTCTTCATGGCTCCCGGAGATATATGCTTTTTCTTGTTCTTGCTCTGCCATTGAGATTGGCCTAATCTCCTTCCCCTCAATCATAGAGGTGGAGGCTTCTTCTACCTCTTCTCCTTTGGATGTTAAATCTCTCTCAACCTCCGAATCCTCAAGCTCTTGTGAGGATAATGATGATTCTTCCTCTTTCGAGTCTTCTTGTGCTTGAGATGAGGAGCACTCCTCTTCTTCTTTTTCTTGTGCCGGTTTGGGATTTTCGTGGAACTTGACCAACTTGTTCCACAACTCCTTAGCAGCCCTATAACTTCCTAATTTAGACAAAATATCGTTAGATATCAAATTTACTAACATTTTTGTTACCTTAACGGTTATCTAGAATTTTTTGCCGTTGCTCCTCGGTCCACCTCTTCATCTTAAGGATTTCTTCGTTCTTCCCCCTCGGAGCATCGAATCCTATAATCATGGAAAACCAATTTTCTATATTGAACATTAGGAAATATTCCATCCTACCTTTTCAATATGCAAAATCTTGCTTGATTGAAGGTAGGTGGGTGGAATTGCTATGTCATCGCCCAATCTCTCGTTGAGCTCCATCTTCTCATCTAGCGCTTTTTCTCCTTCGATTGTGAAGCCGATGAAGAATGACCCGCTCTGATACCAATTGTAGGAACTTTGGTGAGCGCTAGAGGGTGAATGGCGCATTTTCGTTAAATCGATGGAATTGATCGCGTGTGTCTGAGGCTTGTTTATTGCAAAATAATAATAATAAAGCAATAAATACAAACACAAGACAACAATATAATGTGGTTCGGAACCTTAGGGTTCCTACTCCACGGGTTGAGCTCAAACGAGCCCTAGCGATGCCAAACACTACTAATCAACCTCTCCTTCTCGGAAAACACTCCGGAGGTGGAGAAAATCTCTTACAAGCAATTACAAAAGTAATACAAGAATATACAATCAAATACAAATGAAATACAATAAAATGTGTAAAGAAAACTTTACAAAAACTCTTTTGAATGTTTGCTTGGTTGATCGCTTGAGCCGCACTTCAAGACCTTGACTTGCACCGACAAATCACCTCAAATCACCTAACAAATCACTGTGAGAATCCTCCCCGTCGAGATCCTTTTATGCCTCCATGTGACCTGGATTTTCGCCTGATAGTCGACTGTCAAAAGACCCCAGTCGACTGCCAACAGTGTCGTTGTCTCACGACGGACTTGATTTACGTTGGCATTCAAGCCAACGGATACACTAGCCCAGCAATCATTTGCTTTCGAAACGTGAGCGGTGCTCGATCGGCTATCGAGCATTGCCTTGACGACACGACATCGATCGTATCATCCATGGCGGTCGGCTGCTCATAACGATCGATTGCCCAATGTTAGCGATCATTGCCAAGGCCACTGTACCCGCGATCGAACACCGGTCGACTCACGACATTCGGTGATCGTAATCGAGTCGGCTGCTCGATGTCGGCTTCGGCTGAAGTGTCAAATATTTGGCCAGTCAACTAGTCCATAGCCCTAGTCGACTGCTAAACCTCATCCATGAGGTTTTACCCCAAGTTTGATGCCCTCATACTTGC